>CM028131.1:1473990000-1475190000 GCA_016271365.2 Neoceratodus forsteri
TGAGGAACACATGGCCACGTGGTGAGAGCCATTAAGATGGGTAACCTATGGGGAAACCACCAAAGAAACTTTGAAAAATAGAAAATGACAAATATTTTACAGACATTGATAACCATACAAATTCCAGACTATGCTACTCACCACCAATGCAGTCCCATAAATGGTGATAAACTTTGGTTTATCCAGATTTTGATGAATGACATTAAAAAAGACTCACATTGGTGTGAAATAATGAAAATGACTGTGCATATAAACAATAATGTATTAGAAACTGTTCAAAATGTGCTACCACTAATATTTGAAAAACAGGAGTCTGTTTCTCAGGGTCGTGTATTGGTAGCTATGGCCTACAGCGTTGAGATCTGCTGTTCTATTTTAAAATGTCAAAGACAGCAAGATGTTAGAGATGTGATTGAATTTACATCAGATTTTCTTGTAACGCAGCAAAACAAGGCCTGCCTTTTCCTGTTGTGATGTTTTATACTATCATATAGTGTAATTTTAGCACAGCTGCTATCGCGTGTTTTGTGTTGTTATATAATGTATGTGTACAATGTGTGTGCTTTCATAATAAAAATATTAAGACTGGAAAAAACGCCTCGTGTCTTATTTGTGGTGTTTAAGAAAAAGCATGGCTAAGAAAGCCTTGAAAAAAATTTACTATGATCCTATTTTGCCTGGTAGCTTAGGCGGCGCTCAAAGACTACAGGACGCTGCAAATCAAGAGAAAAGGCTTACCCGCACACAAGTAACACAGTGGTTGTCATTACAAGATGCCTACACTATGCACAAGCCTGCAAGGAAACGATTTCTTAGAAACAGGGTAGTTGTTAACAACATTGATGCACAATGGCAAGCCGATTTGGTGGAGATGAGTAGCCTTTCCAAAGAAAATGATGGATTCCGGTTTATTCTGACAGTTATTGACGTTCTGTCAAATATGCATGGACTAAAGTGTTAAAAATAAATCAGGAACAGAGGTGACAGAGGCTTTCAAAATGATACTACGAGAGGGCCATAAGCCTGAAAAATTACAAACAGATGAAGGACTGAATTTCTTAATGCTAAATTTCAATTATTTTAAAATCACAAAGCATACACCATTTTACAACATCAAATGATGTTAAGGCATGCATTGTAGAAAGATTTAACCGCACATTGAAAACAAAAATGTGGAGATATTTTACAGCATTTAATACGTATAGGTACATAGATGTCCTACAATCTTTAACAAGGTCCTACAATTACAGTTATCATCGGTCCATCAAAATGAGGCCTGTCGATGTAACAAATGACAATTCTTTAATTACCTGGAAAAATCTATATAAAGATCTTGCACCAAAAGTGAAAAGACCTTTCAAATTTCATGTGGGTGATCATGTGCGTGTTTCTAGAGTTAAGAAAACATTTGAAAAAGGTTATGAACAAAACTTCACCAGCGAGATATTCATTATTTCTGAATGTATACCTAAGCCTATCCCAGTGTACAAATTAAAAGATTATGACGGTGATGAAATAAGAGGTACATTTATGATCAAGAATTGGTAAAGTCGCAGAACACTACAAACCGTGTATACAGGATGGAGAAAATAGTCTCACAGAAAACACAAGGAAGAAAAATTTGTTTTAGTGAAATGGCTCTGCTGGCCATCAAAATTTAACAGTTGGATAGAATCCAAACAGCTGAGAGATTTAAAATTATAAAGATGCATTCATGTTTTACATGATTGCAGTTCACGTGAAGACGTTAGTGGTAAAACAATGTCTGAGAATGGTTTTATGTTACATTGCCCAGCAATGCCTCTTTTAAATGTTTCCCAACAACACAATATCGGATTATACTATGAAACTAGCAAAACCTATCAATTTAGTGGGTTTATGGGAAGTTGGTCTGTCGGAAATACAGCACCCAAGGACGGACAATATTACATCACACGATGGGAAATTTTATGCTGGTGAAACTTCTTACTATATTAACATTATCGATCCCCAGAGGTTATTATCAAAATGTTGAAGATGTCACAGCAGCCATCAATGAGACACTGGAAAGCGCAAAGCTAGAATTGTGGCTAGAATAGGACAGTCAGGACCGAAAATAAAAATTCCACAACATTAGTGGTAGATCTTTCATAGCTCGTAATAATCTTGCTCCGTATTTTGGGGTACCACCTGGCATCCCACAAAGTGCAGTCAAGCATTGTACCATATTGTCAGACATCAATGGCAGCTTTTCTACACTGTTTGTATATTCAGATATTGTTGAGCACCAAAGAGTCGGAGACAGCCATGTCCCCCTACTTCGTTGTGTGGAAATATCTGGTAAGAATAATGACATCATAACCATCCGCTATGATAAGCCAGATTATATACACCAATCAGCAAACATCAGTTTGACACTATAACTACTGTAATAAAGAATGATCAAGACAAAAATGTGTTATTCTTGTTTGGCAAAGTGATCGTGAAGCTTCATTTTTGCCCTGTTAAAGGAGCCTTCTGAATGCCTACAATGTCACAGAGGTTGTACAGCGACCCTAGCCTTTATGTGGCCTATTACAGTACACAGGCTGGCTGAATGGCTTGTCTGGTTTTCATGGAGCCCTGTTATGTATGGTGCGGGCATAGGCGGTATATTTAGAGGCTTATTTAGAAAAGCTGTTCCACTATTACAAAAAGGTTTCCAGATAGTGAAACCCCACCTTAAATCAGCAGCTAAAAATATTGTAAAAGATGTAGTGGGGAATGTTGTGAGTTCCTTTACAACACATGATCCAGAGAAGCCACAAGATGGGGCAGGAATGGTTGCTTACAAGAGAACCAATAAGAAAGGAAGAATAGCCCTCCCAGGGATCTGTGAAAGCACTATTAAAAGGCTGCGTGTTCAAAAGAAAAGAACAGTTGTGAAACGTAAGCGCCAGGAGAGAAAACAGCGTAAAAGCAACAGACAAAGGGACTTATTTTAAATCATGTCTCTGGTACACTGCATGTCTCAAGAATGTGGAAAATCAGAACTAGACCTCTTCATGTTACCACCACCAAACCAGTATAGAGAAAACCTTTATCGTTAATCCCACCCTTGTCAGCCTAGCTTTATAGCCTCTGAGTTTTATGTGGCGTGGTAATGGTGAAGACTACGTGACCTAAACAACACGTTGTTATACCTTTTGTGCAAGATCACTAAGGCTGATGGTAGTGACATTGATGATCAGGCTAGAGTGAGCTTAATTAACTACCCTTTAGCAACAATCTTTAGCCAGGTGGATATAGTGGTAGGTGATCGTCTAATTAGCCAAAGTAATAACAGTTACCCCTACAGAGCAATTATTGAATCACTGCTCAATTACAGCCAAGACACCCTGTCTACACAATTTTCGTCTGGATTATTTTATAAAGATACAACAGGGCTGCATGAAAATACAGCTCTTAATGGGCCCAATGAGGGTTTTAAAAAGCGAGCAGCTTTTACAGCAGGCAGTCGCATGGTAGAACTGGCTGGACCGATTCACGCAGACCTTTTTTCCAGGAAAATTGCTCTTGAATGGAGAGATGTTAAAATTAAACTTGTTCGTAACAAGAATGAATTTTGTTTAATAAGTGGTGATGCAAGCGAAGAATATAAATTACAAATAAAGGCGGCAGCTCTATATGTAAAAGGTAAAATTTCACCAGCTGTACGTGTCGGCCATGCTCAGGCTTTACAGTCTGCCAATGCAAAGATACCCTATTGATCGTGTTAGCATGAAAGTGTTCAGTATAGCAGGTGGGAGTCATGTATGTAACCAAGATAATCCGTTTCTGGGTCAGATACCTAAATTGATTGGTGATGGGCTTTGTAGATAATGATGGTTTCAGTGGTGTGTATAATAAAACCCATTCAATTTTAAGCATTTTAACATTAACTTTATAGCCCTCTATGTGGATGGTGAACAAGTCCCTGCTAAACCACTGCAGCCCTAACTTTACAAGTGGTAATGCTGTCAGAGAATATATCAGTCTGATCCACGCAAGTGGAAAACATATGAAAGACAGCTCCTGCTGATAGACCCGTAGGTTTTGTCAGGGTACACCCTTTTGCTTTTGATCTAAGCCCTGACCAAGACTGTAGTGACCATTATTCGCTAATCTGCTCAGGCAACCTGAGAGCTGAAATACGGTTTGCTGACCCACTACCAGCTACAGTGAATATGATGGTGTATGCTGTATTTGATAATGTTGTGGAGATTAATCAAAGGCGAAACGTTGTGTCTGACTTTAATTAAACATGAATACTCAACAACTGGACACATTTCTCCACAACAACTCTTCTACCAGAAATAGCTTTTTGGGGGTCTTTGCAAGTGATCAACTACCTTCAGAGAGACTTACATGCATGCCGGCCTCTTTAGTTGTGAATACACAGCCCCGGTCTATGCCTGGTGAACATTGGTTAACTATTTATTTACCTGACCATACCACTGGGGAATTTTTGACCTTATGTATTCCTCCAGACTTTACATTTTTTCCACCATCAATTGTTACATTTTTCAGGAAAAATGTGAGAGAAACACTGTTTAACTCTAAACAGGTTCAAGATGTAACATCTATGACCTGTGGACAGCATTGTATAGTTTTCTTACATCATAGATGCAAAGGTGTATCCTTTAAAGATGTGATTAGTCTGTATTCTGATAATTGAATAATGAATGATCGGAAAGTTTATAATGTTGTCAAGCAATGTAGAATTGTTAGGAGGCTGAAGCCTTCTTTCTTTAGAATCATGGACAGTAGTTTCATGTTATGATTATAACCAGCGATATTACTGTTGATAGATCCACGAGCAATGCATGCTGTATTTTTCTAGACAACATTGTAGTTTGCTTTTATAGTGTATAATTAATAAAGGTTCTGTTGTGAGGAGACAATAAACACAACCATTTGTGGATTGCATCCAGTGTTTGTTTTATTTCAATATGATAACAAAATAAAAGACAGCATATAGATTAATAAAATGTACAAAAACACACAATTAGGAGGCAGTGTAGGACACAGCATAGGTGTTAAAACATTAACCATTGTGGTTTCTTAAAAGGGGTTTTTCTTATACTTGTCACCGGTGATGCTGTGCGGGATTCAGATGCTTTCATTGCAGAAGTATCTGTCAGAACCTCCGACAGCTGTTTTTTAGAACTCTGAATCAAATATCTGTTTTGTATGTTGGGTACCACTGATTCAGGAGCATTAATTTCTGCTAAAAGCATTGATAAATTTATCCCACCTAGGTTTTTTATATCAGTTGTATATCTTTGAGTAACAGCTCTGACTAAATCATATATGTGAGACCCTTTAATGGGCATACCATGATAGATAAATTCACCGGATCATTCCAATCTGCTT
This sequence comes from Neoceratodus forsteri, assembly GCA_016271365.2. Lineage (NCBI taxonomy): Eukaryota > Metazoa > Chordata > Ceratodontiformes > Ceratodontidae > Neoceratodus > Neoceratodus forsteri. Next base: position 1,473,995,374 of record CM028131.1, read on the forward strand.
AACACCAGCAGACCTTTTTCGTTTGTTTAACAACATTTCAGTGTTTTTGGGCATGCACAGAAACACCTTGTAATATGTCTCTCTATGTGTCATCAGTGCCAGGTAGTATGTGTTGTCATCTTGTGGCTGCATTAGCGCGTATGTGGTGTCAAAGATATGACAAGTTTGCAACATCTTTTCACCCTGGCGTACAACTGTGAGATAGCGTTGTAGCATTCCCATATACTTTAGCCTTCTCATATTCAGAGGTCAGTCCCTTTGAAGAACAGCCTGCATCTCAGCATCCAGCTGGCGTTCCACACCTTCTTTGAGTAGTTCCTCAGGCCTTGACTGACCTCTTAGCATGATCCAGCTGATGTTTAGGTGCCAAATACATTTTGTGCATAAGCCATGCCTGTCATCTGCTTTGATAGAAGGCTGGTTAAAAATGGTATAGCCACACTGAGCAAGGTGCCTATGAAACCCCAGACTGTGTTACAAGATGCTTCTTATGTTAATAGACAACTTTTTATTACTTAATTTTTTAACAATGTTGCATCCTCTTTGTTCCTAATCTGATAGATTTGACGGAGGTATATTCCCTTCATAGCATTGAGTGCCACCTCTGCAATTGCTGCTATTAAATCATCAGAGGCTGAACAGAGAATAGCTTTTCGTGTCGTGGGCCCTTCACCAACAGCTTAAGCACTGCAGGTTTTCTTTTCAGACGTGCTTGACATGTCCCAGGGCTATGACTATCTGGCTACAATGAACAAATGAGGCAGTTCTTATTTTTGTGGTGCATTCTGTTTCATGATGTATGCAACAGGTAAAACAGGGAAACAAACCAGACCTTAAGGGTATGAGTTCTTGATGTAGTGGGTTTTAAATCCGCAGAAGATAACCATAGGCTTCTCTGGGTAGCATCTTCAAAGACCTCTTCAAAAAATCTGGTTTTTCAGGATACATCTGGCGGACCAGTGTACTGACCTGTAGCTTATCTCTTGGATTTTAAATAAACTATATAATTAGCATTTAAATTTATGGTTCTGCTTTTTTTTTTCCTGGATAAACAAATTTTGTGTGACATACAGGATCTTTACTTTTATTCTGTGTGGCAGTACTGTGTGAAACATTTCTGAATTTCACAGTTTTCCGAGAGCTGTTTCTATTAAGTCATCTACAATTAAAAGATTTACTTTTGAGGTGGTAATAGTTCTATCATCTTGTAGAGTGCTAGGTGCCTTCTAGAAATCTCAGCTGAGGAAATGTACTACACAGTTCTGTATACAGGTTGCCAACAGCTATAACACAAGATAATATTTTCTGGAAATCTTGTTAAAGCACGAGACCAGCTTCCAGCATGTTTTAATAAAATAACTTTTCCCACAGTTTGATGGTCCAGCAAAATATTGGTGAAAAGGGTGCTGCAAACGTATATCGATACCCATACTCATATCTGCTAGTCAAGGCAATGTTTTAAACTCCTCAGTCAAAAACCTTTGCTGTAGACAACCTGAAGGTTTTTCTTCGGCCTGTTTCATAGTGATGCTCTTTGTCATTTTTTCAGTCAATAGTAACTGATTGTGCTAACACCTTCATCTACCACCGTCCTTGACAAATGCTGTTTTATGATTTGAGATAGCTGTAGTTAACCTTTTCACTATTGTATGTTTAGTGTTGTGCCTCTGCAAATTTACCATTGTTGGTTGTATTCCTATGGAACAAGACCAAGATACATGGCACCCAGTTTATATATGACATTCATGATCCAGCCAATATTACTGTAAAACTAAGTGTATCCTACAGTGTCTCTTTTTGTTTGTTCTGCCCAGCAGAATGTGGATAGTTAGTGTTCACTGTGTCCATACAGTTCTGAGACAGTTCAGCAGTCCTGACATGTCCATTCAGATGAACAACGATCTCTGGAGGGCACATGGTACTAAATAAAGTTGGCTTTACAGAAAGGTTATGGGTGGCCAATGTATGAGTCTGTTTACCAAGACAGGTCAGACAGTCTTTTATGGAATATATTAAATTACACCTAAAGGAAATAAGTTTGTATACAATTTTGTACATTGATGTAGAATATAAGTATACATCAGCAGTACTATGCTAAGGAAGTGTGTTCAGAAGCAGAAAATATATAAATAATCCAGTACAAAGACAATTCAAAGCTGTTTTTATTTTTTTGGGAAAATTTGTGTACCAACTTGATGAATACAGCTGTCAAGGATGCTGAAGAACTCTTTCGTGCCTTTTCACGGATCGCTGCTATGTATCTAGTCTGTATTTCATCAGTGGTGATACATCCTCAGTACAACGAAGTCGATGAAAATCACTACGTGGCCGCTACCAACATTAATGTTTATTGCTGCCTTACCATAGCTTATGCTCGGCTAAATTGTACAGTTTGCTGAAAGCCTGCAGGACATTTATACCATGATACAGACTCTCATATTTGCTGCCGGGTGACTGGATCACCACTGGGTGACTATTTGGGTGATCTGACCAGAATTACCACATGGTGACACATTGTGAGTTTGTCTTGTGGTCCTAAAACCTATGGCTAAACTGATTAATAGTAAAATTTGTATGCAGGCAAAGGTATAACACTAACATGGTTGTTATGAAAAGGTTAACACAGCTGTCCAATCACTAGTACAGTATTTTGTCAGGGCGGTGGTGCAGATGAAGGTGTGTTGTACAACGGTTACTATTGACTGAAAAATTGTGAGAAATAAAGGCATCACTATTGAAAACAGGCCAACCTTCAGGGTTGTCTACAGCAAAGGGTTTGACTGAGAGTTTAAAACATTGCCTTATGGTTTGATATGAGTATGGTATGGATATCGTTTGCAGTACCTTTTTCCTGTGTTTTTGCTGATCATCAAACTGTGAAAAGTTATTTTATTAAAAGTATGCTGGAGTTGGTCTCGGTGTTTTCAGATTTGCAATATTATCTGGTGTTATAGCTTTGTTACAACCTTTGTATACAGAATTGTGTAGTATATTTCCTCTGTGATTTGAAGGTATTCCTAGCACTCTACAAGATGATGAACTATTACCACCTCAAAAGTAAATCTTTTAATTGTAGATGACTTAATGGAAACAGCCTGTAAACTGTGGAATTGAAATGTTCACAGTGCCCTGCCACCACAGAAATGTTGTATCCTGTATGTCACAAAATTTGTTTATCCGGGTAAAAGCGGACCTCAATTTAAATGCTAATTATGTAGTTTATTTAAAAATCTAAGAGATAGCTACAGGTCGTACACTGGCCATTAGATGTATCCTGAAAGACCAGATTTTTGAAGAGGTCTTTGAAGATGCTACCCGGGGCCTATGGTTGCTCTGGTGGATTTGACCCTTCACCAGAATCCTTACGCTTAGTCTGTTTGTTTTCCTGTTTACCTGTTGCATATCATGAAACAGAATGCACCACAAAATAAGAACTGCCTCATTTGTTCGTTGACGGATAGTCATAGCCCTGGGACATGTCAGCACGCCTGAAAGAAACCTTGCAGTGCTTTGCTGTTGGTGAAGGGGCCACCACGACACGAAAAGCTATTCTCTGTTCAGCTCTGATGATTTAATAGCAGCAATTGCAGAGGTGGCACTCAATGCTATTAAAGGAAATATACCTCTCAACTCATCAGATTAGGAAGCTAAAGAGGAGATGCAACATTGTTAAAAAATTAAGTAATAAAAGTTGTCTGTTAAAACATAAGTACATCTGTAACACAGTCTGGGGGTTTCATAGGCACCTTGCTCAGTGGGCTATACCATTTTTAACCAGCCTTCTATCAAGCAGATGACAGGCATGGCTTATGCACAAAAAATGTATTTGGTACCTAAACATCAGCTGGACATGCTAAGAGGTCAGTCACAGCCTGAGGAACTACCAAGAAAGGTGTGGAACGCCAGCTGGATGCTGAGATGCAGGCTGTTCTTCAAAGGACTGACCTCTCTGAATATGAGAAGGCTAAAGTATGTGGGAATGTGCTACAACGCTATCTCACAGTTGTACGCCAGGGTGAAAAGATGTTGCAACTTGTCATTATCTTTGACACCACACGCGCCTAATGCAGCCACAAGATGACAACACACTGCTACCTAGCACTGATGACATATACAGTGACATATTACAAGGTGTTTCTGTGCATGCCCCGAAAAACACTGAAATGTTGTTAAACAACTAAAAGGTCTGCTGGTGTTACAGATTGGAATGATCGTGGTGAATTTATTCATCATGGTATGCCCATCAAAGGGTCTCACATATATGATTTAGTCAGAGCTGTTACTAAAAAGATATACAACTGATGATAAAAACCTAGGGTGGATAACTTATCAATGCTTTAGCAGAAATTAATGCTCCTGAATCAGTGGTACCCAACATACAAAACAGAGATATTTGATTCAGAGTTCTAAAACAGCTGTCTGAGTTCTGACAGATACTTCTGCAATGAAAGCATCTGAACTCACGACAGCATCACCGGTGACAAGTATAAGAAAAACCCCTTTTAAGAAACCACAATGGTTAATGTTTTAACACCTATGCTGTGTCCTACACCGTTCTCCTAATTGTGTGTTTTTGTACATTTTATTAATCTATATGCTGTCTTTTATTTTGTTATCATATTGTAAAAATAAACAAACACTCTGATGCAATTCACAAATGGTTGTGTTTATTGTCTCCTCACAACAGAACCTTTATTAATTATACACTATAAAAGCAAACTACAATGTTGTCTAGAAAATACAGCATGCATTGCTCGTGGATCTATCAACAGTAATATCGCTGGTTATAATCATAACATGAAACTACTGTCCGCGGACTTAAAGAAAAAGAAGGCTTCAGCCTCCTAACAATTCTACATTGCTTGACAACATTATAAACTTTCCGATCATTCATTATTCAATTATCAGAATACAGACTAATCACATCTTTAAAGGATACACCTTTGCATCTATGATGTAAGAAAACTATACAATGCTGTCCACAGGTCATAGATGTTACATCTTGAACCTGTTTAGAGTTAAACAGTGTTTCTCTCACATTTTTCCTGAAAAATGTAACAATTGATGGTGGAAAAAATGTAAAGTCTGGAGGAAATCCATAAGAGTCAAAAAATTCCCCAGTGGTATGGTCAGGTAAATAAATAGTTAACCAATGTTCACCAGGCATAGACCGGGGCTGTGTATTCACAACTAAAGAGGCTGGCATGCATGTAAGTCTCTCTGAAGGTAGTTGATCACTTGCAAAGACCCCCAAAAAGCTATTTCTGGTAGAAGAGTTGTGGAGAAATGTGTCCAGTTGTTGAGTATTCATGTTTAATTAAAGTCAGACACAACGTTTCGCCTTTGATTAATCTCCACAACATTATCAAATACAGCATACACCATCATATTCACTGTAGCTGGTAGTGGGTCAGCAAACCGTATTTCAGCTCTCCAGGTTGCCTGAGCAGATTAGCTAATCAATGGTCACAGTCTTGGTCAGGGCTTAGATCAAAAGCAAAAAGGGTGTACCTCTGACAAAAACCTACACGGTCTATCAGCAGAGAGCTGTCTTTCATATGTTTTCCACTTGCGTGGATCAGACTGATATATTCTCTGACAGCATTACCACTTGTAAAGTTAGGCTGCAGTGGTTTAGCAGGGACTTGTTCACCATCCACATAGAGGGCTATAAAGTTAATGTTAAAATGCTTAAAATTGAATGGGTTTTTATTATACACACCACTGAAAGCATCATTATCTACAAAGCCCATCACCAATAATTTAGGTATCTGACCCAGAAACGGATTATCTTGGTTACATACATGACTCCACCTGCTATACTGAACACTTTCATGCTAACACGATCAATAGGGTACTTTGCATGTAGCAGACTGTAAAGCCTGACTGTAGCCGATACGCACAGCTGGTGAAATTTTACCCTTTACATATAGAGCTGCCGCCTTTATTTGTAATTTATATTCTTCTGCTTGCATCACCACTTATTAAACAAAATTTCATTCTTGTTACGAACAAGTTTAATTTTAACATCTACTCCATTCAAGAGCAATTTTTCCTGGAAAAAAAGGTCTCACGTGAATCGTCCAGCCAGTTCTACCATGCGATCTGCCTGCTGTAAAGCTGCTCGCTTTTAAAACCCTCATTGGGCCCATTAAGAGCTGTATTTTCATGCAGCCCTGTTGTATCTTTATAAAATAATCCAGACGAAATTGTGTAGACAGGGTGTCTGGCTGTAATTGAGCAGTGATTCAATAATTGCTCTGTAGGGTAACTGTTTACTTGGCTAATTAGACGATCACCCACGCTATATCCACCTGACTGAAGACTGTAGTTAATTAAGCTCACTCTACTACTGATCATCAATGTCACTACCATCAGCCTAGTGATCTTGCACAAAGGTATAACAACGTGTTGTTTAGGTCAACGTAGTCTTCACCATTACCCGCCATAAAACTCCAGGCGCGCCATCCTTAGGCTGACAAGGGTGGGATTCACATAAGGTTTTCTATATACTGGTTTGGGTCGGTGGTAACATGAAGAGGTTAGTTCTGATTTTCCACATTCTTGAGACATGCAGTGTACCAGAGACATGATTTAAAATAAGTCCCTTTGTCTGTTGCTTTTACGCTGTTTTCTCTCCTGGCTACGTTTCACAACTGTTCTTTTCTTTTGAACACGACGCTTTTAATAGTGCTTTCCACGGATCCCTGGAGGCTATTCTTCCTTTCTTATTGGTTCTCTTGTAAGCAACCATTCCTGCCCATCTTGGGCTTCTCTGGATCATGTGTTGTAAAGGAACTCACAACATTCCCCACTACATCTTTTACAATATTTTTAGCTGCTGATTTAAGGTGGGGTTTCACTACTGAAACCTTTTGTAATAGTGGAACAGCTTTTTCTAAATAAGCTCTAAATACCGCCTATGCCTGCACCATACATAACAGGGGCTCCATGAAAACCAGACAAGCCATGACCAGCCTGTGCTGTATAATAGGCCACATAAAGGCTAGGGTGCTGTACAACCTCTGTGACATTGTAGGCATTCAGAAGGCTCCTTTAACAGGGCAAAATGAAGCTTCACGATCACGCTGCCAAACAAGAATAACACATTTTGTCTTGATCATTCTTTTTATTACAGTAGTTATAGTGTCAAACTGATGTTTGCTGATTGGTGTATATAATCTGGCTTATCATAGCGGATGGTTATGATGTCATTATTCTTACCAGATATTTCACACACAGCAAGTAGGGGACATGGCTATCTCCGACTCTTTGGTGCTCAACAATATCTGAATATACAAACAGTGTAGAAAAGCTGCCATTGATGTCTGCATAATATGGTACAATGCTTGACTGCACTTGTGGGATGCCAGGTGGTACCCCCAAAATACGAGCAAGATTATTACGAGCTATGAAAAGATCTACCACTAATGTTGTGGAATTTTATTTTCGGTCCTGACTGTCCTATTCTAGCCACAATTCTAGCTTGCGCTTTCCAGTGTCTCATTGATGGCTGCTGTGACATCTTCAACATTTTGATAATAACCTCTGGGGATCGATAATGTTAATATAGGCCGAGAAGTTTCACCAGCATAAAATTTCCCATCGTGTGATGTAATATTGTCCCAAGTCCTTGGGTGCTGTATTTCCGACAGACCAACTTCCCATAAACCCACTAAATTGATAGGTTTTGCTAGTTTCATAGTATAATCCGATATTGTGTTGTTGGGAAACATTTCAAAAGAGGCATTGCTGGGCAATGTAACATAAAAACCATTCTCAGACATTGTTTTACCACTAACGTCTTCACGCAACTGCAATCATGTAAAACATGAATGCATCTTTATAATTTTAAATCTCTCAGATGTTTGGATTCTATCCAACTGTTAAATTTTGATGGCCAGCCGAGCCATTTCACTAAAACAAATTTTTTCTTCCTTGTGTTTTCTGTGATTCTTTCTCCACCCTGTATACCGGTTTGTAGTGTCTGCGACTTTTACCAATTCTTGATCATAAAATGTACCTCTTATTTCATCACCGTCATAATCTTTTAATTTGTACACTGGGATAGGCTTAGGTATACATTCAGAAATAATGAATATCTCGCTGGTGAAGTTTTGTTCATAACCTTTTTCAAATGTTTTCTTAACTCTAGAAACACGCACATGATCACCACATGAAATTTGAAAGGTCTTTTCACTTTTGGTGCAAGATCTTTATATAGATTTTCCAGGTAATTAAAGAATTGTCATTTGTTACATCGACAGACCTCATTTTGATGGACCGATGATAACTGTAATTGTAGGACCTGGTTAAAGATTGTAGGACATCTATGTACCTATCACGTATTAAATGCTGTAAAATATCTCCACATTTTTGTTTTCAATGTGGGTTAAATCTTTCTACAATGCATGCCTTAACATCATTTGATGTTGTAAATGGTGTGTTTTGTGATTTTAAAAATAATTGAAATTTAGCATTAAGAAATTCAGTCCCTTCATCTGTTTGTAATTTTTCAGGCTTACGGCCCTCTCGTAGTATCATTTTGAAAGCCTCTGTCACCTCTGTTCCTGATTTATTTTTAACACTTTAGTCCATGCATATTTTGACAGAACATCAATAACTGTCAGAATAAACCGAATCCATCATTTTCTTTGAAAGGCTACTCATCTCCACCAAATCGGCTTGCCATTGTGCATCAATGTTGTTAACAACTACCCTGTTTCTAAGAAATCGCTTTCCTTGCAGGCTTGTGCATAGTGTAGGCATCTTGTAATGACCAACCACTGTGTTACGGTAGCGGGTAAGCCTTTTCTCTTGATTTGCAGCGCCCCTGTAGTCTTTTGAACGCCGCCCAAGCTACCAGGCAAAATAGGATCATAGTAAATTTTTTCAAGGCTTTCTTAGCCATGCTTTTTCTTAAACACCACAAATAAGACACGGCGTTTTTCCAGTCTTAATATTTTTATTATGAAAGCACACACATTGTACACATACATTATATAACAACACAAAACACGCGATAGCAGCTGTGCTAAAATTACACTATATGATAGTATAAAACATCACAACAGGAAAAGGCAGGCCTTGTTTTGCTGCGTTACAAGAAAATCTGATGTAAATTCAATCACATCTCTAACATCTTGCTGTCTTTGACATTTTAAAATAGAACAGCAGATCTCAACGCTGTAGGCCATAGCTACCAACACACGACCCTGAGAAACAGACTCCTGTTTTTCAAATATTAGTGGTAGCACATTTTGAACAGTTTCTAATACATTATTGTTTATATGCACAGTCATTTTCATTATTTCACACCAATGTGAGTCTTTTTTAATGTCATTCATCAAAATCTGGATAAACCAAAGTTTATCACCATTTATGGGACTGCATTGGTGGTGAGTAGCATAGTCTGGAATTTGTATGGTTATCAATGTCTGTAAAATATTTGTCATTTTCTGCTTTTCAAAGTTTCTTTGGTGGTTTCCCCATAGGTTACCCATCTTAATGGCTCTCACCACGTAGCCATGTGTTCCTCATCAGAACTTTCAATATCATACAAGTACATGTAATAGGGCACAGGGCTTCCTTTTTGCAGAGGGCTTTTAAAACATTTTTTATGACTTCCTGAAGAAACAGCTTCTTCAACAGCTTTCTGTAGTGTTATACTCAACTGGTCATACAGTCCGTCAAGGCTTTTAGCAATACTAGGCAACGCTTTAAATTCTGTCAATGCATCATTAACAGCTTGTATTGTATCAAATTAGGATGCTGTGCACCCAAGCTTCCATGCTGTAGATTCCACTAGTAGCTTGATCCGTCGAGGGCGCAATCTCTCACGGAGTTCAGGAAAAACAAGCTCCCAGTACCCCTCCTCAGGTCCGTATATACAGCTATGTCTTAGCTGTGATGGGTGGTCAATTGCACAGCCCTCGCACTTTATCTTCAAGTCCTGCGCCATCAAATCTTGCAGTAGTTGTATTAAAATGCCCTTAACCAGGCCCAGCATGATGGACTTTTCAGGCGATGCATAACTCGCAGCCCCAGTCTCAGCAGACTTTTCGTCAGAGCGTTTCTCAGTGTCCAGCACATCTGGCTCTCCCCGCTGCTCATCTATATTAACAAGCTCATGAGTATCATGCAAATGGAGGCTCATGAATTGTTCTATCAAATTAGGCATACCAGAGTCCACCAAATTGAGCTCCTCTGGTGTGACACTAGCAGAAGGTGTAGGATAACATCGGCTAGGTTCATTCATCATAGCACATCCAGTGGCTGAATCATTGTTATCCTCACTGCTGCTCTCCTCAGGAACTCTACACATACATGAGCAAAACATGGCGCAGGCAGAATATGGATACTCAATGGTGTGGGGCTTTACCAACAGCAAGTCTGGTTTGGACCCTCTGACATGTCCTGACAAGCCTGAACAAGCACAGATTTGTCCAACCCATAAGTACGTCATAGTCTCGTGCCAGAAAAGGGGGTGCATTATATCAGGGGTGGGAACACTACGTAACATCCGGCGCAGTCAGAACTGCGTCATTGACACACGGGGTGGCGCTACGTCATTTCCTGTGCCACCGGAAGTGGATGTGGCATAGGGGGGCAGGGCTACGTCATACCCTGCGCCGCCGGAAGCGGGGGCTACGTCATATCCTGGGGGGGAGGTCATTAAGAGCCCATCAATCATTTTGTCACTTAGTATGCACCAATACTACTATGCTACCCTCTTGGACTTAGTTGATTCCCTTGAGGTACTTGAACGTTTCTATCATGTCCGCCCTCTTCCTCCTTTCTTCGAGGCTATACATATTAAGCTTCTTAAGTCTCTCTTCATATGTCTTTCGGTGCAGATCCTCCACCATTTTAGTTGCCCTCCTCTGGGCAGCTTCCATCCTGTCTATGTCTTTGCGGAGATTGGGTCTCCAGAACTGCATGCAGTACTCCAGGTGGGGTCTCACCAGCTGTCTGTACAGAGGGATAATAACTTCCTTTTTTCTACTGGTGATGCCTCTCCCTATGCATCCCAGTATCCCCCCAGCCCTCCTTGCTGCCCTCTCACATTGCTTGCCCACCTTTATGTCATCTGATATGTCTACCCCCAGGTCCCTTTCCATTTTTGTTGTTGTTAGTATCTCACCCCCCATTGTGTACTCTTCCTCTGGGTTTTTGTTTCCCAGGTGCATTACCTAGCACTTCTTAGCATTGAATCTAAGCTGCCATACATTTGACCATTCCTTCAACCTTGCCAAGTCCCTTCTCATCCTTTCCACGCCTTGTGTATCAACCCTGTTGCAGATCTTTGTGTCATCTGCAAAGAGGCATACTTTCTTTCCAGTCCCTCTGCAATGTCACTTATAAAGACATTGAAGAGGATCGGTCTAATACTGAACCTCATGGTACCCACTAGTAACCCCCTTTCTTCAGAGTGGACTCCATTTACTATTACTCTCTGTGTCCTATTCTCCAGCCAATTCTTTACCCAGGCTATCATCTTGGGACCCACTCCCAGGCTGGCTAAATTGTATATTAATCTTTTGTGTGGACTGTGTCAAATGCCTTGCTAAAAGTCTAGGTAGGCCATGTCCACAGCCCCTCCCTGATCTACTACTTTGGTTACCCAGTCAAAATCTATCAGATTTGTCTGGCATGACCTTCCTGCTGTGAATCCATACTGCCTTGGGTCCTGTGCCCCTCTGGCCTCTAGATACTCGACAGTTCTTTCCTTCGGAAGTGATTCCATAATTTTCCCTATCACTGAGGTTAAACTAACAGGTCTGTAGTTTCCTGCTTCCGCCTTGCTCCCACTTTTGTGAAGGGGAATCGCATCTGCCCTCCTCCAGTCCTCGGGTACCACTCCATCCTCCCATGATTTGTTAAAGAGGGTAGTCAGTGGTGTCGCCTCTCAAATAACGATACTCAAGTGAATAGAGATTTAATTTTTTGAATCTATCTTTATACGATAGCATGTTTAGGCCTGTAATATGTTTAGTAAATCTTCTTTATACTTTTTCTATAGATTGTTTATCTTTCAATAATGTTGGAGAACAAAAAGATGAACAATAATCAAAGTTAGATCTCACAATACTACAATATAAAGGAATCAATACCTCAGGCTCTCTACTTGTTATATTTCTCAGTATACAATTTATTAGGCGATTTACATTTTTTACTGTATGATTTGTTCAGAGAATTTTAAATCATTAGTTATAAAGACACCTAGATCCCTGTCAGAGTTTGTTACATTTGGCATATTATCATTCAAGTAGTACTTATAACAATTATGTTTCCCAAAATGCATAACTTTGCATTTTGGATAATTAAATGCTAATTAGTGCTTATTAGCCCAAATAAGAACTAAATCCAGGTTTGTCTGTAATTTTTGAGCAGCAAGTGCATCATTGACAAGACCTACCATTTTAGCATCGTCAGCATATTTACTTAACCAAATTCCATCTACAGTATTCATACTTGTAATCAAAATGTTAAATAGAATTGGGCCCAAAACCGACCCCTGCGGAACTCCACTAGTAATTTTAGTCCAAGGAGATTTAAATCCTCTTATAAGAACCTGTTGTCTACTATCACATAACCACTTGGTTATCCAAGTAATTATATGCTTATTTAATTCCATTTTGGACTGACAATCTATAAGAATTGTATGTGAAACCAAATCAAAAGCTTTTTCATAGTCCAAAAAAGTTACATTTACAGAAATACCTTGATCAAGTGCTTCACTAATTGGTTCAAAGAAGTTGATCAGGTTTGAGTGGCAGGAACATCCCAGTTGAAAGCCATGTTGTGTAATATCAAACTGTTCGTTATTCAGTATATGAGAGCTGATTTTGTTGGAAATAAGTTTCTTTATAATTTTACACAAACAAGAAGTCAGGCTAATAGGTCTGTAATTTTTGATTTCCTGCTTTGATCCACCTTTATGAATGGGGATTACTAAGACTTGTTTCCATTCATTAAGGACAACCCCTTTTTCCATGGACTCATTAAAGATTAGTGTCAAGGGTCCAGCTAATTCGTATGATACTTCTTTTAATAAAGTAATAGGGATACAATCCGGTCCTGCAGATGTTGAGTTTTTAAATGAATTAATGGCTGAATAAGTTTCAGCTATGGTAAAACTAACCTCTGAATTCATAATGTCAAAATCGAATGTTGGAATAGAGGCCTTTTTCTGAAAATACTTGCAAAGCATTGATTAAACTCATTTGCTATCAATTGCTCATTGTCTATAATTTCTTTTTTTTTAGTTTTAAAAGGCCCACTTTACTTTCCGTAGATTTTAAAGAACCAATGCAATTAAAAAAATCTTTTTTGGTAGTTGCTAAATTAATCTCAATTGTTTGTTTTTTTTTTTTTTGTTTTTTTTTTAGCCTAATGGCATTTTTTTTTTTTTTAGTAGAAATTTGTACCAATTTTGATTGGCTCTATTCTTTGTATATTTATTAAAGGCTTTTTTTTTACCGTTAACTAATCTACTAATTGCTGTTGTATACCAAAGTGGAAGTCTTTTTTTTTTTTTATTCTTATATTTAATTCTTTCTGGTACCCAACTAACGATACAGTAATCAATTTTGTTCTTAATTTTGGTCCATATTTCTAACATTGTTGACGAGCTTAATTCCGCTCGCCAATCCCATTTCTGTAAATATGCTTTACTGACTACAAAATTTTGGTTACGAATAATTTTAAATTTTAGTTATTCCTTTAGGATCCTTTTTATAATGTTTCATAGTAAGTTGAAGCATATTATGATCACTACTTCCAAGTGGCGCCATGATGATAGGTACAGTATATCCATTAAATCCCACAGGTTGGTTAATATCAGGTCTCAGATGTTATTCAGTCTAGTTGGTTCCTGCACTGACTGATCAAGGCCTAACTGTGTGATTATGTCTAAAAATGTTGTTTCTCGTGAATTTGCCTCCTCCAATGTAGACCAGTTTATGCCTGGATAATTAAAATCTCCTATCAAAACAATATTTTCTAATTGATTGATTTGTTGATAAATTACAAAATCATATTTATTCAGATCACAGGATGGGGGTCTATAGCAGAGTCCTAATGTAACAGGATCGATATGTGTGTGTGTGTGTGTGTGTGTGTGTGTGTGTATATATATATATATATATATATATAAATAAAAAAAATCCGTTTAATGCATCAGTTAGGGTTGATACACAGTGACCAAGAGCGAAATTCGATGTTAGGTTGAACCCCATCCTGCCCCCCAACCGGCTTGGGTGCATTAGGTCATCGGCACTCTCACCCATCACATGTGTAAAGAAGATAAGCTGGTGAACAGAAGGAGAATGGGGCGAGAGTTAGGACCGACTACCCCAACACACACCGATGCTGGCTGGGGTGGGCAGGGTGCGGGTGGGTGCAAGGGGGGGTTCAACCCTATCATCAAATTTCTTCGCTTTTGTTGCTGTGGAACAACCCTAGCTGATGCATTAGACTGAGTTTTTTGCCTCTAATTTCCCTTCTTTTTGAAAATGTGCAGCAGAAGTAGTGAATGGAATGTGGTGGTGGGACCGTGGGGCCCGCCCACCACGTGATGTTTTCTGACATAGTAACGGTAAATGCAAGGGAAATGCAAGCGCTAATGATTGTGCACGTGGTAACAGAAACGTAAATGGTAAAGCAAACTTTAATAGAAATGCAAGCGCAAAGTGACGCCAAACCAAACAGTGATGCAAAAGGGAGACGCAACCGTGTAAGGAAATGCAAACTGTGATGCGCACGGTCATGGTACGGCAATTGGAAATGCAAATGGTAATGTTAACAATATAAATAACGCCAAAGGAAACCGAAACGGAAATGTGAACGCAAGCTTACAGGGAAACGCAGACCGTAACACACATGGTCATGGTACCGTAATTGTAAACACAAATGGTAAAGTTAACATGAACAATAACACCAAGGAAACAGAAACGGAAATGCAAACCATAATGCGTACGGTCACGTTACCGCAGTTGTAAACACAAATGATAAAGGTAACAGCAACAATAACGCCAAAGGAAACAGAAATGCAAAAGCAAATGGAAGCGCATATGGAAACGCAAACCATAATGTGCACGGGCACAATAACGCAATTGGAAACGCAAATGGTAACAGTAACAGCAACGAAGACGCAAACCGAAAGAGAAATGCAAACAGAAACAGTAGTGGAAATGCAAATGGTAACGATAGCATGACGACAAGTGCAAGCGAGCGCAGAGAGCAGCAGCACATGGAGGCGTACATGGGAACAAGTGCATGCAAGCGAATGCGGAAACGCTAACTGTTACAGTAACGGAAGCGCACACCCTGTTTTTGCCCAACAGCCGCATGGAGAAACGCAGTGTCTACAAAGAATGTATGCATAATATTGGGCCTCGGAGCAGACAATGAGCTGCTGGAATACTAAATTGCTTATATCTCAGGAACCGTGCGACGTAGAAAAAGAATTTAAATTTCACGATTCATGTGTTTCCTGGCTAGGTTTTCACTGAATGCATAGCCCATATGGCTACGCATTGTTGATTTAAAATTCCGTATTTACAGTTTCTGAGATAAGCATTCGAAATGCGGGCGTGATGCCACCATGTTAGTCTATGGGGTAAAAAGTAAATTTGGAGTACCAAAACTTTGCATCTCCATGCAATATTTTGTCACCAAACCACCAAAAGGCACATCTAAGAGATGTTGGCTGCCTTCCCTCCAAATTTCAGCTCAAAAGACCAAACCGTTCTTTTGCAGCAGGATGGCAAAGAACTTCTGTCATTTTGGCCACAGTCTGGAAAATTAGTGTCGCAATTTGCAAAAACTTGCGCAAACTTTTGCAAAAGTTTTGCAAGTGCAACATTACTTTGAGACACTACTTTTCCAGAAATTTGAAAAACATATTTTTGGGGTGTTTAACCCCAAAATAAAGACATGGCTAGCATCCTGAGGGTCCGACTAGGTGAACACAAAAAGAATTGTGTTCCTAGTGGATCCCAATTTTAAATGGCAAGCATTTTTCTGATCAGTAACTGAAAAAAGTAATGGCAGATTTGCAACACTACTAGGGCCATTTGCGACACTAAAAAGTGCATTTGCGAAAGTGTTACACTTTTTGTTAACTTTTCCCACTGACTTATAATGGGAACTTGTTTTCTGAATAACTTTTGAACCGTTAAATATTTTTTCACAAAATCTTAAAAAGGCACATCGGGGACCCCAGCTGCAAGTTTTCTGAAGATTTCTGACTGGTCGCGCAAACCATGTGACCTGTAGGCGTGAGCAAAGAATGCTCAAAAAAGCGTAATTGCACATTTGGATGTCACTTAACACCACAGCCATACATCTGACTGGTACGAAAGTTGGCATATCCCAAGATCTACTATGCCCAACTGTGCATACCAAATTTCAGGCAAATCCATTGAACGGTAGCAAAGTTAAGGTGCAAAGATTCACCCTTTAATCTTAAACATGCTACTCAACCCTAACTATGGTAGCACTACCGTGCTACTATATATATATATATATATATATATATATATATATATATATAATATATATGTGTATATATATATATATATATATATATATATATATATATGTGTGTGTGTGTGTGTGTGTGTGTATATGTATATATATATATATATATAATATATATAGAAAAATATAGAGATAGAAATATATAGATATATATAGATATATATATATATGTATATATGTGTGTGTATATATATATATATATATATATATATATGTATATATGTGTGTGTATATATATGTGTATATATATGTGTGTATAGTATGACTCCTTAAATAGCGAACGTGCCACATGAACCTGGTGTTCAAAACCTGCCTTATACTTTAGGCAGACAACATTGCAGTATTGTGCCAGCTCCCCTTGGGCTTTAAAAGCCTCCACCATGTAGAGCTGCCATTCTCCCCTACCACCCTGCTCTGGATGACTGTCCCATGCTGTGCCAGTGCTATTAGTGCTTGGTCTGCTGCCATCATTGGCAGCAGAGGTCCTGTGTTGTGCTTTGGAGCCTGTCCCACTTGAGGTACCAGTGACACCCAGACCTGTTTGTCTTTTTGCCCTGTCGACACTCTAGGACCATCCCTCAGGCATGCCTGACTTGGAAGGGGTGTCTGTCCTGGTTTGGGGGGCTTATAGACACTCTGAGGTTTGCTTGCTCAGGTTCTCTTCTAGCTCAGTTTCAACAGGTCAGGCAGGGCTGGCCGTGTGAGTTGCTCCAAGTTACTGATGCCATTTGCTCTGTCCTACGGGCTTGTTTGTTTATTTATTTATTAGCTTTTGTTGACCAGGTAAGCACACTAGACAAAAAATTTCCTATTTTCAGGTACAACCTGGGAGAGTACAAGGAAGGACAAGTCCATACAAAGAACAGTAAGATACATTTGAGCATTGCACAGGATAAAGTAGAAACTGGTGACATAACATTACATAAGTAGGCAGGAATCAACACAGTTGAGTAGGAAAGACCAAACATAAGATCAAGTAAGGATAAGTACAGTGCAGCCAACAAATCAACTACCCAGTAGCAAGGGGTGAATACATAACTGTAGAGAGCAGGACCACCAAACAGTGCATCAGACATAACTTCACCTAGAGCAGAGAGAGTAGGTACAGTATTATACAGAGTAGTGCCTTAACAAACAAGATCCACCCTCAGGACCAACGTAGGGGCAGCCAGAACTGCAGGGACATAATAGTCCAGTACAGGGGCCAAAGTTAAAAATTAAGGTGGTTTAGGACAACCGAATACAGAAGAGAGCTTCAGGTAAGTCCAGAGGGAGTTGAAGCATCCTGGCCATAGGATGGGTCACTTGAATTATTGTCAGTGATTCTGGGAAACACACTTGTGCTAGCTTCTGCTAGGGTAGAGTGAGGTCAGGGAGCAAAGCCAGAGTCAAAGTGAGAGGGGGCACCCGGATTTAAAAAATGGAATTGTCTTATCTGAGATGCCACCTCTCTGATTTCTTTCGATGTTGAAGCTTTCCCTTGGAGCCAAATCTTGCCATCAGGAGATCGCTTCCATCCAGCTGCTTTGATGGCATTTTCCATGAGTCGTTCCTCTGATTCTGTTTGTGTTGGGGCAGGCTTTCCTTTTTTTTATTATTATTATTTAATATGCTTTCTTCAGGTGGTACCCTTGTCGGCTCAGTCCCTGCTCCTCTCCAGTTCCCCTCCTCACCCTTGGGACTTACCTCAGCCTTCTAGTTCGCTGGCTTACCCCCCGGGATGCGGCCATGGTACCAATGTGAACACTCACAATGCCAGTACAAGGTCACCAGTGGGGAGCACCCACCGGCATTGCCTCCCTGGCTTCCCCCTCACCTCAGGGCGGGGAGTGGAGTCATACCGGACTGACAGATGCCGGTACTAGGTCATCAGTAGAAAGCAAGGCAGGCGATCTGTGCCAGGGAGCAAGGGATCATTCATGGCGGCCACTGATTTCTTGCAAAGAACCCCATGGTGGCGTGTTGTGCAGTGACATAAGGCGCTAAGACACCGACATCTGGTATGCCCCCCCACATCTACTAGGTCTCGGGAGCTGCTGACTCCCGGACTCCACCAGCGGTCAGTCATGCACGGAGGAGAGCAGACCAAGGGACACTCAGTCCTCCTCCCCTGACTGTCCCTCTGGCTCTTGGGTCCATTCCTGAACCCAGGATGTCTGCATTGCAAGCAGAGAACTTACTGCAGTGCCAGCAAGCCGGCTGGGGCAGGCCTTCCTTTTTGCAGGCTTAGCCGCCTGCTGGCATCCTGCTGCACTTGCTGGTTTCTCGGAGTTCTGTCAGTGGCCGTCAGTAGTGGGTCTAACAGTGAGAGTCTGCATCCTGTTTAAAGTGTTACAGGACACTAGACTCCTCCAAAGTTTGTCTCTTGTTAGCCTTTCTTCTTCAGCTAACCTTTTGCGATTGGACATTGCCCTTCCATGTCCTTTTCAGCTTGGGTCATCTCATCCCCAGAAGTTAGGGTCGACGTGCCTTCCTCACTGCTTGTTGTAGTTGGCTCATCTTCCTGTTAACTGGAGAACAAAACCACATAATATTTGGATTTCACTTCTGGAGTCTGTTCAGTAGGTGCTGAGGCTTCCATCAGTACCTCAAGTAGACTTTTTTCCTTTTCAATATTAAAGACGTTATGCATTGAAACGGGTACAGAGTTCAGAATGGGTAGAGCGGGATCCAAACCACCACCACCACTTCTTCCTCCACCTTCATATGCAGTGTCCGTCATCTTGGCTGGCTGTCAGATAGACAAAGGATCCCCCTTCCGGGAAGAGTAAGGGAATTTTATTAAAATCCACATTTCAGAAAAGTAAGCACCCAGACCAAGGGCTAAATGTTGCTGCTTGTTTTATTTGAAGTGCAAAAATGCTGGTATTACAAAACCATTATGGTCACAGGTTTAGTTACAAGAATAAGAGTTTTTCTTGTAACTGAACCTGTGACCATAATGGTTTTGTAAAATCAGCATGTTTGCACTTTAAATAAAGCAAGCAGTAATATTTAGCCTGTGGTCTAGGTTCTTACTTTTTTGAAACGTGGACTTCGGCTGTTATAGCACCAAACCTTTCTCGGTGCAGCTCTCTATTTGTGCTTGCTTAATTTTATTTAAATAAATAAAACAGACATCATCAAATTCATACAGAATAGATTAGTAGTGTATATGTGGGAATGAAGAAATAGTGTGCTAGACCTCAAAACTGAAACAGTAAAGTTTATTAAGCCAAGGTAGATGTGCTTCACCTCCCTATCACCTCACCCAGTCACCATTTGCCTGAACCATTGCAAAGGTTCTCTTAGTGTCACAAATTCTTGTAACTAAATCTTCCTAACAGCACTATGAACGGTATTAACCACCACCAGTGGTTACATAGTGCATTGCTGTGTACCTAAGGTGCACCTTGCCTGCCATGAATAGTACTGACATACAGCAAATAGTACCTGTAAAGTTAAGGTTTTATACTTGGACCAAGCCCTTGGAAACAAACATAGTGCTAGCTCCTGATATGAAGGTTTCAGAAACAAAGGTTCATACCATTTGATTCCCAAGTCATTACAAAACTCTACTGTAAAAGGGCACAGTATCGAGAAGTGCTGCTGTGGCTCTAATACATCACTGCAGTAAGGCCTGGAACACATACCTTCCTCTACCTGTTTATGCTAAAGTGTATTTTTTACCCCAGATTTCCCATGGGTTCCCAACCAAACAGTATCCCACATATATCCAGAAGTTCTGCCATTACTCAGATATTCTAAGGCCATGTTCACCTTGCCTTCTGACACCCTTTGAATTCTAATGTAGTAGAAAAGGAAGAAGCCAGTATATGGATATCAAGTTGTCTTCTTGAGCAGGGACTCACTGTCCCTAACTGAAGATCTTGCTTCAAGAGAGCTCTTGCAATAGGTAATTACCATTAGGACTAAGCAGCCAGGTGCTAGGACCACATGGAAAACCTTCGCTAGCAGTGTCTGGCAGGGGACTGCCCACCCGACGACACGTGACTGTCAGCATGACGGTATATAAGTGAACGGTCCCCACACCTGCCCTCCAGTTCTTTCCTGCTGTCAACCTGTGCATGTCGGACCTCGCTGAAAATGCTGTTAGCCGACCGCCATTTCGGATGAGTATTTCTTCTCGTTTTTTCTTTTATTTCTTAAGAGTATTAGTATTTTATGCTTCGTGCATGTCGTCTCCAACGCCTTCAGATTCGCATAAAAACAAGTGCGACTCCTGTGGATCTCGGCTCCCTCACAAAGACTGCCATTCCCTCTGCCTCTTCTGCTTGGGCCCAGAGCATAAGACTAAGGACTGTGAGGCCTGCCAGAGCTTCAACCAGGCCACACAGAAGCACCATCAACAGGCCTTGGAAGTCCATATTTAAAAAAAAAAGGTCTTCATGGAGAAGGAGCTGCAGAAACTCAGGAGTTCTTCCTCTTCACCGGAGGGACATTGCAAGAAGACGACAGACAAGGAGAAACATTGGGACTGGGATTAGTCTCCTTCCCACCCGTGACTCTCCTTGGGTACCGTGGACATCGAGCAGCCTCCAGGGGAAGCGTCCTTACACCAAGCCTGCTTCTGCCGCCATGTAGCAGCTGTTGGCGCCCCGCTGGAGCTGGTCTCGGTGCCGGTGGGAGCCTCCGGGAAACAGGAGATGCCCGCTACCAGTAGGCCCATAAAAACCTCTGGATCTAAAGGGAGTAGCAAGGCCAATAAGCTGGTTGTCTCCTCTGACAACTGCCTGGTCATGACTGATAAGTCGAGCTCTGGTTCCACCGGCAGATGCCCAGCCCTGGATCCTCCATCAGGCCCTGACAACAGGCCTGACATTGAGTCTCCAGACTAGCCGCCTGTGCCGCAGCCTTCCCGGGAGGGTTCGCCCTCTTAGGACCCTCCCTTTCCACTTCTGTTGGTGGACCTTCTGGATTCCCCTGCACACCCGGAACTGGAGGGGTCCAAAAAGAAACCGCTCCAGAGTATGTGTGCTCATTCCAAATAACAGCAAAAAAAGGAAGGCACCACTCATCTCGAAAAATGCCACAGTTCCACTTTTTATTGAATACAAACTGGACAAAAGGACATATAGTGGTACACAAAAGCTGCACTCACACCACCAGGCACCAAAGATCTGGAGGAGGGAGAACAACCTCCCATCGACACCGCCTCGCTGCTGACACCAGTTTGCCTGACTCCAGAGCCTCCTTCTGTCCAGCGCCTACACCTTACATCCCACCGTCTGGGCCATCCCATCTTCCCTGGTCTCCAGCGGGACCTTCCAACCCATTGGGTCTGACGACTGACCATCCGCCTGGAGGTCTGATGCTAGACCTTCCTTTACCAGGTCCTGTCAATGTGCCATCAGACCCTCTGCCGGGTCCCTTGGCTTCACCATTGGTCCCTCCACCAGGCCCCTCCGGAACCCCTTCCTGGTCCCTCAGCTCCTCCATTGGGTCCTCTATGCTACCTGATGCTTCTAAATGCAAAAAAAAACCAAAACCCAGTGCATGATGTTTTGTTCAGGTCGAGTTGAGAGCAGGCTACAGTTGCAGATCCACCTATCCAATGGTACTCAACTGAAGGAAGT
The DNA here is from genome assembly GCA_016271365.2 of Neoceratodus forsteri. Classification (NCBI taxonomy): domain Eukaryota; kingdom Metazoa; phylum Chordata; order Ceratodontiformes; family Ceratodontidae; genus Neoceratodus; species Neoceratodus forsteri. The sequence goes on from CM028131.1 coordinate 1,474,017,495, forward strand.
GAAAAGTTATAGGTACTTAGGAGTGCAAATGGACTCGCAGTTGACATTTGGAGATCATATTAATATTCATGTTAGAAAGGTAAACCAAAGGTTGGGAGCTCTTAGGAGAGTGGCAGGAACATTCAACGGAAGTTAGAGAAAAATTAGTTCAGCAGATGATAATGCCAGTATTAGATTATGGAGCACCTTATATATGAATACTACTCAAAAGTTATTAAATAAGGTAAATCAAGCTTATTATAGACTGGGAAATTTATTACCAAGAGCAAATACAAAAGTCATCATTGCATAATATATAAACAATTACATTGGTTAAATCCTGATGCTCAAAGAAACTATATTTGGTTAACAATTTGTCATAAAATCATAGTTTCCAAATGTAGACATCCATTAGCAAAATTTATTACTTTACCTCAAACAAATAATTTGTCTTATCAAACAAGAAATTGTAATACAATAATTTCAATGTTAAAATATCATATCATAACAATATTGGAGAGACAAAGTTGCAAAATAAAATAGCTAGGTACTGGAATAATTTGCCAAAATATTTAAAGATGATTTATAATCTGTCCATTTTTAAAATTAATTTGGTTGAACATCTACAGAATGATTGTACATGTTATGTATGACATTGGATTTGAAGATATGTAGATATGTAGTTGTCTTTGTGTGCTTAATGTTTGTATTTTAGACAGAGTTCGTATAATTGTTGTTTGTATTTTATTTCTTTATGTATCTTAGAACACAGGACATTAGTTGAAAACAGGGCCTCTGGTTCTATCCTATTTGTTTTCTGTATAAAAATAAAGTTTTATCAATCAGATACCCGGCGCTGCATTATCCTTCGTCAGGTTATCTGTTGGGGTTCCCGATGCCATGCTACCTGACGCCCGGGTACCCGACAGCAGGCTATCGATCGCTTAGCTATCCGACACCAGGATATCCTACACCCCGGTACCCAACGCCTCAATACCCTATGCCGGTGTTACCCTCCATCAGGGCATACTTCCATTTTTCAGCCGCCCCCACTGCCTCCACCTCCGCCATCCCAGCCTCAGGTGGACTTGCAAGCAATGCTAAGTTCTTGGTGGAACAAGGCCAAGATGCAGTTTGTCTCCGAACTGGACAGACATCAGCCAGTGGCTACCCCTTTGACCGTCCCTTCAGAACCAGTGGCTAGGTCACTTTAATTGCCGGAGCCTCGTTCATTGACCTCGGGTAGGTCTCACAAGACCATTGCCTTATGCAGCCATTCCAGCGGGCTCCCAGTGGCCATTGAGATTCCACTTTCTAAACCTAGAATTTGCAGCAGGAGTCAAACGTTGGATTCGGAGTCTGTCTCCTCTCCATCGGGCTCCAGTTGTGAATCCCTTACTCCAGAGGAACCCAAACCGAAGGAATCTCCCAAGTCCCCTCCAGAGGACTATTCCCTAATGGAGCTCCTCAGAAAGATTCAGGAGGCATACGATTAGAAGACCGAGGACCAAATCCTCAACATATGAGGATTGCCAGGCACCTTGATTGGATGGATCAGTCTCCAACTCTAATTACCCCGTGGATAGGCCCTCATGAGGACTTGGCATCCACTGTCTGGAAACTGCCTTCTTCTCTAGCTGCCATATCCAGAAAGGCTGACAGACTTTATCACACTCCTGAAGGTAGAGACCACCTCCGCACCCACCCAAAAACTGGCTCTGTGGTCATTAGCGTGGCTCCTGACTGCTCTGCCAAACCTGAGCATCTCTTCTCTGGACAAGGAGTTGAGGCAACTAGACCAATTTGGATGTAGGTTCTGTTCGTCCTCTGCATTAGCCATTCAAGTCCTTAACTATGTGGCTCATATGATTGGTCTACCTGAAGTCTATTCTGGGCCAGTTACAATCCAGAATCGAGGCTCTACCTAATAGACATTGCTCGAATGGTCAGAACGGCCAGATCAGCCAGCTGTCATGTCCTGAGAGCCACCTATGATGCAGTGGATGCTTCAGCCCACGGTACAGTGACCGCCATGAGCCTGTGCAGACACACATGGCTGGTAAATTCTGGCCTGGCACCCAAAGTCCAGTCCGCCATTCAAGACGCCCCTTTTAGGGAACCTGTTCTCTCAGGGGGTGATGTTAAAGACATTATCACTGACTTACAAGACAAGGGCAAAGCATTATGCTCTGTCCAGTTCATGTACAAGCCTCCAAACAAGCCTAAGCAGCCATTTTGGAGGCAACAAAGGCATCAACACAAACAATAACCCAACCGACATCAGAACAAACATCTGGCTCCCTCAGCAGGTGCAGCCCCCCCTTCCCAGCCAAGTCCAAGAGAGCCTCTGGGGCAGCATCTTCTAATACTGCCTCCTGACTCGGGGCAGGCCCTCCCGTCTCCATCAACAGTTAAGGAGGAACTGGTAGGGGGCAGGTTTGCAAACCACCTACCGGGTTGGGAGGCAATCACATCAGACAAGTGGATTCTTCAGTTCATAACTCAGGGTCACACAATAGAATTTCTAGAGAGACCTCCAGAAAACTCTTCAGGTCCCTCTCATTATTCTCCAGGACACATTCGTCTTGTCAGAGAGAAAATCAAAACTCTGCTAAGAAAAGCAGCCATAGAGCTCGTTCCTCAGAACCAGGCGGGCACCCTTCTTCCTGGTGCCCAAAAAAACAGGTGACCTCCAACTGATCTTGGACTTGAGTAACCTGAACATGTCATGGAGTACAAGAGGTTCCGAATGCTGATCCTTCAGGGTCTCGTTCATTTGCTACACTAGGGACACTGGCTTTGTGCCCTGGATATGCAGGATGTCTACCTACATATCCAGATGTTTCCATCCCAGAGCCACTTCCTCAGGTTTACGTTCCAGGGGGAGCTTTTTCAGTTCAAAGCTCTCCCTTGTGGGGTTTCATCTGCACTTAGGGTGCTCACAGAGTGCCTAGTGGTGGTGGCGGGTGCATTACACCGGCAGGGCATCCATGTGCTCCCATACCTAGATGACTGGCTCCTGTCGGTCCCATCGAGGGACAGTCTCATAGCCTCCCTGTCTGCTAACCTGGACCTTTTCAACCAAGTGGGTATCACGATGAACTACCCCAAATCCCACCTATCACCATCACAGCACATGCAGTTCATTGGAGTAGTGCTGGATACGGTCCAGGAAGTGCCTTCCTCCCACTGGACAGGGCAGAAACCTTGCAAAGGCAAGCCAATTTTGTGGCCTTCCAGTGTCTGACTACAGCAAGATTAGTCCTGCGTCTACTGGGTATCATGACAGTAGCCATACCAATTGTTCATCTGGCCAGACTTCACATGCGGGTCATGCAGTGGACACTTTGGGCACAGTGGAATCAGAGGTCAGACAACCTGTGGCCCAAGAACTTGGACGACCTCATCAGAGGTGTCCCGTTTCAACCTCCTCCCCCCACCCAGACCCTGACAACGGACACTCAGAAGTGGGTTGGGGAGCCCATTTGGGAGATCACAGGGCAACAGGGGTCCTGGTCTCGGAGATAAATTTCTCTGTACATCAGTGTGCTAGAGATGAGAGCAGTGCTATACGCCTTACAGGCCTTTCAGCCCCTCCTCAGACCAGGATCTCTCTGAACAAACAAGGAGGCACACGCTTGTATCCCCATGTCAGGAAGCGATGTGTGTGTGGTCCTGGGCAGTCCAACACAGCCTTCATCTCTCGATAGTGCACATCTTGGGTACTCAAAACATTGTAGTGGACAGCCTTAGCCACACCCAAGCAAAAGCTCATGAGCAGGGCCCCAAAATTTTCTGCGGCACATCTGAGCAAAGTTCTGCGGCAGGTTTCTCATTTGCCACAGAACTTCTGCAGCACTCAGCACCAATTTCTGCGGCAGTTCTGAGGCACATTTTCACCCTTCTTTTTTTCCCTTTTTTTTTTTTTTGCCATATCTGACACGATGCACGCTCGTAAAACAGTCATTTTGTGGAATGTTTTCACCAAATTTTCAACATATCCAGTTTAAGACCACTGCTCATGAACAGTGTCACTGTGATTTTATTAATCTGTCCGGAACATTGATTTCGCACACCGACCGTGCCATTGTGTGAAAACACATTTCGGGTGAGATGTGAAAAATGACAGTTGTACTGTTCGTAAGGAGGTGTGTTAAAATGGCAATACTGAAAATCTGGAGTGAAAATATTAAAAGTGCTTGAAGTTATGAGTGTGCATAGGAACTCCGCAACGCACTCTCGTAAAACAGTCATTTTGGGGAATATTTTCACCAAATTTTCAACATAGGGTTTTTGGGAGCCTACCTCATGAACTGTGACACTGTCCTTTTGTTAATCATTACGGAAAGATGGTTTCGCGCAGTGACTGTGGAACCACCTTTCGGGACCAATTAATGAAATAACAGTGTCATAGTTCGTGAGGTGGTGCCTCAAAAACCCATGTTGAAAATTTGGTGAAAAAATTCCCAGAAATGGCTGAGATATGTACTAAAGCTGAAAAAAATCCATTTATGCCATTATATAGCTTACCAGCATTTCTTCAGTTCGCTGTCAGCTTTGAAGAGTGCAGACGTGTTCCCTGTACACCGAAGATTGTCGCACTGGGCTCCAGAGGTAAGTCTGGGTTGAGGTGGGGGTGTGGGGAGGTGGGTACGCAGAGGGTGGATGCGGGTTGGGGGATGGGGGCATAAGAATCAATGAGGGAAGTTTTTTTTGTTTCAGGTTTTATTTTTGTTTTTAGACACACTGAGGGACTTTTGCCATGCTGGGGTTGTCTCCCAGCGTGGCACCAGGCAGCTTGGGGGGAGACAGTGAAGCCGATGGGGGATTGGGCACCCCTGTCAGCAACGGAAGCTTTTGCCATGATGGGATGGGCTCCCAGCATGGTATACAAATATTTTGGGGGGGCAGTGAAGCTGACGGGGGATTGGGCACCCCCTTCGGCAAAGGAAGCTTTTGCCACTTTGGGGTGGGCTCACAGTGTGGCATACAGACATTTGGGGGGGCAGTGAAGCAGACGGGGGATTGGGCACCTCCGTCAGCAAAGGACATTAATTCCGCGGGTGACAGCAAAGTCCGCAGATATTTCTGTGGTTTGCCGCACCCACAGAATCGTGGAAAACTCAGGGTTCTACTCATGAGTGAGAATTGAGACAGTCAGTGGTAGAAGAAATATTCAATCTTTGGGAACGACCAGACCTCAATCTGTTCGCATCCCCATCCAACGCAAAACTACCCAGTTTCTACTGTCTCGTTCCAGAGTGTGGTGCTTTCTGGCGAGATGCACTGTCTCTTTTGCTGGACAGGAAAGTTCTTGTATATCTTCCCTCCCTTTCCTCTGTTGCAGAGAATGCTGCTGAAACTGCAGGCAGAGGTGGCATATATGATCCTGTTCTCCCCTTGCTGGCCTCGCCAAATTTGGTTCTCTCTGCTTCAGCAGTTAATGGTGGAACCTCCGTCTCCACTGACATCTGCCAGGATCTTCTGACTCAAGAATAGGGCACCCTGGTCCATCCAGGCCTCAAGTCCCTTCACTTTCACTCGTGGCACCTACTGCCATAGCTGCTTCACATTTTGTTGTCTCCTCCAAAGTGGCTTAGGTACTGGTGGAGGCTACAGAGCCATCCACGAGATCTACCTGTACTGTAAAATGGAAAAAATTTTCCATCTGGGCCACATCTAATGGTTGGGACCCTTTCTCTTGCCCTGTGCCACAGTTCCTGGAGTACATGCTGCACCTATCCAACTCTGGGTTAAGTTACTGTACTCTAAAGGTCCACTTATCTGCCATTTCTGCCTATCACACTCCATTGGACGGCAAAACTTTGACTCAGTTGGAGGTATCCAAAACCTTCTTGAAAGGGATCCTCCACTAGAGACACTCAATCAGGAGCCCTGCTCCTCCCCTGGATCTGAATTTCATTCTTGAGAAACTCGCTCTACCTCCCTTTGAATTCGTTTGTGAGTTGTGACATGTGTTGCCTTTTGTGGAAAGCGCTCTTCTTAGTTGCTATTATGTCTGCTTGAAGGATTTGCAAGATTCAGGCCCTGATGTGTAAGGAGCCTTACTTGATTTTCCACAGAGACTTTCTGGCTCTGTGTATAAATCCTAAGTTTTTACCAAGGGTGGCTTCTGAGTTCACTTTGAATCGGACCATACACTTACTAGTGTATTACCCTGAATGTTCTAATCAGGTGGAAGCAATTCTACATAACTTAGATGCACAATTTTGTGTTACACTAACTGGATGAAGTCAATCTGCAAAACGGATCAGTTGTTAGTATCTTTTGTGTCCAAAAGAGAGGGCGCTGCTGTTTCTAAAGTGTTTGTCCAAATGGTTGGCAAACTGCATTCTGTTTTATCAGTAGTATAACAAGCCACTTCAAGGGAAGTTAAAGGACATTCAACCAGAGGCATGGCTGCATCTACTGCTTGTTTCAGAAATATGTCTGCCGCGGATATCTGTGCGGCAGCCACTTGGAGTTCTGTCCACACCTTCACTAAGCATTATAGTTTGGACATTAGGCATAGGACTGGCTTTGGCTTCACTGTCCTTCAGGGACGTCTGTCCTAGATCCCTGCCTACTGCAGACCTTTTCCTGCCTCCCATGTTTCAGACTTGTCTGGCTTTGACTGCTTGGCACTCAGTCCTGATGGTAATTACCTACTGGAAGAACCCTCTTGAAGTAAGATAGTACAGTTACATAAGAACTTACCATACCAGTAGATCTTTGAGAGAGGCTCTCCCTCCCACCTTTCCCCTGTGTGTTTTTTCTGCTACTTCTTCTTATATAGCCTTTTTTTTCTATTATCTTTTTATCCCCTCCTGGGAGCCTGGCAGGCAGCTCGGCCCCTCCCTTAGAGGGGACTCTGTCTCCGGCCCTACCATTCCCGGTCTGACACCCCATACAGTCCCTCTCGGTTCACCCCCATCACCCTTGGTGATAGGGCTGAGATGAAGGGGTGCCAACTTTCCCCCATCCCCGGAGAGAAACCCAGATGTCGGGGAGCTGGAACAGGAGCTGGTATGGCCATCACAGAGCCTGCCAGCTCCATTTTCTCCCCTTCCCACCGACGTCGTACGTTGGCAACATGCCTCCCAACTCGCATCTCCCTCTAGCCATTGCTAGAGGGCGATCGACAAGCAGGATGGCAACCCCTCTCTCCCTGAGAGAGGAGAGCAGGCCTCCGGATGCTCGATGCTGTCTCTCCCCTGCTGCATCCCGGCGACCCGGGCTCATTCATTATGCAGTGTCAGTGGCTCAGTAGATAGCTCACTCGCCTCTGAGGCCAGGAGATCAGAGGGCTGTGGGTTCAGTTCCCACATCTGGCACTTGGGTTAGTATCCCAGTACTGACACTGTAGTGCAGCATGAGAGGGGTGCTGCACTTCTGAGGTGCCGTCTTTCGGATGAGATGTTAAACCGAGGTCCCATCTGCCTGGATTGGTGGTAGTTCAGGTAGATGTTAAAGATCCCATGGCACTTATCGAAAAGAGTAGGGAATTTCCTGTGTCCTGGCCAAATTTCCTCATTCACTAAAATATACCACCAGCAGCTTAATCTGGTTCAAGGTCAGTTGGCATTCATCTGTATCCCTCTCCCCCGGGTTGTGCCTGAAAATAGGCAGGATTTGTCTAGTGCACTTACCCAGTCAACAAAAACTAAATAAAAATAAAAATAAAATTCTCTAACCTGGGTCGCTAGCTTCTTACATAGCCTTTTCTTGGCTCCAGGAGCCCACTCCTTCTCCTGTTGCACCTTTCTGGATCTCCGGCGGGAGAATTGGAGGGCTGGCGTTCGGGACCACTCACTATATAACGTCATGCTGACGGTCACATGTCGGGTGGGCGGTCCCCCACCAGTCACTGCTAGCTAAAGTTTTCCGTGTCATTCTACCGCCTGGCGGCTTAGTCCTAATGGTAATGACCTACTACAAGAGCCTTTCTTGAAGATCTACTGTTATGGTAAGTTCTTACATAACTGTACTTTTCCATTTTTAGTCTTCCTAAAAGTTAAGTACACAGATGTTGGAATTATGAGTATTATGCCTTTGTTCAGAGTTGGAAATAATTTTATTCCTGTCCAGATAACCACAGAATGAGTCTGTCTTCTATCAGAGAAGCACAGGTCTTCAGCATATTTCACAAGACTGGTACAAAAATTAAAAAGAGTAACACTGACATAAAATAATGGGTTCAGCATTTGCAACCCCATCCTTCACACTTCATAAGTCACCTCTCTCTCAGTGGGGTTAAGCCTGCTTTCACACAAGCCTTTGAAAACAGGCTGTGTATATACATTTGTAAATTCTTTGGCAAAAGGTAAAGGACACCAACATACAAAATACAAGGGAGCAAAATAGTTCTTATTAAAAAACATATTTTGCGGACTAACACTTATTAGTGTAAAAGATATAATCCAAATAATAGTATGCACCTAAGTCATCTGCACAGAACTGTAACTGTGCAGTTTTTAAATATTTGTCTGAGTTGGAAAAGAAAGTTTTTTAAAAAAAAAAAGACTTTTGCTTTTGGTCAAAGGCCTGTTTTTCCAGATGATTAATTTTGCTTTGGCCTTCTGAATGCCAGAGTTCCAGTTATCCTGGGCTGTATCCCCCTTTCCAGACCCCCCCCCCCAAATACCTTAATGGGGTCATTAGTGATACTAATTCCTTCAAGATCTGCAACACGCCCTACATTCTTAGGCTTCCCAATTGGAAGTCCTGTGCTTTTGTGATGATTAATCTTGGAACCTGCATGTGATGCTAAAGACTGTAGCATCTCCTATACAGGACCCACCCGATCCTGGATTCGCTATGACAACGTACGGGTCATCGGTGTAGGTTAGTGCCTTAACCTCAGGCATATCTGCAGTGATCTGAATCCCTCTAATGGCCTTATTATTCGGCAGTAATTGGATTAAAGGAGAAAATGTACAACAGGGAGCTCATGGGGCACCCCTGCGTCACACCTCTGCTGACCACTACAGATGAACCTGTTCTAGACTTGACTAGAGGAAATATATATCAGTGTACAAAACTGCAATACAGTGTATGAAAATGTCACGTACGCTATACCATTTAGACATTCTGAGCAAATAACTATGAAGAATTCTATCAAAGGCCTTCTCTTGATCAAGAGATGGGAGAAAGTCTGATAGTAATCCCTCTCCTCCTCTTTCAAATAATTCTCTTAACAATGTTAAATCATCATAGATGGTTCTTTAGCAGAGAGCACTGTCTGTGTAGGGGCAAGAATCATAGGTAGTATAGTGGCTAATCTGTTTGCCAGGACCTTCAACAAACTTTTCTGATCAGAATTAAGCACATTTAAAGGTCCCCGTTCTTAAAAATATAAATCGGAGGTGGCCTGGTGCCGCTGAGGGTTGAGGCGCTGGACACCACACTTCGCGCCGCGTTGGTGACCCTTGTTTTGGAATGAGCCTGGGCCTCTGGGGGCCAGCAGGAGGGAGAGAGGATTGAGCACCCAGAGGACTGCTGTCCTCTCTCCGGGGAAGAGGGACTAGTCGTCCCACCCGCTGGCTGCCATCTAGCAGTGGCTGGAGGGCAGTATGGGTCGGGAGGCTCAGAAGTCAACATGCTTATGTCGGAGGATAGGGTTGGAGAAAAACAGAAAAAGGCCGGGGTTCCATGGACCTGTGATGGCCTGATGGCTCTGGCAAAGTCTGCCCCCTACCACCAGATATGCCGCACCGGTTGGTGGGACTGCCAGCACCCCTCCACCTGGCTCTGCCACGGACGGGGATTCCACGGGGGAAACCTCGTGGGGTCGGGCTGGAGGATGTACCCCCTCTGAGGGGGGGCTCATTGCCCTGTGGAGCCCGCGGAAGGAGTTAAGCAGTAAATAGTTGATTTATAAAAAAAAAAAATGTATATATTATGCTGAAGTCACTGAGGGGAAGGTAGGGCTTTTTCTTGTAGAACGATATTGAATAAGACTTGTAAAACTGGGCCTAACGGGCAGAAAAGGTTTATAAAAACTCAGCTGAGGACCCCTGTGCTGCATTCCAGGGGCAGTGTTATTGCTCAAACTTTTTACTACATTCTCAGTTTGTTCGCTATACTGGGCAGTCAGAGCATGCTGATCACGTACACTGGGAGGAATATTCAAGGAAGAAAAAATCCGAGTCCCATTCAGTATCCATGAGCGTTCCAGATGTGTCCATGACATGATTGTGGACTGCCGACATCTTATCCTCCCTTGAGGAGAATACTGGGCCACCTGTCGTTCTGGCCAGTCCCGCCATATTTCTCTGTTTAACCTGATTCCAGTAACTTGAAAATTTATTAAAATGCTGAGAGTCCCTGAGTGCTTAAACTTCATTTCTTGTTCGAGAGTCTTAGCCCTCTCATATGGGTGTTCTTTCATTTCTTCTTTGATTAGTGCAGTCTGGGATTTCAAGTCAGTATTTTGTTCATGCATTCTGAAGATCAGTTTGTGCAGCTGGGATCCAAGACTCAAGTAGCATAGACACATATCTGTATGAAATTTCTTGCTCTGAGTTCTGAAAAGATGCTTAAAATCACTCTTTGTATCCTCCCACCATTGTGTAAAAGAATCCTGTACTGCCAACACCGAACCTCTTGTCTGAAACAGTGCAAGGCACTGTTCCCAGATATCTGGATTGTCTTAACTGATTTAGCCTCCATAAATCTGATTTAGGAGGAGTAGGCTCAGTTTTACATGTTCTTGTTGTTGCCATATGGTCAGATGTTTCTGTTGCTGTGATCCTTGCCCCATCAGTTCGTATTGCTTCAGACATTAAAACTAAATTCAGGTGGCTAAACTACTCTTTACATAGATAGCCACAGTCCTACCCTGGAAACTGTTCTGCAGACCAGCTATGTGGATCATATTTCTGAGATGCGTAGAATCACTGAAGGTCTTATCAGTACGACCCCCTCGATCTTGTAGGGAAAGACCACAGCTGAAGTCACCCTCCATATTGATCAACCTGCAAGTGTGTACTGTAAATATGGGTGAATCTCTAAGAATAAGGACACCCTGGCTGCTTTAGTCTAGGAGGTGTACACATAAATGAGACAAATGTTTCTGCCTTTGTATTCCAAATCAGCTGGCAATGCCCTCCCAGGTTCTATCGCCACTGATTTAAAGACTTGAAAAGTGAAACCTTTAAGATGCCCACACCATCTCATTTATTTCTTGCAACCAAAAGGTTGGACACTCCAGCCATAAACAATTAACAGCAACTGATTCAAACATTGTTTTTAGCACGTGTCATGAATAAATACCATATTGTTTTGTATGTTGTTTTACTGCCATAGTGGTTAGGGGCTTTCTGTATGTTTTTATACCATTTATGTTCAGGCTGTTATGTTACTGTAGAACCCAAACACACCTTAACAGGTTAGTTGGGGGGGGGGCTACTTTAAAGGGGTTCACCCATTACAGTACACAGTCATCTCCTCACGATGTCCTTTAGGGCACCGGCATTAAAATTGTCCAGTGGGTGAGCACTAGGAATCTAATACCACACACACAAGCACCACTGTTGTGTGCATTGTTTAAGTGGAGACTTGCCCCATGCATAGCGGGCTGTGCCCCCCGCACCTCCCCCTTAAATAATCACCTCCACCCCAGGCATATTGGAGTGGAGGTGGCATAGCGCACCATGCCTAAATGTCCTGGGTGCCCTTGTTCCGTGCGCCCTAATCATGATGCCCTTATGACGGGATACCCTTTATAGGTCTGTGACTATGTACAAGCTCAGCTTTTTTTTTTTAACTGCAGATTTTCTAGCGGTACTGTCTTCACCCGAGGAAACATCCCTAATGGAAGAGGAAATAGAGGAAGCCTCTGAGTCTCCCTCTTCTTCCGTGTCTCACCATATCCTAGTACAAGCCAAGGCTGTAAACTTTTGTACTACTCTACTTGGGTTTTTTTTTCCAACCTGAGTTTTAGCTTTTCTGTGCTCCCCCTCTTTTAGTAGTGTCAGTTTCCATCTCCCCAACCCCTGGAAGGAGAGCAGGAGGCATAGCCTGACTTGTGGGGAGTGAGGGTTCCTCAGTACTGTCTTGAGGCACAGGAGGAGGGTCCACCTGTAATACTAACATACTAAAATGCCAGCAGAATAGGCCTAATGCTGTCTCGAGTCTGCCTGATTTTCAGCACCTGCACCGAGGGATGATTTTGGTGCCCCCTGCTCTTGTGTTATACTGTCCCCAGTCCCAGATGTTCCACCTGTATTGGGCCTGGTCAGATTTACCCTCCCCCTGTACCTGTCCCATCCCTCTTAAACCTGTCCACGGTCTCCACCTCCACCAGCTCCCTGGGCAGTGCATTCCATGGCTCTACCACCCTTTCAGTGAAATAACATCTCCTCCTCTCCCCTCTGAGCCTGCCCCCTTCCAGCTTACACCTGAGACCTCTCATTGCCCCCCCCTTCCTTTGGACCACCCTGACTGGGCCTTCTTTATTTGATCCCTTTCATGCACTTAAAGACCTCTCTCATGTCCCCCCGTCCCTCCTCTCCTTCAGGGTATACATGTCGAGTTCCTTGAGCCTTTCCTCATAGGTCCTGTCCCCCAGGCCCAAGATAATTTTGGTTGCCCTCCTTTGGACCTTCTCTAGGAGTATAATGTCCCTCTTTAAGTGTGGTCTCCAAAACTGTACACAATACTCGAGGTGTGGCCTAACCAAGCAGTTGTACATTGGAATGATCACTTTCGCCTTTCTGGAGGTAATCCACCTGGCGATGCATCCCAGCATCCTATTTGCCCTTGCCATTGCCCTCCTACAGGTCTTTGAGGTGTTCATTTTGACATCTACCACTACCCCTAGGTCCTTCTCACCCTCCGTGACTTGAATCGTGTCTCCTCCCAGGGTATACCCCTGGCCTGGATTTCTGACTTCCAGGTGCAGAACTTTGCACTTCCCCGCATTGAATTTTAGTTTCCATTTTCCTGACCACCTTTCCAGAGTTTCCAGGTCCTCCTGCAAGGCAACCCTTCCCTCCTCCCCATCCACCACTGCACCCAGCTTCGAGTTATGTTCAAAGAGACTCGTCTCACTCCTGATCCCCCCCCCCGACGTCTGACATATAGGCGTTGAACAGGAGTGGCCCCAGCACTGACCCCTGGGGAATCCCACTAGTAACCCACCTTGGGGATGAGGCTATCTCTCCAACCACCACCTTCTGAGTATGCTCAGAGAACCAATTTCCTATCCATCTTAGCAACTGTCTCCCTACCCCCATTTCCTTCAGCTTAGCCAGCAGGCCGCTGTGGGGTACCAAATCAAACGCCTTGCTAAAATCCAGAAAGAGGATGTCCACTGGCCTACCCTGGTCCAGGGCCCTCGTCCCCCAGTCATAGAACTCCACAAGATTTGTCTGGCACGATCTTCCCGTGACAAAACCATGCTGCCTATCATCCAAGTACCCAGTTTGCTCCAGTAACCCCCTAGCCTTTCCTTGACAAAACCCTCCATCACCTTGCCGACCACCAATGTCAGGCTAACGGGCCTGTAATTTCCTGCCTCCTCTCTTGATCCCTCCCTTGCGGATCGGCATGATGTGGGCCACCCTCCAGTCTTGGGGCACCCACCCAGTCCTCAGAGAGATGTTGAAAAGCTGTGCTAGAGGGACTGCCAGGACATCCACCAGTTCCCTTAGCACCCTGGGATGTATCTCATCTGGCCCAGGTGCTTTCTCCATCCGAAGGGACCTGAGGGCTTCCCTTACTCTCTCTCTCTCTACTGGGATTTCAGCCTCCAGCACTTTCTGCAGGACTGCTGGTACCATGTGCAATTCAGAGGGTCTGGGACTGAAAACATCTTCAGGGTGTTGTTTGGGGCTCTACCCTGAGTTTCAATTCCTCCGCAGTTCAGATGGAGGCTTGCTGTCTTATAGCTTCCTTTGAGCCAAGGCTCTTGCCGCACCCTGAGCTTGGCCTTTAAATGTAAGTTCTTCCTGATTTATTTATTTAGTTTTTTGTTGACTGGGAAAGGAGGACAAGGCAATTCTTCCTATTTTCAGCCTCGTCCCGGAGGTGAGGGATACAGATGGATGCCAAGTGACACTGAACCAGATTAAGCTGTTAGTTGTATTTTTGTAGAATGGAGAAAATTTGGCAATGACACCAGGGAAGTTCCCCTACTTACCAGTAGGGGAATTGCTGGAGGACAGAGACCTCACAAATGTCTGAGTACTTGGAGGGTGCAGACATGGAATAAATTCCTGCTGGAGACTCTGCGTTAAACATTGGAGATATGGATGATCCAACTAGCAAATCTGCAACTGTAGCGAGTGCAACTCAGCAGGACAGCGGACTTCAGCAGCTGATGAAAGCAGAAGATTCTGAGTTTTCCTGTGATGAGGATGCCTGTTTAGCACAGTTAAGGGTAAAACAAAGAAATTGATTGAAGGCTGCATTGTTAAAATTGAGCTCTGAAGTTGAGGATAATGGCAGTGATATGGAAGTGAGCATAGCACCAGATGACAAACAGCAGGCCGAAATTGACAGCGCTGAAAGGAGGCGTGATGACACAGCAGAATCAAAGCTGCCGGAGGAATGCCAGGCAATGCCTCTGGAAACAGCAGCAACTGACGGTGTGGAAACCCCAGTGATGCTTCAAGAAGCGGTAAGTGAAGAACAAAATACAGAGGTAAAACTAATTGAAAAGCAGGACAAGAGCACTGAATTAAAATGCATGAGGGCAGGGCAACAAATAGAAATTTTAGAAACTGTAAACCCTAATCAGCCCACCCCCTAGACAGTATCGAATGGTTTAATTAAAGCAGGGTGGATACAAAATAAATAAGGGATATGGGTGGCAGACAGGGAAAGAATCCCCATACCAGGAACCCCTCTGGGACCTAGTAAAGATAATAATACTTCTGCACAAATGTCGGACCATAATACATCTAATGTAGATTTTAATACAGATTTACGATTTGAAGACGTGGTTTATAGCCCACCAGGGGAGCGCAAAAAGCTATGGAAGTTGCAGAACATATGTGGGGAGACAGAATGGACAATGATCCGGATCCAGAAAATGTTGGAGAGACAACCTGCTAGAGTATGGGCTAATTTCGGATGTAGAGAAAGGCTGGCCCAAAGAAAGAATGCAGTGCGGCTGCATTACCAAGGGGGATTAGAGCAGCCACCTGACAGGATTTATGTCGGGAGAACACTCCTAAAAGAGTTGCTAAGGTTTTTTACAAACTAAATATATGCGCTGATTCATGCAGCTGGGGATACAGACTTTGACGTGAGCTTCCGGATGCCTATGGCCCTTTATAGATTTTGGAGCTCCTGTGAGAAAAAAAAATACACTGCACTGTGGATGCCTTTCCAAGCCATACCATTAACTAAACCAGCTAACAGAACTATAACCATACTATTCCGAAATGAAAGTGTTAATGACATTACACACTGGCTAAGTAAGAGGTGTGACGTACTTACCTACTCCCATATTAGATGAAGAGCATATATGGACTGGAGGATGGAAATATAGAGTGTGTTTAAACATGATACCACAAGGTCTAAAACACCTGCCTAGCTCTTTCTTTTTACGGCATGAAAGAGGACATTGCTTCTATCGTGGACAACCTCGGACCTGTTTCAAATGTGGTTCATTAATGCATTTCAGCAATGCTTGTGATCAAATACAGAGCAATTATTATCTGGAGTATGGTCATCACAGTTCCCAGTGTACGAATGAAGTAAAGTGCAACTTATGCAAAGAAATTGGATATTTGTATGTCTCTCGTGAATGGGCTGCTTATAATAAATAAGACAGAGCAGACCCAGAAACAATTTTGACCAACGCACAAAAGACAAGTATAAACAATGCAAGAGCAGCACAGGCTGCAGACATGGTCGGAGAGGAACAAAATCAAATGTGGGAGAAGGAGCCAAGTGAACAACAACAAGGTAGTAGGGAACAAGTTGATCAGGAGGCGGATGCAACTACTGAAGAAACCGCACATGAGGAAGAGAATGTCTTGAATACTGACATTCAGCCAGATAAAAGACCGAATATAGAGATGAGCAGCAGGACAGAGGGCATCAGTATGCACCCCCCCAGGCTTTCCAAACTATAACAGAAAAAAAGACCACCTAGTAAAAAGCTGCAACCTGTGGCTAAAATTTCTAAAATGATACCTACTGCCAATACATTCGGGATATTGCAATCTACTGCAACAGACCAGGACTCTGAATCTGAAAATTCAACAGCTATCTCATCGCAGCATGGAATTTTGTCCGATTCAGAGGTGGAATCATTATCACAAAAAGTAAAGGCAGCATGAAAGAAAACACAGAAAAACTTAAGCTACAGGACACGACGGAGTAAACAATTAAGTAACAAAGGTGATGTAGAATGAAATTGAGGGGGAACTCAACTAACTTCTCATATGGATGCTTCCTATCTTTTAAAAGTAGCCAACACTGAATACAAACCATATTAAAAATAATAGAAGGAAGCTAGTGACCTTTTCTATCATTAAGCAGCATAACATTGATATCTGTCTGTTACAAGATACAAGATTGCATTCAAATGATATAGTAACTGTCAAGAGGGCATGGATATGGGGACCTTCCTACTACTTGATGGGATTAGAACGTTGTGATGGGGTGGGAATTATTTTTAGAGATTACAATTATACTATAACTAAGTTCATAGACTTTGCACCTGGGAGAGCCTTGTTGTTGGATTTTGCATATAAGAATATGGTATGGAGGGTAATTAGCGCATATGCACCTCAGACTAAGACGGACAGAATAGAGTTATTTAATTAAATCAAGCCTTACCTGATGACTAACAGACATTTAATATTGGCTGGGGATTTTAATTGCCTTACTGTAAAACAGATGTAATAGAGAACAGGAAACAATATTGTAATTCAAATGCACTGAATAGAATTATAGAAGAAGGGAATTTAATAGTTGCTTACAGAGCCAAATATTCTAATGGGGGTTTTACATTTTATAGGAAAAAATTAGCCACAAGAATCGATTACATATTTCTACCCAGAAACATTCATGTCCAAACAGCATGTTATTCCAATAGAAAATACGGATCATTTAATGGTGAAAGTTACATTGAGTCAGAATGAGAACAAGAAGATAGGAAAGGGATATTGGAAATTAAATAAAACACTAACTATAAACCCAGAAAAGCAATATCAAATACAGGATGTGTTGGATGCTAAGAGAACAGTAACATTTTTAGGAGACAGTATAAGTAAATGGTAGAATTACACTAAGAACTTAAAAAGGTATTACAACAGATTGCAAATAAACAGTCAAATGATAAATATAAAAGATATCTTACATTGCGAACACAGTACTACATAGAAACATAGACTTTGACGGCAGATAAGGACCGCTAGGCCCATCTAGTCTGCCCATTTCCCTACCTACAGGATAGGCCGCAGATCCTAGTTAACCAACAGCCTATATCTTCCTGCCCCTCACAATAATTGTCTTATGTCTGTCCCATGCATTCTTGAATTCTCCCACAGTTTTAGACCCCACAACTTCCTCAGGAAGGCTGTTCCATGCATCCACTACCCTCTCTGTGAAATAATACTTCCTCACATTGCCCCTGAACCGCCCTCCTTCTATCTTTAAATTGTGTCCCCTTGTTCTTGCAAGTCTCTTTTTCTGAAAGATGCTACCCTCTTGGACTTTGTTGATTCCCTTGAGGTACTTGAAAGTTTCTATCATGTCCCCCCCCCCTTCCTTCTTTCCTCAAGGGTATACATATTACTATAACATTTTGAGTAAAATAAACGAAGGGAACCAGCACTGTTTTGTGCAACTACAAGATACCAGGGAAGAAATGGAGCAGATAGAGTATAAAAGAGAAGAGTCATTATTATATGAGCATAGGATAGCAACGCCGGGGAAAACAGGGGTTGGACATATACATATATACTGTATATGAGAGCTGTAAGACACGCAGAGAGAAGTAAGTTACAGAGGAATTATACACAAAGCAGAACACAACAGTTACAAATAATAGGGAAATTATGAACACTGTAGTACATCATCTAACCACACTATACCAAGCTCATCGTCCTAAAGAAGATTAACTGGATAACATGCTGCATAATATAGAAACCCCAGTACTACCTAGAGAGGACTGTGTGCTTTTAAGCAGGACACTAACAGACACTGAAATTGGTGAAGCAATATCAACTTTACGCAATAATACGACTCCAGGGCCAGATGGGCTATCAGCAGAATTCTATAAGACCTTTAAGGAAGACATTATTGACATCCATAAAGTGGTATTTAATAATATATTACACGAAGAAAACGTAGCTCCTCAATTAGGACTCTCCATGCAGATCCTGATGCATAAAATAATAAGACAAAGATCTAAAAAATTGGAGACATTTAAGTATGATGAAAGTAGACTTACAGATATTAATGTAAACCTTAACATCCAGATTGACAACTGTATCAGCAAAAATGATAGACCCAGGACAAACATGTTCAGTTCAGCGAAGGCGAATACAAGATCATCTGTTATTGCTATGTGAACTATTAGAATTAGGTAAACAGAATAAACTGAATGGCATTATATTAAGTCTGGACCAGGAACAGGCTTTCGATAAAATCTCACACTTTTATTTACAGAAGACATTAAGAAAATATGGTCTCCCAGAGAATTTTATACAGTGGGTATTAAAGATATATAGAACTGTGGCGACAAAACCACTAATTAATGGCTATCTGGGACCTGTGGTGAAAATCAACAGGGGGATCAGACGGGTGTCCAGTGAGTCCTCTGTTATATGTCATGTGTATAGATCCAGTACTACATAAGATACAACAAGCGCAAGTTGTACAGAATATTTGTTTATATGATTTAAGACCACTAAATAAGATTATAGCATATGCAGATGATTTTTGTTCACTGATGCCATATATAGAAACAGCAGAAAAAGCAATGGACCTAACAGAAAAGTTTCAAAATATAGCTGGGATAACTATCAATAAAAGAAAGAGCAAAGCATATTCCATAAGTGAGAAACCACTAATAAAAGATACAATTAAGGGAACTGGGGTTACAACAGAAGACATGTAGCTATTGGGCATAATGTATGGGAAAGGTGATATGACAGAAAAAAACTGGGCAGCAGAAATCCAAATATGTAATGAAAAATTCCAAAAATGGAAAGCATGGCAGCAGACTAAACGTAAGAAAGTACTACTGATAGACGTTTGTTACCAATATTCACATTTCTAAGTGCAGTATACCCCTTCCCGTGAACTTTGAAGTACAAATGTGTAGTCTGATCTTTCAAATGGTTTGGGGTAGCTGCTTAAATCCCATAAAGTGTGACGTATTGTATAGCTTTTATAAAGATGGGTGTTTGAATCTAAGAATTGTATAAAAATATCATAAAATCAGTAGAAGGTAGTATAGTATAAAACAGAATAGATACAGAAGATAATGGTGTAATACAAAGATAATGGAAGATGCAATAGTGAAGGAGTGAAGGTGATACGGTATCTAGATAGAGTATAGGAAATATGTAAATCATTTGTAAAGTTAATGATGTTTTTGTGAAAGTTTGTAGTGCATGAAATGTTTATTTTGTTGTTTCTTTGTCATTTGCACTAATAAATATTCCCCATCTCTTTTCGAGAAGTGCCATGGGATCTTTAATATCTACCGGAACTACCACCAGAACAGGCAGATGAGACCTTGGGTTTAACGTCTCACCTGAAAGACTGCACCTCAGGAGTGCAAGCACCCCCATCATGCTGCACTACAGTGTTAGTACTGGGATGTAATCCAAGTGCCTGGTGTGGGGATAGAACCCACAGCCTTCTGATCTTCCAGTTTCAGAGGCGAGTGTGCAACCTGATGAGCCACTGACACTGCTTTAACCCATCTGTCCTATTGTGCGAAGCCCGGGACACTACCTATACGAGTGCCCCTGTTCCCCTCACAAATTACATTTAAAAGGATTTGCACATCTATGACTGAGTTGTCTGTATTGTAGGCACGTGGTACAGTGGTCAGGATTACATGTTGAACTTAAATGCATTCTAGAGTGTTATAAAATGGGTTGAGAGTTTTCTGGCTCCTGATTGGCTGAGAGGTACCTTTGGCTATGTCCTTATCAGCCCATAACCTGCCAACTGGTACCTCTTCCACCACTCAGGACTCGCCACATAAAGGAATTCATGCTGCCAACAATGAACATCAGCAGGCTGCCTACCTGCCCGCACTCCCCCGCGCCCTGCAAAACAACATCCATTACTGGAGCCACCACTTACACTGTACAACAGCACCACAGGAAAACTTTTTTACTCCTTTCTCTTCCTATAAAAATAACAATCAGACCTCAGCAACTTGAACCCGATCCAGTGAGCATCCTGTGTTCCACGGCTTTCAGATGAAGATCGTAGCCGCTCCTTCGCAGATCACCAGACCCGATCCTGTCCCGTTCCTCCACTGGGTCTTTCAGATTTTTCTTATTAATTTATGTATTTTAGCATTCCTGGTTATGGTTTCAACTTCAAGAATATACGTTGGAGCAAGCTGCTGAAATTATGATGGGGAAGTGATATCACGGAAGTGGTGAATACAGTGTCTGGTGAGGGACACGCTTGCTCCCACTTCTTAGAGGAAAACTTGCTCTATGTTGGCTCACTTGCTCAGAAACACACACACACACACAAAAAAAGGAAAAGCATATTGTTGAGGTGTGTGTACGTGTGTGTGTGTGTGGGGGAGACAAACAGAGACTATAAGAACCACTAAATAAAGCAGCTGGCAAGGTTCTGCACTCCCGTTCCTCTAAGTAACTCATTGGGCGTGTGCTCCCTAATAATAAAGAAAAGCATATTGTGGATGATTTTGTCTGAGTGGCAGGGAGGAGGAGGAGGGAACAGACAGACACCACAGCCCCCAAGTTAATTTTTCCAGGTGCTAAAGGCACTCTGCGCAAGTGACTCATGCCTTATAATGCACCTGGGGTGTGCTCTTATCAGGCCATAACCCACACCTTGGAGTGTCTTATTGGTTGCATATTTGTGGCATGCCCTTGGCAGACCAGGGTAGAAACACATACCTCATTAACGGCCTGGATAGAAACTCCCAAGGAGATGTCAAGTTCCCATATTAATCTGTCTGAACGTGATTGTAAATTTCCATCCCCACGTCCAAACCTGTTCTTTATCAATAACAAGAATCTGATGGTCCCGTACGTCACATCGTTGGCGAAAGCAATACAAAATGTCAGATACATCAACATCTTCATTACAGAAAAGAATCCAAACAGTTTCAATTGCAAGTTTGGAGGGGGGAAGGGCCACAAAAGGAGAGCACAATTCTGCATTCTGTAGTTTCTCATATTTCATCCAAAATCTTTCCAACAACTTTAAAGCTTTGAAACTGATGTCAGAAGTAGTCTCTCCAGAAATATGAATGCTGCATATAGGTCATAGACAAAAATATAACTTTTTAAATAGATTTCTAACAACATAGACTCTATTTGGTATAGTTTCTAGTGTCCCCCGATATTTTAGTTTAATGGCGTTACACCATTGAACTGGCTCTTCCCTAGCAGCAAAGAGATCCGCCATAGTAACTGTCTCCTTGGCTGTTCAGGAGGCTCTGAGTCAGTGTCTGAAATATCCTGGGGTGAGGCCGCTGTGTCAGAAGTCTGGTTGTGCTCCATCCCCTGGGAATCAGTAAGAGCCTCTGTCCCCTGATCAGCAGAATGGGACTGTTGTACGATTGACTCTTACTTGAGTTGCTCTGGGATTTGACTTGTGACTGGTTTTACTGACCCATTTTGTATAGTATAGCTTGCATCAGTGTTTTTTGTGCAGGCAGCCCTCCATTCCCTCCCATCTCCGGTGCCGTAGATTCAGGCACTTTCAAACATGTGTCTACAGAAGCAGTTGCAAAACTTTAAACTGTCCCAGAGTCGTATTTAGCCATGGGGAGTGTTACAGTATTTATTTGGGATGAGTCACAAGGTTTCATCTTAAATTGCGGAGGGAGCTGAGCAGGGTCTGGAAGCCAAGACACACCATTAGAAGATTAAATCCATCCTGCTTCCAGCAGCACATTCTCCACAGACAAGGGCTGAACAGGCTGCTTCTTGTGCTGTGGCAAAGGCATAGAGCGTCTGCGTTGTAGGGTGAGCCATTCCAGACACTGTGGGCTCTCTACCCCTTGAAGTCAGCTTCTCACCATTCATTTGCTCCAGCTCCTGAGATCTACACTATGGTCGGGCGCTATGAACCATTTTTGCCTGTTACAGCTGTGTGCTTCATTTCCCCACCTTCACCATGGCAATGCATTCGGGAGGCAAAGGAGCAGCAATATGTTCTGGTACTTGTTCTGCAGCAGACACATTAGATCCCATATCCAACTCCAAATCAGGGTGTGCTGCACTAACAAACTTCACTGTGGTTTTGACAGCATCAGTAACAGCCGGCATTTGGGAGATTGAGCAGTCAGTTGCTTGCCACTTGGACAGCTGACTCTGTGGAGGTGGCCGCGATTCCTCAGAACAGATACTCCGAGTGGCCATATGCAGTTTTCCTCTGCAGGCAAGATATTTTGCTTCCTCTTCGGCAACTAAGGCTAGTATTTGCTTTTTTTTTTTTTTGTGGTCTTCTAAAGTCAGTTTCTGCTTATCATTTTCTTCAGCCATTCTCACCTGGCGTTGAGTAGCACAGATCACAAGTTCTGATTTGGATACATGTTACATTTCCATTTCAACAACCGTTTAAGCAAATATGGGAGCATCTAGACAGACTGGTGAAGAAGCCTTCTCCCCTCCACCTGCAACATCTACCTGCACATCCTCTTGGTTAGCCATCTTGGCAGACTGTCAAAACTGCAAGAGGCCCCCTCTGCTGGCAAGAGTAAAGGGATTTCCCCTGTGTCATGGGCAACATTCCCCTTGCCAGTAAAACCTGACCATGCAAGCAACCCCCCAGGATACACCTAGAAATGAGCTATTGCAGCTCGGTGTGTCTTTCCTTATCAAAAGATTCTGCCTCCCTACAGTGACTGACTCCTACATGAATCGCCTTTCTCTTCTACTTTCTGTTTTTGATCCTGATTCACCCTGTGGGTGGTCAGCTCCTCCATAATGTTAACCTTTAAATGTCAGTGTGATTCACAATAAATTTAGCTGTAGAGTCAAGCCACACAAAAGTGAAGGTACTGGACTTCAGGAGGGCTGATTTTGTCAAAATGGGAGAGTGCCTCAGAAAAGCGCTAGCAAACAGGCAAGAAGGTGGGGTGGAGCAACAATGGGGAAACAGCAAAACCACCATCACAGAGGCAACAAGCCTTTGTGTTAAGCAAATAAACAAATCAAAACAAAAGAAAAAAACACTATGGCTCTCAAAAGAAGTGGCGGGGAAGATAAAGGAGAAAAAGACAGCATTCAGGAAGTATAAGGAAACACAGAAGGAGCAAGACAAAGAACTGTACTAGTTAAAGCAGAAGGAAGCGGGTAAGGCAGTCAGAATAGCAAAGGCCCAAACCGAGGAGAAAATAGCCAACTCAGTTAAGAAGGGGGATAAAACCTTTTATAGGTGCATTAGGGAGCAAAGAAAGACTAAGGCAGGGATACTGAGGCTGAACAAAGAGGAAGGTGGTTGGGCAGAGAGCGACAGTGAAAAAGCAGGGATACTGAACAAATACTTCCGCTCAGTATTCACAGTGGAAAAGCAGGGGGAAATACCTAATCCAGTCAATAGACACACTCTGGATAGGGGGGTTGATATTAGTCCTTTCACAGAAGAAAGAGTTCTGAAAGAACTCTTAAAACTGAAGGTGGATAAAGCAATGGGGCCTGATGGGATTCACCCCAGAATTCTAAAAGAACTAAGGGAGGACCTAGTAATACTACTGACTACCCTTTTTAATAAATCATGGGAGGATGGGGTGGTATCTGAGGACTGGAGGAGGGCGGATGTGATTCCCCTTCACAAAAGTGGGAGCAAGACAGAGGCAGGAAACTACAGACCCGTCAGTTTGACCTCAGTGGTAGGGAAAATGATGGAATCACTTCTGAAGGAAAGAATTGTTAGTACCTAGAGGCCAGTGGGGCACAGGACCCAATGCAGCATGGATTCACAGTGGGAAGGTCATGTCAGACAAATCTAATGGATTTCTTTGACTGGGTGACCAAAGCAGTAGACCAGGGAGGGGCTGTGGACATGGCCTACCTAAACTTTATTTATTTTTTTATTTAGTTGTTTAACCAGGTATAGCACACTAAGCTGAAAGCTTTTTTTACAGGAGCGACCTGGGAGCACAAGGAGGTTAAGTGACTTGCTCAGGGTCACACAGTATGCAAGTGGAAGCTGTGGGATTCAAACCCCGGTCTGGTCTGCTGGATGTCACCAGATTTGCAGCTCAGAGCCTTAGACCACTGCGCTATACTGCCTTTAGTAAGGCATTTGACACAGTCCCGCACAAAAGGTTAATAAACAACTTAGCCAGCCTGGGAGTGGGTCCAGGCTGGTAGCCTGGGTAAAACACGGTTAGACAACAGGACAGCACGGGTAATAGTAAATGGAGTCCACAGTGAAGAAAGGAGGGTTACTAGTGGGGTACCGCAGGGTTCAGTACTAGGACCAGTTCTTTTTAATGTCTTTATAAGTGACATTGCAGAGGGACTGGAAGGGAAATATGTCTCTTTGCAGATGACACAAAGATCTGCAACAGGGTTGATACACAAGGTGGGGTGGAAAGGATGAAAAGGGACTTGGCAAGGTTGGAGGAATGGTCAAATGTTTGGCAGCTTAGATTCAATGCAAAGAAGTGCAAATTAACGCACCTGGGAAATAAAAACCCTGGGGAATAATACACAATGGGGGATGAGATACTGACAACAACAAAAATGGAAAGAGACCTGGGAGTAGTCGTATCAGATGACCTAAAAGTGGGCCAGCAATGTGAGAAGGCAGTAAGGAGGGCTTGGGGGATACTGGGATGCATAGAGAGAGGCATCACCAGTAGAAAACAGGAAGTTGTTGGCCCTCTGTACAGACAGTTGGTAAGACCACATCTGGAGTACTGTGTACAGTTCTGAAGACCCCATCTCTGCAAAGACATAGACAGGGTGGAGGCTGTCCAGAGGAGGGCAACCAAAATGATGCAGGGTCTGCATCAGAAGACATATGAAGAAAGACTAAATGAACTAAAGATGTATAGCCTCGAGGAAAGGAGGGAGGGGGGGACATGATAGAAACTTTCAAATACCTTAAGGGAATCAACCAAGTCCAAGCGGGTAGCATCTTTCAGAAAAAGAGATGTGCAAAAACAAGGGGGCACAATTTGAAGATAGAGGGTGGATGACTTGGAGGTAATGTGAGTTGTGGATACACGGAACAGCCTTCCTGAGGAGGTCGTAGAGTCAAAAACAGTTGGGGAATTCAAGAATGCATGGGACAGACATTAGGCAATTCTAGTGGAGGGTAGGAGGATGTAGGCTGTTGGTTAACTAGGATCTGCAGCTTATCCGTTAGGTAGGGAAATGGGCAGACTAGGTGGGCCAAGCGGTACTTGTCTGTCATCAAATTCTATGTTTCTTTCTGTGTGGCCAGTTGCCTCTTAAAGAGCATCTGTCATGTTGCAGGCAGGCAACTCATACAAAGGGGTTACCTGCTGGAGGAACTAATTAATCTAGGAATTAAATGTGTTAGTGCACTGTTAAAATATATATTTCAGTTACACTGGCAGGCTTGCGGCTTGTGCATGCGAGTCCAGACACTAAACAGAGCTGCAGCTCCTTCCGCCCTACACTGTGTGATGATGCGAGGTAGAGAAAGGGGCTGCAGGTGCTCTACATCCTTATTAACAGAATTGGGGGAAGGGGGCTGTCTAAAGGTACTGATTGTATCTTTTCTGGCGGTTCTTTATGTATGGGGCAAATATACCGTATATATAACATACAGCCATTGTACGGTTGTGATTTGATGATGGTTTAGTGTACTGTCCATTCGCTGTGACCATAAAGGGGTCAAATGTATGTACTTCTAAAGAGTTCTAAGGCATCTGCTGATGATCCCAGTGAGTTGAAGCTAGTGTTAGAATGACTCTTAATGAGCTTTGAGAGCTAGAGGTACCCATCAATTGAGCCGAACCTCCCCCCCCCATTATAAGTCGGTGGCAGTGATACATGAGCTACCCGAGCTCACTTTAGAGCTGGGGTTGGGCAACCATGGCAGTTCTCCCCAGTACTTCCAACACTAGTTGAATCAACAGTAGCTGCCCCCTGCTGTGGGATTCAGCTTGTGATAAAACAGAATTGTCAACAATTTGGGAGTAGTTCCTAAAAGTCTGACCCTGGAATCCCAGGTATTGCCTGTAGTCCAGGGCTGCTTTTACTATTGCCAGTTTTTACCAATTTCTTGAAGCTGAAGATTTGAAAACAGTGTTGCAGCCATATGTTGCCTCAGGTTGTGTACAGTAGTGCACGCTTCCAGATCAGACACCTACAGCCTGTGCACAATGCTGCAGCTTGTCTCCTCGCTCTGGTACTATGCCTCTAATTCTTGTGGATTGTAGTAGGGGAAAAAAGTGAGAGATTTCTTAGTTAACCCCACCCCATGGATTTACATACCCATGATTTTTTGTGCTGTGTTTGAGGCTTTTGACTGTATATGTGTTTACAGAAACCACACAATTTGGAAAATATCTGCCTTTTTGCATCATTTATGTATCCACATGTTCTTCTTATTCCAATTGGCTTACCTGCTTTTACTCTCTGCAAACATTCATGTCTGGTTCTGTGCTCTTTGTGAGGTAAAGTAGTACAAGCTACCTATTTGGTATGGGATCCAGCTTGTGTTAGAAGGGGCTTACATTTGGCAGTACTATATCTTTTTTTGTTGTATAATATTTTTATTAAATTTTTAAGAATAATACAAGTACAACAGAACAAACTGACATACTAAGACACAATAAACACATAACTACAATAATTTATTGAAACTATGTACTTATGGGTCCAGTACATTCCTACGATACATTAATAAAACACTGTCATAAAAATACTTGAATAAAAATCAGCAATTTATAATAATGTTATTGATATGCCTCCCAGTTAAACAAAGCTAATACAGTCCACGGAGGGTTGGTGGATCAGCTCCTTGCAAAGTTTATAACAAATTGTGGGATCTTAGAGGGGTCAATCAAGCTATAAATTCAAACCTTATTGTAGCCCTTCCCTCAAAAGCTGAGCCTCCCTTGGTGTTAAGGAAGCTAGAAAGGTATCCCAAACCAATAGGAATCTCTCGGATTTGCCCTTCACTGCATAGGATAGATGTTCCAAGGCCAGTATCTGTATAGCAAGATTACGCCACTGCTGAATTGTGGGGAGTACTCTAGATACTCACGTATTTAAGATGCAATGTCTGGCCCAACGTACCAAAGGTCCCCACCCTTTCTGTCCCATGTCCTCTGTGCCAAACAGTAATAGTAAAGGATCCAAGGGGAGGTGACGACCCATTATAGTCCCCATCTCCTGTGCCACATTTTTCCAGAAAACTTGGAGAGTAGAACAGGACCAAAGACAGTACTGTATCTTTTAAAGCCCAACTCTTGAATCCCAGGTGATGGCTTTAATTAGGTGTTACTGTTTACAATAGTCAGGTTGCCTCCAATTCTGCAATGTAACAGTGGTGCAGCTGCAGGCTTTTGTTACTTACTACCTTAATTAGTATAGTCAACTGGAGAAGGGGCCTGCATTGTGGTTAGTCTATCTGACTTTGCAGCTAGTGCAGAATGCAGCAGCTTTTCCATGACCTCCCAAAGTACAGCAGATTTTCTATTGACCTTCTTGTGGAGGAGAGAGCACATCACTTTGGCTCTCCACATCTTATTTCTGTGGGTCTTAGTAGAAGAAAAAAGTAAGAGTTTCTGGCAAAGGTAGAGCAGGTTAGCAAGACACTTCCAGTTATAACCGATAGTTCCACTGAAAAATACATTTGTTGCTGGTTGTTGCCAGCTAGTTAATTTCTAGCCATTTGAACTTTGGCACATCTCTGTACCATTGATACTTTGATAAACTGCTGGCAGTGCCCGGACTGAAGAATGGCATATAAGTTTATGGGTCCAACTTGAGGGCCTCTTATGGATAGGAGTGCCGCCTCGTGCATTCATAGGACTAGAGGACTGCAAACCGAAGGTGAGCAGGTCTGTGGTCCTAAGAACACAAGAAGCAACACTCTTATATCCATAAGAAGCCCTCCAAATGGACTCATAAACTTATTATAGGTCGCTAACTGTATTAAATAAAAAAAATCATTTTATTAAAATTGAATACAGTTAACAGTGCGAACAGTGAGTGAGAAGCCCATTACAGTGGCTCAGTGCATGAGGTACTGTTGGGTTGTAAGAGTATCTCACAAGCAACTGAAGGGAGGCCTGTGATTGGTCTGGGACACTCCCATGATCTATAATAGAACTCACATTTACTGTATGTAGTACTGTTTATACACCACATCCCCAAATGCTTTACAAGTAATTTACTTATGCAGGATAGCGTAGCTGGGATGTGACATGTTATTTCCAGTGGGGGTCCTGCTTCTGCATAGGGCAACTTAATGCCTCTCGGTCACCTCAGTACTTCTATTTCCTATTTCTCAGCCCTCGATCTCTCTCCCTCCATGGAAGTCCATTTTTTTGTGTGTGTGTGTGTGTCCATTTACAAAAGTCAAGTTCAGTGCATACCTGGTAGTCTAGTAGGTAGGGCACTGCGCTTCCACACCAGTGGCCCAGATACACGAGCTGGACAGATGGTCTGAGGGAGCTGAAAAGGCGCTATCACACAGCAGTAGTCCAGCTGGGGTGGGACTGATGTGGAGGTCTGCTGCTGCAGTGACCTCTTTTTTGGGAGGGGATGCTTGTCTCCTCAGAAATGTTACTGTGTGTCTCCTCTCGGGGAGTGATCAGCGCCGTGGGTAGGGAGGAAAAGGGTGATGAAAAGTGGTAGCCATCTAAGAATAAGGTGGCAGTTGCAGGCCATTGAGCTGGTCACCCTCACTCCAGTGCAGATGCCTGCCTTCCTTCTGGCCCTGCCATGGGATATAATCCACTAGGTAGGAAAATGGAGCACAGGAGTTGGCTGGCTGCAGTTGTAGTGAGGCTACCGTTCCAACACATGGAAGTCTGTGCAACATCCGACCCAGAAGGGAAAACATTGCTCCCCTCCCCCAGGTCTTGACTGAAAACTGGTCACTTGACCTGTCTACCTGCCCAAGGAACCAAATTAAATGAAATACATAAATTAAAAAGCAAAGCTGCTGCCAGGTGGTTGCTCTGGTCCTCTGAAATGTGTCATAACCCTGAAGGCAAGCAGCTGCAGCTAAAATCACTAGTAGTCATTAGTATGTTAATATTGCTGCAGAGACCCTTTTATAGTTGCAAGAGTGGTCTCGCTTACTTATACAGTCAATTCTGCTTGTATGCCCAAGGCTCCAGACCACAGTAAAATGTGCATACAAGCAGAATGGCATAGAAGCGGGAACAGCATTTTGCAAAACAGTCCTTAAACTACTATAGCTAGGGCCATGCGACTCTGTCTAATGCCTTCTCAGCATCTAGGCTGAGAAGGACAGAGGGAGTTATTGTAGTTTGCATTTCTTGTACTAAATGTATGGCCCTTCTGGTGTTATCTGTGGTGGATCTACCACTGACAAACCCGGTTTGGTCTAGGTTAATTATTGTAGGAAGGACCATATCCAGGCGTTTTGCCAAAATGGACATCAGATATTTATAATTTATTTAGTTTTTGTTGACCGGTAAGTGCACTAGACAAATCCTGCCTATTTTCAGGCACGACCGGGTGATACAGATGAATGCCAACTGACCTTGAACCAGATTAAGCTGTTGGTGGTATTTTTTTAGTGAATGAGAGAAATTTGGCCAGGACACCGGGGAAATTCCCCTACTCTTTTCGATAAGTGCCATGGGATCTTTAACATCCACCTGAACTACCACCAATCCCGGCAGATGGGACCTCTGTTTAATGTCTCATCCGAAAGACGGAAATAATCAACGTTTAGTACTGAAATCGAGCGGAAAGATGCACAGTTTTGAGGATCCTTTCCTGGTTTGGGAACAAGGGATATTACAGCATAAGACCAGCTGGGAGGGGGATTTGCTACGCCCTGGAGTATATCATTATAGGCCGTTAAGAGGGTAGGGGAGAGTGATTGTTCTAACTGTTTATAAAACTCTGCCCCATAGCCATCAGGGCCAGGGGCCTTCATGGTTTTGGAGCAGGAAATAGCTGCTTTCAGTTCAAGGTATGTTATAGGGGAGACCAGAGAGGATCTTTGATCCTCATCTAATTTGGGAAGGTTCAGGGGTGAAAGGAAGGTACCAATGTCTCCGGGATCTGTCTGGTGGTCTGGCCTGTACTGTACAGTGATTTATAATAATCACAGAACATTTTTGTAACCTGGTCGGTTTTAGAATAGATAATGCCCGATGAGGGGTCTTTAATAGATGATATAGTGGTAAGTCGACGTTGCCTGTGGATTCTGTAGGCGAGTAGGTGGGAGGCCCTTGGTCCCACTTCCTTATATGTCTGCCTTAAAAAGGCTAGGGCAATCTCTGTATTCTGTTGGACAAGGGATTCCAGCTCCTGCCTAGTCTGATTTAACTGAGCCGTCACTGAATTGTCGCCTTGTTGATGGGCGGCCTGTAAGAAGTGTAATGTTGCCTCCAGCCGAGCTTGTTTTTCCCTTCGCAGCTTAGCCTGGTGAGAGGAATATTGAATGAGGTGACTCCGTAAGACCACTTTCAACGTGTTCCACCTAATGGTGGAGGCAATCTCTGGGAGGGAATTATCCCTAAGGATTTCCTGTATTTTTTTCTTCGAGAAATTCTCAAAATTGGATTTTTTTAAAGTGGACAGGGTTCATTCTCCACAGCGTATTTCGCTTCTCAAGACCAGAATCCCATGTGGTGATAACTGGGGCATGATCAGTATGAACAATATCTCCAATTGTTTCTTCCCGTAACGCTATCCAGACATTCCTTTTGCGTATAGCAATGGTCTGTCCTGGGATAGGATCCATGCACAGCCGAATAAAAAGTATATCTCTTGTCCCTAGGATGTAGGGAGCACCATACATCAACCCAGCCCATCTCCTGTATGAACCTCTTAAAGAACTTATGAGGTGCTGGTTGCCTACCTCTTATAATCCCTGTGGAGTCTACACTTGGATTGGGAGAGATATTGAAGTCTCGTGCCAGCACTAGGGTGCCCTTTGTAAATTGAACTATCTTACTCAAAAGGGAGCGGAGAGTATGCTGGGTGGAGCCGGGGGGGGGGATGCGCATTGGCAAAAGTGACCTCCTTCCCTGTAATAAGCCCCAGACTATCACCATGCAGCTCTCTCAGGATCTGCCCATTCAGAAGTGGCTTTAAAAGGAGTACAGTTAGAGATCAGTATGGCGACCCCCTCTGTCTTTCACTAGGGAAGGAGGAGGAAAAAACTTAAGAGAAACCTCCCCTGATAAGCTTTCCATGTTCAGCCTTGCTCATATGTGTTTCTTGCACAAATATTATTCCCGCTTGTGTCTTTTTAAATAAAGAAAGCATTCTGGTTCTCTTCACCGGGCTGCCCAGCCCATTAACATTCAATGAAAAGATCTGTAAGGGTGCCCCAGACATTGCATATACAGTCACACAACCTGCAATGACTTTACCTGTATCAAACTCAGGATTATAGATTTACTAACACTGACACGAACATATACTTCTAGAAGGAATTGTGACTGGCTGAGCAAAATACAGCGAGGATAACTCTCCTCTAACTGTATCAAACACTTAACTGGCCAAATTTAACAGAGAGGGCCAAATGGGCCAACAAAGTCTGACTGAACAGCTGACTTAGAAGAAGTGCTTCCATCTTGTCGGTCATATATTATGACCTCTGTGTGTGTTCGAGACACATACCTATGCTGTCGGTACTGCTGAGAGCGTGTGACACCCTGGTTTCAGTGTAGGGGGCGGGAATAGGTGTTCGTGACGTAAGTACCCTCCCTGATCCTCACCAATGGTTTATAATAGTTTTTAAAGACGAGTTTGAGATTAAGAGGGGAATCAACATGTGGGGGGAAACGTTCTCGACCTTCGCTCGAACCCAAGTGAGGCTATACCCTTTAAACTACCAGGGTCAAAGTCCTGATTTTTACCTCCTGAAAAAGAATAAGGGGGGAGGGTCCGGCGTGGTGGTACGCAAGGGGAACCATCTGTTTGTATGCCCACTCCTTTCATTGATAATTTGTAGGCAATCATTACATTATCGTAAAGCAAGCTTTCAGTAAAACATTATTTGGCCTAATCAGCACTAAAGTTACCCTTCAGAGTAGGCAGTTAGTAAGTGTTGGGTATAGTTTCAGCCCCAAGGTTAATAGTAGAGGGTTATAGCGTAGGTAGGAAATGGGAGAAGAGGTTCCACGTCTCACTTTATTAAACAAGAATATTAGTATAGTTTCATTGTAGAAGGGGTGGAATCAGAACAGCTGTTCACTATAAGGAGCCGCTAGGCCCGCTGTTAATAAAAAGCAAAAGTATGATGCTTAGTGGACTGAGACTTATCTGCTTATTCAGACACGCTTCAGTCTGCTATTGGAAGTTCTTAATGTTCGGGACTGAGCAACTCCAGACGCTCAGAGGGTAGGGAAAAGGGGGAAGCATTCACCAAACGTCCTTATTCCCCCATGGCCTCATAGGCCATGACCTTTAACATGTAGACCCTTTCCCCATTTTACTGGGGGCCTATAGTGGAGCTTCAGCATGGTGGGCCTTTTTTATCAGGCCTCGCAGTGGTCAGTTCAGTGTCGGAGTTCTGTGACTGCTGGCACAGTGAATCGGTGATTTGCTTGATAGCTTCCTGGCCCTGTCTTCTGCGTGCATCCCTCGTTCCCGCATTCCAAAGTCGCTGTGACAGTTTAGAAGCTAAGGTAGGTTTCTGTGTCGCTGTGGTCTGCTGTACGTCGATGTGTCGATTCTTGAGCTCTGTGCTAGCTGCCAGCGCCAATTCAGAAGTTTGAGGGCCATCTGAGAACTGGATCACAATCTTGGCAGGGTACGGAGTACGGAATCGCAGATCCGCGGCCTTGAGTGCCCGCATGACAGGTATGTACTGCTTCCTACGGCTCATGATTTCAGGGGCATAATCGTTTTCTATGTATATGCGATGGGACTGGTAGAGAACCTCCCCCTGTTTCCACACAGCATGCTGCAGGATTGCCTCTTTCTCCTGAAATCTAAGGAACCAGGCCAGTATGGTACAGGGACGGGCGCCCTGTTTTGGTTTCGGGCCGAGTGTGCGATGAGCTCATTCCAGCTCCAAAGTCAGAGGCTCTGAAAGTTGTATGGAGTCTTGCAAAAATTGCCTTATGAATTTAAGCATATTGGAACCCTCGGCCCCCTCTGGTATGCCAGAAATGCGTAGATTATTTCTTCTGCTGTGACTTTCAGCATCTTCCGTCCTGGCCTGTAAGTTTTGAATTTCCTGGTGTAACTGGGAGATTGCTCGCTCTGTGAAGTTTACTCTGTCATCTGCCTCCGCGGCTTGTACCTCTAGGGCTTCCTGTCTGGTCTCCAGCTTTGAAATATCAGTACGTAAGGCAGATACTGTTGACTGCATCTCCTTGCGGAAATTCCGTAGTTCCAAAAGGACCAGTGATATTTGCCTCTGAATTGTGGCCAGTGATAACTGATTTTGTTTGGTGCTGGTTCTGCTGTGGTGGGAGGATGCCGAGGCCTGCGATCCCTCGCTGCCCGAGTCCCCATCCGTTAATCCGCACTCATCTTTCCCTCATCAGGTAAAAAAAAGTGTTTTTTCTCCTCCTTTAGGCATCTTCAATTAGTCTCCTCACAGATTCTGTCGGTTTCAGTGAGGAAGACTCTGTTTATAGGAGATTTTTGTCAGGGAGGATTAGGAGCTGAAAGAACTAGGCTGCCATTTAGGGAGTGACATCACCGGAAGTCCCCTTGTTTGTAATTTCTGTTTTTGCCCCCTCGGCTCTTCAGTACTGTACTAAACTCCCCAGAGCTGCCGCCACCCCAAGGACTTCCCACGGAGCCATGGCTTACCCCCCAGGTGGGGATGAGTAGGGCCCCCCTCTTGCCCCTTGTACCTTCAGTCATCTCATCAGGGTCCTCCTCTGGGCTGCGGTGCCAGTGGGTGAGGACTAATCTACAGCCCTCACATCGGTGTCTTAAATGGGGCTGAGCTTTTTCCTGGTACCCCCCCCCCCGGAGACGAGACAGTGCTAGGGTGCCAAGGCGCATGCCAACGCCAGTCATGCCTCCCCGCCTAAACTTGGCTTACATGCTCCGCTACTGCTGGAGGCCAAGCATGCATCGAATCACCCACTCCCCCGGAGAAGACGAGCAGTCCCTTGGACGCTCAAGCCTTCTCCCCTGGCCGGCCCTCCGCCCCAGGCTTGCTCCTGAACCCAGGTCACTGGCGTCGTGAGTGGTAGCACTACCGCTGCACTGGTGGTCCAGCCCCACTGTACAGTCCATTTATGTCAGACAGCAGTAAAGTGTTAAAAAAATATATATATATGGAAGATTGACAGCAGAAGAGAACTGGTCTATTCAGTCTGCCATTTGTCCTTCCTTGTGACCAGTGTTTGTGTTTTCTGTTGGTAGTATTCTGGAGTGTTAAAATATTGTTGCATAAACATTTTCTTTCTTGAAAGACCTGTACCCACACCAGCCTCATCCAATGCATTGTGTGACCGCCACCAGTTTTACATCCCCTTAGCTTGTGAAACAGAATAATTTTGAACTTGGGCTGCAGGAGGAGGACAGAACACCAATTAAATTCCATGATTGGCTTGGAAGGGTAGGGAAGGAAATCTGTGCAATGGAAGTTAGGACTGTAAAGACCCTTTTAAATAAAACTACAGTCAGAAAATTGTAATTTCCCTTATTACTCAAATACTCATTTCTTTCCTGTCCATATTTTTTTTTTTCAAAATTTAGAGCTAACTTATCTGTAGATGAACATATGTACCGTGTATATGTACACCCTGGAAGAGATGAAGTGGGAGATATGATAGAGACCTTTAAATACCTCAAGGGAATAAATAAGATACAGGAATAAAGTATTTTTTCAGGAAAAAAAATGTGCACAAGAACACGGGGTCATGCTATGAAGTTGGAGGGGGGTAGATTCAAGAGAGATGTGAGGAAGTACTTCTTCGCAGAGAGTGATAGATCCTTAGAACAGCCTACCAGCCATGTTCATGGGGCATGAAAACAGTGGCAGGGTTCAAGAATGAATGGATAGGCATAAGGAAATTGTAGTTGTAAGGAATGAGGGGAGGGAGAAAGGTCTGAAGATCAAGTAGAGTCTAAAGTGATACTGTAGGTGGGTAAAATGAGCAGACTGGGTGGGCCAGGCAGTCCACATTTGCCAACAAATTCTATGTTTCTGTGAAATGTTTGTCAGCTTTTGGCCCTACTGTGGGGGCCAGGGTTCAGGCCTGGAGACAGAAGCTAGTACTGATACCACATCAGGCCACTTGATGGGCCAGCACTAGCGGGTCTCAATACTGCACAGGCAGCCTGGGTTCGCGAGCGGAGTTGGGTCACCACTTATGGGGTCAGGCTTGACTGAGGTAGCTGACACTCAGAAATGTGCTTCAGGTATGGAAGGGTAGGGGTGAGGTTTGGCGACACAGTGATCCACACGGCTGGGTCACAGAACTAGCCTTTCACTGTGGGGACGCTGTGATGTTGAGTCTGACAGAGGCACAGTTCCCACCACAGGGTGGAGGAAGGGAGAAAATGGGTCAAAAACTCCTGCCTTCTAAATTACAGCTCATAGAGCCTAAACAGGGTATACCCCTAATTACAGTGTATATTCCTAGTAAGATGGCAGGGCAGGGAGAAAAAGTGTAGATTGAAAATACAGTCACAGAACTAGAAGTACAAATCCCAAACTGGAATGAATATTGAAAAAGAGCTACTGTACCAGTGTTCAGTGCAATTGTTTCGCTATCTTTTTACTGCTCTGGGCAGGGTCTGCTGTACCTCTGGCTCTCTACTGTCTCCCATCTTCTGCACCACCAGCCTTTAAGTGCCCCTACAAGTCATTCTTGTGGCATTATTCCCACAGTGGGGCCTCCCTACTACCTGCTCAGGATCCAGTGTGTGGGCACAGTCGCACAGTGCAGTACAGTGGGTCTGTGGTGTGTGGGCAGTTTGGTGTCTGCATGGTGTCACACCTTCTCACAGTTTATTCCTTGTATAGGACCCACCCTCCTTTTGATTTAGTCCAAGCATACCAACAGTGGGTCTGTAAAGTTGGGGTGGGGGGGAATCGGTGTGGTCACCCATGACATCCTGTACCACCTTGTATCTAGTCATAGGAGGCCCTCGAGCAGCAGGTCTGCCACCCTGAGTTGGCATGCACTCCCATCACAGCATTTCTGAGTCTCTGCCTACCAGGGAGTTGGGGCAATTGGACTTGTGTTGCAAACCAAAGTATTCTGCTTGGCAGCACAAGCTGCCCTTACCACCACTGGGTCAGATTGAAAGCCAACTTTAAGGCAAAATCAGTATTCAGTCAATAAAGTAAGCCATATTAAGTTTGGTTGAATAACTGCATGTGTTCTTATTTTGCTGTAAATATACAATCCTTTTCTAATGTTTAGCTCTAGCAGTGCGGGGGGGGGGAGGTTTATTCCCACCATGTGCAGTGTTTTGGTAATGGCCTTCTGTTTATTGGGATTGTTGGGGCCCCTTACCCACCTGACCTGTCTCTGTCCTGGTGCATCTGATTGGTTGGACTTCTTCTCGTGAAGAACCTTCTGACCACCAGCCATCACCTTAGAAATCACCTCCCAGCCCAGTTATTCCCATGGAGGGAAGGGAGCTGTGGAGTAGCTGGGCGGTTTGCCCAGCTTCCCTGGAAAACAGGGCAGCATAATCAAAGCCTTTGCACCAGCACTTGCATGTGCAAAGTGAAGCATTTCCATTTACACCCTGAACTGCCCAGTGGAAGGCTCACATTGCCCTCTGCAGACAGGTTTGCTCTGCAGCACAGAGCCCCCCAGGTACACATAGTAAGTAGATGGCATCTCCACCATGTGCATATTAAAATAATGGAAGCCCCCCACTTCTCCCCGTCCTAACAGCATGCTGGAGCAGTGCTACTTACTGCAAGCAGAAAATCACCTTTAACAGGGCGAAAGTACCAGCCAATGTTTAATTATTTATGTGTTTATTTATTGATTAATTTATAACACATTTTAGCAGGTAAGCAAGCAGAGTCCATAGGTCTCATTTCCAACTGTGCGTGGAGTGGGAGGGGGGTATATCGAGGAGAATATAATACAGGCAAGAATAAATAGTGAACCAAATGAAGTATACAGGGTTAGTCAGTGGAAGTATATAAATACTGCCATGGAAGGTGCAGAGGAGTTTACGAGTCCTGCTGGGCGTAGATAGTTACTCACTCACTGTATAACAAAAGTAGGTCAAAGTACAGACTGCAGTGAATACAGTTAAATATCCGGAATATTATGTGAACAGAGGAACAAACCACACAATGCAGTATATTCTCCGTAACAAGTCCAGAGGAAGTAAATGGCACAAAGGTAGAAGAAACTAACTCCAACCTAGGTCAGAGGAGGAGGGCACCAAGATCAGGTTAACACATGATCACCTGAGACCCCCCAAATCAGGTGATGGCAGAGGATACTTTATGCCCTGTTAGCACCCCCATTAGTGGACACCTAATCCCCCCCCTGGCATCCAGTGGTCCCCTCACCTGATCCCCGTTACATAGGATAAAACAGTCCCTGATGTCCGGTGGTCCCACCCAACACACCTGCTGACGCCCACACCTTCCTCCCCACTCAACCCCAAAGGACACCATGTGAATGCCAACTGAGAATATTTGCTGGAAACTTGAAAATCGCTGTCTCTATTTTTGAAGGGTGGGAACTATACTTCCAGTACTCACTGGTCAGGACCACCTTGGGATAGCACCAGTAGCCACCTTCCTGTCCATCTGAGGCTTATCCTCACTGGTGATCCAGGTACACAAGGAGTACCCACAACACACTGCAGCATTGCCTCCTTGGTTTGCTACCCTGAGGCAGGGTCTACCTACAGTGTTCTGGTGGCCACAACCCTCAAGATTCATCTGGCCACAGCATAGGTGAACCCTCTGAGCATCCGTGAGTAAGGAGAAGTGAACGTGATGCAGCTTTGGGTGTGTGTGTATAAAGTGTCATCTGCTCAACCAGCTGTCTTTTCCTCTTTACTGACTGCCCTTTAGGAGCACATTGTCTGGGTGCTGGCAAACCAGATGCACAACACCCCATGGGGTTGGTAGAAGAGGGGTACGTGACAGAGATGAGTAGAAGGGGCAGGGCCTCACGCAAGGGGATGAGGTCCACACCAGCTTGAGGAGCATAAATAATTAAATAGAAAAGAATCGAGAGCCCTGTTTTTTTTCATTCACTTGTCTGCTTGTCAATTCACGAATTAATAGAACTGTGTGAAGATATTTCATACTACCTTGTTTTGACAATTTAATGGTAATAAAAAAAAAACACTTCACGTCTTTTGTGAAACTGTACTGCATGCAGCCATTCAGCAAAGGGAAGTCTGATTGCAGTTTAGTGTATTGAGGTACAGATGATTATGTATTTTCTCCTAGTACTTTTGCTAACAGCCTGTGAAAGCAAGAAAAGTAATGATGGCGCGAAGAAAGAAGTTTGTGATGCTGTAAGACCAGCTCAACAGCATTGGAAATGCCTCGGCTATAACTTAGTTTGTGGTTTATACAAATTAAACATGTCCAAAAAAACTGTCATGTTCATTTTGTTGACACCAGTTAGGAGCTTGGTGACTTTATCTGGAACATGTCAGGCAGATTCCAAGCGTTAAAAGTTTGAGCAGCAGTTTAGGCATAAAAAAGTACTGTTTGAGGAGCCTTAACCTGCTTCAAAATCAGTCTGTCTGATTTGTTTTTTTAATTTTTATGTGCACTGTTTGTAAAAGGGAACAGATTGTATTCTGGCTTCAAGAAGTCTATAGCTTGATCCCTTCCACTTGCCTATAAGGCAGCCTGTCCTCAGTTGGTCAACATTCTGTGATGTAATAATCTGGAGAGTGGTCCAGCACACGCCACAGGATTTACTGGGTCATCTTTTCAAGTGTATGTATTTTATGTATGCTTTACTGTGGTACTTGCTGCACACTAAAGCCACCGCTTAACTAAAGGAGGCTTTAAAGTATCTGGGCGCAGCGTGGAGGTGAGGTGCATGACTCCCGAGGGACAGGTTGGGGGTGATGGAAGTGTGCCTCCTGGCATTGTTGCAAGCCTTACTGGCTGATCTCTGCGAGGCCTTTTGTTTGGCTGTGAAGGCAGACACTCAGTCAACCTCATGGGAACCAAATAGGGAAAATAAGGGGGGGGGGGAGCAAGAGAGAATGTGAATGAGAGAATATAAAATAACACGATTTCATATACAGTGAAATATTACCATCATGGGGCTAACAACATCATAAAACCACAAGCCCGAAAGGTAAGAGGCATTTATGATCTTATTCGCCCCAAGATGGTAATATTTCACTGCTCCTTTCCTGCTTCACATCTCCACTGGTACAAGACATTTTCCACTACCATCGGACAGTGGCCCATTAGCCTGCCAACTTCCTCTTCCGGTCGCACGCCTGCAATACTAACTGCCTGTGGTGCCCTCTTTCTCTTATTGTTACCGCAGCCAGCTGCCTACTCAAGCTGTTCGTTTTATGAATATTATCTCAAAGTATGTTATAACTGAGTATCTTTATTTTTTCTTTTAGTTGTTTATTGTGCATTCTTTTACTACCTCTGTATGTATGTTGACCCTCATCCTTTGACATGGAACCTTTGTAAACGAGCAGTTTCTGCTCAAAGGTATTTGTAATCTGAGAATTTAATAAATAAATAAAAAATAAATAAAATAAAAAAAATTTCATGAGCTTATGGGACTTGGCTATCAGTTTAATTTTTAATAAGTATTTTTTTTTTAACTATAGATAACTTGTGAGATCATGTCTGGGTTTTCACTTTTGAGTTTTATTTTGTCCTAATGTTTTCTTTTGCTCTCCCCTCCCCCCCAATAGTGTCATGTCATTTTTAGTGTTTGACTTTTGCCTCTTTTGTGTTTCCATAGTATGAGTTCATCCTATTCAGCGAGGCACGGTTGTGATCAGACTTCTAGTTTATTGTTGAGGATGACTCTGTGGAGTGTCATAGGCCCCGTCCACACTACACCGCTTGCGCCCGGTAGCGGATGCAATCCGTTACGGCCGTGGGCGGTGCAGTGCGTCACACCTCGGCAATGTCCGTTCACAGGACCCGGCACCGCCCGATCCACACATCGGAACAGGTGGCCGTTACAGCGCGCTTGATCCTACACCAGCTCGTAAGCGCGCTTTTGTGCCCTGCAAGGGACTATTATTGCAGTCCACACTACCGCCAGTAACGGTACCAGGGTGGACTGTTATATCGCTGTTGAAACCACCTCATATGTGGTTTCAACACGGTTACGAACGCCTCGTAACGGTACCAGTGTAAACATCCGCCATTACCGATGCGGTTTACACCCTCTGTAACGTTACAGAAGGGTTTTCGGGCTGCAGTGTGGACAGGGCCATAGTGTCTGTGGTTTGGAGTGACATGCATTCTGCAGTCAGGAGCTATGGTTGGGAGAGGCTCAGCGCTTGTGAGTCGGGTGCAATATGGAGAAAGCAGCAGCATAGAAGGCTTGCCTGTGGAAGAGAGCTAGTGCATAGGGGGACATGGCTGTTTTGTGCATGAATTGATTAGAGGTGTTTGGTTAGTAATGGGGTTTTTGAGCTAGGGCAGTTTTTGCAGGTAGATGTTTGTATATTTATGCTGCTTTTAGGAGCTGTATTTGGGAGAGGTT
Source organism: Neoceratodus forsteri (assembly GCA_016271365.2). Taxonomy (NCBI): domain Eukaryota; kingdom Metazoa; phylum Chordata; order Ceratodontiformes; family Ceratodontidae; genus Neoceratodus; species Neoceratodus forsteri. The sequence goes on from CM028131.1 coordinate 1,474,058,434, forward strand.
GGAAGGAGTCTAGAGTGGTTATTAGCTAATAAGGTGGTTATTGCATGTGGTAATAAGGCTATAATAAGAGGCTTTGTTGTGTATTGTCCAGCATTAATCCGTTGTAGAGCTAGTAGAGTCAAAACAGGCAGACAGGAAAATAATACAAATTTTAAAAAGCAGCTAGTTCTAACTTTTTATTTCTGAAGTATTTTTCTTTTTCCTTTTGCTCATTAGAAAGTTTTGTATGTGATGATATTGTGCTGGATGTGTGGAACAGCTTTTAGCCTAGCAGCTGACATATCTAGTTATTGCTGCTCCTACTATGTCATCATCAGCATTGTGATCTCACTGACAGTGACATCACAGGTAAATGACCTGACTGTCACTAAATGGCTTTTCCCAAGCAGCAGTGATGTCACAGTCAGTGAGGTCACAATGCTGATGATGTAGTGGGGGGCAGTAGAGCTAGATATGTCAGCTGCCAGGCAGAGTGCTGTTCCACACATCACTCCTACTAACATCTGGTAAGCATACTTATAATTAAACAAAGGCAAAAGAAAAAGTATCCTCAGATATAAAAGGTAATGATTGGCTGCCTTTTTTTTTTTTTACTTATTTCTTTATCTCCCCCCCCCCCCCATGGTCGGCCCATATCCGGCCGCCGTCCTGGTGTACCCCACGGCTCCAGTCGAGGCCTTCACCCCAGTGACACCCCCCAAAGCTTGCCCCCCATGGCAGGGAGGTAGCGAGCTCCCCTTACTCACCACCAGGAGACTGATCCAGTACACTGGGGCGAAACCCTCAGAGCCAGGAGATGCATCCCAGGATGGCCATCAAGCCACGCGACCATGCTTTTCCTTGATCTGTATCCCCAGGAACTGGGGCATGCAATGACGCCCACGGAGGGAAGCATGCATGCATCTGCACGTGTTCCATCCAAGCATCTTCCCCCACTCTTCCCTCTGCCACAATGTGACAGCCTGTCCCTCTGCCTCTGCTAGGGAGGAGGAGGAGGAGAGCACTGACTGCTGAGGACCCCCCTCCCTGGAGAAGGAGAGCAGTCCATCGAATTCTCAATCCTTCTGCTTCCCTGCTGACCCCCGGTAGCCTGTGCTCGTTCCCAAACACGGGTCACCGGCATAGAGTGAGGTAAAGCATCCAATGACTCAGCGCCACTGGGCCGGCCCTGCTTTTTTATTTATTTATTTCTCGGATTAAAAGTACCTTTGAGCCAGAGACTCTTTTACAAAGGCTCCATGTCAGGTGGGAACAACAGGTGACAAAAGGACAATTGATAACACAGCAAAAATTTGACAAGAGGGGAGGGATAAGGGAGGGGCTGACCAGAAGCACTCTCCTTTAGATGAGGGGAATAGCCTTCAAACCCAAGAGGGGGAAGGGGGAAACAGATTGGGGGAGGAGGTTTCAGGAGGAGCAGAGGGAGGATGGAAGTATAAGGAACCTGGGTGGGGTTCGACAAAGGGGATAAGGGGTGGGGTGGTGTGTAAATGCCAGGAGCTTGGGAAACAAGTTGCCAGAGTTCCAGGCCATGCTGTTCGAGGGGGTGGATGTGGTGGCGGTCACGGAAACGTGGGCCAACAAAAACCATGACTGGGACCTAAATGTGTGGGGGTATACTATGCTTAGGAAGGATAGAAAAGAGGGCAGAGGGGGTGGAGTGCCTATGTTCATTAGAGATGACATAGAAATTGCTAGGGTAGAAGAGGCAGAGGGAAACGTGAAGGCCTTATGGGTCACCTTATGAACCCCAGCAGGAGGTAAGGTCAAGCTGGGTGTAGTATATAGGCCCCCAGGATGGGTAATGTTCTGGAGGATGGTTTGCTGGACAGCATCATTGCCCAGTGTGGACCAAAAGGGGAAGGAGTGATGTTGATGGGGGACCTTAATATGCCAGGTACAAACTGGGGAACCATGTCATCTAAGGTGACCAAGGAGCAGAGGCTGCTGGACGGCTTCCTGGATGTGTTCTTAACACAGCATGTGATGGAGCCCACAAGGGAGGGGCATGTCCTGCATGTGGTTCTGGCAGATGGGAATCTGGTAAGGGACCTGGTTGTAGAGGATCCCCTGACTGAGAGCGACCACAATACTGTCTGGTTTCAGATAAGCATGGGGGGAGGGGAGAGATCTAGGACACTGGCAGTGGACTTCAAGGGGGCAGACTTTGTGGGCATGGGAAATAGTCTCAAGGATCACTTGAAGGGGATTACATCAATGACAAATGTGGAAAAGAGATGGGAGGTCATAAAACCGGGACTTCATGAGGCAGGCAGGACCTGTGCTAAGGTGAAACATAAGGGAGCAAGGTCACATAAACCATGCTGGTGGTCCAGTGAGGTTCAGGTAGCGGTCAGAGAAAAGAAGGTGGCCTACGAAAAATATAAAACAACAAGAGGGGATAGGGAAAAGGAAATGTACCATCTTGCATCTAGAAAAGTCACCCGGATGGTGAGGGGGGCAAAGTCCAGTAAAGAGCAGTGGCTGGCACAGGGGATACATGGAGGGGAAAAGGGGTTCTTCCGGTACATTGGGGAGTAGAGAAAAACTAAGGACCATCTTGGCAGATTGAGATCAGAAGGAGGGTGGGTGGAAGAGGCGAGGGACCAGGCAGAGGTATTAAACGAGTACTTCGCCTCTGTGTTCACTAGGGAAGGGGATGGGATATCTACAAAGCAAGGCACAATGGGGATAGAAGCGGTAGTGAGTGGGATCAGGGGAGCAACAGAAATGGAGCAAGAGGGAGGGAGAGGTACCCCAGGGGTGTCACATCAGGATAAGGATAAAAAGGCCAGTAAGGTAGAGGGGACAGATGATGCTATCTCCACCGAAAGGGTGTGGTTAACCCTTAAGGCCCTAAAGAAAGATAAATCTCCTGGGCCGGATGGCATTCATCTGAGAGTACTATGGGAATTGGCGGACATACTGGCTGCACCCCTGGCGGAGCTCTTCAACAGGTCACTTGAGACAGGGAGGGTACTTAGGGATTAGCGAGAGGCACATGTGGTGCCAATCCATAAAGGGGGGTCGAGGGAAGTACCAGGTAACTATAGACCCACTGTTTGACCTCGTGTGGTGGAAAATTAATGGAGAGTATACTAAAGGAATGATTGGGGTGTACTTTGAGGAGGTGGGAGGCCTGATAGTCGGCAACATGGGTTTGTGCCAGGTAGATCATGTCAAACCAATCTTGTGGAGTTCTCTAATGGGTAACATCAGAACTGGACAGGGAAAGCCTGTGGATATAGTATTCTTGGACTTCAGCAATGCTTGACTCTGTCCCCACAGTGGTCTGGTGGAGAAACTGGTGGGTTGGGAGTAGGCCCTTTGATGGCCAGATGGATTGAAAACTGGCTAGCTGGACGCACCCAGAGAGTAGTGGTCGGTGGGGAGCTCTCGAACCCTAGAGAGGTCGGTAGTGGGGTACCGCAGGACTCGGTCCTGGGTCCAGTCCTGTTTAATGCATACATATTGGACATCAGGGAGGGTATAGGGTGTGAAATGAGTCTCTTCGCTGATGACTTCAAGATGGGAGCTGTAGTTGAGGGGGAAGAGGAGAGGTTGACACTGCAAGGGGACCTGGACACCCTGGAAAACTGGGCTCACACATGGAAATTAAATTTCAATATCACCAAGTGCAAGGTGCTACATCTTGGACGGGGAAACCCTAAACACAGGTACACCCTGGGAGGGGAGACGCTGGAGGCCTCAACAGGGGAAAAAGACCTAGGGGTCATGGTGGATGCATGTATGAATAACTCTGAGCAGTGCAGGAGAGCGGCTAGCAAGGCGACAGGATGTTGGGATGCATCGTGAGGGGATCACCTCAGGAGCAGGGAAGTGATTCTGCCGCTGTACAATGGACTGGTTAGACTACACCTTGAGTACTGTGTACAGTACTGGAGACCACACTGAAGAGGGACACAGCCCTGGAGAGGATACAGAGGAGGGCAGCTAAGATGATAAGAGGACTAGGGATTTGACGATGAGGACAGACTTGAGGAGCTCTGTCTGTTTTCATTGGAGGAGAGAGAGAGACAGGGGGACATGATTGAGGTCTTCAAGTACCTCAAGGAATAAATAGGGTAAACATGGAGGGCATCTTTAGACTAAAGCAGGGAGGAATCACCAGAGGGCATGGTTTGAAGTTGGAAGGTGGAAGGGTGAGGGGGGAAAAGAGGAGGAGGTTTTCACTGAGGGGTGGTGGACCCTTGGAATGCGCTGCCTGGTGAGCTGGTTCAGAGATCCACAGTGGAGGGGTTCAAGAGAAGGTGGGACAGACGCAGAAAGCAGATGTATCAGATGATGACCTGGCTGAGGGGGGTGGGGATGGATGATAGGGGTTTCTGGAACACAAGGGGGGGAGGGCCTCGGCACCCAACTAGGGATCTGAGGTTCGAGCAGACTCTATAGACCGTAAGGCCCAAACTGCTGGCAATTAGAATGTTAGTAGAGCTAACAATATTGAGTATGGTTAAAGTAGGTAAGAACAATCAGTAAATTGTAGCAGCATTAGTGCCGTCAGTAGGATGACTTTGTCTGTAGTAGGGTAGCAGGAAGCAGTACCAGCTAAGTTCATAACAATAATCGATGCTAACAAAGAAAAATATATAGTGTTACAAGTGTATAACCACCCAGTCCCCTGGGGTTACTAGAATCCTATAAGTATGGGTGTTAGGAAGGTAGCAGGCAGCTGGTATGGAGCTCATAGGGGCTTCTTACACAATGACATCACTGTTTACTCAGCTAGCCTGAGAGAAGAATGATTATGTAATTTGGAACTCTTACATCAGCAGAACCCTTTCCTGTGTACAGCTGCTCTGGGGAGCTTAGAATGTTCGGTTGGTAGTTGGAGTCTGTAGTGAGTTGTAGCTGAGTGGAGGTGAGAATGGCTGGAGGTCTGCCAATGGTCTCTGTTGTGGGCCCAGAACTTCTCACCCTAGAGTGGAGTACAATTTCGAGCTACCAGTGAAGTGGTGGAGACCACTCTACAGCAGGATTTCCTGATTTCTACTCCCAGTGAAGTGGAAGGAACTACTTCTCTCAGTGGGTCCAAGGGGGAAGTTCCCTGAAGATCCTTTGGTGTGTTTCAGCTGCCTTGGAAAATAACGTTTGAGAGACTGTTTTGACATGCTACCCAGGAGAGGTGCCTTTTGTTGTTCCATACCCAGTGGAAGGGACAACCAGTTCATAAGTACTGTTTTTGGAGACAAGTTCTCCACACATTTAGAGGAATCATCTCTGGGGTATATGTGCCCATAGATAAGGCTAGAATGCACCTGTCATTGCCCCTAGTTCACCCAGAAGAGTGAATTTCTTTTTTTTGGGGGGGGGGCTCCTCTGCCAGGTATCCACCCTGGTCACGGCCCCGATCTTCCACCAACTGTCACCTGGGACCCCCCGATCACCCCTGGCTATTCCCCCCAGAGGGTGGGGCCGCGGAGCTGGGACCCCCTATCCAGCCCCCGCGAAACCGGTAACTAGTTGAGGGGGGGGACCCCAGTGGCAGTGGCTAATTGAAGCCCTGAGGAAGGCTTCATAGAGGTGGAAGTGCCATTTATCCCCTCTTTAATTCTTCCAAAGAGTCGGACGTGCAGTGATGTCAACGCACTAATGTGCAGATGTCCGCCAACTCTTCGCCCAATGTAGATGCCCGCGGTCTGCTGAACACCCAGCCTCCACTATGTGTCAGTACAGCGTGGTGCATGACCCTTGCCCACCCCGAAGGAAGGAGAGCTGTCGCAGGATGCTCAGTCCTCCCTTCCCCCTGCCAACCCGAGTCCGTTCCTGAACCCGGGTCGCCGGGCGTGGCGTCCAGTGCCTCAACCATCAGTGCCACCAGGCCAGCCAGGAGAGTGAATTTCTGCAATAAGTTAACCCATGAGAGTGAAGTTGTACTGTGGTCACCCTAGTGAGTGACAAAAATGGAAAGTATGGCACCTCTAGCATTTCATTGGGGAATGAGGGTTTCAATAGTGTAACCCTGAAGGAATGGCAGTGATTGTTGGCTGGGGCAAAGGGTGGGAGGAACGCCATCTGGATGCTTACAAGGCAGGGCTAACTGGTTGATGTAAAGGGTGCTAGTTTTTACCTGAGCAAAGGCCAGTGCTGCAGGTTTAGGTGTGTGGCTGAGTTTCACTTAATTGCACCTATCTTTTCAGTTTCACAATATGTGCACTCATGGGAGAAAAAATGTTCAGGTACTTGGCCAGGTGTCCACTTTGTGCACCATTTGGAAATGGGAAGAAGTTTTTGTATGTTCTTGAACTGTACTGCATGTAAGGAATGTTCGTAAAATGTACCTGTCCTGCTTTGAGCGACCCATGGGGGTCCCCTACTTGCTTTAGTTTTTCTGTCTGTTAAATAAAGCCATACTAAGGGGGCATGGCTAGCAGCCAACAGGGGAAGACGCTCCCAGTATTGCTGTAGAACTTTGTAGCTGTAAAAGTCATAAAATACCAAACCTTCACTGAATTTTCCCTGACTGAACTTCTTGGCAAGAGAGATAGAGTCTCGGATGAAAGTGGTGAAGTTTGTCTGTCTACATAATGGGGAGAACCAAAACAGATACTTCCAAAGAAGTGGGTAGAGGGAAAGGCCCTGCACCCTCCACAAGTGGAGTTATGAGTGCTGCCTCATCAGGAGAGAAGCCCGGGAATCTAGAGTCCACAGTACACGCTATTCTACAGGCTGTATAAAAAATAAACACAAAACTTGAAACATACAATAGACTTTCGCAAGTTGAAACTACTGTTAACGCTCTAGAAATGACTCCTATGGAGCTTACTAATGAAGTCTCCAAAGTGGCGATAGTTACTGATGGCATGTTGAAGGAGAACAAGCTGCTTTGTACAAGATTGGAATACTTGGAAAATACCGTTTGTGCCTGCAACCTCCGTCTTTTGGGGATACTCGAAGGAGCTAATTTGGTGATTTACATGCACCAGCTTCTGCAGGAACTGTTTCACCTACAAGAGGAGTGTCTGATTAATAGGGCCTATCGTATCACCCCTCGCAGAAAGCCCAACAATTCAGATCTTCCAAGGACTGTGTTGGTGGTCACCTCGGGAGTGCGCATAAGAAATTCGATACTACAGAAAGCCAAATCAGCGGGGTCACTTACATTACCGGATGGCTCGGTCCTGCACTGTTTCCCAGATCTGAGTTATTCTGCCAGAATGAGGCGCCAAGGGTTTGATGCTGTTTGTGCAGGGCTACGGGAAATGGGGATTAACCACACGTCGCAGATGCCAGCAAGGCTGAAAAATGATCTATGCGGGCAAGACATCTACAGAGACCCAGCCAATGTGGGTCGTAGTCTGGATTTGATCCGTGCGGGCTTTGCCAAACCTGTTCGGACGAAAGAGGAGGGAGAGGAAGGCGACAACTGAAAGCTGGACTGCTGTGGAAAACTTAATGTACCAGTGACTGGTTTGTGGGATAGAGGACTGTTAGTCTTTTTGTTTACATATTGCCAGTTCTTCTTTTTCTTCAATTTACTAACATGAGCAGTTAGTTAAAGTTTAAAGGCAATGTGATAACATTACTGTGGCATGTTTCTAATGCACTTGTTCTACTTTGAGGTTGTTGCCACCATCTAGTGGTGAAGTCTGAATTCTGATGAAGGATTGTAAATAAGTAAGGTTACTTTTACTGCTAATATTGTTTTTTCTTTTAATATACAGATTACTATATATGGTTGCTCTGGAATAAATGTCAGGGGGTATCGCCATTATTTTCCTGATAGGGATTAACTCTGTTTTTTAAATTTTTCATGGACTCCTGGGCACTGTGGAATGACGCCGGCCCTATCTGCAAAGAAGGGAGACTCTGGACTTTATAAAAATATTTTAGGAATGGTTGTCTATGGTCTTGCTACAAAAGCCTCTCTAGGTTAGATATATAATTTTTAGAAGAGGATATTTTCCCCCCACGGCGTAACAATGTATGAAGGGCTTCATATTACCTACCATAATGTATCCTATTCTTAAACTGTATCCTATACCTGGAATCACAGATTGTACTTTGTAAGTTCATTACAAAATGAATAAAATATAAAGCGTATATAAAAAAAATAAATAAAGCCATACTGCAAAATTCCAGTTCCTGTTCTGGACATTCTGATTCTTGCTTCTGGTGTTGGAATTACAGGGTCCCTCTCAGCAGTTTAGATCTAGCATATGCCTAGCAGTCTCCACCCTGGACCTGGGTTGTAATTTTACAAATTGTGCTTGTGTTTTGTTCTTGTAACCCCACCCCTCTTCCTCTAGAAATGAGCATGGTATCCATCCTAACGCCAAGGGTGGTACCAGCTTTTAAAAGTAAATGGTATGCCAAATGTGGCACCAGTGGCAGATTTTAATGAAGGTGTGCTAACTTGTTATAGTGGTTGGGGTTAAAAAAATGGGGCTTGTCTGGTGATATTTAATTTGGGGCAAGAGTTGCAAAAAATGTGGCTCGTCCAAAGAAATGTGATTTGGGTGAGAGGCAATGCTGAGGGTATGTCTAGGATCTTCCTGTCTGGTGGCAGGTGCACCCAAACAGAAGATCGTTTACCAGAAAGCAAATTTGTGCTCAGAAAAATGCCACTTGAAAGTCTTTTGCTGCCTGAGTTTCTGTGAAAAGGAAAGTGAAAAAATATGCTGCTTGTGTGTTTAACTTGAAAATATGGACTGTTGGAACTGAGCAATGATTGCCCTTGCCTTGTAGTTAAAGTGCTTAAAAAACTGTTTAAAAGTTAAACATTTCCAGAGAAAAGTATTTGTGGACTTAAAGGATGGTGTTTTCTAAGTACTCAGAAAGTTTCAAGTGTGTACAGTGAAAACTGGGGGAGACACTAAGGAAAATGCTCCAAGTACTGAGTGAAAATGCCTTAAAATACTTGCCCCACTGAACTTGCCAGCCGAGGAAAAAATTTACAGTTTGCAGTTTAAATTTTGCTAAAGAGAGAGAGAGCTCATTTGCATGGCGTTGTATGATTGGTCCCAGTGCAGGTAAGCCCCGCCCTTGCCTGAGTCTCAGAGTTGCGGAACCCCCGAGGAGGAGCAGCCAGCAATCTGCGAGCAGCATGTAGTTCGTGCAGCAGCAGGAAGAATCGCTTACAGCAGAGGCGCTTCTGAACCATCAGTTTGTTTTCTAACTTTTCGCAGTAAAACCGTGCTGAACCCATATTCCGACTGACTGGAGAATGATCGAGGTGATCGTAGCTACGATCGGCGGGACCACCAGCCTGTTTCACCCCAGAGGTTTTCCTAGAGTCGGCAGCAGGCCTTATTACATCAACGGTGGAAACCAGCTACTGCCTGAGAAAATCAGTTGAAATGCAAAAGATCCAGCCAGAATCCTAGCAATTTTAAACTGCGTGTGATAAAAAGTTGCAGTCGCCATGTTGGGGCATAGTCAGCAATGTAAACAACACAGTGCCATTTTAGACCAGTGTTAGCAAAACCACTCAAAACTTTGTTTGGATTTGAAAAGTATTGTGGAATACAGGTGCAGCAACCAGGCAGCCTGTTAGCAAACTGTACCAGTGTATTAAAGCCAAATCTGAGAGTGATTGCAAAAGCAGTAATTTGGGACTTGTGTGTTTTAATTTGCAGAATATGGCACAGCAACCCCCTCACTACGTGCTCCATGCCAGGGTGCGGGTAGCCCAACAAGAACAAGAGCTAGCTAATTCTGTGAATTCGTATGACTTCATCAGCACCAGCCGAGGTGGCTTTGCTGAACTAGCCAGTTAATGTATGCCTAAAGCCAGGGAGAGAGATTTTGCCAGTTCCACATTGCACGGGCTGCTGAAAGCGATTTGGGATGAGCAAGTCAGGTGGCACAATGGTACCTAAAACGAAACATCTCCGTTTAGCTCCAACTTGGACATTGGCAGGGGAACCTGGCATATCAGAGCAGCAGCAGGCTGGGTGCAGTCAGAGAGACCACATAGAATTTGTCCAGGCATTCTTGGACACTGCCTGTCTCGATGCTTTGCAAGGCCCAAAAGAAGTTGAATGGTCCGTGCCGCAGAGTGTGGAGTGGGATGCTGCAGCTGCAGGTTCAGCAGATTCTTGGGTGGAAGGCCCAGGCCTCGTGGGAGAGTCTGAGGTGGGGAAAGTTGGGAGGCCAATGCCTCTGAGGACAGTGGAGAATGGACAGTTTTGGGGGCTGGCGCAATCACCAGCTACTGGGCAGAATGTGTGGAAGAAGAAGAATGGCTGCAGTGGAACCCAGTGAGTTGCCATTGGCATTGGCTTCTATGGAGCCTCCTGATGTCTCTATAGAGGAAGGCTCTAGAGATGTGTCCCTGAGTGCAGAGGTGGACTGATTTTACTCTGCACTGTGTGCTTGAAGCTGGCTTAACCAGGACTGGCCACCCCCAAGCTGTGCTTCTGGTTTGGAGTTGGTCAAAAGCAGTAAAGAGGAGAGAATTGTTGGTAGACGAACTGTGGCCAAGTATGGACCTTCGTGCCCTTTCTTCTCTCGCCAGATCTGGGATGAATTGAGAAAAACAGGCATGCCTGATTGTGGGAGGAAGCTTGTGCCAACCTGCACCCTAGAGTAAACAAGTGGTTCAGAATTAAAGTATGTAATGAGAGATTGCAATTCTGGAAGTGTGGCAGGACATTGTTAATTAGCTCTGTGAGAGTAGTGTACAAAGCTGGCCAAGAGACATTCTACAATGTTCCTACGGTGCATCCAGATGGGGTAACAGTTTATGCCTCACATCCTGAGTGGTACTGCCCCTGAATTGGTGCCATTCATCTGAAATTGTGCCCACTTGCCAAAAGTGAATGCAACCATGCCAGCCCAGCAATCTGCCACCGAAAAGGCAGCAACCCAGGATGGAAATGCCTTCCTTCTGATGTTGCAGGTATGGCTCCAGCAGCATCCAGGTTAGTCTGTAGCAACATCCAGGTTCATCATCCCAGCAGTCGGAGAAGATTTCCAGTCTGGGTCCAATAGGAGGTCATGGAAGCATCTGATCCAGAGATTTCGTCTACCCAGCAGCTGAAGATCATCAGGCCGCAGGTCCAGAGAGGTTATGTTGACATCCTTTTGTCACCTAGAAACTGGTAAGACATTTTTTTCATTTTAATTTGACTGTTTTCCTGCAATTGAGGATGTCCTTGGAACTTTATTCACCAGCTGACTTTCCTGATTTGAACTGCAGTGCTAGCAGGCCTTGTGCCTGTTCCAGATCTGTGCTTCAACAGGCTCCAGCCTAGGAGAGAGACTAGTTGTAGTGCCTTGGCACTCTGGACTCTTCCCTAGATTTGACTTGGCAGGCCCCCCACCCCCATGAATGTTTTGCAAATGCTGTTATGTTTTCTATATTTGTACTTTTGTAGAAAATCCCTTTAAAAATGCTTTTGGGTTTGTGCAGTATCCAGTGGGAGGGTGTTTGGTCACTCTTTTCATTTTACAGGTTGTAGTTATGTGGAGAAATGTGTTTTGTAGTGTTTTCTTATGCAGGTGTTCCTGGAAGAAGACCTGAAGAGGATTTTTGGGACTCATCAGAGTCCTCTTTTGCATACAGTTGTTAGGCTTTGTGAAAATGTGTACTATGATGTCTAACCTTTTTCATTTTACAGGTATGTTTGGTGTAAAATGGTTTTTGGGTTTGGGCATCTGGTAGGTAGCATAGGTCAGGTAGATTTTTCCCTAGAGGGCTGGGGGGGATGGCAGGTTGGTGGTCCTAACTCCGGATATAGGAATCACCAATGCTGCCTGTTAGGACATGCTTCAGGCAGCTTCTTGGAGCCACTGAAATCCATAGATAGTAAAGTAGCAAGATAAGAACTGAAGTTTCTACAGTGGGCCTCTATCCTTTAGTGTTACTTGCCTGTGCCTAGCACATCGTAGGGGAGGACTTGCACAACCTCCCCTTGGGGAGCACGTAGGTAGGATGGCTTGGTACTAGGTTGTGTACTGGCTGCAGACAGCCAGTGGTCTGGTCGCAGTGAGTGTAACCACCCAGTCCGCTGGTGTTACTAGAATCCTATCAGTATTAGTGTTAGGAAGGTAGCAGGCAGTTGGTAGGGAGCTCATTAGGGGTTTCTTGCACAGTGACATCATTGTTTTCTCAGCTAGCCTGAGAGAAGAATGATCATCATTTGGGAACTCTCACAGCAGAATAACCCTTTCCTGTGTACAGATGCTCTGGGGAGCTTAGAATATTTGGTTGGTAGTTGGAGTCTATAGTGAGTTGTAGCAGAGTGGAGGCGAGAGTGGCAGGAGGTCTGCCAGTCGTCTCTGAGTTGAGGGCCCAGAACTTCTCACCCTAGAGTGGAGTACAATTTCAAGCTTCCAGTGAAGTGGTGGAGACCGTTTTACAGCAGGATTTCCTGATTTCTATTCCCAGTGAAGTGGAAGGAACTGCTTTTCTCAGTGGGTCCAAGGAGCAATCCCGTGGAGATCCTTTGGTGCATTTCAGCTGCCTTGGAAAATAGCTTTTGAGAGACTGTTTTGACATGCTACCCAGGAGAGGTGCATTTTGTTGTTCCACCCCAGTGGAAGGACAACCAGTTCAGTGGGCGGGTGGGGGGTGTGGCTGGACCGCCAGGGATGGATTGGTATGTAATATTTTGGGACCTGCGCCCGTGGTCGGGCTGGACGCGATCCGCTGGACCACCGGGGATGTGGGACCTTTTGTTTCGGTGCATGTGCCCGTGGTGGCGCTGGGAGCGGTCCGCTGGACCACCGGGGATATTGGACATCTTGCTGTAGTACATATGCCCGCGATTGGGCAGTGGGGCACTTTGCCACTTATGCAGGGGGTGTCGGTCCTCGATGGCTGCAGCCTGGCAGGGCGCCAGGCGCAAGTCACCAGGGATCGGTGCGCCTGCATGCAGATGGCTCCATTTGCACCTTACATGCATTATGGCCCCATTTGCATGTGCACGTTTGAATATCGTGGTTGATGCACCTAGCGCAATGGCACTTGCGCTAGCGCATCCCCCTGCCCCTCTCTGGCCACTTGCATTGGTGTACTGCCACTGCACCATGCACAATGCGGGTGGCCACAGAGCGATATTCAATGGTGCTGAGCCATGGCGCAGCACTGTTGAATATCACCCTGTCAGCACCCTGGCACATCCCAGTTGCCCTGCGCCCAGACTTGCATACAGCCTGGCGCAGTATGAATATCCCACCCATTATGTCTAAGATTCTTTTATTTCACTCAGATATAGTAAACTTAGGGGCATAGGCCTGGATGACCTCTCCTGCGATTGGTTTCAAAACTACCTGACCGGGTGAAAACAGAGTGTTAAATGGCAGGGCAACATCTCCACTCTTAGGCTGATCTCTGACAGGATCCCAGAGTTCCATGCTTGGTTCATCTCTTCTGCCTGTTCATTAATGATCTACCCCTTAACTGCAGTGGGCCTCAGTTCAGTTGTATGCAGATGATTCCATATTATATAGGTCCTCTGCTGACTTAAACATGATCAACACTCATCTGGAAAGTGACTTCCACAGTCTAAAAAGATGGTTTCTGGATAACAAGCTAGTACTTAACACTAAGAAAACCAAATCAATGCTCTTTGGCTACAAGAACCTAGGCCTCGACAGACAACTCCTCCTTAAACTCTCTACCATCAGTGGCACCAGCCTGGAGGTGGTACAATCCTTTAAATGCTTGGGCTTTGTACTGGACCAAGCCTCGACCTTTGAACAACATGCAGATGCCCTGGTTAAATCTTTAAATCTGAAGCTTGGCCTCATGTACTGACTTATTCCCTACCTGTCAAGAGCTACTTGCCTAGCTATTGCTAGCTGCACCCTCCTACCTGTTCTCTTCTGTGGTGCCCCAATGCTACAGTCAGCTTGTGCACCTATCCTCTCTAGACTTAAGACCCTGTACCATAGGATTGGGTGTTTGACAATCAGTGCCCACTCCAGAACCCACCACTGTACAATACTCACAACCCTGGAATGGCCCTTCTTTGAAAATAGACTGTGTTATCCCCTCTGCTGCCTTACCTTTAAGTCAATAAAACCCTATTCATCACCCAGTCTCACTGGTATAATCCAATGCAAACAGTGTGCCAGACCTCTGAGATCAGCAACCAGCACATTACTGGACATCCCTAGGGTGCGGTATGCTGTCAGAAGGATCTCCTTCTCATTTGTAGCTCCTTTGTTATGGAATTATCTGCCTCTTGAAGTCCTCACCTGCCCACTCTAGCACAGCTTAAAAGGGGGCTGAAATCCCTCTTCTGGACTGTAGCACTCTGTAATTGCACTCACTGACCCTTTCTTGTCTCATGAGTGCATCCCATCTGCTGCTTGTCACTTCTTGTGCCACCCAAACTCTATGTTAGTGTACTTTATTTATATTTGTATCTTATATTGTTTATAGTATATGTCATTCTATTTGCAGCATTTGTTGCACTGCCTCCTGTATGTTTTGAGCAAATTCTTTGCCAAATGGTTGTATAATTTCTCAACCAAATGTTTGTATCTAACTACCTTGTACCATGCTTGTATTTCACCTGGTATGTGTTTTTGTTTATGATATTTATTTTCTTTCCACCTACTGACTGTAACTAATTCCTGGTCGGCCCTCAAAAAGGGACTTTTTTGTCTCAGTGGGCCTACCTAGTCATCAAAATTCAAATAAAAAAATATAAATAAATAGATAAATAAGTAAATAAAATGAACAATATACTGATGCTGAAGGTGCAATATACATGACCTAAACGTGGGCAAGCAATGTGAGAGGGCAGCAAGGAGGGCTGTGGGGATTCTGGGATGCATAGGGAGAGGCATCACCAGCAGAAAACAGGAAGTTATTATCCCTCGGTGCAGACAGTTGGTGAGACCCCATTTGGAGTACTGAGTGCAGTTCTGGAGACCCAGTCTTCGCAAGGACATAGACAGGATGGAGGCTGTCCAGAGGAGGGCAACTAAAATGGTGCAGGGTCTGCACTGGAAGACATTTGAAGAGAGACTTAAGGAGCTGAATATGTATAGCCTCGAGGAAAGGAGAGAGAGGGGGGATATGATAGAAACTTTCAAGTATCTCAAGGGAATCAACAAAGTCCAAGAGGGTAGCATCTTTCAAAAAAAGAGGTGTGCAAGAAGAAGGGGGCACAATTTGAAGATAGAAGGGGCGGCTCAGAGGTAATTTAAGGAAGTATTTTTCACAGAGAGGTTGTGGATGCATGGAATGGCCTTCTGGAGGAGGTTGTGGAGTCAAAAACAGTGGTGGAATTCAAGCATGCATGGGACGGTCATAAGGCAATTCTAGGGGGTGGGGGTAGGAAGAAGTAGGCTGCTGGTTAACTAGGATCTGCAGCTTATCCAATAGGTAGGGAAATGGGCAGACTGGGTGGGCCAAGCGGTCCTTATCTGCCGTCAAAATCTATGTTTCTATAAGTACTGTTTTAGGAGACAAGTGCTCCACACATTTAGGGGAATCATTTCTGGGGTA
Organism: Neoceratodus forsteri; assembly: GCA_016271365.2. Classification (NCBI taxonomy): domain Eukaryota; kingdom Metazoa; phylum Chordata; order Ceratodontiformes; family Ceratodontidae; genus Neoceratodus; species Neoceratodus forsteri. The sequence continues at coordinate 1,474,073,864 of CM028131.1, forward strand.
TGTGTGTCCAAAGATAAGGCTAGAACGCACCTGTCCAGTGCCCCTAGTTCACCCAGGAGAGTGAATTTCTGCAACATGTTCACCCAGGAGAGTGAAGTTGTACTGTGGTCACCCCATTGAGTGACAGAAATGGAAAGTATGGGACCTCTAGCATTTCACTGGGGAATGGGAGTTTCAATGGTGTAACCCTGAAGCAAAAGCAGTGACTGTCGGTTGGGGCAAAGGGTGGGAGGAACGCTATCTGGGTACTTACAAGGCAGGCCTAACTGGTTCATAAAGGGTGCCCGTTTTTACCTGAGCAAAGAAAGGACAGTGCTGCAGGTTTAGGTGTGTGGCTGAGTTTCATTTAATCGCACCTATCTTTTCGGAAGAGAGTTCTGAGTGTGTGGCTTAGTTTCACAATATGTGCACTCATGGGAAGAAAATGTTCATGTATGTGGCTAGATGTCCACTATGTGCACCATTTGGAAATAGGAAGAAGTTTTTGTGTGTTCTCAAACCGTACTGCATGCAAGGAGAGTTCGTGAAATGTACCTGTCCTGCCTTGACCAGCCCATGGGGGATCAACTATTTACATTCGTTTTACCATCTGTTAAATAAAGCCATACTGCACAATCCCAGTTCCTGTTTTGGACATTCTGATTCTTGCTTCTGGTGTTGGAATTGCTGGGGTCCCCTCAGCAGTTTAGATCTAGCATATGCCTAGCAGCCTCCACCCTGGACCTGGGTTGTAATTTTACAAAGGGTTCATGTGTTTTTTTGTTGTACCTCCACCCCTCTTTCTCTAGAAATGAGCCTGGTATATGTCCTAACACCAAGGATGGTACCAACCTTTTGAAAAGTAGATGGTATGCCAATATGTGGGTACCAGTGCCAGATTTTAATGGAGGGTGTGCTAACTTTTTATAAGTGGCTGGGGGCTTACAGGTAGATACCAAAAATCATACTGTAGTAACATACTAACATACTAAAATGCTAGCAGAATAGGCCCAATGGTCTTTCGTGCCTGCTCGTTTGGTCAGCCCCCACCCTGGGAGCTGACCTTGCTGCCCCCCTCGCCTTCTCTGGCTTCTCCCTTCTCAGTTCCAGATATTCTCGCTGCACTGGATTTTGCTTCCAGAACCCTTCCCCTGTACCTGTCCCAACCCCTCTTGAACCCCTCCACTGTCTCTGCCTCCACCAGCCCCCTGGGCAGCGCATTCCATGGCTCCACCACCTTCTCAGTGAAGTCGCACCTCCTCCTTTCTCCCCTGAATCTCCCCCCCCTCCAGCTTTCACCCATGCCCTCTAGTTGCCCCCTTCTCCTTCCTTCGAAGCACCCTGACTGCTCCTCCCCTATTTACCCCTTTCATGTACCTGAAGACCTCCATCATGTCCCCCCGGTCCCTTCTCTCTTCCAATGTGTACATATTTAGCTCTTTGAGCCTCTCCCTATAGGTCCTAGTAACATTAAAGCAGTCCACAAATTGACTTTGTCTGAACCAGAGCGGAGAAAAGGGGGCGGTAGTGGAGTAGCGGCCCCACCAGTGGCAACAAAGAAGAGATAAGGTAGTAAGTGGGGTCACAAGAGCGGTTAGCAGTATGGGTGTAGGGTTGATTAACGATGTTGTGGAGAGGAGAGGTTAATGGGAGTGGTGTGGGGAGTGATAGATGCAGTGGGAGGTCAGGGTTAGAATTACTGGGTGGCTTTTAAAATGTAGTATTAGTTTTAGGCAGTACACTATCTCTTTAAAAGAAAACAATTGAAAACACAATTTTTCACATCAGTGTTTATTCCGTTACAGTTAAACATGGATCACTTGGAAGTGTGAATTAACTAGGAACATTACTAACTGCTGCCAAAAGCACAAATTACCTGTCCCCTTTAACACTACCGATCACTGGTTCCATGAAGAGAACTAGAACAAAATGCTGCCCATAAAAAAACACTGCAAAATACAGATTTTGCATCACTTGTCTCAGTTTTGCCTGAGCCGCCATTCTGTATCAAGGTGAAGCAATGGAAAGTTCAGACTTCAAAATGTGCTCTGGGGAGTAAAGTTAATGGACAATATTCTGCATAGTGCCCTTCAAGGAACCAGTGATTTGGAATTTCTGCTGTGTCGTGATTTATGGACAGAATGCTAAGAATGAGCTCTTGATCTGTTAGAACAATGTTCAGAGTTCCGTACAAAAAAAGTGACATACAGTTGCAGCCAGAGAATGGTCAAATATTTCCTGAAGTTCCAGTGATATCTCTGGAGAAAGTCCCTGTTTGTCTACAGTACCACTAAAGGGCTATCAGAGAGAATCTCTTTAGAAATATGGGGACATACCAGGAAATATCTGGCCAAGTCTTTGTCTGCAACTGTAGTTCAAATTCGTGGGGCCAGATATTCAAAAACAGGTGCAAGTGGAGTGTAAAGGTTTGTGCTGTGCTTGCGCCTGTCCAGGAAGCTGCAGCATTCCATCGGATAGTGGACCAACTGAGGAAATGAGAGGAGGGCTGTGCCGGTCGCCGTATCAGGATTTGTGGAACATCCTCCGTGACCATGGTAAAGGTGGGGGGGTGGATGGGCAGTGTACTGGGTGCAGGTGGGGGGCTGCTGGACTTGCTACTGTTTGCCAGTCCCTGTGTTGACAAGCATTCAGAGGGTGGGGACAGAAGTACCACTGGCCACCAGACATGGTATACAGAACGTGGGCTGGGTGTTTGGGTGGTGGGGGATGCCACTAGACACCAGGGAGACACTTACTAACAAGGAACGGGTGACCAAGGGGATAGGGGGGGTACCCCTAGACACCAGAGAAATGATTGTCATTTATGGAACAAGTGATCAGGGGTGGGGTTGCCACTAGACACCAGGATAGGGTTTTCATATATGGGACAGGTGATTGGGGGGGGGCACTGGACACCAGGGAGATGATTGTCATATATGGGATCGGTAATCGGGGGTGGGGGGTGCTACTGGACTACAGGGATAGTTTTTTTTTTTTTATATGGGTCAGGTGATCGGGATGCTTGATCCTACTTCTCGTGGCTTGCCTCTGAGCCACCCTGATCTGTTCCTGTAACAGGGTCACTGATGTGGCAAAAGATGAGGCAGCCAGTGTTTTAGACCACCATACCACTAGACCAGCCATCTCTCCTGCTTTTTATTGTGGTACCGCTTGGGAATCGTTTAACAGGTGTGGTTCAGTGGAGATAAATATCTTCAAAGAATGTAGTTCAGTGACTGTAACAGTGGATCTTTGAAAGAATCTCTTCCATTGAGCCACAGCTCAGTCTTCTCTCCTGCTTGCGGTTGGCATCATTTGCACGATGGATGTTTCTGTTTATTCAGGGTTCGTCCTCTATGTTCTACCTTGTACTGGGTTTATTGTTCTTCCGTCTTGTTAAGACTTGTATAGAAATATTGGCAAGGGTTATGTGGGGCTTTTCATTCTTTCCATTTGTCTGGCATGATGTTGCATAAGTCTCTGGTGGGTGGAATGTTTTGAGGAGTATGAGGCTGCCCATACTATGTAGGTGCTGACAATACATGTAATGGTGGAGGGGACCTCCACTTGACAAGAATTTTCAAGCAGTCCTGATGCTGTCTACATCCAAGTTCCACAGATGTGACTTAGTGAAAGATATTCTCTGAAAGACCTACTGTTATGGTAAGTAACTGAACTTTTTTTCATACCAAACACATGGCCGGTTACTGACTGCCATTAAACCATTGTTGGGTGTTGTCCACTGACAGATGGAACCTTTGGCAGTAAAAGTCATCACTGTGGATGTAATAACAGTAATTACTTTGGTACACACACCCATAATGACTTCTGGTTGAAATGTCCTTGGAGAAATTCTGGAAACTGTGTGAAAAGGAGCTACTACAGCAGCATGGAAGTAATAAAAGGGTAAAAAGTTCAGACTTATTTTGCAGTGAAAAGAAATGCTAGAAATTATACTTTAGGTGCCCCTCATTGTAAAGCATTGTTACAAAAGGACAAAGGAAGGAAATGGTTATTAAACCAATAATGAGACACTTAAAAAAGAGAGAGATAAAAGAAGCAAGGTAGTTGTGTCTAATTTCCTACTAGTCATGTCTTTTGTTCTGCTTTCTAGTCCTCCCTGCTGAGAAGTTCACATCCCAAATCTGCCTGAAATTTCAACCACTTTTCAGTGAAATTTCCTGGGCCTGATTTTACCCTTTTGATTTTTTGTGTACGTACAGGATGTTATGTATTTTTCCTTGTAAAGTTTCATGGGAAAAGAAAAGTAATGCATCATTTTTGCTGGTCCTGCCATAGTGTAAATACTTAGCTGATGGCTTTCATGTTGTTTATTTATTTAGCTTTTGTTTACTGGGCAGGGTGCACTAGGCATACATATGCCTATTTTCAGGTACGACCTGGGAGCATACAGTACAACATATCGGAAAATTTACAAAGCAACCTGCACAGTAACAAGATTAATACAACATTACATGTAACCTAGGGCAACCAGACAGCGAGCAGTAGGTAGACATTGTCAAGAGAGAGTAATCTCACAGGTCAGGACAATACATTGTTACATGGAGATACCACTATCAGTGCAGCCAGTGATGAAAGTGAACAGGAATGCACAGGAACTCAGTTCCTGTACCTTTTTTGCCACAGGAATGGAGTTCCTCTACTTCTTCCTACTGATACTGGAACTAAAAATACTTAAACCGCAACATAATGACAGTTTCTGGCCCTGTGACCTGAAATCAGGCTTTCTATAACAACATTTGACTAGTACAACAGTGCTATTTTGCTACAGATACTTCAGTATCTCTAACTGAATCTACTAGTGTCTAAATGGATAGATGTGTTTTCACACAGCTATCCTTCAGATTGAAGATCTCCATTGTGCATTTCATATTTGCCAGTGCCTGAGTTCCTGTACTTCTTGTCTACCACTCGCACCACTGAGTGCAGCGGTAGCGAGCTGGAAGAGAAAGGCATAGGTGCTCTTGCGAGGAGAGAGTGGCAACAGTGCTTTGATGGGGCAGGGGTGCATACAGAGGGTGAGAGAGTGGAGCAGAGGGGTAGGAAACAATAAGATGGGGATAAGTGCAAGGTGTTGAGATGGTTAGGGATGTGCATATTAAGTGATGCAACAGGAAGAGGTGGAGCTGCCTTTTGAAGGTATTAGGTTCTATGCAAGAGCGTACAGCAGTAGGGAGGTTATTCCGCTGAGTAGGAGCTGCAAAGGACAAGGTCATGGTGCCATATCTGGTTTTTGAGCTAGGGATAAATAGTTGCCTAACTCCAGAGGACCTAAGGGTGTAGTGGTTTGAGTTGGCTACCAGGAGGGTGGCTAGGGAAGTGTCTTCTGTGTAGAAAGGATGTTGTGTATTACCTCCATGAGAGAGGAGTCAAGCAGGGCAGTCGGGGAGGGCCAACCTGATTTGCTATAAAGTAATTGGTGATGAGTGAGGTGATTGCAAGATGAGGCGAATCTACAGATGTTATTGTGGCATACTGTCCATTTTGTGTCTGAGAAGACAAGAGGAGTGGGCAGACATTGGTAGTCCACAAGACAGCTTAGGGAAAAGGAGGCAGAAAGATTACTTCTGGCACGGAAAGCGATGCCTAGGCTGGAGTTGACAGCTTTACATACAGACAGAATGTGACAGGAGAAGTTCAGGGAGGGATCAAGTGTGATGCAGAGGTACTTGAAATTGGTTACAGTATCGAGGTGGGGTGCCATCCTAGTCACTGTTCTCATACCCTAAGAATGCGTGAGACCACTTTTAAAACTGCAAGTATTCTAAGAGAAGAGAACTGTACTGAGGTTAAAGATTCCATATAAATAGGTCTTACACAGAAACATAGAAGTTGACGGCAGATAAGGACTGCAAGGCCCATCCAGTCTGCCCATTTGTTCTACTTTATGAATGTGCCATAGCCTGTACTCTGTTAGTAGCCTATTTATTCATACTCATCTGTATTGCTCCCTTATGCCTATCCCATGCATGTTTGAAGCCCTGCACTGTATTCATAGAACCACTTCCTGAGGTAGGCCGTTCCATGTATCCACCACCCTTTCTGTTAAAAAGAACTTACTCACATTACCCCTTAATCGGCCTCCCTCTAATCTCATGCCGTGTCCTCTTGTCCTGCTATTTTTCTTATATTGAAACATGTTAAACCCTTTCATCTTAATTCTCTTAAGATGTCTGAATGTTTCATCATATCAGCTCTCTCCCTCCTTTGCCCTAAGGTATACATAATGAGCTCCATTAATCTGTCCTCATATGTTTTCTGATGCAGTCCCTGCACCATTTTGGTTGCCCTTCTCTGGACTGCCTCCATTTTGTTAATGTGCAGGTGCAGCCTCCAGTACTGCACGCAGTACTCCAGATGGGGCCTAACCAGTGTCTTGTAAAGAGGGATCATTACCGCCCTCTTACGACTTGTGATGCCCCTACTAATACACCCCAACATCCCTCTAGCTTTGCCTACTGCTTCAGTGGTCTGCTTGGATGATTTCAGGTCATCTCTGATGATGAGAAATACAAAATTACACATGCCCCCACAATGCAAAGCATCATGGGCTGCATACGCAAATCACCACAGAATATTGTGCTGGTTCAACTTTAAGCAGAAATGCGTGGTGCCGAAAGGCCTCTCACGCAGTTTGCAAAGGGTGCCAACAGAAGACATAGACACGTGTTTTGTCCTACCAGGTCTCATCAGTATGCCTCATCTGTTTGACACCCCCGTGGAATGAACCAGTTTGCCACCCAGTTGACCAACTTCCACCCTGAGCCTACCCAGCTTATTAATCAATCTTGTATGTGGAACAGTATCAAAAGCTTTGCTGAAGTCAAGGTAGGTGACATCAACTGCACCCCCTTGGTCCACCACTCTGGTTACCCAGTCAGAGAAATCTATGAGATTAGTCTGACAGGACCTTCCTGTTGTAAACCCATGCTGTCTTGGATCCTGTGCTTCTATGGATTCCAGGTGTTGCACTATCCTTTCCTTAAAGGGGAAGTCTCCCATAGTTCCACACCAATATTTTCCCAACTCCTTATGTTTAACTGTTGTGTGCCTCCTCCAGTTGCCAGCAGTCCTATTGCTGTCCAGATCTAGATTATAAATAAAAATATACAGCCCCCCAAAGTTATCAAAGTGTTTGTCCTCCATTTTACCATCAATGTTGCTGGAGGATGATGTCATCAGAGCAGCAGATAATGGTACTGCACTAAATGCAGTTCCACCAGTAGACCAAACCACAATGTTTGGTTCCCCACTTGAGTAATGGAGGAACCCTTTAAGTGTTGTTCACATCCTGAAGTGCAGGTCTAATAGGGACTAGGACCATGTGAGTGTGATGCAGCACTGATTTGAGGTATACATAGTATTCATGTAAGGAAGTGCCTATATGTGTTGTGTTACTGTTTCTGCTACAAAACAGTTTACCCAATAAATGACTCTGGGTACAACAAGAGTTTTAAGTGGTATTATGCAGCTGTTGTATTATGGTGTGTGTTAACATTCTCTGTTTGATTGACACCAGCAGTGAGAAACAATCTTGCAAATAGGCCCTTTCCTTTGTAACTAGGCAGTCAGTGATTGGATGGCTGCTATAAGGCAATAAAGAATTCAGCTATGGCAAGGAATAGGTTACCAGGAGAGCACAGACACAAGCACTGGGGGGGACTCTGGTTCAAATCCTACTAGAGTGCCTTACCCTCTAACCCTTAAGAAGTTCCCCTAAATTCCTTAGAAACTGTGATGGCCCCACAGGTCCATGGTTTAAAAGTGCCCCAATTCCCATTATAAATCATTAGCAGTGATGTGAGAGCTACAGCACTTCACTTTCAAGGTACTAAGGATAAGCTGTGGCACCCCCCAACCCCCACTTTGTAATGCCAGCATTTGAAGTAGGATGTCCCTCACAAATCAGATGCTACACCTCAGCTGTTGTAGGTAAAGACACTAATCAGTTTCTGTTTGTAGTGCTCTGTATTTGCTTAGCTCATTCCTCCCATGTCATATGCATTCTGTGTCTTGGTATTTCCAGTCAGAAACTCAGATTTAAGGAGCATTTGAAATGTAAAACAATACACTATGTAAAGTAAACGATCTAGCTCTCCACTTTCAGGATACTGAAAGGGATGTTATAAGTCAGTGATGAAAGTGAACAGGAATGCACAGAAACTCAGTCCATGTACCTTTTTTGCAGCAGGAACAGAGTTCCTGTACTTATTCCCACTGACACTGGAACTGAAATTCTTAAACCAGCAACATAATGACAGTTTCTGGGCCTGTGACCTGAAATCAGGGTTTCCATAATAACAACTGACTTGTACAACAATGCTGTTTTCCTAGAAATAGTTCAGTATCTCTAACTGAATCTACTAGTGTCTAAACAGATAGCTATGTCACGACACAGCTATCCTTCAGATTGAGGATCTTCATTCTGCATTTCATATTTGCCAATGCCTGAGTTCCTGTACTCTTGTCTACCACTTGCACCGCTGGTATAAGTCAGTCTTGTGTGATCCTTTGGTAAACTGCCCAGGCTCATCTTGTAACAAATTTTCTTAAGGGTGCTCACCTGGTTCAATACAGAGTGACTGATTGACTGTTCGATTGATTGATTGGTTGGTTGACTGATTCAGTCTACTGCTTTCCACAACATGTTACAACTGTCTCACAGAGAGAAATGAGCAGTGCAAAGAAACAGCTTTTGTTTCCTGTCAATAAAATACTATTAGATGTGTTATTTGCTCTACACATACAGTATTAAGGCTACAGGTACTACTCCCTTTGTGAATTGCATGACAGAACTGCCTTAAGCCATTGCAAACTTAAACTAAAATCAGGCTAGACAGCATTGGCACCCTTATGTTTTGTTCTGCACTGTTACTGCAGTGACATCAAGGAATGGGAGGGGCTGTATTACAAGTACCTCATTTGCATGTAAATGGAGGCTTGCTTGACATTTTACTACTTTGTATCAGAGCCTCAAACTCTAGTTATGTGTTGCAACGGAAGAAATGGCTGATCTCTTATTGACATATGTACAGTACTTGATGTAATGTATAATAAATACATCAGATATATCCAAATCATACATATACAGGAGTCTTCTCCTTTAAGGAGTGCCTCCATAATCTTGCCCACTACTGAGTTAAGACTGACTGGTCTGTAGTTCCGTGCCTCCTTCCTGCTGCCACTCTTGTGGAGCGGGATCACATGAGCCCTTCTTCAGTCTTCCGGGACCTCTCCTGTGCTCAGAGACTCACTAAATGTTCTGCTAATGGCTCTGCTAGTTCCACCCTTCACTCCTTTAGTACCCTGGGATGGTATGCCATCAGGTCTTAGTGCCTTGTCCACCCTGAGCTTAGCGAGCTCTTGTAAGCCCTTTCTTTTGTGAAGGAACTTGTGCACACCTCCCCCCCCTCCCCCATGTCCATAGTGCTGAGCTGTGGACCCTGCCCTACCTTCTCAATAAATACTGAGCAGAAGTATCTATTTAGGATAGATGCTTTTCCTTGGTCCTCCTCCACACACTCCCCTTATCCCCTTTGATCTTAGCAATACCCCCTCTGGACTTTCTCATTTCACTAGTGTATCTTTAGAAAGGCTTGTCCCCTTCTTTAACTGTTCATGCTGGTATTTCCTCGGTTTGGGCCTTTGCCTGTCTTCAGACTATTATAGAGCAAGGATGTGTTCCCAATTAATCGGAGCACTCCTTTTCTCTGCGCATGATGCACTCTTATTTTGTGAAGAATGTCTCACGTACAGCTACCCTAGAAACTGGCACATTCAGGTAAGGTTTTATATTAAAAAAAAAAAAAAAATAAAAAAAATGTATATATTATTGATTGAGCCTGATCAATAATATATTAATACTACCATAAGAGTGGTCTCACTTAAAGTCTTAGGGTATCAGAACCGCTCACCTCTGGTTAATGGTTCTCGCACCCTAAGATTGCGCGAGATCACTGTTAAAACTATATGAGTGATCTCAGTGGCAGTCTTTAATATGCAGGTAATGTCTGATATTCCACCCTCTCAGGTTAGAAGGTAAGACAGTTTGGAATTTTAGCGTGTTGGAGTCCAAGGTGGTCCTATTTCCAGCTGTTGCCTGTCTTGATAACTTAACAGAAATAAATGAACAGGATGCAGGATGTGAGGGGTTCAGCACCACTACCATCTGTTTGGGCACTCCATAGTTCTATAACCTCATATTTCCAAACCAGAGGACACAGGATTTGAACTTGTAGTCCTCTGGTTGCCAACACAGGGTTCTACCATCACACTAAGGAACAGCTCCCTAAAGTGAGCTGGTAGATTATTTCTATATACTTTAGTCTGGTTACTTATTTCCCTTCTCTTATTACATCACCTCATCACATAAACTCCTGATCAAGAGGGAAGTAGCTTTCATCACCCACTCAACTTGGTGTTTATCCAGGGTCTGATTCAGGACCCTTTTGATAAAAGTAACTGAACTCTGGATAAAACAGACATTCACTCAGAAGTACTGCAAAATAATAACTTATTAAGTAGAGATGTCAAAGAAACATACCGCAACTGTGCCCAGCTGAGGGGTGACGCTGAGCAAATGTTCCAGATTCAGGATCCCACTACAGACACAATATTAGAGTGTTTTTTTTAATTCTGTTTCTGGCTGTCTGGCCCATTCAGGGATGTGCCTCTTAATCAGTCCTCATGTGGACTCCCCCACCGCACACACACACACACACACCCCTCCCTCAGCAGCCTAGTTCGGGTGTCCCAAGAGTCCACTATCTACTTGCAGTCCTGGCTCAGTCTTCACTGGGGCGTCATTCAGATGGCTGGCTCAAGGCACAAGATGGCTTCATGCTGCACAGGTCCCAAGGGTTTTGTCCTTTTTTTTTTTTTTAGTTTCCATCGGAGGCTGGTGGAGCAGCGGTGTCAGGAGTGTCACCCTGTGTATATCCACATGCAGAGCGTCAGTGTCAGTTGTGCCTCCACTGTGTTCTAGTGGTCCCTGGCTGCTGATCTCCCTAGCCTCCACTAAGTGCCAGCCTGACGTGGGGTGCTATTTCCCAACCACCCCAGAGGAGGAGAGCAGTCCAGCGGATGCCCATCCTGCCACCCCCGGCCAGCCCTCTGGTGCTTCGGATTCATTCCTGAACCAAGGTTGTCAGTGTTGTAAGTGGTAGCGCTATCACCAGGCCAGCGTATATCGAAGTGTGTTTGCTAAGCACTCCCTAATACTGCAGCCTCAGATTTCCGAACTGAGGGACAAGAGGTTCGAACTTGAAATCTTCTGGCTCTTATCCCCAAATTCTACTGCCAAGAGAAAGCAGCTGCTGCCCTAGTGGAATTAGTAGTTTGATGGGGTGGGGGGGTTGCCCATGGAGGTTGGGAGCACTGGTGCCCATCCTCCCACCTGAGGCGGTGTCGGGCAGTCCATCTTCTGGCTCTTATCCCCAAATTCTACTGCCAAGTTAAAGCAGCTGCTGCCCTAGTGGAATTAGTAGTTTGATGGAGTGGGGGGGATGCCCATGGAGGTTGGGAGCACTGGTGCTCACCCTTCCGCCTGAGGCGGTGACGGGCAGTTCATCGGCAGCAGTACCATTGCCTTTGGGGGACATTGTTTCCGTTTCAGCTGTGGCCTGGGTTCTTTTACAGTTCTCAGGGTATAGGAAAACCAGTATCATGTGTCCTTCACCTGGGGGATATTATGGAGAGTGTCCCAGGTCACTCTAGCACTGAACCTTCTGGACAAGGGAGCAGTATCTCTGGATGGTGCACAGACGTGGCCTAGATGGATCCCTGGGGAGATTGGACAGTGGCACAGGGATAAGATTTAAATTCAATGTGCAACAGCTTGGACATTTTTCTGCTCTCATTGTCTACTTCTCAGTCTTTGGTCTTCACCCCTCACCTTATTTCCAAGATCCCCTGCTGCAGGGGATTCTGGGATTTGTAGTAACAGAAGATGTCAGCCTAGAACTAAGCAAAACTAGCCTGATACAGTGTAATAAACTCCTGGAATAAACTACAGTAAACAGTAATAAAACCAAAATGTTTTTGCACACAAAGTGCACATTGGGGCCAGCCCCGCAATTGAGTGTGGGGGCCCTTTGTGCTGACTGTTCCCCTTTAAAATGGGACAACTTCGGAACTGTTAGGGCAAGAAACATATTTTTTGTAATGAAAAAGATAAGACAGATAAGGGACAGCATTGAAGGTAGGGAGGTGAACTTTAGTCCATTTACAGAGGAGAGAGTCCTGAAGGAACTCACAAATCTGAAAGTGGACAGGACATTGGGGCCAGACAGGATCCATCCAAGGATATTAAAGGAGCACAGAGGGATATTGGCTGCACCTCTTACTGTCCTGTTCAACCACTCACTGGAGACGAGAGTGGTTCTGGAGAACTGGAGGAGGGCAGATGTAGTTCCACTTCAGAAAAGTGTTAGCAGGGAAAGAAGAGGCTGGTAATTACAGACCAGTGAGCCTGACTTAGGTGGTGGGGAAATTAATGGAGTCACTACTGAAGGAAAGGATTGTGGAATATCTTTAACCCAGTGGCTTGCAGGATCGGGGGTGGTCATGTCAAACAAATATAATTGATTTCTTTGACTGGGTGACCAGGGAATTATATCAAGGTGAAGCGGTAAATGTGGCTTACCTAGATTTCAGTAAGACCTTTGACACCGTTCCACATAGGAGACTCGTAAACAAGATGGACAGCCTGGGAATGGGTCCAGAGGTGGTAAACTGGGTAAGGAATTGGTTGGGGGATAGGTGACAGAGGGTAGTGGTAGATGGAAGGAGACAGAGGGTGGTGGCATGCACAGTTCACACTGAGGAAGGGGGGTGATCCGAGGAGTGCCACAAGGATTAGAACTGGGACTGGTCCTTTTTTTAATGTCTTTATTACGACATTACAGAGGGGCTAGAAGGGAAGGTATGCTTTTTTTTGCAGATGACACAAAGATCTGCAGTAGCGTAGACACTCCTGGGGGTGTATGGGGAAAAAATGAACAGTGAGCTAAGAAAGCTTCAGGAGGGGTCAACAGTGTGGCAACCACCGGCGCGGCGGTTGGATTTCTGCTTGTGACGCCAGCGACCCGGGTTCGGGAATGAGCCCGGGAAGCTGGAGGGCTGGCCGGGGGGAGAGGACTTGAGCGTCCCAGGGTCTGCTCATCCTCTCCGGGGGGAGGGGGGGAACCTGAGCTCGGCTCTTGTCTGACCCCAGGTGGAGACCCGAGGTATAACAAGTCTGATGCCTAACAGGGGTGGCGATGTGCCAGATGTCGGCGCTCAAAGTGCCTTGACGTCAGGGGACCACGGCACATGCAAGAACACCGGAAAAACACCTCGCAGCTTCCTGGTAGACGGAGCACCAGGCCCTGACCCTCAATGCCCTTACCTGCCCAGAGACAGCATCCCGACGAAATACAGACGCCTCGGGCAGTATGGGCTCCCCACCGCACTTCTCGTTGGGGTATAACCACGGCTCAATGGGGATGGACTGCTCTGGTCACCAGGTGGGTGTGAGCGAGGGCTGAAAAAGCCAGAGGTGACTCCAAGAGAAGGGGGCTGCGAGGAGGAGGGAGGGGAAAAAAAAAAAATGTGGCAACTGTCAGTGTGAAAAAGTGCAAAATCATGAACTTGGGACACAGAAACCCAGTGGTGGAGTAAAAGATGAGGGGAGTGGTACTGACAACCACCAAGCAGGAAAGAGACTTTGGAGTAATCATATCTGATGACTTTAAGGTGGCCAAACAGTGCAACACGGCAGTGTGGAGAGCTAGTGGAATGTTAGGGTGCTTGATAAATAGGGAGGGGTAGCACCAGCATAAAGAGGGAGGTGGTGATACCACTGTATAAATCATTGGTGAGGCCTCAACTAGAATACTGTGTCCAGTTCTGGAGACCACATCTCCAGAAGGACATAGACAGAATTGAGGCGGTCCCACGGAGGTGGTGCAGAGTCTTCATAAGACACTGTATGAAGCAAAACTAAAGGACCTCAATATGTACACCCTGGAGGAAAGGAGGGAGTGTGGGGATATGATAGACTTTCGAATACCTCACAGGTTTAAATAGGTTACAAGAGGGATAGCATTTTTCAGAAGAAAAAAAGCTCAAGAACAAGGGGTCATGCTATGAATCTGTTGGGGGGGGGGTAGATTCAGGGGAAACATGAGGAAGTACTTCTTCACAAAAAGAATGGTGGATGCCTGGAACAGCCCGTCAGTGGCGGTGGTCAGGGCAAAAATGGTAACAGGATTGAAGAACACATGGGATAGGCATAAAGGAACCTTAGTGGTTAGGAAGGGGGGGGGTAAAGCTGGAGACTAAGTAGGGTCAGCGATATTACAGTAGGTAGGGAAAAGGGGCAGACTGGGTGGGCCAAGTGGTCCTTATCTGCCGTCAAATTCTATGTTTCTATGAAAGCTTGGTGTTGGGTAAGTTGCTATATCAATACATGGTTTTGCTGTATCTTCCATATACCAATATATAAAAAAGAAGTGGTTTTTAAAATCCAATTTTTTCAGGGACGTGGATATGAAGTTCTGTCCACACTGTCTGGCAGTCGCCTTTCCCATTTAAGACATACCAGAACATCTTCAAGCTGGCTCCTCCCACCCACCTGGGTGGTAACTCCCTCAGCTCCACCCCGTGACACCTGATCTTCCTTTCAGCTGGAAGAAGCAGGTTCCCTACTTACCACTGTCGCGCCGAGAATGCCCTTTGCTTGAATCTTCAGATTTCCTTCTAACTTCTAATAAAAACAAAAACTTAGTCTTCAGCTTTCTCTTGCTGCCTACCAACATGGATGATAAGAAGTCTGCTCCGTGGTTCCGGAGGTGCGGCTGCGAGCAGATGATGTCCTGGACAGATTCACACACTGCATGCATGTATTGCCTGGGCCACAAGCATGATCCCCAGGCTTGCGACATTTGTCATGCCTTCCACCCATCCATTCTCAAGAACTGCCGTCCAAGGATTCGGCACCCACCAGTCAAATTCAGTGACCTCTATCAGTGGTCTCCATGGCTGTGGGGTCCGCCAAACAACTAGAGTCTTTCAAAGAGGCGGCGGCCAGGTTGCGGCTTGTCCTTCTCAGCTTCTGCTTTTTTTCTTTCTCTTGGGCGCTCCTTCACGGGCGTTATGATCTTCGCGGTTGTGGCTCTCCTGACTCTTGGTCAGGGTCCCTTGTTGGCACGCAAATCTAAATCTGTAAAAGAGCCAAAAAAACTGTCTCGCCATTGATCATGGGATCGGGAATGCTCTCGGGCTTCTGATTCTGCACTTCTCTAGATCCGACTTCTGTTGAATCTTCGGCCCAGACCGCCGGCTGCACGGTATCCCCATCAGGCCAGGTGGCAGAGACGCAGGTCAATCTTCTGGTCAAGATTTTTCTTGAACCAGTCAACCTGTTGTCGCCTGAAGAGGCCAATACATCTCTGTCCAGAACTCTGGTCCTGACTCAGACTCTGGGAGGGACGGATCAGTCCGCTGACCCATTGCATCTCCTTATCGACTAGGAACCGGAGGTACCTCGGCTCTCGTTGACACCCTCTGAGGCCCACCGCTGATCCTCCCTGGTGGGCAAGGTCCCAGTCTCGTTCCCGAGAGTCGAGTGGCTCACGTCGATGTCGTCACTCCTGCTGTTGACGCTCAGGAAAGCAACGCCACCACTATTCTTCTTCTTCCTTGACCTCCTCAGGTGAGGAGAGGGTTTGGTGTAAATTGTGTCGATGCTACAAGGACTCGATGTGACAGCAACTGGTGTTCGCTGGTATGAAACCCATTCTGTCCACCTCCTCATAGGTAAGATGTTTCAAATGATTTACCATTTTGGTTGCTGTCCTTTGAACACTCTCTGTCTTGTGTATTAGTCCCTTCTTGTATGGTGTCCACAGAGGAGTACAGTACTCCAAGTGTGGCCTCACCAACGCCACATACAAGGGCAGCAACACCTCCCTGTCTCTGCTTCGTATGTTTCTCTGGATACGTGATAGGATGCCATTACCCTTTTTTTTTTTTTTTTTTTTTTTTTACTATATTTGTGCAATGATTGTCAAAGTTCAGCTTGTTGCTAACCCATACTTTTAAGTCTTTTTCCATTTCAGAACAGACCACGACCTGATCATTTATATAATACTTTTCCTTGGGGGCTCTTCCTACCAAGGTGCATTATCTTGCACTTTTCAATATTCAGGTCCAGTTGTTTTACTCTTACCCAGTTTACTAATGTATTTATATCATCTTGGAATATTGCAGGATTTTGTTTATTTACTATAACAGACCCAAGTTTCATGTCCTCAGCAGATTGATAATCCAGGTGTTACCATTAAAGTGGATTGATGACACAAAAATTTTAAACAATATTGGCCCCCCAAGACTGACCCCTGGGGTACTCCACTGGTCACCGAGGCCCACTCCGAGTAATGTCCTTTTACACACAAGGGGTGAAGTTATGCCATCACATAAATGTAAGTATCACAGCTACAGTGTGATGACCACATCGTGACGTGTACACCATGAAACTTACTAGAAGTTATACATATGGGACTTCCGGTGACGTCACGGAGCTAATGCAAGCCTAAGCTGTGAAGCTCCCAGCACAGCTGTACAAAATTCCCCCTTAAAACAGAAAATGTCAAAAAACGCTAGGGGAACAATGCAGTCAACTAACAAAAATAAGAACCAAGCCGATCCTAAAATAAATGCGAAGGATGCTGGCAGATTGAAAACAGGCATAGCAAGCAGGCCTTCCTCTCCGGCCGAGCCTCGGACATTAGACTACGATACAGACGGAGAGAACGAACAGCTTTCAAGATCTCGTTTTGAAAGACTTCTGCATGAGATCACGGAATCCAGGAAAGAAAATAAACAAGAATTTCGAGCTATATAGACCCAATTTACAACCTTTGAAAATGGAGTAGAACAGATAGAAGAAAGAGTAGTGGAAACGGAGGACATGGTAACTCAGCTAACTAACGTGCTACAGGACCTGGTACGGGAAACGGAGAGTCTCCAAGCGAAATGTTTGGATCTGGAAGGTCACTCACGCAGAGATAATCTGCGTTTATATGGTTTGCCAGAAGACTTGGAGACAACCCCCATGGCATCCTTCATAGAAAACCTACTAAAGGATATTCTCGACCTCCCTGCAACCTTGAACTTCCAAGTGGAAAGGGCGCACCGTTCACTACAGAGGAAGGCCATGGATCCTCCGGCACATCCCCGCTCCATAATTTTTAAGGTGAACTCCTTCAGAGCTAAAGAACAGCTACTGAGGCGTGCATGGAGTAAAAAAGAGGTGAAATACCTCACAAACAGGCTATACTTAGATCACGATTACCCCCAAGAAATCCAGAATCAAAGAGCCAGATACATACCAATTATAAAGGCTCTAAGAGACAAAGCCATTCGATTCTATACGCCATACCCAGCAAAGCTACGGGTGTTCTGGAAGGAAGGAGTTAAAATATATTCCACACCAGAAGAAGCCTTTGAAGACTTAAAAGAAAGAAATATCACGGTGGCTGGACCCAGGAACCTGGAAACGGGGAAGCGGGGACCCTACAGACAAAGAGCAACTACCGGAAGAGCAGTGGGGACAAAATCCAGGGTGCACACAGACGTAATAGAAGCCATTCAAAAGATTCTTAAACCGAGAAGCCAGCGAGAGGGAACTGCTACTTGAAAGGAATTGGAACTGAATCGTATCTGAAGGGAAAAGACAAAAAGAGGGAGGAGAGTGGGGCGCAAATCGGTGAGAGTGAGTACAATAACTGTTTGATTCGGGGGATCTGCCTCCTACCGCCGTTTGGACTTCTACTCTCCTGTCTCCTCAAGGACTGTGAGGACTTGCAGTGCGATGGACAATCTAAAGGCATAAAAGAACTTGTGACTGTTTTCTTTTGATGCTGATTCATAGCCTTAGTTGAGATACCAGGGCACTCCTGAACGCTTAGTTTCTTAGTTAATATAATAGTAAGAGGTCAAGAGGAGCGCTCTGATAGATCAGCTCACCTAATATAAACTAGCTAAAAGCACTGCGAGCTTAGGGTTAAAGATGAAAGATTTAATCCTTGAAATAATAAAACTATCTGAATCAATCTGACTCGTATTAGATGAGCTCGTAGAAGGCATACCAGTCAGCTGAGCTGGAGGGCAGACGTGACAAAGCACCTACTCGACTGAATTTTTTTGAAAAGAGTACTCTAACATTGTGGCTCTAGAGGAGGTCTTCCAGAAACGGAAGGGTCAGAACTCTCCTCGCTCTCCTTTATAAGAGGAGAGCAAAGGGGCTACGGAGCTAACGTAACCCCCTACCTAGGAAGTTTAGTACTGGTTATAGTTAGATGTTTAAAATGTTGTTAACTAGTTTGAGCAGAATTGGCATGACAGCACAAATTAAGATTCTAAGTAAAAAGATGTATTGTTGTGGAGAAATACTTTTGTCAATGGGAGAGCCACCTCCGGGGAGGAGGAACCACTATATAGAAACAAGGGTAGAATATCAAATTGACAAACCCTGTAAATACTAATAAGCTGGCGCAAACACACACAATCTGCACATATAATGTGCATGGAATCACCAATCCGGTTAAGAGAAGTAAAATTCTCCAGTTATTGAGAAGACAAGGAATCAACATAGTAATGCTACAGGAGACGCATCTTACTCAAAAAGAACATGTAAAATTTGAAAAGATGGGCTTCTCCCAGGTGGTGGCTGCCTCGTACAAGGGGGGTCGAAGGAGAGGAACAGCTATCATGATAAAACAAGGCACCTTATTTGAGATGAAAGACAAGATTATAGATAAGGAAGGAAGATACGTGTTTTTGAAAGGCTTACTAGAGGGTCAGATGACCATGCTAGCATCATTCTATGTCCCCCCAGCATCAGAGTTTGGGGTATATAAAAATCTCTTTACCCAATTGGTGAATTGGGCTGAGGGTAGACTGATATGTGGAGGGGACCCAAACCTGGATATTTCGGGGGTGGGGGGGCTTCTCAACAAGGTCGCCTGAACAAAACAACCAGAGAAGTTAAGGGGTTATTACAAGAATTGGGATATGATGATATCTGAAATTTCTCAATGGTGGGGCACTCAGGCATACTTTTACTCTCAAGCACATGACTCCTACTCCTGCTTGGATTTTGCTAACTCACAGGAAAATTTACCATTTATGCAACAAGCATGGCAAGGGACTTTACTCTTTCGGACCACGTACCGATATTTTGTACACTCCAGACACAGGGGCAGCTTAAGAATACATTCTGGCGGCTGAACTTGTTTCTGCTTAGGGACAAAGAGGCTCAGGAAGCTATTGAAAATACTATAACGCAAGCATGAATAGATAATGACATGCAGGAGGTCTCTGTGGCAGTACTTTGGGACACAATTAAAGCGATGATAAGGGGAAAATTCATAGCAACAGCTTCCTATAAAAAGAAAAGAAGAGAAACACAAAGAATAACATTAGAAGAAAAGGCATTAGAGGAGAAGCAGAAAACTAAGCAATCTAAAATCAGATCACGAGAACTTGTATCTCTTAGGAAGCAACTAAATTCTATTTTGGACTATGCAGTTGAGCAAAAACTCACCTTTCTCCGTCATAAATACTATGACGGTGGCCCAAGATTCACGAAAAGGGTCGCAGCCCAACTTCGAAAGCGGGCAGCCAAATCCTCGATACCAAAAATAAGGCACCCGGAAACGAAAGACCTGCAGATAAACACTAGGTCGATCTCGGAGGCCTTTCATCATTACTACTCCTTACTATATGCTAAAGCGGAAACCCCTAATATGGGAAAAATCCACAGTTTTTTGGCTAGCCTGGATCTCCCAACATTATCCAAAGAACAGAGTAATTTATTAATGGCCCCAAACCTTAGCAGAGATAACTACCACTGTGGGGCAGCTGAAATCGGGTGAATGTCCCGGATCAGACGGGCTCCCAGGGGAGTTTTATAAGGTTTTTGGTAAGACATTGATACCAATTATGGGTCGTGTGTTTGCAACAGGGATCTCACAAGAAGGGGAAATCCCCTCATCCTGGAATGAGGCAATAATTTCGGTTATACCTAAATATGGGAAAGATCACACATATTGTTCCTCATATCGTGCTATATCCATTTTGAACACGGATTACAAGATACTGACCTCTATCCTGGCAAAACGTCTTGCCCAGGTAGCACCACATATAATAAATATGGATCAATCTGGATTCATACCAGAACGACAGGCCCAAGACAATGTTAGGCGTTCGATCTATCTTATAGAACATATTACACAAAGAGAGACACCATCCGATTTTAGGACTAGATGCAGAGAAAGCTTTCAATATGGTGTCGTGGGACTTTCTAAAAGCAACCCTGGCAAAATTTGGTTTCCCGTCTCAACTCATAGACACAATTTTCAAATTTTATGAAACTCCGATAGGCTATATCAGAACAAATGGCCACATATCCCAAAAGTTCTCACTCTATAGAGAGACAAGACAGGGTTGCCCTATGTTCCCACTACTATTTGCATGCTATATTGAACCCCTTGCCCAAAGTATATGACAGACCCCTGATATTCAAGGTATACAAATGGCAGGGGAAGAACATAAATTGGCACTCTTTGCCGATGACATTCCACTTTACTTAACTAATCCCAATAGTTCGGTCGAGGCCCTTTTTAAAAAGATACAAGAACTTACCATCCTTTCGGGCTTTGCACTCAATATAAATAAAACAGAGGCCTTAACATTTAAATATGAACCCCCTCTGGCTCTCAAAAAAGGCTATCCACTGAAATGGGACAAGGAAAGTATGACCTATTTAGGCATCCAAATTACCAAAAACCCCAGAGGCCTGCATATAAAAAACTATGGCCCACTAGTTGTTAGTATTAGGCAAGACCTAAAAAGATGGGAATTATTCCCTACCTCCTTTTATACTAGGACTATGGCCCTCAAAATTAACATCCTACCTAGATTCTTATATGTATTCCAATGCATGCCGTGTACTTTGACATCGAAAGAGCTCCTCTCCTGGCAAAAAATTTTGAATGCCTACCAATGGAGAAAAGAAAAGCCAAGGATAAGTTTCTGTAAATTAATCTTACCAAAGGAGAAGGGTGAGATAGCCTCCTTCGCCTCCGGACTATTGGATAGCTACACAAATGAGATTGGCACTGCTCTGGGGCAACAAAACATATCAGGCTAAATGGAAGCAGATAGACCTAGCAAGAACGACCCCATTATCACTTCAGGCCTGTCTGTTCACTAATTCTCTTTTGAAAAAAGCTGTCCAGGTGGTTCCTGAGGTGACAGGGGCTATTTTAAAAGGTTGGCAAATGGGAATTAGGAGTAGATCCCTTGCACAACACCACTGGAAATACGAATGGTTTATTCAGGTCCTGCCAGAGCAGAGTGAGTGGTTTTAAAAACAAAGAACGGTTTAGAAGCACCATGGCAGATTATGAGGCAAGGGGAGATCTTTACTTTCGCGGAAGGTAAGAGGGCTTTTGGATGGACAGAAGGAGACAGGCTACATTACTACCAGATAAGGAATTATATTATGACCCGGACCAGAGCCAATAATAGGGGCTATGACAGGGAGGATGATAACACTCCCTATAGACAAATCTGGACCTCAGTCCAGGGAGAAAAAGCGATATCTATAATATACAAATCACTAATATCATCTTACTCGAGCGAAATGTCCCCTGTTCAGAAGAGGTGGGAGCAGGAACTGGCACACCCATTAACTCCCAGAGACTGGACTGGAGTATGGAGGAACATATAGGTGACCACGTCCTCCCCTATCTGGAGAGAATTCGTTTGGAAAGTGAGGGTAAGATACTTTCGTGTGCCCTCAATGGTAGCCCAAAGTAACCCAAACAAAACAGCACATTGCTGGAGAAAATGTAGAGCTACAAGAGCCTCCTATATTCATATATTTATACGGTGCCCGGAGTTACAAACTTTGTGGCAGCAGGTAACAAATCATATTAAAGCTCTATTAGATATACAAACCACACTAACAGAGTCCAATTTGGTATTGGGAATTCCGCCAGAAGAAGTGAAAGATAAAGCAAGGAAATACTTATGGGCCATCTTAATAACCACAGACTACAAAGTTATTACCAAAAAATGGCTTCAAAAACTCCCACCCTTGATCACAGAATGGAAAACACTCATTCAGAATATTCAGCATAATGAAAGAATGTCGTTAAACCTCCAAGACAAGGTAGAGACTTACACAGGGTATTGGACTAGATGGGAATTGTACCAAGATCAAATACTATAAGTACAGCAAGGAAGCCAGTTAACATAAAGACTAATGCATTAATTTTAACTACCAAAGGGAAAGGGAAGAGAGAAAGGAGAAGGGGAGGAGTAAAAAAAAAAAAAGTAAAGTTAACTAACTTGATCAGATGAGAGTTGAATAATTAGTTTGTGGGAAAGAAATTTTGAGTGGGTGTATTACACAGTCAATTAGTTTGTTGTGCTTTATAGGGTTATAATAATGTGAAAGATTATGTATATTCCTGTAATCAGAATAGAATGGTGAATTTTTTTTTTTTTTTTTTTTTTTACTGATTTTTAAAGAATGGAATTTATTTGCTGTACATGCCAAAGTTATAGAGTTATACATGTTAATGTTTAATTCTGTTAAGGCCATTAAAGTAAAGGCCTATATAACTGAACTCTGGAGATATAAGTGAACTTTCAATAAAAGAAGTAAAAAAAAAAAAAAAAGTTATACATATGATGTACACGTCACTAGTAAATATCACCACTCACTATACGTCACATGCCGGGACAGCCAGAGTACGTTTCCTTACCTTAAAAAAAACAAACAGACCCTAAAACGCACAAGTATAATTTCTCGTGCTGACCGCAGTAGAAATTAACACCGAACACAGCTAGCAGGCCAGACGACAGAAACAAAATCAACACTGCGGAAGAGCACCAAACCGAAAGAAAACACTGAACAATATAGGTGTAAACTACAAATGAAGGACACAACATACCAGTAAAAATCACACTAAACCTAAAACCCCTATTGTATAAAACACATACGTGATGGCTAGGTGTGTGATACCAAATATATCTGAACTCATGGCACGTGAGCTTGGGGAACCATCACTCATGGCTCCACTATGCTCCGCCACTCATGATATTCCCTGAGCTCACTTGCCACTCATTCATGTATATTCGGTATCACACACCTAGTCATCATGTATCCCCTTATTATGCCTACCCTCTGTCTCCTATTTGTCAGCCAACATCTGATCCACTTAACTAGTTGAAAGCCAATACCCATTTCTCTCTTTTTTTTTTTTTTTTGATAATCTTTTTATGTCCACTCTGGCTAGGGCTCAGTGGCGACATACCACCTATCCGGGTCTCCTTCTCCCCAATCAGGAACCACTCTGCATGACAGTGGGGCAAGATTTTTTGTGGTTGCAGAAAGTAGCTACGTTGTCCTGTCCCCGCCCCCCTTGATGACTCTGGCGAACAGGACCAGAGTCCAAGTGGTAAGCCATACTGAGGCACGGCTTCCACCACTCACCTAACGATGCCCTCCCCTCCCGACACCATCCACTAGTTGGCACGGTGCCCAACCAACTCCAGGAGAGGAGAGTTGCCAGTCGGCAACTCAATCCAGCTCCTCCCTCCCCCCGCCAACCCTGGCATCCGGGGCCTGCCCTCGAACTCAAGCGTGAAGCGCGAGGTGTATGCCCAACGCCTCAACCCTCCGCGCCACCAGGCCAGCAATACACATTTCTCTTAATGAATTTATCAGTGTGAGATAGTATCAAATGCATTTGCAAAGTCTACATACAATATATCCACTGATAAATCCTCGTCTAAGGCTGCACTGACAGGTTCAAAAAAATATAGCAGACTGGTTAGGCACGATCTTCCCTCCTAAACCCATGCTAGCTTGGTCTTTTAGGCCATTTGTTTCTAGGAACTATTCGATTTCCTCCTTAATTATTACCTCTAGTATTTTACACAAAACGGAGGTCAGGCTTATTGGCCTGTAGTTGTTATCCTCTGACCTCGCTCCATTTTAGGGCCGTGAGTGGAGCCTACGGCCATTTTGCGAGAGCTTTCTAGCTCTGAAAACGTCCGATCTCACAACCTCTTCTGTTGGACTTTTGGAAGTATGAAACGTGCTGTTTGGTCTGCACAGTCACCTTTTGGGACAATTGAACAAATAAAACTGCCACTGTTCATGAGGAGTGGCCCAAAAAAGGCCATGTTGAAAATCAGGTGCACCACCTCCAACATAAGGCCAAGTTACACCTGGGCGTTGAAGAATTTCTATGCACATCTGTAACTTTCGTCACTTGGTAGCGCTTCACAGCCCTATCAGCTCTGGACAGAGTTTTATATATGGACACCACATTTGCTAGCATCCAGTCACTAGCTACCAAATCCACATCTAGGGATTTCCGGAAGATTGCTGCCAGGGGATCAGATAGTTCATCCGCCATCTCTTTCAACAGTCTGGGGTGTAGACAGTCCGGACCAGTGGGATTTTGTTGGATAACCTTTTTTCAGTCTGATTTTAATGTTTTCTGCTGAGACCTTAATATTTTCCTCCATTTATGCTATCTCTGTTTCAGTAGTTATGTCTTTTCTCTTTTTATAAATACATAAAAAGAACTTGTTGGAACAAGTCTGCCATTTCCTGATTATCTTATATTATTGAATTGTTTTGTAAGAGTGGACCTATAGTAGTTTTATTTTTCTTTAGGGATCCTATATAATTGAAAAATGATTTCTTGTTGTCCTTTGTATAATGGGCTAACACTTTATCGAAGTTTCTTTTAGCTATTTTGATGATTTTTTTACACTTTCATTTTTAAATTATAGATGGCCCAGTTTGCCTCTGATCCTGAAATTTTTGCCCTTTTATATGCTCGTCTTGGAGATTTTATTGCTCTTTTAATCCTTCTGGTAAACCACAGGGGGTTTTACCTTTCGTGTTATATTTTCTCCTAACTGGTATGTGCTTTTCAACAATTCTTAACAAGACTAGTTTAAATTTACTCCACATTTGTTCCAGGTTTAAATCTAAAAATTTCTTCCAGTCCTACTCTTTAAAAATAACACACATTGTTTGATAGTCAACCTTGTCATAACATCTGATTTCTCACCCCAGGGGTCCTTTATTATGCTTCGCGATAGCAGCATGCCAGCTGGGTTCAGCTGCCCTGGAGGTGGAGTCAACGTAAATGAAGTTGGCACATTGGCCAGTCTGAAGAGATAGAAGGGGTGTGCTGCCTGCAGTCAGCCTAGAAGGCTCCAGAATTTTTTTTTCCACTGACTGAGCAGCTTGCCCCAGTGCTCCCTCTCTTCTGTCAGAGGAAAGTTCTTTTCTCCTGTGGTGTTTAGTTTTTATATATTTTGTGCTGCCTTCAGTGGTTTCTTTTCATTTTTAATGCTATTTTTGCAGGTCCCTTTTGTTCCCAGGAACCGTAAATTTTCCTACGCTCAGCATTTTTTCTCCGTGGTCCCTGCTCCTGCTTTAAGGTTAAATTTTTATGTCTCTGCAGCCGGCCCGGTAGTGCTGGATGCCTTGCCTCGCCAGCGACCCAGTTTCAGGAATGAGCCTGGGTCATCGGGAGCCAGCCCGGAGGGGAGGGAGGGAAGGAGCAGGACTGAGCAGTTGAAAGGCAGCTCTCCTCTCCTGGGGAGGGACTCGATTGCCCACCGTAGTTTCCCTGCCCTCGGACGGAGGTCTGAGTTCAGTGCAGGTGGGCAGGCAGCACAGCAGAGGGAGGGTGCTGCGGCGCCGCGTGCATGCCTCCACATGCACGCGCACAGCCGCGACTCGGGGCAGGAGACAAAACCGGGGGTAAAATGCATAAAATATAAATATATGCAAAACAAAATGTTTCTCTCTGAGGTAAAATACCTCCTTTTCGTTTGAACGTCTCTGAGGTAAAATACCTCCTTTTCGCTTGAATGTCTCTGAGATAAAATACCTCCTTTTCGCTTGAATGTCTCTGAGGTAAAATACCTCCTTTTTGCTTGAACACGTTTAAAAAGGTTATTGGTCTTCTCCTCCTCCTATACGATTACGGCACGTCTCCTGTATGGTTCTTTACTGCGAGGGAGTCATCCATTTTTTACTTCGCCTTGCTTTTGAAAACAATCTTACAGGGCATGCCGTCGATCTTTTTCTCATAAACTCCCTGTGAGCGATCCGAACCAACTTTCTTTTTAAAATGTGCTCCTTATCTCTGGAATAGTGACTAGGCAGATGGACACTGTTTTTTTTTGTATTCCCTAGGTCCATTGTTTTCTTAAAAAAAGCAGAAAACTTTTTTCAGAGAGGTTAGTTTAGTTCACATTTGCCTCTCTGTCTGCCTTTCACTCATGGATTTTCTGTGGAGAGGTTCTTTCCTTCTAGCATACACTTACTTAGGCCCTATGGACCCCCTCATGATGAAGTCTGATATCAGCTTTTCTCAGACCAAACCAAGAAAAAAAAGACAAGAATAATATATAAATCACTGCTCCTCCTGCTGAAGAGCAAGAGAAGATGCCGGTGACACAGAAAGTTTTACCCCTCTTGCAAACATTTCACTGTCCCTTCTGCTGAAAAGCAAGGAGAGATGCCAGTGACATAAAAATATTCATCCTGTCATGAAAACACATCACTGTCCCTCCCAACGCGAAGCATAAGGAGATACCAGTGATACGAAAAGGTTCCTCCTCTGTTACAAATTCAAAGGCTTAGCAGTGATATCAGACTTTTAATTTATGTGGGTCATTAAAACAAATATATATATTTAGAGAGGGAGAGAGCATATGTGTGTGTGTGTGTGTGTGTGTGTGTGTGTTGAGCAGGGTGAACTCATGAGAATATCCTTCTCCCTGTCTAAGACTTTGTTGCTTTTTATCTGTCCAAGACTTTGTGGTCAGGGGGATCTTTTCTCTCATCTTCCAGTGCCACAACATATGACGATCATCCTGGTCTGGTCTCCCAGGACTCCACCATGCAAAGGGAGGGCCAAGGCATTTATAGAAGAGTTACAGCTCCCTACTTTCCCAGATCTCTCTTGCCCTTACACTAGATGCTAAATGGTACAAGCTTTAACTGGCGTTAAACCTCAGTACCACCAGTCTTTTAGCCTTCTGGGACAGTGTCCAGAAAACCAAGTTACATGGAAGAGTAGCCTCATAATTCAACCTCCTAGCCGCTTCACCTCTCTACATGCTAGAACTGGACGGTATAGTACCAGAAGGCTCTTCATAAATCTGTTCTAGCCTTAATTTATTTAGGCCAAAACAGCATAATCCAAGACATGCCAGGAACCCTAAGGTTCACCCTGTCACCAATTAATATCAGTATCTCATTGCTGAACTCACTATGATACTGCCTCAAGGGCTATCAGCATACCTTTATCCTCAAGCATGATGCCTAGCTGAGAACCACTGACCTCTTAGGGTCAAGGCACTGGTTTTCCTCTTTGAGACTTTTTCTCCCTTTGGGAGACAAAATTGAAGTTTTCACAGCAAATCCTCTTCTCCTCACAAGACTTACAGCAAGGGACATCGAGGCAGGGTTTTTTCCTAGGTCATTTTATCCTTTGTCACTGCCTATGGATCTCTCCCATGTGAAAGGATTCTTCAGAGGGAGAGGAAGCACAGGCAAGAAGAGGGCCATCTCCACTCCTGCTTCTAGTACCCAGTCTAAACAGTAATCCTCCTGACGTCTTCCAGGTCACCTCCCCTAACCCAGTAGGGGACGAGCCTCCCACTACCTCCAAAACTGGCATCTCACCACCATACACAAATTGGTGCTGGAGGTGATGGGTCAGGGCCTATCCCTACAGTTCCATAAGTTTTTCTTTCTTTGAGGCCCTGAACTTTCAAATCTCCCACCCCAGCGAAAGGTTGCTGTTGGAGTTGGAAGTGAGAAACCTTCTAAAGACTCGAGCAGTGGAGACCCATTTCCTCAGTGGGGAAGAAGCCTTTATTCCAAGTATTTTTCTCACTCTGAAGAACTTCGGGGAGTAGTGACCTGATTTTGACCTAAGGTACCTGAACAGGCACTTGCTGAAGCCAAAATTTGAAATGGTTACCTTAAACCAGGTGATACATTCTCTGCAGCTAGGAGGTTGGCTAGTCTCCTTAGTCCTCATGGACACCTACTTTAATATTCCTGTAACCCCTCACCCCTGCCTTTTTGCAAAATGACAGGTGGCATGCTGTTGAAGCTGACAGCAGCACCTGGTGGGGACTGGGTTCGGGGAGGATGAGGTTACTCTGCACAGGGGGCCTAGGTTTGGCTACTCTGCACAGGGGCACCCAAGTAAATCTGAACACAGGAAGCAATAACTGTAATGTCCAGAACCAGGAATGGGATTCTACAGTGTGGCTTTTATTCACATCCAATCTGAACAAACAAAGCATAGACGGACCCCCACGGGGCTACATTCCTGGTAATGCAGATTAGAGACAACAGAACACTTTTTCACTATTTCCAGCCCTCAGGCTCTGAACCCACCAGGCACGTAGCTTTGGGTACACAGCCCGACTTGTACACTACTTGGGTTTTCCCCACTGGCCCGGCTCCCCCGCTGGCCAATTGATCCGCGGTCCATTTTGGGAAATGAACCAGTTTTCCTGTTGTGGCTTCCCAAACCACCTTAGAGCCTTCGACTCCTAGAGGGAATTTTCCTTCCAATCTCATGTCTGGGTACTTCCCTCATCACTGGCCAAGTGCATGAGGCAAAGTAGTAATCCACAGAGCAGATCCGTAGAGGTGGACCTGGTCACTAAAGATGGGGGGGTCTGCCACCTCCAGCTCCCACAATCCATACCCGGCCATTTCTCTGGAAACTAAACAACTCTTTTACTGAAAGCTTGGCAGTGTAGATTACTGGGTAGACGTATATCACATCTCCTCTACATGTCTTGACTTCCCATAAGTGCTGGACTTGAACACACTTTTACTTTTGGCTAAGCCTATTACTCTAGGCCTCCCACTACTTCAGTATTCCAATCCCCACTATCACACAAGTCCCAGGGTGAAAAACATGGGCCCTTTAGAAAGAGCAGAAACTCACCCTCGGGTTGCAGGTGCCCCACAGGCGATTAACAAATCTTCTTGTTTCCCAAAAAACTCTTGAACAAATAAGGCAGCTTCTCCACTAGTAGAAAAACCAGGGGGTTGCCCCTGGAATATGCAGGAAACCCTTTCCTGCCCCATCCCCTGAGGGATGGGGCACTGAGTCCCGAATCAGCGGTCTCCACCACTTTAAAAACTATCTTCTGTGTCTCTCTTTTGGTGGAAACACACACCCTTTTTTTTCTGAATGTAGCCCTATGTCAGGGCTGAGGCTCCACGAGCCTACACAGAGCTGCTGTGCTGCTCTCTCAGCAAGCTCCAAACTCCAACTGACCTACAGAATACTGTTCAAACCTCCCAACATTCTATTCCAACTTCCTGCTGCAGATTCCATTGTGGCTCATGCAGCTGCGATAGTTCTATGGTGATGTCAACCCTCAGTCTCAGCTGAGACTGAGAACAGAGTGAGACAGTGTGAAACCCATTTAACTGGAGTTTCACAAGCTGCCTTCCCCTGCCTACCACTAGGTCTTACTGGGATTCTAGTAACCCCGGGTAACAAGGGGGTTACAGTCCTATAAAGCCATCACAGAGAACATGTTTAGGCTGCCTTCACACCATTACCAGTTGGCAGACCTGCCATTCAGACTCACTTCGGCTCCCAGAGTATTCACAAAGGGCCTAGCAGTAGTTGCACCTCACTTAAGACAGAAAGTGTCTGTCTTCCCATGTCTGGATGACTGGCAGTTTGTGGGCAAGTCTCCAAAAGAAGTCACAGAAGCCCTGAGCAGAACAAGAACCACACTAGCACACTAGAGGCTCCAGGCTCCATAATAATCAAAGCAAAGTCTCGCGTCCAGCCAGGCTAGGTACTGAACTTCACTGGAGCAGAACCCAACACCCTGCATGGGAAGACCTTCTTCCCTGTGGACACTGTGCAAACTTTTCTGAACTTGATGAACCCCTTGGTTCTAGTCTCCTTCAGACTTTTGGGCCACATGGCCTCTGTGATAGCACTGGTTTCAGGCGTCAGATTTCAAATGAGGCACGTACAGTTTCACCTCAGAGTTCACTGGTTTAAAAAAAAAAAAGAAAAGGACTCTTTCTCAAAACTAGTACCAGTCACCAGGGCACTCCTTCAGGCCCTCCACTAGTGGAAACAGTGGGATACCTTAAGGTAGGGGTTGTTTTCAGCTAAAACAACCGCCCGAGTGATTACAACAGATGACGTCCTCCTGGGGGAGGGAGCTGACCTGCAGACCTACAATCCAGAGGCCACTCTGCTCAAGTAAGAACAGACAAAACCACAGCCATGTTCTATATCAACAAGTAGGGTGGCACAAGGTCCTCCAAACTCTGCACAGAGTCATTGAGAATCTGATCTCTAGCCTATTTCCTGGGCATGAACCTGCACGCTGTTCTTCTCCTAGGTAAAGACAACACCTAGGCAGATGCTCTGAGTCACATCTGTCAAGGTCACCACGGATGCTCCCTAAACAAGCCATCCTAGCGATAGCCTTCAGAAAGGGGGTATTCCAAACGTGGAATTTTTCCCTGTCCAGTTTCAATCACCAGCCCCACACTACTGCTGTAGGCCCTAGCTTTGGGCACCATTCCAATAGATGCACTATCCTTAAATTGGGCAGGGAGGATTCCATATGACTTTCTTCCCATTCCTCTGGTACTCTGTCTCAGGGATCAGCCAGCCACCACGATTTTGGTGGCACCACACTGGAGAAAAAAAAAGTGGTTCTCTCTGCTCCTTTCCCATCAGTCTGGGAGTCCATTTGCCTGCCGGTGACCCACAGTCTCCTGACCCTTCCTCACACAGGGGTAGCATACCTCAGTCTTCACTCTCTCTCTCTCTAGGCTTGGTACTTGAGGAGTTAGAATTCCCTGATTCTCAGTACTCTGAACAAGTCCTCAAGATCCTTCGTATGGCCAAAAAACCTATCACTAAGAAAATAGATGCTTCCAAGTGGAAGAAGTTTTCCCTATGGTGAAGGAATAGGCAGATAAACCCTCTTTGGGCTGATCTGCCTGCTATTCTGGACTATTTGGTACACCTTCAGTCAGCGGGACTTAAGGCCTCTTCCCTCAAGGTACACTCAGCAGCCATTTCTGCTTCCCTCTCTACAGTGAAGTAAAAAACATTATCTTTCAGCCTATCTTCATAAAGTTTTTCAGATGCATGCTACATCTTCAACCCCCACTTAGGGAGTCTGTCCCTCACTGAGATGTGAACCTTTCTTTAGCTAAGCTCATGGAGCCACCCTTTGAGTCTATAGAGACGGCTGACTTGAAGTATGTAACTTGGAAGACTGTCTTCCTGCTTGCCATTACCTCTGCCAGAAGGATTTCAGAGCTGCAGGCTCTGTGTACTGAACCTAGTTACATTATTGCCCACAGGGACAAGGTAGTCCTGAGAACAAACAGAACATTCCTGCCAAAGGTGGTCTCTGAGTTCTACCTTAATCAGTCTATCTCTCTATCTGTCTTTTTCACAGAAAACTCCACACCAAGTGAATGCAAGCTACACAGCTTGGGTGTGAAGAGGGCTATGACCTGCTATTTTTTGTTCAGAGATGCTAACAAGTAGCTTTTCCGTGCATTACGGTGAGGTTGGCAGAGGAAGGCCAGCCGTCAAGAGGACCATTTCACGCTGGATTGCCTCTTGTATTCTGTTCTGCTACAGCAGAGCTGGTAAACAGACCCTAAGGGCCCATTCCACAAGAGGCACTGCTGCCACACTGGCAGCTGCAAAGGAGATCCCCTTGCATGATGTTTGCAAAGCAGCCACATGGAAGACTGTACACACATTCACAAAACATTACTGCTTTGATGTTCAGTCAAGATCTGATGCCAAATTTGGCACAGCGGTACTGCAGAACCTTTTTTCAAAGTGGGTTCTGTACCTGCCTCCCAACTGCACTGAGAAGAAAAAATTACTCACCATAGTAATATTGTTTCTTCCAAGGTGTCCTTTAGTATGCTTCACTTCCCACCCATTCCCCCCTACATAATCTGATTGGGGATGACTCTGCTTTCCTGTCTTTAGCCAAATTTTTTTCTATTCCTTTTTCATATTAAATAGCTATTTTCACAGTGGTTTTTCTGTTTTCATATTGTTAGGGTAAGTTTTAGCCAAATTTATATTCCTGTTACAACAGTTTTGTATCGTGGTGCACAGTTTCTGCCCTTCTTTTTTCAGAGTCAAAATGATTCCGGAGCCTTCTAGGCTGACTGCAGGCAGCACACCCATTCTCTCTCTTCTGATTGGCCAATGTGCCAACTTCATTTACATTGTCTCCACATCCAGGGCAGCTGAACCCAGATGGCATTCTGCTGTCATGAAGCATACAAAAGGACACCTTGAAAGAAACAATATTACTACGGTGAGTAATTTTTTCTTCTGTTATCCCAGACTGTTTTGCATGCTGGTCTATAATAGAAAACTCCACCATACTGTGGTCACTGCTACTGAGTGGCTCTCTTATAGTACAGTCTTTTATGTTCTCTTTTAAATTACTCAACACTAGGTCCAAGATATGGTCTCCCCGAATATTATTTGTCACATGGTTTTCTAAATCTACTGTTTCTATAGTTTCCGTAAACTTGTGCTTTAGTGACGAGTATGCTCTGCCCTCTCTCTCCAGCTGATGCCAGGATAATTAAAAACTCCCACAAATAAGTCCTCTCCTACTGGGGTCTTGTTCTTTAATAATATTTTGAAATCCTTGTGACATATTAACTAGTAGGGAAAGTGATCTGTAACACACACCCATTATAATTTTTTCTTCATGTGGTGACAATGGTTTGACCTATAGTTGTTCATACTGAATGGATATGCATCTGTCAGTTTGTTCCACTTTAATGTCCCCTCCGATGTAAAGTGCAGTTCCTCCTCCCCTTTTTTCTGCCCTATCCTTTTGGAAGAGCTGATAGCCAGGACCACTGGAAAACTTTGGAAAATTTTACCCCAAAATGCGGGGCCTTTTTTGCAGAAATTGCAGGAAGATTGCGGGGGTTCACTATACATCCCCACTGGCCCTAATAAATCTTTTGTTTGCTGCAGCTTGTACTGATCACATGAATTGTTAGATTAACGTACTGCCACTTGTAAATGCTTTTAATATGAAGAAATGTATGTGTGTGTTTGAACTGCACTGCAAATTAATCATTATGTAGCACATATTCTAAAAATTAAGACATCTAAGTCAGGCAGTGCTAACCAGATTTTATTCAGTAATTTACAGTTAGTCTGTACTGAACACGTCCTGAAACAACATATTTTGTCAGTTTCTAGATGTTAAATAATGAAGCCTGTGTAAACTACTTGCTTTGGTGAAAGAAAAAAATAAACAGATAACCAGGATGCCTAATAAAGGTCTAGTAAGAAAAATGTTTTGTTAAAATAATTACTGTTCTTAATCAGCACTGTAAGTACACTTTAAAATCACATGTTAAAAGTATCAAATCATATCAGTAGCTTTTCATTACATCATACAATAGTTTTCAATACATTGTACATTTGTTCTACTCGGTTTGCAGTGATTTTACTTGGTTTGCAAGTACTTTGTCTATTTGAAGGTAAATGTTTAACTATACTTAACCTGTTCGGCATGTTTTCAGAAATGTCTTTTTTTTGTAGGCTTTGTATGCGAGTATTCAGTTGTGGCAGACTGACATGTAAGGAATCACTGTCACCAACCCTCTCAGAAGCACATTCAGTTTTATAATCAGCAGGGCCATCCAAACTCTTGACACATTTGAATCAAAATCCCTTCACATTGAATGTATTTATACAAGGAAAGTCTGCCCGACCATTCAAAAACAAGCATTGTAGGCAATGCTTCATTTAGGTGAATGGGGCACTTTGCACCTCTTCTCACACCTGTTGTTTCCGTCTCTGTCAGCAAAAAGTTCTCTGATAGTCTGCTTTAACACATATTTTAAGTGTTCAAGTCTACCTATGCATGACCAGAGGATTGTGAAACCAAAGCAGGGAAGTGAATCACATGAAAGCAGAGTCACATTTGACCCCTTCTCACCTCACACTATACTGTTTTGGTCAAATCCAAGTCTGTGTACTAAATTGCTAGCATATCAGAGTAGATTTCCTTGAGAATTTAAATATTTGTATACAATTTCAGTCAAAAATTCCATAAATGTAAGAAACTGCAAGAAATTGCGGATTTTGTGTGGAGAAGGGTGAAAATTGCAGAAAAATTACGCCCGCAATTTTCCAGTGTCCCTGCTGATATCCCTTTATGTACACTCACCAGATCTCATTATTCCACTAAGTTTCCGTCGCTGCACACAGTATTGTCTTCTCACTGTTTAAAATGATTTCAAGCTCATCCATTTTATTCCTTAGACTACTAACGTTTATGAGCAGAAATTTCCAATTTACTTCTTTATTTTATTTAGTTTTTGTTGACCGGGTAAGTGCACTAGACAAATCCTGCCAATTTTCAGGCATGACCCGGGGGAGGGAATACAGATGAATGCCAACTGACCTTGAACCAGATTAAGCTGTTGGTGGTATTTTTCGTGAATGGAGGAATTTGGCCATTGCACTGGGGAAATTCCTCTGCTCTTTTCGAGAAGTGCCATGGGATCTTTAACATCCACTTGAACTACTACCAGAACAGGCATTTGGGACCTCGGTTTAATGTCTCATCCGGAAGACGGCACCTCAGGAGTGCAGCACCCCCCTCATGCTGCACTACAGTGTCAGTATTGGGATATTAACCCAAGTGCTTGGTGTGGGGATAGAACTCACAGCCTACTGATCTCCCGGCCTCAGAGGTGAGTGTGCTACCTGCTGAGCCACTGACACTGCATTATCAAGGTGATGATGCTTTTTACTTTTCTGGACATCATTCGCAAACCCTCCCACATTCCCCCTGTCATTTAGTTTAAAAAAATTTCTAATTGCTGTATTTATACTTCCTGCCTGGACTACGGTTCCTAATCTATTCAAATGTAGCCTGTTTCGTACATAGAGATTGTCTATTTTCAAATCTGTTCCAGTCTGCGGATATAACAAATGCCTCTTTCTCGCACCATATTTTCAACCAGCTGTTCATTTTTGTATTTCATTTGTCCTCCTACCTGATCTTGGCACTGGTAAAATGGCAGATATCAGCACATCACATTTTTTTCTTTCCCTTTTTTTTTTTTTTTTTTTTTTTTAACTCCGCTCCCACTATTTGAATTTATTTTTGAATTTCAGCAATAGTGTTCTACCAATGTCATTGGTTCCTATGTGTAGTTCTATTAGAGTTTTCAGTTTTCTAGAAATCCATGCAATTTATTTTTAATGTCTTTAATATCAGCACCCAGTAAGCAGCAGACAGCAGTTTTCTTTCCTGTTTTTACATACAATTCTATCTGCAAACTTCAAAATGGAGTCACCCACTACCACCACATCTCTTGTTGATGGTTTTGTATTATTTTGTTCCTTACTACCTGGAGTTTGAGTTTTGTTGGGATTTCTTGTATAACTTGTTTCGTTTGGTACTAAGCACCTGTCCCCTTCCTGTCCAAAATCTGTTAGCCCACTTCACAAACCTTCTCCATTTGTTTCCATAATTGTATCATTTGTTGTTTGCTCTGGTGCACTGTCTGCACTTTGAGCTACTTCCACAAGTATGGTCTCCCTAGTGTTTCTACTTGCTGCATCTAACACACCATCCTCTACCTGTTGCTTTGTATTAACATGTTGACCCTCTTCCTCATTCCCATAATTTTCTTTGCCAGCATCTCAAATGGATTGCTCAAGGTTAACTGTGTGTTATACTGCCTCCTCTTCATTTTTGCTCCTTTTTGGACATAGCACCATCCATATTCTCTATTGTTCTCAAAAGGGACTCTCCTCTAAGACCCTCTCGCAGTTGCCTCTGAATTCAACTCCTACTTCACCACATGTGCTACTGCCCTCCTTGCCTCCCTTCCAGCTGTAACCCCGCCCACACACCATGCTGAAGCTCCTAAACCCCCTGGCCTGAACACCACCTACTTCGGGAACATCTCTCCTATGGAAGCCCTAGAAGCCCTACTCACCCTGAACCCCTCCAAGGGAAAGTCCCCTGATGGGATGGACACCAAACTCCTCTACCTATCTGCCCTGGCCATTGCATCTCCCCTCACTGCCCTTCTAAACCTTTCATTCACCACTGAATCAGTTCCTACGGAGTGGAAGCATGCTACAGTTTTACCACTTCAAAAAGGAGGTGACCCCACCACCATGGCAAATTACTGCCCCATCTCCCTCCTCCCCACCCTCGTGAAATTTCAGGAGCACCTCGTGCTTTCACAACTCTCCAACTCCCTCTTGGAATCCAACTTCTTCACACCTTTCCAGTCTGAATTTAGGAAAAACCACTCTACCTCCACTTCCCTACTAAGACTCTCGGACTCCATCATCTCGGGAATGGACAAAGGTCTAATTAAATCAGCCATCTTTGTCGACTTAGCCAAAGCTTTTGACACTGTCTCCCACCCCATGTTGTTATCCTGCCTATCTGAAGCTGGGTTATCCGCGACTGCCACCAACTGGTTCAGAGCCTACTTGCAAGGCAGAATTCAGTCTGTAAAAATTACTGATTCTACCTCACTTCCACTCCTTATCGACACTGGTGTTCCCCAGTGCTCAGTTCTTGGCCCCCAATGACCTGCCACAAACCTGTTCATTTACCTCAATTCACATGTATGCAGATGACACAGTCCTCTTTTCCTCTGGCTGGACCCTCGAGGTGGTTGCTACCAGTCTACAGGCTGATTTCAACAAAGTACAGCTCTGATTTAGCTCCCACCAACTCTCCCTCAATGCCAAGAAGACAGTCTCCATGACCTTTGGCACTAGGCAGAGACTATCCAGGCTTACCTCACCCCCAATCTTCCACACCCTTGATGGAACAGTCCTTGAGGACGTGTCTATCTTTAAGTACCTAGGTGTCTGGCTTGACCCGACACCTATCCTCCCTCAAGTCCATATGGATGCAATCCTGAAAACTGCGCCCTAAGCCCGGGCGCCTGTCTATAGGACTAGAAATCTCACACCCGTGAGATGCGAAATTGTGCAGAAAATGATATTGACGCACCTCTGACTCACTGCAGATGTAGTCTACAGTGCTGCTCCCAAGTCTACCTATCCAGACTGGACCCTCTGTTCAATGCATTCTGTCATTTTGCCACCCGATCTGCCCCCCCTTGTACCCACCACTGTGAGGTTTACCATTCGCTGGCCTTCCCCTCCCTTAGCAACCGGTGCCTACTTCACAGTGCTAAATTTGCTTCTAACCTCTGGCTCAGGTCCCTTCCACCCTGCCTCGCCTCCTCTCTATAATCTCCTCCAACCCCCTCTCATGCCCTTAGGTCTACTGACTCCCGACTGGTGGTAATCCCTCACCGTCTGACCACTGCAGGCCAATCGGCCTTCTCCTACCATCTCCTGAAGCTCTGGAATGACCTGCCAGTCCAAATCCGCCACTCCTTCTCTAGGCATTCTCTATCCTCTGCCCTGACAAACTTCTACGTGGTAAACTGTTCATGCATCTGACCTCCTCTTCCCCTCCACTAGCCCAGGCCCCCTTTCCCCCACTCTTACTTACTACCCCCCCCCCACTGCTCCCCCCTACATCCTACATGGCCTGACCAGAGGCTTTAGCAAACTGCTACACATGCTGGCATATATCTACCAACCTCCGCACTTACCCCCTACTGCACTTCTAGCCTTGTCTCTCTGCCTAACGTGTTCCTGTAGTTAGTGGCTGTCACCTATGTATTGTGTAAACATAATCCAGGTCTTAACCTTATTCCTTGTTCTCCCATGGCTGATAACAAAGTATTGTTTAAACCTACCTCATGTTGTTGTATCCCTTCTTGATGTAGCCCCCCTTGCATATAAGGCTGTTGCAAAGCCCTGTACACTGTTACTCTCACTCTTTGTACCAATGTGTAAGTCAAATTCAAGTCAGTGTAAGTTCATGACTCCAATGTGTAACTCAGTGCTACGCATCATGTACTCATCTGCTCTCCTCTGTACCCCCCTCCCCACTTGCACCGTGAGACGAGCATCTTGTTGCTCAGTGTGCCTTTCCTGGTGAAACATTTCAATAAATAAATATTCCTTTTCAGCTTCATCCCGACTGTCACTTTGATCCCCCTGATCTTTGTTTCCTTTTATCTCTGGGTGAATCTACACCAACTCTGTTGTCCTTTTGGTTATTATCAAGGACTAGTGGGTTACATTTGGGAATTGTTCCCTTTAACTTTATGGCCATCTCCTCCTGTGATTTTTCCAGCTTATCTAGTCTTACAGTTAGTTGTTGTAGCTCTGCTAATAGAAGTTTATTTGTAATGCACTTTGCACACACTTACAGTGCCTTTGTTGTATCCCATTTAAATAACATAAACATTGTGCACTCAATGCACTTGAGAGCAATTTCCCCATCTAACTTGAAAGTCGTTTAACTCTTTTTTTATTTTTTTTATTTTTATAGATAGTGTCCCTGTTGTGGGGAACAGTAGGAGTAATCAAACTAATATGACTGGAGCTGGTAACAATAGATCTTCTACGGACTGGTCTCTTGCAGTAAGTCATTACTTCTGGGAGTATCCACCAGGTATCGCTGTCGCATGGCAGCTTCTTCTAGCAGTGTTTTATGGGGGCCGTCCACACGACATCACTTCCTGTGGATGTGTATAAGAGTGGGCAGCTTCCAGTACCCTCTGTTAATTTTCTTGCCGGCTCCTGCTCGCACAGTCAGCTCTTCTGACATCCTGGGTTGCAGTCTTCGACTTAAACTTGAACTGATTTTCTTCCTTTGGATCCGGGACCTGGGCCTTGCTCTCAGCACCCCTGGACTCCCATGGCAGGCCTGTGACCCACCCGAAGTACCCCTGCTGCTTCCAGGCTCAGGCCTTCTGGTTGGGCCTGGAGCTTCTCTTGGCACAGCACATTCCTTTTACGGCAGACCAAGTGTTCCATTAGTGCTCATGGTACACCTGCTGTCCCCCAGCCCCGGCACTTCTTGCTGGGTCCTGAGTTTTTCTCATGGCTGATGGCCACAGCTCAGCCAGGCCGGAATGGTCCTCGGGGGCTGTCACCATAAAGGCTCCCCAGCCAAGGGCTCTCGTTCCAGGCATTGGAGGGAGAGGGATTCACACTCCTCACACTCTCTCCCTGTCAATGATGGCTCCTCCGTTGTCGATGGTACCTTCCTCATTGACGGGGCTGCTCCCACCGTTGACTGAGCCTGATGGGCTTTTTCTGTCATCGACGGGCCATGTCCCATCGATGGAGCTTGTTTCTGAACGTTTTCCATCAACGGGGATGCTCCCCCATCGACTGGGCATGTTTCTGGCCGTTTTCCATTGATGGGATGTGTTGCCCCGTCGACGGCACATGTTCTTTCGTCTCCCTCATTGATGGAAGCGCCTCTCCCATCAATGTACCATGCTTCTCCTGTTCTCTTGTTGGCAGAGCCCTTTTCTCCATAAACTGAGCACTCCTCGTCGACGGGGCAGCCTCTCCCATTGATGAAACAGCATGCCTTGCATGCCTCGTCGACGGGACAGCTTTTCCCCGTCATTGGAGAGGCTTCCTTTTGCTCCCTCATTGATGGGGATGCTTCCACCATCGATGGAGGGGCTTCTCCTCATTCCCTCGTTGATGTTGAGAGCTTCCCACCCCAGGACTCCCCCTGCTCGGAGCGCTCCTTCTGTGCCACCTCCCGCTTGTCCTGGCACCGGGTGGCATCCTCGGTGGTTTTCCTCGTCGTCCTTCTTGCACCCTTTGGGCGCATCTGTTTCCAGGCCTTTGGCCCCGCTGCATGGCCCTTGCCCTGCATCCATTACTCCTTTCCCGGTCTTGGACCTCATGGGGTAGAGGTGCCTTCCCCCGCTACTCATGGTCGGCGCTTCCTGGGCTGACCCACCCTCCTCCTCATACTGCCCTTGGGCATCCTCCATCCCTGGACCCATCACATGCTCCGGGCATCGCCCGCATTGCACTGGAGGTCCTGCGGAGCCTGGGTCAGGGTTCGGCCTCATCCTGTTCCCTCTCCCCATCACCCAAGTGCTTGCACCTGGGCACGGCGCTTCCCGCCTGGTCCACCCCTCCTCCCATTCCTAACGACTCCCTTTTTGGTGACTCTGGAAGGGAGGAGCCCTTCCTGGAGGTTGTTCCAGGTGGGCATCCAGAGGACCCCCCCCCCCACTGGATCCATCCTTCACGGGGCTCAGGCTGCATGTCCAGCATGCTTCTGCCTTCCCTGCTGCGGATCGGGACTCCTTTTATCTGGGCCTGGCTGCTTCCCTCGACGTTCCCGAGGAGCCTGCCTTGGTGTCCCCACCCTTGATTCCTGCATCTTTTAAAGCACTCTTGTGTTTGATCTTGTCCTGCCTCTGCCCAGCCTGCCCCTGGCAGCACTGATCAGCTCTACTATACCCCTCCTGATCATTCTTCCTTATCCTGCACCCCTGTGATGGGCTCGGTCATCAGGGTGGTGGCTCCTGACCGGACCGCCGACCTTGCCATACCAGTTTCATACCGCCAGATGCTGACTCCCGGCACATGGATTTATTCTTCCAGTACTTTGCATCCTAGATTGCCTAGGTTATATGGTCCGGTACCGTCGCACTCTTGGTGCCTCAGCGTTGGATCTCTTATCCGACTTGCCTCCCTCCTCTGGGTTGATTAGGCTGACTAAGCCACTCTCTGCCATGCCCTCCCTTGCACGTCACCTTCTCCGTGTGTGCTTTGATGCGGTTGACGCATTGGCCTGCCTTTCGGCCACCTGCGTCAACCTTTGGTGCTTTGTCTGGCTGCGGGTTTCGGGTTTGCCACCCGACATCCAGCTGTCAGTCACCAACGCGTCTTTCCCTGGGTCCTGTTGTCTGGCCCTGGTGCTCGGGCCATCCTTGATTCCATTTTGACTTCGGGGCGTGCTCTTCAGTCTCTTTAAGACCTCTATCCTGCAACCCAGGTACCATCCCTAAGCCCCATGGGTGGGCCATCTCGTTCCTGGCCCCCCTCCTGGGGTGCCCCTAAGGATCATTGCTGGGCCTCTCAGAGGGCAGCTCAGTCTGCCTCTCTAAGACGTTCCCATCCCTCATGTGGGGCGGGACCTGCTCCTATGTCCTAAGCCACTTTCAGGGTATCCTCGTGCAGGCCTCGGAGGAACCCGGGGATCCCTTACACTATGTGGGAGGCTTACTTCCAGACTGGATACTTCACTCCCCCCTGCAGATCTGTTTGGCACTACTGCTCCCCCCCAACCCCTGGAGCCCTTCAGTTGTTGCTTCCAAACTGACCATCTGGGATATTTTTTCCCCATGTGCTCCTTTTCTGCTGTCTGATCCGCTCTACTAGTGTATTTCTGACTGTGACTTTCTGCCAGAACCTGTTGACCTCTGTCTCCTGAGGATGCATCACTGTGCCTGGCTATCTACAATTCTGCTTTTCTCATGCCACATGTCTTCACCTATGGGTTTGAGTTAGGACATGATGGTTTCCTTAGTCCTTACCGCACCCCATCTGTGGGGGTGTGGTTCAAGTCGACCTCTCCTCTGGCTCGATGTCTTTGCTTTCGAGTTTGAGTTTGGACACCATGGTCCTTTCCCACCTTGGCCACTAGGGGTTATGGTTCAGGTTGAACTTTGCGTAGCTCAGTGTCTTCGCCTTCAGGTTTGAGTTCGGACACCATGGTCCTTACCTACCTCGACCTCTCGGCTGCTGGGTGTGGTTCAAGTTGACCTTTGCCATGGCTCAGCGTCTTCACCTTCGGGTTTGAGTTGGACACCATGGTCCTTACCCACCTTGGCCTATCGGCCACTAAGGGTGTGGTTCAAGTTTACCTCTGCCGTGGCTCAGTGTCTTCGCCTACGGGTTTGAGTTAGGACATCGTGATTACTTTGATCTTTACCCGAATTGACCTATCGCCCGCTGACGGTACAGTTCAAGTTGGCCTTTCTTGTGCCTTTGCTTATGTGGCTTTGCCTTTCCTCCCATTTGGATTTAACTGCTTGGGAATCTCCCAGAACTAATGACTTACTGCAAGAGACCAGTCCGTAGACGATAGTACGGTTACATAAGAACCTGCCATAACAGTAGATCTTCAGAGGAGTGTCTCTTGCAGTAAGTCCCCCACCCTCTGTCCCCCTGCCTTCTTGTCTTGAATCTGCAACTCAGGATGTTGGGTGGGATCGCTATTCTCAATTTTCTGGCCCTCATTTACTTCGGCCCGGGCCATGCTCACCAAAGCCAGTGATGAATAGAGGGTACTGGGGGCTGCCCACTCTTATGCACATCCACAGGAAATGATGTTGTATGGACGGCCCCATGGAACACTGCTAGAAGAAGCTGCTGTGCGACAGCGACACCTGGTGGATACTTCTAAACAGAATGACTTGCTGCAAGAGACAGTCCTCGGAAGATCTACTGTTACAGAAAGTTCTTACGTAACCGTACTTTTCTGAGCTTCTGAGTGAAAGTTCACTATTACTGTTAGTTGTGAGCAGATGTATTGTTCTCTAAACTTAATACAGGAAATGCGGAAACTGTAACTCTAGTAGGTCACCTCACCAGTCCTATAGTTTACCGAATTTTCCACAAGTCATGGCTTGGTGAACACATCTGCGATTAATATGGTAGAAGAAATGTGAAATTCTGAAAAAACTGCTCCCAAGTTGGGTGTCTTGTACAGGAACTGGAGCTGTATCCCACTCCCGGCAAGATGCAAGACTGTACAGAAGATGATCCTCCCTATATTTGACTGTTGCAACATAAGTCTACTTAAGTTTGCAGAGAACAGACAGAACACCAGGAGGAAGGAGCTACTGGTATAATTAAAACTTCTCTACTGGGACTAAGAAGTAGAAATCTTGTACTGGGACCTTCAATTTAGGGGGAAAAAAAAAGTTAGTGTGTTTGTCAGAGGTAGTTGAAGTAAATTATCTGTGTACTTATCTAGGTGCTTGTCACAGGTATCAGAAGAGAATTGTTATCTGTGAAATTAACTAAGTGTAGAAAGATTTGCAAAGTAGGGGGAGTAGCTTAGCTAGAAGAAGCCAGGTTAAAACCAGATTTGTGCAGTGCCCTAGATGGCTTCTACCAGGGAACAGACAGAACACCAGGAGGAAGGAGCTACTGGTATAACTAAAACTTCTCTACTGGGACTA
The DNA here is from genome assembly GCA_016271365.2 of Neoceratodus forsteri. Classification (NCBI taxonomy): domain Eukaryota; kingdom Metazoa; phylum Chordata; order Ceratodontiformes; family Ceratodontidae; genus Neoceratodus; species Neoceratodus forsteri. The sequence continues at coordinate 1,474,117,128 of CM028131.1, forward strand.
TATTGCCCTCCTTCCCTCTCCTCCACCCCCCCTCCCCAAAAAAAAACAGTTATACTTTTATAGGCACAGGATTTAACTGACAACAGGAACTTCCTGTTTGGGAGCAGGAAGTGAGTGATCACAGAGCCACCAAAGGCTCACCATCCTAGAAGGGCAAGGTAGCTCTCCGTACCCCCCTAGCTGCTGGAGTTCTGACTCTGAGCAAGTAAGGAGACTACTGAGAAATATAGGAACTTCTTGCCTTAGAACAGGAAGATCAGGCGCTAAAAGGGATCAGAGGCAGTAAGTAAGTAGGGGAAGAAAAAAAAAAATAAACAAACTGAGGAAAGAGTAAGTATTGTACACAACAGTTAGGGGGCCAGAAAAAAGACATGATGGGAGTGGTGCAGTGCAGTGGTTGTGGAGCAGCAGTCTTCCGGGAGACGTTCTGGAGGATGCAGTGTTGTCCTCTCTGCAGGCACCTCTCTGGGCTGAGGGAGGAGGTTGCTCATCTCCAGGCTGAGTTGGCTTGGATTTGTGGGACCTCCTCTCCCACCCAGGGACCACCAGGGTCACTGCCGTTGCCTCAGAGGTTGCCAAGAAAGAGGAGTGGTTGGACCACAGTGGGGTCAGGGAAGGTGAGAGTGGTGGAACAGAGGTGCATCCCTCCAGTTGTCCCTCTCCCCAATTTCTATGCCGTTCTGGAAAAGTGTGGTTACTCTATGGAGGCACCCACAGTGGAGACCAAGGAGGATGCTGGGAACCTCCACAAAGGAGACCCACAGGAGGGTGTCATGGGACCCCACAGGGGAAGGAACAACTCCTGGTGGGGGACTCCATTGTTAGGAAGGTAGAACTAGGGGAGAGGGAGGTAAGGGGCCTGCCTGGAGCCATGGCTTGGAGGGACAGGGAGCGAATCCTCAGGATCACAGGAGCAGCTGCACAGGGAAGGTAGCTGGATGTCATTGTCCACCTAGGGACAAATGACCTGGCTAAGAAAGGGATCAGAGCAGTGCAAGAAGCATTTGTGGAGATGGGGAGAGGCCTTAGACAAATAGCACACACAGTAACCTTCTCGGAGGTGCTGCCTGTCTATGGCACGGATGAGGCTATGGTGCTCCACACCATGGGATTCAATCAGTGGTTGAAAAACTGGTGCAGAGCTCAGGGATTTGACTTCATTGGGGACTGGGGTCCACCTGGATGAAAGCAGGCTATACTGGCATGATGATCTGCATCTGTCCGGGGACCAGGATCCTAGGTGATAGGTTTAAATACTTCATTGGCAAGCATTTAAACTAGCCAAGGGAGGCACTGGAAAGGAGCAGGAAATCCTACCCCCCAAAAAAAATCGGGGTACTAAGTGAGGTAGACACCAACATAGAGCTGTCAATAGGGAGAAGCGCAAGGGTAAATGGAGAAAGTGGCAAATGCAATAAGGACAGGGATGAGGCGGAAAGGTGTAAGGCCATCAAGAAATGGAGGGTAATGAGTACCAACGCCCGTAGTCTGGGCAACAAGCTCCCTGAACTGGTGGCCTTGATGGAAGAGGGATGCTTGGATATCGTAGCAGTCACAGAAACATGGTACACAGAGAACCATGACTGGGATGTTAACATAGCAGGGTACACAACCTACAGGAGAGACAGGGAGGGCAGAAGGGGGCAGCTCTCTATGTAAGAAAAGGGATAAAAGCAACTGAACAAAGAGTAAACAGGGAGGAGAGGAGGCACTGTGGGTCACCTTAGAGACTGGAAATGGCACCACAGTCTGCACAGGGGTTGTATACAGACCCCCATGTTGGGGAGGGAATGGACAAGGATTTGATAGAAGGCATACTTAGGATGGCAGAGAAAGGGGAGATACTGTTGATGGGGGGCCTTAATATGCCAGATGTTAACTGGAGCACCTTTGCTGCAGCCACATCCAAAAGCAGGGCCATTCTTGATGCCCTTCAGGTGGCATGCCTCAGACAGCTAGTTTTGGAACCTACTCATGAGGGAGCAATCTTAGACCTCATACTCTCAAATGGGGACAGTGAGAGGATCTCAGATCTAGAAGTGGGTAGCCATTTGGGAGCAAGTGACCACCAAACAGTGTGGTTCACGATAAACTCAGCTACAGAGTCAAGCACACAAAAGTGAGGGTTCTGGACTTCAGGAGGGCTGACTTTGAAGATGGGAGAGTGCCTTAGAAAAGCACCAGCAAACAGACTAGAAGGAGGGTGGAGCAACAATGGGGAAATATCAAAACTGCCATCACAGAGGCAACAAACCTTTGTGTGAAGCAAATCAACAAATCAAAATGAAAGAAAAAGCCACTGTGGTTCTCAAAAGAAGTGGCAGTGAAGGTTAGGGAGAAAAAGATAGCATTTAGGAAGTATAAGGAAACACAAAAGGAGCAGGACAGAGAAATGTACCAGTTAAGGGAGAAGGAAGCAGGGAGGGTAGTCAGAATAGCAAAGGCACAGGAGGGGGCCCGCCGGCGCAGTGACCCGGGTTCAGGAACGGACTCGGGGAACTGGAGGGCCGGACGGGAGCAGGAGGATCGAGCACCCAGAAGCTGCTCTCCTCCTCCTCTGGGTGGGGTGGGATGTGGGTCCCGCTGCAAAACTGCCACCTGGGTGACCACGGGTGGTGGTGCGGCGAGGACTGCATGAAAGCAGGGAGGGAGAACATCTGCCGGGAGCCGAGCTGCTAGCACGCCAGACGGTGTCGCTCCTATGCTCTCCTAGCGTGCGGACGACCTATGGGGTTGGGCAGAAGGAGGAAAATACCCTCCAGTGCTCCCTGTAGACGGAGCTCTAGGCCCCGATCCCAAGGCCCCTGCCGGCACGGATGACGGATCCCCGACGAAACTCAGTCGCTCGGGGCGGTGGAAAAGCGGGGCCCTGCCTCGTACCCACCTGGGGGTTAAACCAAGGCAGTGTGGGGGGATGACTGCATCCGTTGCCGACAGACGAGCAGGGACATACAAGGCCGTAGGAGACTCTCGAAGGTGAGGAAGCACCGGGGTGAGAAGGGGGCGTAAAAAGAAAGTATGTATAAAAAAAAAAAAGAATAGCAAAGGCACAAACTGAGGAAAAGATAGCCAACTCAGTTAAGAAGGGGGATAAAACCTTTTATAGGTATATCAGGGAGCGTAGAAAGACAAAGGGAGGGATAGTGCGGCTGAACAGAATGGATGGTGGGTGGGCAGAGAGTGACAGTGAAAAAGCAGGGATACTAAATGAATACTTCTGTTCAGTATTCACAAAAGAGGAAGTGGGGGAGGTGCCTAATCCAATTAACAGACGCACTCTGGAGAGGGGGTCGATCCCAGTCCTTTCACAGAAGAAAGGGTACTGAAAGAACTCCTAAAACTGAAGGTGGACAAAGCAATGGGGCCAGATGGAATTCATCCCAGAATTCTAAAAGAATTAAGCAGAGAACTAGTGACACCACTGACTGCCCTTTATAACAAATCATGGGAGGATGGTGTGGTACCTGAGGACTGGAAAAAGGCTGATGTGATTCCCCTTCACAAAGTGGGACCAAGACAGAGGCAGGAAACTACAGACCTGTCAGTTTGACCTTTGTGGTAGGAAAGTGATGGAATCACTTCTGAAGGAAAGAATTGTTGAGTACCTAGAGGCCAGTGGGGCACAGGACCAAAGGCAGCATGGGTTCACAGTGGGAAGGTCATGTCAGACGAATCTAATTGATTTCTTTGACTGGGTGACCAAAGTAGTAGACCAGGGAGGGACTGTGGACATTTCTTACCTAGACTTTAGCAAGGCATTTGACACAGTCCCACACAAAAGATTAGTAGTCAAATTAACCAGCCTTGGAGTGGGTCTGAGGGTGGTAGCCTGGGTAAAACATTGGCTGAACAACAGGACACAGAAGGTAATTGTAAGTGGAGTCCACTTTGAAGAAAGAGGGGTTACTAGTGGGGTACCGCAGGGTTCAGTACTGGGTCCAGTCCTTTTTAATGTCTTTATAAGTGACATTGCAGAAGGACTGGAAGGAAAAGTATGCCTCTTTGCAGATGACACAAAGATCTGCATCAGGGTTGATACACAAGGAGGCATGGAGAGGATGAGAAGGGACTTGGCAAGGTTGGAGGAATGGTCAGAAGTATGGCAGCTTGGATTCAATGCAAAGAAGTGCAAAGTAATGCACCTGGGAAACAAAAACCCAGGGGAAGATTACACAATGGGGGGGAGGTAGTAACAACAGCAAAAATGGAAAGGGACCTAGGGATAATCATGTCAGATGACCTTAAGGTTGACAAGCAATGTGAGAAGACAGTAGGGAGGGCTGGGGGGATACTGGGATGTATAGGGAGAGGCATCACCAGCAGAAAACAGGAAGTTGTTATCCTCCTGTACAGACAGTTGGTGAGACCCCATCTGGAGAACTGCGTCCAGTTCTGGAGACCCCATCTCCACAAGGACATAGACAGGATGGAGTCATTTCAGAGAAGGGCAACTAAAATGGTGCAGGGTCTGCAAGAGAAGCCATACGAGGAGAGGCCAAAGGAGCTTAATATGTATACCCTTGAGGAGAGGAGGGACGTAATAGAAACGTTTAAGTACCTCAGTGGAATCAACAAAGTCCAAGAGGGTAGCATCTTTCAGAAAAAGATGTGCAAGAACAAGGGGACACAATTTGAAGATGGTGGGGGGGGGGGGAACGGGTCAGGGGCAATATGAGGAAGTATTTTTTCACAGAGAGGGTGGTGGACGCATGGAACAGCCTTCCTGAGGAGGTTGTGGGGCCTAAAACTGTAGGAGAATTCAAGAATGCATGGGACAGACATGAGGCAATTTTTGTGGGGGGTAGGAAGAAATAGGCTGTTGGTTAAATAGGATCTGCAGCTTATCCTCTAGGTAGGGAAATGGGCAGACTAGGTGGGCCAAGCGGTCCTTATCTGCCGTCAAAGTCTAAGTTTCTATGTTTTTACAGTGCTGCTCCATTGTTCTCCCTAGCCAGACTGGATACCCTCTTTAACTACTCCTGCCACTTTGCTCTTGACTCCTCTCCCCTAACTCATCATTGATCTCTACCGCTCCCTGTCCTTTCCCTCACTTACTAACAGGCGTAACCTACAGTCTGCAAAATTGATCTTGAAATACTGGCTTGGATCTCTCCCCACTTACCTGTCTGCCTCTCTAGCCACCCCCCCTCCCACTACAATCTAAGATCTTGTGACACGAGGATCTTTGCAACCCCTCGTTGCAGTACTAACGCAGGACTAAATGGTTTCTCCCACCGCCTCCCTAGGTTGTGGAACTCACCCCCCCCAAATTCGACACTCATCTACTGCCTCTCTAACTGCCACCCTTCACAACTTTCTAGCCATCAACTGCTCGTGCAATTGACACCTGAATTACTGACTAGTTCACTGTCATCCTCTTTCCACTTCCCTATCTGCTTCTCCACAAATCAGTTGGAGGGAACTGCATGGTCCTCCGTACTCCAATACCTTTTACTTAGATCTTTTCTACTATCTCTAAATAATAGTTATTCTACCAACTTGCACTTGTTGTTTACTGGTAATGCCCTCCGACTAATGTATAAATTCATTACTATATCTGTCATGATGTCTGTGCTGCTTGTCCTATGTTACCCAATTGTTACCCTCCCCCCAGGACGTTCCGTGAGATGAGCAACTTGTTGCTCAGTGTACTTTTCCTGGTGAAACATTTCAATAAAATAACAATTTCCCCATATGTTGCATCATAGATAATACATATTTGGATGTAGTTGCTGAAATAAGTGAAACTACATGTTGTACAATGATGTAACTATGATCTATTATGGGATTTGTTCTACTGGCTTGCTCAGTTGGAAAATGAATAAATTGTAAGTAAAAAAAAAAATAAAAATTTTTTTTTCACAAATCGATATAAATAACATAGTAGGAGATTAATTGGGGTAGGGTGAGAGATGGGGTGTCACTGGATGCCATGGACTGATGTGATTGGTGTAGTGTGAGAAGAGGTGCCACAGGAGGCCAGAGACTGATTGTATTGGGGCTGGGTGAGGAACGGTGCCCCTGGATGCCAAGGACTGTTTGAGGCAGGGTGGGGAAGGGGTGCCACTGGATGCTAGGAACTGATTGGATTTGGACTGTCCTGTTTTGAGTACAGCAGAGAGCATCTCAAAACAGAGTCACAGGTTAACACTGTTCGCATAAACAGTATGTTAATGTCTGTTTCGTCACATCAGCAGCAATTGTGACACTGACTAGAGTTTGTTCAGTTAGCTGATAATCATTCCTGCAGCTGTGTGTCAGAGATTTACTCATTTGGGTACACTGTAGTGGCTATTTGTGGAAGCTATCTAGTGGATCCCGTGGTACTGTGTGGGGGCAAGGCACCCTACCTTTCACTCTCTTTAAATCCCGACAATTGAAGCCGCCCCCACCAGCAAACATCCCTGTCCGTAACGCAAATGAGAAAAAGTTGAAATGAAACTTGCATGTGAATGCTGTTTTTTCATCATGTGATTGTCCTCCTGCTATGTCCTAGTCATCCCCCCCACTTCTAATGATGTTCCCCTAGCCCCATTACCTACCTCATCTAGGACATCACCTCTTACCCAGGAACACTATGTGATGGGTGGTAACCACATTTGCTAGTGCAGAGCCTCCGTGGTCACTGTTGATCTTACTTTGAGGAAGGCTCTTGATGCAGGCCAACAAGGGTAGGACTAAGGTGCCAGGACCACACAGAAAACTTTCTAGCTAGCAGTCTTACTACAGGGACCACCCACCGCCGACGTTGGCCTGTCCTATAAAGGCGGGCGGTCAACCACACCCTTCTGCCATCAACCCACACACATTGGACCTTAGCGGACGCTGCAGCTACAGTCTACTGCCATTACTCGCGCTTGCCACACTTTCTTTTTTTCCTTTCTTTTAAGTAGTTAACATAAAATTTTCAGTGCTTCAGCCACCGAGTTTATATCTTCTCCACCAGCCTCATCTTCCAGCTGTTCCACGAAGTGTCTGCAGCTAACAAATTCCTGAAAAAGACGCCCACTGTGTTTGCATCCTTTGCCTAAGCCCCAGCCACAACACCGAAGCCTGCAAGATTTACCAGAAATTCAAACAGGCCACTTGGAGATGTCATGTTAAGATTCTGGAGAGCCATCTTACTAAGCAGAAGCTGGTCACAATGGAAAAGGAGCTGCAGGCCAGGAACTCTTCGGCCTCACCAGCACAGTCCTCCAGGGCTTCTTCCTTTTCTCAAAAATCAAGTGGGAAGCATAAGCACCAGGATAAACACCGGGACTGGTCTGCTTCCAGCTCGTGGTCACCTCATAAACCTGCGACCGCGTGAGGCCGTCTCCCTTAGCCCTGCCAGCCCTAATGGGCTGCCAGTGGCACAGCCACCTGCTCTCATTGCCATTTTGGGCGGTGGCTCCTTGGGGCAGGGGACTTTGTCTCCTGCTTCCCAGCCCCTTATGCTCGGGCCCATTTCTTACACGGGCTGTCAGCCAGGAGGCTTAGCCGGTGTTGGTGTTTTATGTGGCGGTTCCTCTACTGTCACCCCCCTGGCCAAGGCACTGCCTGCGTCAGTTCCTGTCTTCAGGACCTGACGCCAGTCCATCAAGGCAGTGCTTGCAGCAGGCTACTGCCACTTCTCCCAGCCTGGTATCACCTCTGCCTTTGCTTGGTAGCTCTCCTTCCCACCAGGCGCCTGCCTCTCCGGCTCGCCCAACACCAGCAGATCCCTTTCCCAGGTGAAGGTACCTAGTCTGGGAGGAAATTTGGGCTCTCCTACAAAAAAGAGCCATAGAGCCCATCCCTCCAGCTCCATGGGGAAGGGGTTTTACTCCCACTTCTTCCTTGTCCCCAAAAAGACTATGGGTCTTTGGCCCAGCCTAAACCTGAGTCATCTGAACATGTACATTGAGCACAAGTGTCTCAGAATGGTCACTCTTCAATGGTTGTTACCCCTCTTGCACTAGGGGATTGGCTCTGCTGTCTGGATATGCAGGATGCCTACCTGCATATCCAGATTTTTCCTGCCCATAATCATTTACTCCGCTTCCACTTTGAGGGCCCATTTTCAATTTTGGACCCTTTCTTCGGCCTCCAGGGTCTTTACCAAGTGTGTGTCAGTTCTGGCAGCCGCTCTGAGGGAGGCAATGCTTCTACGCGTTTCCCTACCTGAATGATTGTCTGCTGGCAGCCCCCTCCAAGGATTGTCTAGTTCAAACCCCAGAATACACCTTCCATCTCTTTCAGGCTTTGGGGATCACTGTTAATCTGCCGAAGTCCTGCCTCTGCCCATGCCAGCACCTTCAATACGTAGAAGTGATTTTGGACACTACCCAGGGTATGACCTTTTTGCCCATGAACAGGACGGCACGGCTGCTGGAGCAGGCATGTCTGGTGTCTTCTAGTCGCCAGATCCCCACCAGGGTGTTCCTGCGACTCCTGGGGCACATGACAGCAGCCATTACCACAGTCCCCCTTGCCTACTTGCACATGTGAGTTCTTCAGTGAATCTTAAGGGTCCAGTGGGACCAACGGATGGACAACATGGATCAGCTGGTCATGGTCTTCGACCCAGTCCAGAGAGTCCTGTCATGGTGGCTGGAGCCGGCCAACCTCCTTCAGGGGGGTGGGGTCTCCTTTCAGCTCTTAATCCCCTGCTAGATTCTCACAACAGAAACATCTGGCCTGGGATGCGGTGCTCATTTGGCCGATCACCAGACCCAGGGTACCTGGACAGAATTGGAACAGGGTCTCCATATCAACATTCTGGAGATGCGAATGGTCCTTTACGTGCTACAGGCCTTTCAGACTCATCTGCTCCCCGGTCCATTGCTGGTGCAGACGGACAACATGTGTGTGGTGTATTACATCAACAGGCGGGGGGGGCTCACTCTTACCCCCTGTATCAGGAGGCAATGAGAGTCTGATATTGGACCATCAAGCACTGTCTATAGCTCTAGGCCGTACATGGTCCAGGCATCCAAAATGTCCTGGCCAACTGTCTCAGCCGCTTCCAGTCGTGGGTTCATGAATGGGAGCTTCTGACCACGATGGCTGAAGAGCTCTTTGGCAGGTGGGTTGTCCAGAGTTGGACCTTTTTGCGTCCCCACTCAACACAAAACTGCCGCTTTTAAGCTCACTCGAACCCAGGCCTGGAGTTTTCTGGGGAGGTTTCTGTACACCTTTCCTCCCTTGCCTCTCCTTGAGATGGTTCTGCTCAAGTTCCAGCTGGAAAGGGCAGAGATGATTCTCATAGCTCCCTTCTGGCCACGTTAGATTTGGTTCCCGTGTCTGCAACAACTGGTGATGGAACCTCCAGTGCCCTTGTCCCTGTGTGCACCAGCTTGCTCTTTGAGGACTAGGGCATCCTAGTTCATCTGGACCGCAAGTCCCTGCATCTTCATGCATGGGTCCTACACACCTAGCCATTGCCCGCTTTGGGGTGCCTTCTAGGGTTGGAGACATCCTGGTGGCTGCCAGGAAACCCTCCACCAGGGCCACTTACACCATGAAATGGATGCGTTTCACCATTTGGGATGCTTCACGCCAGTTGGATCCCTTCACCTGTCTGGTGAATCAGGTGTTGGATTATCTTCTGTCCCTTTTTTGACTCTGGCTTGGGATACTTCTCGCCCAAGGTGTATCTTTCCACCATCTCTGCATACCATGCACCTATCGAGGGCAGGGCTGTGGCTCAGCTTCAGTCAATCTTATTTTACCAGAAATAGCATCATTGAGCAAGCTCCTTTTCAAGGTGGTCCTGGATGGACACAACAGAAAGACATTATGATACATATGTAAGCATTAATCGCCAACAGAGGAGAGGCTCTGCCAGTGGATTAATGCCAGCTGAGGGGTTGGTGCCCGAGGGTCCAACCACATGGTGATAATCACCAGCAGAGCTTCTGGCCCCAGCAGGTAATTAATGCCACTGCTCTTTATTAGCTCGTGCAATGGCGAGCCTATGTTACCGGTGTGTGGTGGTTGCTGTTGGAGACCCTACGGCACTGTACGCCTGCCACTCACCTGACATATTGTGCTCGCGCTGTCCGGGGGGGAGGGGTTGCTAATCAGCATGAAGACGTGGACTTGCAGTCGGATAGGGGCAACTGAGGATCAGAGAAATGGGGATGTGACTAGCTGGGTGGGAATAAACTGGCAATGCAGAGGCACAGGAATGGGAGTGGAGTAGGGGGCCAACACGCAGCACAGAGACACACAAGAATTCCGGTTGACGGTCCGCTGTGTGCTCGCCGGTCACCACCTCACTGTGCCTTACGAGTGCCGCTGCTGGCGTGAAGAGGTGGTGACCTAGCGGGCTGCTCCCCTCTGCTGCCGTGGTGGCCACAGGTGGTACTACCTGATCGGGCGTTACCTGTGGCTTAATCACCGCTCGGCTACTGTCACCTGACGCGTTTCAGCCAATTGCGTCTCTGTATTTCAGACCTGTATCCAGTGCCATGTTACCAATTGGTATAATCCAAGTAAACAATATATATTACATCTAGGAAAAGTCAAAAATAACACGACATATGGTACAGTGCAATTGTGGTCTGTATAGGAATGTTCTATAGGCATATGTGCTTGACAAGAACAAAGAAGTACATTGCAATATACAATCAGTTACAAAATAATAAGTGCTACACAGGTGGCGATGCACAGAACAGGCATCCCCAATGAGGGCCGTCATAAAACAATAATATAACCAGAAGATGATAGCAAATTATAAATAGCATGTACAGTTCTCCTTCATAAAGCGGTCTAATAGAGATGTAAAGGTCTGAATACAGATAAAGTTAGAAAGTTTCAGGGAGCGTTGGAGAGTATTCCACAAGGCCAGGAGGGCATGGCTAGCAGCTGCTTCGCCTGCAATGGGACCATACCCTAGATGCATCTAATAGATTATAAGAGTATCTCCTCAACGAGTAGGCGCCTGGAGTGCACTTAAAGAAAGCTGCAATATAGGGAGGGAGTTTATTTAGGATAGCAGCTCTGTATGATCAAAGTGAGGCATTTTTTAGTTTTTAGCCTTCTATTTTGAAGCGAGGACCAGCCAAGTTGGACATAAAGAGCACAATGGTGTGTTCTGAAGGGGCATTAGTAATGAACCTTAGAGCTCTGTGGTAAAGTGTGTCCAGTTTACTAAGGGCGGATTTAGAACATTGACTATAAATGAATCTGCATAATCAACGAGGGGAGGAAAAGTGATCTGAACCAGCTTTATTTTTGCTTCATGGTTAAGAAGGTGCTTGATTCTAAAGAAGATGCCTAGCTTCTGTTTTAGTTTCCTAGAGAGTTCCTCAACATGAGCTGCGAATGATGGCTGACAGTCAAGCCAGAACCCCAGATATTTAAACTTGTCCACTACCTCAAGTGATTCTCCTAGGAGGGTCGTTATCTGGAGGAGGGGATAGGTGGTAGGAGCAATTGCTGTTTTGGCATGGCGGGAAAGGAACATGACCTTGTTTTTTTGGTTTTTTTGAGTTTTTTTTTTCAGCATTTAACAGTTTGAGATGGAAGAGATTTTTGGGAAAAGGTTTAAGTCATATTGCAGGTCTGCTCAGACAAGTTCGAGGGAGGGCCTGGCAGCATATAAAACTGTGTCAACAGCAAAGAGAGGCATGTTAGCCATTCTGACATTAGTGTTATTAATATAAATTACAAACAATAAGGGCCCAAGTATAGACCACTGGGCTACTCCTCCTCTGGGCAGAATTTTGAGAAGGGAGTGATCACCTTGCACCTTGACTTGCTGCTGTCTGTAGGATTACATGAGAACCATCACATAGCAGTGGTATCTAGTCCGACATCCTTTAGCTTGTGGAGAAGTATTGTGTGATCCATGATATAAAAGGCATTACTCAGGTCCAGGAAGACTGCACTGATATGATGCTTAATGTCAAGTGCGGATTGCCAGTCATTGGTAACTTTTGCCAGGCAGACACGGTGTTGTCTTTTGGCTTAAAACCAGACTGTAAGGGATTAAGAAGGTTGGAGGAGTCCAGGTACTGCCTTAGTTGTGTATTGACAAGTTTTTCAAGTAATTTAGATGGCATAGGTAAGAGTGATATGGGCCAATAATTGTTGAGGTTGCAGAGATCGCATGACTTAAAGAATGGGATTGCACTGTTTTCCAGGATGAGGGAAGGACATAAGAGACCAATTTGAATAGTTGAGTGATGGGTGCTGTGAGTTAGGGGTGGCCCAGTTTGAGGAAAAGAGGTTCGAGTCGATCAGCACCAGCACGTTGTTTGGTGTCTAGTGAGATTAAAAGGTCTTCTGCATATTTAAACTAAACTAGGGATGTGGCTGGGAGCTCGAAGGGGTGGATGGGGGGGCTCGGTAGGAAGGGGCTGTGTGTGAAGGTGGTTAGCTGGAGACTTATCAAAAGCAAGCCCTGCAGTGGTGAAGTGGTTATTTAATTGTTAACTTCTAATATGTGATGCTTATTTGTGAAAGTGTCTCCACAGGAAATTATCTCAGTGGGCAGGGGGGGAGATGAGGTATGCCCTTCAATCTCCCTTAGGATTAGCAGAATTTAGTGGTATTATTTTTGGAGGAATCTATTGCCTTTTGGAAATAGTCCACTTTAGTGGACCTAATGAGATTGGTACAATGATTCCTTGCCACCCTGAATGCTGTCCAATCAGGCGCAAGTTTAGATTGCCGAGCCATCTTACACAGTGCATTCGTGGCCTGTAGTGATATGTTTAGTTCTCTGGTAAACCAAGGGCAGGACCTTTTCCTTGTTTGCAACTTCACTATAGGGGCGTATTTGTTCACCATGTTCAAAACGTTGTTTTGGAAGAGAGTACGAGCCTCCAGTGACTGTGGGGGCAGGTAGAAGTCTTGCCATCTTATGCGGCTCGGCACAATAAAAATGTGGAGATTCCTTTTTGCGTGTAAAACTGGAGGTTGATGCATGTTTTGGTGAGGCCCTCACACATGCAGTGACCCTGTGGTCGCTGATGTCATTATAAAACACTGCAATGTGAGAGATTTTAAAAGGTTTGTTTACGAGGATTAAATCGAGAAGGCCGCTATAAGCTGGATTTTTGATGTTGGGGCGAGTGTGTTCAGGGATGAGCTGCAAGAGGCCAGATTCATCACACAGGTTTCTTATGGGTTTTGAGCTCTGGGTATACCAGTCTAGAGTAAAGTCACCCAAAACAATAGTTTCTGTAATGTATGCAGTCATAAGGTTATGGAGATGGGGTAACAATTTGAGTCCCCCTGCAGGTGGTCTATAGCACCCTATGATAAGTATAGACTAATTTAAGGATAAGGAAAGCTTTAGCATAAGGCATTCAAATGCTCTTGGTATTGTGGATGATATCAAGGATGTATATTGCAACCCCCGTAGGCCAGTCTGTCCTGAAGACGTTGTAGGAGGGTATGTTTATTTCTTGGTTTAGCGTGGAACTTCTTAATCAAGTTTCTGATAGTATTAAAACATCTGGCCTTGTATGGTAAACCCAAGCCTGTATTAAATCAAACTTTTTGAGTAGGCTGCACACATTAACTTAATATTTTCTGGCCTTTTTGATGCGTTAGTTCAGAGGGCGCGTTTATATGAGATGGGGCTTGAGGTCTCCTGCACTTTTCTGCGTGGCATTCTGCATCTGAAACCCCCCATTTAGAACCCGGTACCTCCATGGGACCTCAATTTTATGTTGGAGAAACTCACTTTACCTCCCTTTGAACCGGCCACGAGTTGTGAGTTGCGCTCTTTTTAGTTGCTGTTACATCTGCTCAAAGGATTTCCAAGCTTCAGGCTCTTATGTGTAAGGATCCTTGTTTGGTTTTTCACAAAGATGGGGTGTCTTTGCATGCTACTAATCCTAAGTTTCTTCCCAGGCTGGTGTCGGAGTTTACGTTGAATCAATCCATCCACCTTCTGGTTTATTATCCCGAGTACTCCGATCAGGGCAGGTCTTGCTCCATACTTTGGATGTACATAGAATGTGCCGTACTACACGCACTGAACCAAGGCTTCTAGGGAGTCTGAGCAGTTGTTTGTTTTGTTCGCCTCCGAAAGGGCATTTCTGTTTCCAAGCAGTGTTTGTCCAAGTGGTTCACCAATTGCATTGTTTATTGCTACTGTACAACAAGGACCTTCCAGGAGTGGTTAAGGGCCTTTCCACCAGGGATATGGCTGTGTCCACAGCCTGTTTCAGAAATGCGTCTGCTGCTGACATCTGTGCAGCTGCCACCTGGAGTTCTGTCCACACCTTCACCAAACATTACAGTCTGGACATTGCCTCTCAGTGCAGGGCCAATTTCGGCCTAGCGGTACTTCAGGGCCTTCCTTCCTGAACTCTTGGCTGCTCCTCCCAGTGCTGTTCTCCTGGTCATACCTGGAACTGCTTGTGACTCAGTCCTGCTGGTGTTGGCCTGCTGCAAGAGCCTTCCTCGAAGTAAGATATTACAGTTACTTAAGAACTTACCATAACGGTAAATTTTTGACAGGAGCTCCTGCTGCGGGCCCTGTTTTCCCTCCCCTCTTCCCCTTGCTGTTCCTTGCTTCTCCCGTACTACTTCTGCCCTTGCTTGGGGTCCCCAGTGGGAGAACTGAGGCGGGTATGGGGGACCAGTCATCTTTATAGGATAGACTGACATCAGAGGTTGATGTCACGGTGGGCAGTCCCCCATGTTAGACTGCTAGCTAGAAAGTTTTCTGTGTGGTCCTGGCGCCTTAGTGCTACCTGTGTTGGCCTGCTACAAGAGCTTCTTTCGAAGATCTACTGCTACGGGTAAGTTCTTACATAACTGTACTTTATCCTGCCAGTTGAGGGTATGTTCTTCATGGTTTTCCCCCACCCCAATGTCTGATACACATACAGTGACACATGCATATGCTGACACACAGCCTACTATCAGCATCCATGTCAGGCCGTCTGGATGCTGTGACCACTGTTGTGCTACCCAGCCCCCGCTGGGCATTTTACCAAGCAGTGGTTATATACTGTCTCTGGGATTCTTAGTCCTCCTTTCCCCATCCAACCCTGAGCAAGCCAATTCCATTTCTGAACCCGAGTCCCCAGTGTAGCAGTGCTGGCTTGGTTTTCAGTAATGTGAAGGTCTTTACTTTTTTTTTTTTTGGACCTTTGTAACCCCCCCCCAAAGTCAGGAGCTCACCTGGGGCTCCTCCTGCTGCCCGGGAGCTCCTGTAGCCAGCTGCTCGCTTCTTTGCTCCCCCGGCCCGCTCCTGGACTGCAGCTGGGCCGGAGGAGCACATTGACTTTGGTCTGGTGCCTCCGTGTGCCTATTCCATGTGGCCGATGAGCTAATCAATGCTTCCTTGCTCCCCTGGCCTGATCCTAGACTGCTGACAGGACTGGGGAGAACAACCGAATGTTTTTCAGCACCTCCTGTGCCCGAGGGAGAAGCGGCCAGTGAGCCACACACTTGCATTGCTTCCCCGCCCCCAAACTGCTGCACAGAGGGGCGGAGAGCCAGGGACAGGCCACAAGATGTTTTGGCGCCACAGAACGCCCACCATGGATGCAACAGAAGTGCCACTTGTTTGAATACTCTTCCCAGCCCCACTGGACAGCAAAGGGGGCTGAGGGAACCAAAATAAAAATAAAAACTTTCCAAAGGCTCTGACCCAGTCCTTGCCTCCAGTGGGTCAGGAGTAAAGAGGACAACTATGGCCTGCTGGAGTACAAGTCCCATAATGCATTGCACCGGAGTGCCATTTTCAGACACAGCTCCTTCTGGGGAGCCCACCAAACGGAGCTTCCGATGGCGCTCCTGTCCCCCCAGAGTGCCCCCTGGACCTAACGACCACCAGAAGGGGCCAGGAGGGTCCTAGCCATGCAGCCAGATGCTGCCAGCATGTTGTACTTTTATTGATAATGGACTTTGATGAACAGTACTGTCTGGGGGCAGCCATATTTGCCGAGATCTGCTTGAGGACAGTGTGGAATCCTATTGGTAGCTGCAGTACATCCAATCAGGACATGGAGCTCAAGACTAAGGTGGACCAATGAGGTGTCTAGATTCAAACAAAACATTCTGGGGTTGACAGTTTGACCCTGGTGAGTTGTCGTGAGAGTTTTGAAGAAGAAACTGCTGATTTTGACAGGTCCTGCTGCTGTCATAGCCAAAAAACATTTAGTTTGTGCCGGAACAAACTAAGGACTTCTGAACTTGTTTCTAATTGACTGGCAAATCCCAGTGACAACGGGATTTACCTCGGCCTGCCTGAACTGGTGATATTTGGCAATCCAGATATCATTGACTGCTGAAAGAAGTAGTTTATCTGAGCTTGGGTGAGTAACAAAATCCACTGCCTCACTGTCCTGACACAAGAGACTGTGTTTCCTGCCGGGGGACCTAAGCTCTGAGGTCCTGCCTGCTTGTTCAACTGCTGGCCTACCTGCAAGGTGGATGAAGACAGGTCCCTCTGTGGGGTGAATACGATGGCCTGCCTACTGCCAAGGTTGGTGAAGATAAGTCCCTCAGTGGGGAGAAGACAACCTACCTACTGCCAATGTGGGTGAAGACAAGTCCCTCTGTGGGGTGAAGATGCTCATCGCCTGTATCCATGCCAGTTCTTCCTGTTTTTCCAAATTCCCTGCAAGGAGAGACGTCCTCCAACTGCTGCATCATCAGTTCATCAAAAAGACATGAGTACTGGGTTTTAGTCCGCTGAATACTTTTCTAGCTGTTCAGCTAGCTAGCTAGTTAACTTTCCAACAGGGCTTCCTGCGTGAACTTAGCTATGCCCACAGCAATTGTAACAGCCAGGATAAACTGTGTTCCTACACCCCTTGGCGTAGTTTGTACTTTGCATCTGCATCATCCACCCATTACAACGGTGCTGCACCCAGTGGCTACTAGTCACCGGCCTGCAACCCCTCAGTGTGCACACAAGGTATTTGGGAGCTCCCACAGGGACTGTGGGGTTAAGTTGTGCACCAGTGGGGGGAGATGGGCTGGGACAGGGAATACTGGGTTGTTGTGTACTGTTATATGATTATTCTGCTGATTACAGTATTCAGTTAAAGATTTTGTTGAATGTTTTATTACTCTTTGCTTCCCTTGTCCCTTACCTCATTATCCAGTCCCAAAATAAACCCCCTTGTTTATTTTACTGCAATTGCTGAATTATTTGCATTATTGTGTAGTGTAATATTTGCATGCTTAGAGTGGTAAGTGGGGAGAGGAGTGTATATTATTTAGCCTGTTACCAAGGGAGGGGGCTGTATTTTATTTCCTATGGGGAAGCACCCTGTCAGTACGCTGCTCTAAGGATCCCCATAGGTGGAAGCACTGCACCACTTGCCAAGCCAGTTCTAACCATGAACCCAGGCACCAACCTGTATCCCTTAGGCAGCCCCACTTACAAGTGGGCGAGCAGATAGAAGGGTAGGGGTGGTTACACTTTATTACGTTCTTTTAAGTGTTAAAAACTGTTTTAAGTATTAAGAAATAAATTGAAGGCTTTAGATATTCAGCACGGGTTACAAAGAGGCTTCAGAAATTCAGCACAGGTTACAAAGTAACAGTACTAGACAAATAAATTTGTAGTCACGCAACAGCTAGCCCCAGCGAACTACAAGGGTGACCAGTAAACAGTCTGCACCTGTTCCTAACCCTGTCTGCAGTACTCCACAAGTCACTAACACTTGCTCACTCGATGCACTTGTCTATTTTGGTATCTGTTTTGATTGTCTGCTCACTCTTAAATATTTATATCAACTTCCCTTTTCCTGTGCTGCCCCTCCTTTCAGGCATGTGCCACACTGTGGCATTCTCCTCTCACCACTCTCTCTGTTCTTGCTGCTATCATATTCACTGCCATTGTACAGAACTGTATAGATTTTGTATTCTAATAGAGTCCTCCTCTAACTCTTGTATTGTGCACAGAAATGTACCCCAATAGTTATTATGTTGTTACCATGTTACCGACAGAACTGAGCTCCTCAGGATCGCGGACACCAAAGGGAACACGCTGGAAGTAGTGGACAAAATAAAATACCTCAGAATGTGGCTAGATCAAGAACTCGCACTGCAATTGCATATTGACCATACTACCAAGATGATACACCAGAAGATAGGTCTGCTTTACAGCCTTAAGGCATATCTCACTAAGGCTTCCTGCTTAACAATGACGAATTCCATCCTGCTCCCCACGCTCCTATATGGAGCTCCGATACAGGCATCCCTGAGGGAAACTGAGCTCAGCACGCTTCGCACACTCTACCACAAGTTTAGCAGATTCACTGCACAAGCAGGCTGCAGGGAGCACCATTGCAACACACTTGTATCATTAAATTGGTCCCAGCTGGACAACAGAATTATGCACCCATCTCTCTGCCTCATGTACAAAATTCTGAATAATTGTGTTCCTTACCTCCAGAATCTCGTGGCACATAGGCAGCATATCAGGACTCTCCACCCAGCGTTGCAACCCCTCTTTGTGGTACCCAGAATATCCATGGCTGTTGGGCAAAGATCCTTTGCATATCGAATCACACAGTCCTGGAACAAGCTCTCAACAAGCCTACAGAGCTCCCCCTCACTCAAGCACTCACTAAGAACACATGCCTCCACAAAAAGTAATTGCACGGGCACCCACTAAAAGGGCTACATTCCTAAATACCTGGGACAGTATATCAATCCCACAGAACTAGGATACTCTCATGCCCCCCCCCAAGGCAGACACCAGTACTGCTGTAAAGATTATAAGCTCATACCTCGAACCAGAAATAGCACTTCCTACAAGGGTAATTATGCAGTTGGTCTCTTATTGCTCCTATTATTGTACTATGGTAACTAATGGCTTGCCGCACACTGTGTGACTGTTTCCTTTTTTCCTGTAGTGTCTCCACGAGTAAGCTGACCTAATTGTAGATCAAACCGTTTTCTTTAGCGACTTCTCTAATGTGTTTGTCTATGCATAGAACTAACAATGACTCCTGTACCGTATGATGGTCTACTGTATGATGATCAATGCCATATATTTTCATGTATGTAACTAACTCTGGGTCACCCCTGAAAAAAGGACCGTTGGTCTCAGTGAGTTTACCTGGTCAGCAACATTTAAATAAATAAATCATGTGTCATCTTTGCCTGCACTGTAATGGTTTCTATTCTCATAGAAACATAGAAAGTGACAGCAGAAGGAGAACATAGATCCATTGAGTCTGCCCTAAGGTTTTCAAGACCTGGTATGGATTCCGGGATCTAGCCCCCCCTTCTGCTTTTTGCCCTTAGCTGGTCCTTCAGTTCCCCCTTGAGTTCTTTCTCTATCCCACCCATTTTTGAAAGCTGATACAGTCCTTGCATTTACCGTGTTCTCCAGTAAGCGTTTTCCAGGGCTCCACCACTCTTTCTATGAAAAAAATGTTTCCTCATAACCTTTCTGAAGCTCCCTCCCTGTAGTTTCCGTCTGTGCCCCCTTGTGATTGAGCTGGTGACCCTTTGGAATAGTTCTGTGTATGGCACCTTGTTAATGCCTCTCAAGAACTTAAAGGTCTAGATCATATCCCCACTGTCTTTCCTTGTCTCCAGTGAGAACATGTTAAGCTCCCTCAGGCGTTCCTCGTATGAGAGACCATGTAGGCCTGTATTATCTTGGTCACCCTTCTCTGCACAGTCTGCAGCCTGTCCCTGTCCTTTTTAAGGTGTGGACTCTAAAACTGGATGCAGTACTCCAGGTGGGGTCTTACCAAGGACCTGTAGAGTGGAAGGATCACTTCCCTGCTCCTGCTGTCAAATCCCTTCCCACTGCACCCCAGAATTTAGTTTGCCTTGCCGTAAGCTTTGTTGCATTGGCTCGATTGTTTAAGGGTGTCACATATGATGACCTCTAGATCCCTTTCTTCCTGAAAAGTTCTGAGCTTAACCCCATTGAGCCAATAATCTGTCCTGGGATTCTTCTTACTCAGCTGTATCACTTTGCATTTTCTTGCGTTGAACTTCAGCTGACAGATGTTAGACTATCTTTCTAGCCTTTTCAAGTCATTCTGATGTTCCCTAATTGTCTCCACGCTGTCCACCCTACCGCTTAACTTAATATCATCTGCGAAGAGCATGAGCTTGCCCTGAATGTCTACTCCTATGTCACAGATAAACATATTAAACAGGACTGGACCTAAAACCGATCCCTGGGGCACTCCACTGGTGACTATTCCTTTGCTTTACCTTATCCCGTTGACAACTACCCATTGGCTTCTGTCCTTAAGCCAGTTTCCCATTGACCTGACTATGCTTTTTTTTTTAGCAATGCCAAGGTCTTCCAATTTTTTTAGCAGGAGCTTGTGTGGTACTGAATTGAAGGCCTTGCTGAAATTACAGTAGAGGAGGTCCACTGGGTGCCCCTATCCACTTCCCTATTTACCCAGTCAAAAAAAGTAATAAGGTTTGTCTGGCATGACCAGCCTGTCACAAAACCATGTTGTCTGTTATGCTGGATATTGTTCATCTCTAGATATTCCACTATATCCTGTTTAGCTAGGGTTTCCATTAATTTCCCCACGATAGATGTGAGGCTGACCGGCCTGTAGTTGCCAGCCTCTTCCCTACTTCCTCCCTTGTGGAGAGGGACTACCTTTGCTGTTCTCCAGTTCTCTGGTACCACCCCCGTCAACAGTGAGCGGTTAAACAAATGAGTAAATGGGTTCGCCAGTTCTTCCCCAACTTCTTTTAGAACCCTTGGGTGCAGCCCATCAAGCCCTAGTGCTCTCTCGGGTCATGCCTGAAAATAGGCAAATGTTTGCCTAGTACACATTACCCAGTTAACAAAAACTGAATGAATATAAACAAATACAGAGTGACTGAAGAGAGCAGGAAAGCTGTCACCATGAGGTCATTAGTAATCCAAATAACCCCCATTCATTGGCGCACTTTACATGAAACAATTATAGGACTGCCAACCTAATGCTTTGGCGCTTCAAGCAGCTGTTGCTCTTTGTCAGGGGCTGGGTTAGGTATCTGTGGGCCCTCCAATATACCCAGACTTCACAGTGATAGCACCAAAGAATTTACAATATATCTTATTGTGCAGAATACTCATTTTTTTTTTTTTTTGACTCACTTTATTGCCTCCTTGGCCACCTTAAGCTCCCCCTGTCCATCGAATCCTACTGTAGATTCCGGCCGCTGTCCATCTCTACCACAGCCTCATGGGCAACTTCTAACTCCTGCAGCTTTTCCCCCTGCTACAGGGTAGCAGGGAGCCCCCAACTCCCCACCCTTCACGGATCCAGTTCGGGTGCCCACGTAGCATGGCAAACACTTGCAGACTGTCGTCAAGCCACGTGAAGGTGCCATGCATTTCTTCTGTTTTTTTTTTTTCTAGCCTGAGTCAGTGGGCATGCAGTGCCACCGGCAGCCAGGAGCATGCACGCGCCCACACCTGCCCCATCATGGCATCTTGTCCGTGACTCCTCTCCAGTATAACGACGTGCGTCCCTGACCCACAGCCTCTGCCAGGGGGCGGTCGGGCGCCGTCAGTCTTGGCCCCCCCTACCCCGGAGAGGGAGAGCAGTCCATCGGACGCTCGATCCCTCTCCTCCCCTGCCAGCCCCTGGCGACCCACGCTTGCTCCTGAACCCAGGTCGCTAACATGATACAAGGTGCGGCGACCAGCACCTCTGCCCTCAGCACCACCGGGCCAGCCCACAGAATACTAATTATACTAGATCTCATGTTTATCTACTAACTAAATGTATGCTATAATTGCATTTTGACCTTATACATGTTGGCACAGATATTCAAAAGGGTTGCGCCCCAGTGGGATATTGAGAATGCAGCCTGGCACGGCGCAACTCCCAATGTGCTGGGGCGCAGTGATAATGTATGCAGCGCAGATGCACGGGGCATGCCCATGCATATGCGGCACATCCCGATATTTAGCCCAGAATGCGGCGCATAGCCAGTGCACCCCTGCACTGCGCTGCATGGGGGGGCCCAAAGTTGAGCCCGTGCAGAGTAGGAGCAAATCCCGGCCACCCACAGGCAGGCTGCTGTATTGCAGGGCACAACACAGCAGCCCAGCCATGGGTGGCCACCTGCCCTCCCAGAACATCGTCTGTAGGCACTCACAACCCTGGTAGTCAAGTGGAACCCCCCCCCAACCCATAGCCACGATTGCGCGGTGTATGTTTAGAAAGATAGCCCTAGTAGTCTAGTGACCCACCCAATGTGTATGAAATACAACCATCCCTTGTGGTCTAGTGGTCCCCCTTCCACCCAATTCCCCGATAAATGACGATATGACCTCCCTGATGGTCTAGTGGAACCCCCCCACTGCCTCAATCATGGTAAACTCCCGTATTGAAATGCCCTGGTGATCCAGTGGCACCCCACCCTACCTCCCACACAGAACCCTTGCCCACCTGCCCACACACCTCCCACCGTATGACAGTTTCACTATGGGCTATAAGCCCATTGGTCCCCAGTGTGGACCAATGGGCTTGCAGAACATACTGTACTAGACAGTCCCAAATATGTAGATGGGTCATTCGCAGATCTGGGACTGTCTGGTACAGTATGCCCTGGAAGCCCATTGGTCACACTGGGGACCAGTGGGCTTACAGCTCATACTGCACCTGTCATTTGTTGGCCAGCTGGGTGTGCGGCGACAGGATGCAGCCACCGCCAATGACGGGAGGGGGGCGCGGGGTGAGCAAGGGTTCTGTATGGAGTGGAGGGTGTCACTGGATCACCAGGATGTTTCAATACCGGAGTTTACTGCGATCGTGGCGCTGGGTAGGGGGTTTCCACTAGACCACCAGAGAGGGTCGTATCATCATTTATCGGGGAATCAAGGACTTGGGTGGGAGGGGGAACCACTAGACCACCAGGGATGGTCATGTTTCATACACTTCAGGGACTAAGGGGGGCCACTAGACTACCAGGGCTATCTTTAGAAACATATACCACGCGATCCTGGCTACGGGGCGGGGGATCCTCTGGGATCCCTATGGCACGCGTCATGCTGTGCAGGGCGCCAGGCACAAGTCACCGGCCTGCCCTGTGCAAGGCATGCAGATGGGGCCATAATGACATGCAAATGGCCCCATTTGTGCCTTGCATATATTATGGCCTCATTTGCATTCCCCCTGCTTAATAACGTGGGTGATGCGTCTGAAGAAGCCAAATTTGCTCATCCCCATGCTCCCTATCAGTGGCTTGCACAGTGCAGTGACACTGCGCCATGCACAGTTTATGCACTGCCCGTGCCATATTCAATGGTGCTGTGCCATGGTGCAGCACTGTTGAATATCACCTGGATCTGGCCCTGGCGCATCACAATTGCGCTCCGCCCAGGCTTGCGCCACTGCCTGGCGCAGTCTGAATATCCCGGACTTTATGTACAAGTTTTAAGAGGCACTTGAGTTGCAACCATTAAATCATGGTGCCTCTGGTGAGTACAACCCTTACATTAGTAAGACAAGGTAAAAGGGGAGGAGGGAACCAAGTGAAGAGGGGAGTAAGCTAAGTAAGAAAAAAGAAGTGAAACTATTTGAAATGAAACGTATCAGGAAAAAGTGTGATTTAGGAACTAGAAATCAAAAAGCTGTTCATCAGTTGGGACGTGATGAATAATTTATAATCTGCAGAGAATGGGAAAAGAAGGCTGGAGCATACCACCGTACCACTGATGGCATGAAAAAGAACCTTAAAAGGGCCAAAAGCATAAGTGATGCCAATATGGGGAGCAGATAATCCAGGAAAGCAAATCTTAAGGTAAAGACGTAACGCAAACTATAAAAGTGAATTATACAATGGCAAGAAAATTTCCTGGACTCTGATTGGTCAGTGTGTACCTGAGACAGTGATGATATTACACAATAGCATCACTGTGTGGATTTGTTGGAGGATGTTATTCTTTTTCCAGAAACAGACATATTGCTGCACTAAAAATCTACTAAAACCTTTTTTTTATTTTGTATAACATCGAGCCATTCTATAATTGGAATAAGGCACTCCAAGGTGTGTGTTATTGTCTAATAACGTCACTCCTGGGGTGGTGTGGTGGAAGCACTCTGCTTCACCTCGTGCTTCAACCCACCCCAGGAGTGCCGTTATTACACGATGACACACACCTTGTCATGGCTTATTGCTTAAATATCAATGATTCCACCAAAACTCTGAGGATAAATATTTTACCAAAGTCAATGTCTGTTCCAGATGGACATGTAGTGTCACAATATGTGCGATTCCCAGTGAAACATCCATGTAAAAACCAAAACAGGAGAATTTTACAACTTAGTGTAAAGAAGCAGTTTAATGTCATCAAACTGTTAATCTGAACTCTGTTACAAAAATGGCATTTAATTCACGTCTTCGTTCAGCAACAAATGTATATTCTGTGTCACGATTTGCAGGTTTGCTGTTGAAGGAGAGTGGGGATCCTATCACATCACCTTGAATGCAAGACTGCTTGGTAAAAAAGCCCCATAAATTTGATGGTAGCCGGGCTTGACTGACAGTTGGATAACTACTGTGCGCACAGGGCATTAAAGACATTACCATTAACAATGGCATATGTGTGCTCATGAATGCGCACCATTAATGATTTGATAATCGCACATAGAATTTGTTACAAGGACACCACGTGATGTAAACAATGACGGTTGTCCTGTAGGTAATAAGTAGTTGCGTGCCTCTTTTTTTCTTGTTTTAGAGGGCGGTGAAAGATGTTGCCAGTAGTAGCAAATTTGCAAACATTGTAACTGCCACACTTGTTGAAGCCACTGGATGTTGCTTTCAACCAAATTCATGGCCATCAAAGTGACTGTGGGTGCAGTTATCTCCCAAATTATTGCTCTTACTACAAGACAGGAATTTGTTGTTTGAGGCTAATCAACATTTCTCAGCAGGGGTTCCCAGTGTAATACTGACCAATCTTTGTGTACGATGTTACATATCCTGCGCACAACATATTTGAATTCAGTAACAAATGTGACCATGTTATCAAAATTATTCAGCTTCTTGTAAGGGGTAATAAATGGAGACCTATCGCTGCATGTAAACCTCTCTGAGGATTGTGATAAATTATTCTCACAGTGCCCTTGAACGTTGAATTTGTATAAAAATTCCTGGACTTGTCTTTCAAAATCCACCACATCAGAGCACCTTATTTTTAACAGTTGACTGCACAGCATGGATTTTATGAGCTGGTGTTGCTTTAGGACATTAATTAGTTGCCGTGACATTCCGGGACCCTGATTCTCACTTGGTCCAATTCATGTCCCCAGAGACTGAGACTCTGGGAATTGATTTTCTGTCTGTGGCTAACACAAGTGAATTTAGAATCACCTTCACGTATCACTAAAATTATGCATTTGCCCAGGAACTGAGCCAGGATACATACAGATTAAATGTTGCTGTGTGAAAAACACACAGCAAGGCTAGTGTCACAAGCAGAGCCAGTGCTATTTTTATTGGTTTACTGCTCTCTCTGGTGCAATGGAATGTGTTTTGGGCCCACTGCCACTAGCGAAATGAAATGTAACAGTTGCAGAAGAAGTGGTACATGTATGCTTGGGAAGGGGGTCCAAGGTTTTCTCATCTCCCAGCTCTCCTGTCAGCACCCCACCAAAGCTCTAGCACCAACCTCCTCATGGACTTACCACTTACCTACCACTTGCTGACCCTTGGCTTTGGAATGGATTGCCTGCCTCACTTCCTTACTGAACACATCCCCCCCTCTTCAAATCACATTTTAAAAATGCCCTTTTGACCACAGGTGTTTGTATGTGCCCCACATTACATGGGGAGGGTTGAACTTTGCCATAATCCCATGTTGTTCTCTTTACTCTGTGCCTGGCCTGGACAGTCAAACTGTGGTGTCAGCTGTACTGTTGTTGCTCATTGGGTCATGGGGTTAAGCATATTACTTGGGGCCAATACTGTCATTTGTTGATTGTTGCTTTCTCTGGATGGTTGCATGCCTTTTACCCGTACAAACTGTTATGCATAATCTTCTGCCTACACTTCATGTACCTCTTGACCTGTTTGTTGCTTTTGACTGTACTGTTACGTGCCATCTTGATGGCCCAGGTCATACCTGAAAATGGTCCCTCTGACCAGCATACCTAGCCAGTTATCAAATAAGTAAATAAAATGATGAGATAGGCATTTGGTCTCCTTCTGCCATCAAATTCTAAGTTTCTGTGCTTCTTTTTTATCTATGTAACCACGTCCTCAGGACAGACTTGGAAAGTGTCATGGCTTTAGTGTGCCTTTCCTGGTCAACGATTACAAATAAATAAAAATAGCTACTAATACATTTTACGGATTTTGGCAGTCCCCTGCTGAGTCATGACAGGTCTGAAACATGGCCGGCATGTTCAGACTAACTTTAAACCTGTTTTTATTTTCTTTCGTTAGTATGCTTTTTGTCGTGGTTGCCTGAGGCTCAGCCCCCGTTTCTCGACTGACCCCCTATTCACCATCGGGATCCTCTAGGGGCTGTGGCGATACCCCCGGCTTGTCTCCCACAGAAAGGGGATGCTCGGGCAAGCATGGGATCCCCATGACGCCGATACAAGGGTGCTGGTAGGGAATGCCCTCCGGCATTACCTTCCTGGCTTTCCTCCTGGGCCAGGCTCCCCTGTCCCCGACACCGGTATTAGGCTGCCAGGAGATACGAAGATGGTGATCGGGGCTGGTGGACCGGAGTGTCAAGAAGAGCGACTGCAATGATTCTTCCTAGTGAGAGACCCCAGGGGGGTGTGGCGTGCAGTGACATTGGGTGCTTGTCATGCACCATCTGGCATGTCCCCCTACAGCATCTCCAGCACCAGTCACTGCTGGCCCCTGGCCTCACCTGAGGTTAGTCTCGCGCTGGGTACATAGCACCCCCCCTGAGGAGAGCCATCCCCAGGACGCACAAACTTTCTCTCCCCAGCCAGCCCTCTGACTCCTGGGTCCGTTCCCGAACCTGGGTTGTTGGTGTCGCATGAGGAAATCCAACCATTGCGCTGGCAGCTTTAAACCGTCTTTTTAAACATGATTATCCCAGTTTTGCCATTGATTTTGACCATGATTTAAACTTGTGTGGAATATTGCACCTGTGCCAAAACCTGGTCAAATATGGCCTGAACATGGTAATGTTTTAACATATTTTGGCCATGATATTCAATAGCATGTTGGTATGATAACCACATTCGTACCCTGTTCACTACAGGCTCATATAATAATGGGTTTTATAAGCAACAGTGACTTCCCCTGATGAATATAGCATGGTTGAACCGTGGTCAGTCATTGCTAACAATAGTCAAAACAAGACCTCAGTGGGTTAAATAGCCATGTTTGTCCTTGGCCAACAATAGTCAGTAATAATGCATAACAAAAGTTCAAATTTCTGCATAGTTCAGGTTATTTTATTCTGTTCAACAACCTTAACCATAGAAACATAGACTTTGACTGCAGATAAGGACCGCTTGGCCTACCTATTGGATAAGCTGCAGATCCTAGTTAATCAACAGCCTATTTCTTCCTAACCCCCACCAGAATTGCCTTATGTCTGTCCCATGCATTTTTGAATTCCCCCACTGTTTGTGACCCCACAACCTCCTCGGGAAGGCCGTTCCATGTGTCCACCACCCTCTCAGTGAAAAAAAAACTTCCTCGCTTTGCCCCTGAGCCATCCCTCCTCTATCTTCAGATTGTGCCCCCTTGTTCTTGCACAACTCTTTTTCTGAAAGATGCTACACTCCTGGACTTTGTTGATTCCCTTGAGGAACTTGAAAGTTTCTATCATGTCCCTCCTCTTCTCGGTATACATATTAAGCTCCTTTAGTCTCTCTTTGTATGGCTTCTGGTGCAGACCCTGCAGCATTTTAGTTGTCCTCCTCTGGACTGCCTCCATCCTGTCTGTGTCCTTATGGAGATGGGGTCTCCAGAACTGCATGCAGTATTCCAGATGGGGGTCTCACCAACTGTTTGTACAGAGGGATGACAACTTCCTGATTTCTACTGGTAATGCCTCTTCCTATACATTCCAGTATCCCCTCAGCCCTCCTTACTGCCTTCTCGCGTTGCATGCTTACCTTTAGGCCATCTGATATGACTACCCCAGGTCCCTTTCCATTTTTGTTGTTGTTGTTGTTAGTACCCCATTTTTGTACTCTTCCCTTGGGTTTTTGTTTCCCAGGTGTATTACTTTGCTGTACTTTACATTGCATCTAAGCTGCCATACTTTTGACCATTCCTCCAACCTTGCCAAGTCCCTTCTCATCCTTTTCACCCCGTGTATCAGCCCTGTTACAGATCTTTTAAAGATTAAATCTCTACTGAAATAAAAAGTGTACACCCCCTAGATTTTCAGCAGTTCTCTTTTAACTTTATTATTTTCTAGTTACTTGTTTTTTTATTCCTTTTCCTGTTGTTGGTCTACTAAATATTGCAGATAATGCAGAACTTAAAGGAGAACTGCTCCAAACCTGTAAGTCACGTTGTCCGGTAGAAGCTGTTTGTTAAATACTTCTAATTCTATCATTGTTCCATCTCCACAGACTTTTTAGTTATCCCAGTGAGTGTTTCTGACCTACACTCTGGTGGTTGGTGCCATTTTAGAACTGTACGATGTAGTTTACATCCCTCTCAGCCACAGAGTTCTATGGCAGAACGTGGATGCAGCGTACCAACAATGAAAGCTGAGCAGGGGACATAAACTACATCATACAGTTCTAAAATGGTTCTTACCTGCAGTGTATAAATCAGAAACACCCACTGGGATAATCCAAGAAGCCTGTAGAGATGGAACAGTACCAGAATCTGAACCAGTATTTAACAATCTTCTCTTACTGGGTAAAATAGCTTACAGGGTCAGCACAGTCCTCCTTGAAGTCACCAAGCCTTTCAAAATATAGCTGATGCTCTCCTTCTCACCTCACAATTGTTATTTGTGACATCATAGTCTGTTATGGTAAGCACTATGATGTTATAAACAAAGACACTGTGAGGTTTGTGGAGAGGCAGATACTTTTTATTTATTTATTGAATTTCAGTAACCGGGTAAGCCCACTGAGACCATTGGTCTTTTTCAGGGGCGACCCAGATTTAATTACAGGCAAATTAACAGAGTACAATGACAACACGATAAATTACAGGCGGCCCAGTGGCACTGAGGGTTGAGGCACTGGATGCCACACCTTGCGCCGTGCCCGCAACCCGGGTTCGGGAACAAGCCCAGACTGTCGGGGGTCGGTGGGGGAGGACTGGGATTGAGCATCCTTAGACTGCTCTCCTGGTCCTGGGGTGGGCTGGGGAACTTCACCACGCTGTGGCGGCCCCTGGGGACGCCCGTGGGCACTACTAGTGTCGGTGACAGCAAGGGGGAGTGCGGTGGACCTCAGCACATTGTACCTGGATGTCATTGCACGTCTGCGCTCCAGGGGTCATAGGAGGAAAATGGCTGGGCGCGACTGTGCAGCTTGATGGCCGCACTCCAAGCTGCCCGGAGGACTTTGGCGGAGGTCTGTCGGGGAGGATGCGGGGCTGTTCTGGCTGGTAGAGGCAGAGGAGCCCTCCAGCAGGATGACGGCGGCCCTGGATCCTCCTGGGTGCAGTTCGACATTACTCAATGCTCTGGGCGGTTGGAGCTGTGGTTGGATGCCCCAAACTGGAGTGTGACACAGTGAGGAGAGAAAAAAATAGTGGTTGTTTAAAAAAAAAAAAAGATAAATCACAGGCAGTTTCACAGAGAATAAATTACATTATTACATGAGGCATAAAGGAGGGTAATGACACAGGAGGTGAATTAGATGCATAGTTTTAAACGGGCATTTTGGATAGACTACCAAGATGTGCAGAAAACCTTGGAAAGGAACACTGAAAATGAAACTGCGTTCTCTAGTAACTTTGAATAACTGAAGCATCTTATTTAGAAAGTACATGCAGAAGCCTAGAGTTTTCTGTAATGAATGCATAATAGCCACGTATGCTTTTGAAGTAGCTGTTGCTTACCTGATGCTGCTGCTGTTCCTCTTTCTAGTGGAGTGTTTCCTCATTCATAATTGATAGAAAGGCCTAACTGCTACTTCCATCACCATAAAAATAAACTCTTATGATGTGGCAGTTCTCCTAGTAATTTTTCATGCTCAAGTAATTCATTTCTTTGCATAAACCTTATTTTTTGTTCATAAATTAAATATTAGATGGTGATTATGAGTTTAAAGTGTCGAATTCTGCATTCTGATATGCAGATAAATTATGCAGTTGTGGTTGCTATCCCATGCTCTTATGGCCTTAGACAAACTGTGGTCAAACATGGACAGACCCTAGTTAGAAAACGGGCAAGTTAAATATTGTATTCTGACTGGCTGTTGCCATTCCACTGACAGATGTTTATGAGCTTGTGCCCCTGTAAAGAAAATGGTTCAGCATGTGATCTGGAATGAGAATGAATCACATATAGAATACATGAGCCACCTCACTCATTCCTGATTTCCATAATTCACATGGCTGCTACCTTTACTTCTACATAAAACCCCTCAACTAGGCCCTAAAAATAAAACCCCGTTAAATTAAAAAAAACCAAAAACAGAAATAGTTTGAATGTTCATTTTACTCATGATTCCTTTCTTATACACGTAAACAAATCTTCAAAAAAACAAACGCATTTCACATTTATTATTTCTGGTGTTTCTTTGATAACCATTACAAATCCCCCTCATAGCCTAACTAGCTTTACAGAACAATATCTACTGCTAACCCTGCCACAGATAAAATTGAGCCTCTGGCTTTGTATGAGACCGCTGTGTGTCTGTGTGAGTATATGCAAGTGGAATTTTAAAGAATTTTGAATTTGTGCATTCCATGTTAATATCACATGCTTAGGGGCAGGGGTGAACATTCTATTAGAGAAAAACGACAGAATATTGAATTCTTATGTTCCATGGTAAACACGTGTAGAAAGACAAACAACTGATGGGTAGAAACCATCTATGAAAGGACCGTTCATATTTTCTAAGCAATATTTTATTGTATTTTTGTGTCTCTTATCTTTGAGGTTTTTTTTTTTACATTTGCCCGACCCTTCAGGGTGTGGGGTACTGGCGTCAGGTCTCGTTGCTTACTTAACCACAGTTGCTTCCAGAACATTCAGAAAACCCACTTGGAAAGACCATAATTTATTTGTGATAAATTAATCTCTCCCAGGCTCAGCCTACCAGTGTTACCAGCTTTCTCAAACCCTTCAGATGCCTGCCAGGGTACTTAGTAACTACCAGCACTCCGGATAGACACTCTGCTGGAGGTATCTGTAGGTCTGAATCCCTCCAGAGCCACTGCTCACATAATACAGTGCTCCTTGCTCAAGGGAAACTGCTCCTCTCCTCTCTGTCACAGCTGATAACTGCCTTACTTTAGAAACATATTATGTTAATGGTAGCCTTCTCTACAGATGTGGAAATACACACACACACACACACACACACATATATATATATATTTATAAAATTTTGATAATCGGTTGAGCCCACTGGGCCCTGAGAGTCCCTTTTTCAGGGGCGACCTGAGGGTTACATACAATATTACATGGGATTATATACAGCAAGATACATAACATGTGTCACTTAGTTACATAACAGGGTAAACATGGAAGCAATACAACAAATACCAAAGGTAAAGGAGTTGGACCACAGAATGTTGGCTAACACTTGGGAGTCCGTTATCTTTAACAGTTGCATTTAGTGGAGGTCATCAGGTGCGCCTTAAGCCTAGTGCGGAAGGTGTAGGGGGGAGGTGGATTCCTGAACATGTTGAGGCAGGGAGTTCCATAGGGTGGGGGCAGTATAGGTGAACAACTTCCCACCCACCTTAGTTCTAACCCTGGGCACCGTAAAGAGAGTCCTGTTGGTCGTACGGAGGTGCCTAGGGTTGCTCTTAATGGAGATGAGCCCAGTGAGGCTGGGTGGGGGTGAGGAGTGGAGTAGTTTGTAGGTGAGGTAGAGTGAGGGGTACTGAAGCCTGTCCTCCCAGGAGGGCCAGTTTAATTGGGACAGCGTGTCACAGTGGTGGGTCCTCGGGCCCGTTAGTGTTTTGCAAAGCAAGCCGCCTTATGGTAGAGAACCTGTAGCTTGTTTAGCTCTAGCCTAGCTGCTCTCTGGATGACAGGGGCCGCGTAGGTGATGGTGGGGAGCAGAACGCTCGTGGCGATGGAGACCTGGGCCACTGGTATCAGCTGGTCTTTCAACCTGTAAAGGGTCCCGAGTTTAGAGTGGATATTTTTGGTTACCTGGTCTACATGCTTCTCGAGGGTGAAGCCCTGATCCAGGGTGAGGCCAAGGTATTTTATAGAAGGGACCATCTCGTGCCTCTTGCCTGATGTGGTCGTCAGTTGAAGGAGTTGGCTTCTATCCCGATTTGAGGGATCTGGGGTCGAACAGCATGGCCTTAGTCTTGCTTGGATTGATGACCATTCTATTGGTGACTAGCCATTCCTCTAGGGATTCCAAGTCGTCTTGGAGCCCAGAGCAGAGTTCTCGCATGTTGGTGGAGGGCCGGTAGAGGACTGCGTAGTCCGCATACTGTACCACTGAACTCCCACCACAGTGGTTGCAGAGGTCATTGGTGAAGAGCGAGAAGAGAAGGGGGCCAAGTATAAACCCTTGGGGCACCCCCTCAGTTAGAGGAAGAGGCTCTGACAGGGAGTCTTTCCATTTTACCCTCTGATCTCCCAGTTAGGTAGCTGGAGAACCGCGACAGGGAGTGGCTGTCTAGCCCAACATGGCTCAATTTGGAGAGCAGCAGGTTGTGGTTGACGAGGTCGAATGCTTTGGATAAATCTATAAGGACTGTTAGGGGTTCCCTTGTCCAGTTCTCTGAGAACATCTGTGGAGAACTTGATGAGTGCAGTGTCAGTCCCATGATTGGTTCTGAAGCCATGCTGGGAGGGGGCTAGTAGTTGGTGGGTCTCTAGGTAGTCACGGAGTTGTCTGTATATCAATCTCTCTTGGATCTTACCAAGGCTACAGAGTAGGGAGATTGGCCTGTAGTTGTTGGGAGATTCCCTTGTACCTCCCTTATGGACAGGGACTATGTGAGCTATTTTCCATGTACTGGGGATGGCCCCTTCAGAGATGGAACGGTTGAGGAGCCAGGTTAGGGGCCAAGCGAGTGCTGAGGCCCCTTCCTTGAGAATTCGGGGCGGGTATACCATCAGGTCCCACGGATCCCATTGCTTTGAGGGCTTTTAATAGTGGGAGGACTTCCTTAAGTCTAACTAGCCTAAGGTGGAAGGAGGGATGGTCTAGTGAGATGGGGGGGGTCATAAGGGCCAAGGGGGTGGGTGGGCAAACCTGCTTGGATCTGATCCAGGTTAGTGAACTGTCGGTTGAGTGCCATAGCAATGATTGTGTCATCGCTCTTTAGATTGCCTTCACCTCTATGGGGCCGTGTACAGTCTTTCCGCTACCCTTTAGTAGCCTGTTTATGTGGGCCCAAAAGAGTCTAGGGTTACCTAGGTTCTTTTTCTGTAGGTTAGTGACTTACTCTCATTTTGCCACTTTTATGACCAATTTGCATCTGTTTCGGAGCACCTTGTAGATTGTGAGGTCAGCTGGTAGTGAGGACAGTTTGTATTTCTTCCAAGCTGAGTCCCTGTGTTTCATGAGTGATTTCATGTTGGGGGTGATCCACTGATAGCAGCACCGCTTGGTGCGGAATTTCTTCATGGGGGCCAGCCGGTCAGCCACCATGGTGATTGCTCCCTGGAAGAAGGCAGCAGCTTCATCCAGTGTGGGGAGTAGGTTGATGGGACTCCAGTCTATATTGTTGAGGCATCCTAACAGGTGCTCTGGCAGTAGGTGAGAGAAATCCCGTGCTGCCAGGATTCGAGGGCGGACTCTGGGGGCCATGTTTTTCCAGATACAGAAGATTGGGGAGTGGTCGCTCAGTGCATCAGCTAGGGTGCCTCCCGCCTGTACATGGGAGGGATTACTCGTGAGTATCCAGTCGAGAGTGGTGTGGTTACCCGTCTTATAATTCATTCGGGTGGGCCCAGTGATGATCTGTTCTAGGTTTGCATCCTGGACCAGCCCTATTAAAGAGTGGTTGCCTTGGGGGGCCCAATTTAGGTTAAAGTCCCCCAGTATGAGCAGTTCCGTGGATACCTCCTCAGATATATCCCTTAGGACCGCTTCAAGGGATGACCGCGCATTAGTTGGGGGATTGTATACACATCCTATATTAAGGTGCTTACAAGGGCCAAGGGTGGTGCGCACAAAGGTCGATTCACCTTCCGTACAGGTGGCCTGTTTCGGGTTTATCTGTTTGGCGTTAAGGGTATCTTTCGTGTAGATTAACACCCTGCCCCCCCTTTTACCCTGTCTATCCCTTCTGTGGGAGATATATCCCAAGGCGGCTACCTCATGTGGTAGAATGTGAGGTTTGAGCCAGATTTCGGATACCGCCAGGATGTCCGGGTTGTACCGATCTAGCCAATATTGTAGTTCGTGAACCTTTGGTCTTAGGCTGCATATATTCATATGTGCAATGCTTAGTACCTTGGAGGATGCCCAGTGGGGGTTTAGCGGGGAGGAGACCATGAGATTGTGAGAGGGTGGTCCAGGATTGGGCTGGATGTCCCCGGCCATGAGCAGGAGGGTTGCAAAGAGGCTGAGAGTGGGGATCATTCCAAGGGGTAGAGACTTAGCCCTGATAGTCCGCTTGGCAGTGAGTAGTGTAGAGTGTAGGATTCCTCTTTTGCAGAATTCATGTGCAGTCAGGAGTCCTTCCAAGTTGCTGGGGGATGCGCCACCAAGAGTGAGTGGGGGAGGTCTAGAGGGAAGGTGACGTCCGGGGTCCTGTTAACCTATGGTCATGGTCATATCAGTCCATATGAGGGATAGTATGTACAGGACGTCCAGAAGGAGCCCTCTGTTAGGGCCGCTAGGATGGGGGGGCTGGGCTTGGGAGGACTCATGCTGCCTAGGGTAACCTAGATACTATAGCTGTCCACTGATATAGATTGTGGGTTCTGGGCAGAGTCAGTCTATGGCATAGTGAGAGGAGGTACCGAGGCTAGGGCAAGTTTCCCAGCTGATAGGAGGCTTTCTGGTGGGAAGCAGATTAGTCAGTTATGCAATCTAATAACAGTATGTTTATCAGGCACAACTATTGTATATAAGGCCCCTTAAGACGCATTTAAGTGAGTTCCCAGATGGAAGGGGGCTGTCTAGTGGGAGGCAGACTTATCTGTAATACAGTCTATTAGCAGTATGTTTATCAGGTTCAACTGTTGCTTTCAAAGCCCCTTAAGCACATGTAAACAGTTATGAATATTGAGTATAAGCTGGCTATGCAAGTTTGCAGAGAGGTTATTAACTCACTGGAGGGTACAGATTCAGTAATAACACTTCAGTAGGGTGGTATAGTAATCAAGTGCATTGTTTAGGAAATTAGCGAATATAAGATAGTCTTGTATGGGCAGTGATCTGTTGGGTCTGTTCAGATCAACAGCTTAATTCCCATATAGTGGAGGAATGAGGGGGCATTCGTGTAGGTAGAGCAGTCTCCGCCCTGTATTTGTCAGTTCCAGCGGTGGGCGGGGCGACAGTGTATTTAATGGGAGGAGGGAACGGGGTGGGCCAAAAATCAGAAGTCCCTTCTGATCCCTCTGATAGTTGGTGGAGCGACGAAAAGCCGCTAGAGGAGTCCTGGACATTGGGGGAGGTCCTCCGGTTCGCGGTGCGCTTGCCGATGCCTCCACCCTGAGGAAAAGCACTTATAGGTCCCAGAGAGTTTTAGTGTAAGTTCTGGTGTGGGGAGCGAGCAGCCCCAGCCTCTCTCTCCTCCCCCCCCTGGTGTCCTGTGGTGTTCGTGGAGCTGGTAGTTGCGCACTCAGCCTTAAGACCAGGCTGGGAGACCATCGTCACTGGCTCACGGTCCAATCAG
Organism: Neoceratodus forsteri; assembly: GCA_016271365.2. Taxonomy (NCBI): domain Eukaryota; kingdom Metazoa; phylum Chordata; order Ceratodontiformes; family Ceratodontidae; genus Neoceratodus; species Neoceratodus forsteri. The sequence continues at coordinate 1,474,152,969 of CM028131.1, forward strand.
CGAGTTGCTGATATTCAAAAAGTCTGCACACCACCTCTGTGAGAAACAAAGGTGCGGGTCGGTAGTCGTTGGAGTCCGGGGGGGCCAAAGAAGATCCGCAGTGGCGAGTGTCCTCAGCGAAAATCAAAAGTCCCTTCTGATCCCTCGACCCCGAGGAAAAACACTTAGGTAGGTCCCGGAGAGTTTTTAGCGTGAAGTTCTGGTGTGTGTGTGTGGGGGGGGGGGGAGTCAAGCAGCCCCAGCCACTCTCTGATATAACAATCTTGCCTTTTCCCCAGGAATGTCAATTTTGTCACTGAGCTGCTAAATTCTAACTGATACTCATGCAGAAAGAACTGAATAAAAAAAAAAAGTACAGTAACTGGTATACACAGCATATTTTTACAGTATTATATAGACAAAATGAACAAATCAGAAATGTACAGTATAGGCAATGTTCTTCATTTTAAATTTAGTAAAAGATTAACTTGAATGTGTTCAGTTAGATGCAAAATAGTCATGGTCAGTAATGATTTAAAATGACCATGATTGACCAGACTGCTAGACTGACTGGTTTTTAAGCCATCATCATCAGTCACAGTCAAAGCATGTCAGAACATGGTCAACCATTTTCAACAATAGGCAAACATGGTACCATGGTCAAATCCTTGCCGGAGTATGGAGAGGAATCCTGCCAGTGGTGGGAACCAGAGTTAAATTGATTCACTATCTGGAGTACTAATTTGTGTTAAGGAGTAGTAGTCTCTCGTAACTCTCCTAAGAGAAGCATTTTGGACTAGATTTCCTCATCTAGGACCTTTCAGAGTACATTTAAGTTTAACCGTATCCAGAACACTGCTGCTGATTAAATAAATTGGTGGAATGAGTTGTGGGAAATACTTAAACCTAATTGGCTGTTGGCATTCTAACACCATACGTTTATGTCCTAACGCTCTCCTCCAAAAGAAAAAAAAGACCAAGTATCTCCCTGCTCTTTCTGCCATTAACAGACCTAAGTGGAAGAACTAGTTTTCATAATAAACATATTATTATTGAAGCTATTGTAAAAATGTTTTAAAAATCTGGCTATTATTTCTTATTTAGATTTTTCAGTGCAATAAGATGCACCAAAGTCTGCATTGTTGAGGGATACCTGCACTGCCAGGGGCTGTAAGGCTCTCCGCCACTATGCCCCAGGGCGTGCAGGTATCACCAACACCTTGCATCTTGTTATATCTTATTGCTTACATGACCAGATCACATGCTTCCTGATTGGTCTCCAATAACTCCCTTTCCTGCAGAGAATTCAATGTGAGGTATCTCTGCTTGTCTTCCTTCATAGCGGGTTGGGTCAGTGATGTGGCGCTAGCACATCATGTTGCCACCTAGAAGACTTGGGTTTGTAAGCAAGACCTGAAATTCCACACTTTGGCTAGCTGGAGGATAACTGTGTCATGGAAGTGAGACTTTGCACTTCGAAAGAGAGAGAGAGGGCAGAAGGACACTGGTCCTCTAAAATGTGAATTCCCCTTACTGGCCGGTCACACTGTAGCATGGGTTCTGAAGGCAGCTGCTTTCTTGGCCAAAGGTTGCAGCTGATTTTGCCAAAACAGAAGCCACCTTCTGTACAGGTTTTTACACCTTTTTAAGCTAAAGCTGAGAGCAACAAACTGCAGACACTTGTCTCCTCTTGTTGGGACTCCTAAGTACAGCACAGTTTCTTTCCCAACCAAATACCCAGTCTGCGCAGAACATCAAGCAATTAATACACACAAGAAGCAAACTACAGAGACTGATAAGGAAAAAAGCAGGATGTGGAATCCATAAAGGATACCAGGAGAGAACAAGTTTACAGATTCTTTTGTTTCTCTACATATCTGTCTCCAAACCACACACATGTACTCACAAGCCTCAAAATCCATTCAAAATATCATGGGTATGTCAGTCCTTGTATAGGGAGTAAGTTGTCGTTCCACCAAAACAAAAGCCACACGCTGAGGAGTATCAATAGGATGAAACGTGTCTGCAGTTTATTTCTTTCAGCCTTCGCTGAGCTGGATATAAGCCTATATAGGAGATCACTTTTGTTGTGGCAAAGCTTTTCAGCCTACCTCCTACCCAAGTATTTGCCTACCCATGATGCCTTGCACTGACTTTGAGGTTTGTGTATATGTGTGGTATGCCAAGATATATATATAGATATCTGACAGTTTGGAACTTTGTGTCCTTGTACCCTTGATGGATCTCACATCCTGCATTTTTCCCAAACTACCTCTCTGGTATCCTACGTTTGAGTATACTGAATGCCTAAAATACTCAGGGCAGACTTGGTATTTAGTTAGAATAGTGGCTGTGCTGCACTGACGAGTCCCAACTATATGAAGAACTTTCTGTTTTGCTGTCACCCTTATCTGAAACTGATATATAAAAGCCTGAACAGAAGGCAACGTTTGTTTTGGTGAAGCCTTGCCATCCAATCCTTGCAAAAGGATTTGCATACCCATGATGTTTTACATGGGGTTTGAGCCTACTTGAGTGTTAGTCTGTGATCTTGAGAGCGATGACAGTAACCAGTTTGGGAATTAGTACATCCCTTGTATCCTTGCTGGATCCACACATGTTGCTCTTTTTTCCAATATGCCTGTGCTATGTTGCCTCCAGATGTAGTAAATGCTAGTCATGGAGTGTCCCAGTTACCTGCATTCAGAAGTTCAGGAAAGTCTGTTAAGGTAGGAAAGTTGGATCTTCATTGAGGATATCTCTTCCAATGGGCCATGGCTTTGGAACTATAAATCATGTGTGTCAGAGCCACTGTGGAAACTTTTGCTAGCTGCAGGCCACCCATGATGATGTGCAACGTCACCATCTATATAACTGTGGGCAGCCACTTGCTCCTCTGTACTTTTTTCCACTGTCGAATGCTTGTTGGACCTACAAAGAAACAATTCCACAGTTTCTTTGATATTTATTATTTTTTAAGTTAACTTATCAACATTGTCCCTGTATGCCGCCAAAAGAACCTTTATTTAGGATTTGTACCTGCAGGCAGTTATAAGATTTACAAGGATGATGCTCACACCATGTGTGTTTGCTGTTTGGGTCTGTCTCATAACATGAGGGCCTGTAAGATCTCCCAAAGATTTAACCAGGCCAGAAGGAGGTGCCATAAGAAGGCTATAGAAGCCTTCATTGCCATTAAGGCCATGGAAATCCAAGAGAAGGCTGTGGGCTCTAAGCAGACTTCTCCCTCAGGCTTGACTGCTACTGGGAAGGATACATCCCAGCAGTCAATGACCCTATCAACACCAAGGAGGGCTAGGATGACCGAGAAGTGCAAACAGAAGGATAAAAATAGTCAAAACCCTCCTCTTCCTACAGCCACTATAAACATAGAGACAAACATCCTTCGCCAGTTTGGTTGAGGTCTCCATTGATGTAGGGTAAGTTGTCCGCTCCGGTGGTGTCAACTACTGCCCTCTGACTGTCTCTGAGACCCCAAGGTTGGAGCCTGGCTGTGGCGCCACCATACATACTATGGACGGTATGCTACCTTTGTTGACTGGTTCTGTCCCAGCGATGACAGCAGTCATGAATCCACAACCATGCATTGTCAACTCCCAGGCTATGTCGGCATCATTTTCAGAAATGTTGACACTCCTGTTTTACATCGCTGACCACGTCTGTGCCAGTAGCCCTGTCGACAGGGTCTTACCAGTCTGCAAAGTCATCATTGACAGGACCTAAAAGCATGCCCGTAGTTCCTCTCCAGTACAACACACATCTCCGTCCTCCATCATTGGCTGTGTCCATTACTCCTCATTCAGAATGGTGGTGCGGTAGAATACAATCCTGATCGGGACATGGAGGATTTGGAGGATGAAGGCAGGGAAGAGGATCCTTGTGAAAGGGGACATCCTTCCAGCTTTACCCTCTTTTCTTGCAGTCAGGACTCTGTGGTTTACAACCCCAGGTCCCCAGGTCTCCTCCTCAATATCTCTCATTTCAAGCTTTAACTTTGTTGCCTGGCAGAGACCTAGCACTTTGCCTGAAGTCCCTACAAAAGCTGACAAGTACTGCCCTGCTCTGTCAAGTTCCACTGTTTGGGGGGGGTTTGTATGCCTGCAGTCTATAGTATGTACTTGTTTGTTACTAATAAAAATGTACTTTTTATATAAAATAAAAAGTGTATGCTATATTTTTGGTGTTGTGGTGTAGTTGTGAGGTCCCTTGTTTGCTGTCTGTCTGTCCAGCCCTACTATGCTGCCCAGCCAGAAACTGATTCCATAGTTACCTTGGGTGCTTATGATCGCTGTAGGACCACTGGAGTGAAAAGCACCCTCCCTCCTGATGGAAAATCCAGGAGGTAGGATTTCATAGTCAAGCGAACTTACACCTGTGGCCTCCTTGGGGCTTAGAATGGCAAATTACCAGGTTTACACAATTAAGTATCAAAATAGCTTGGGGAATTCTACTATGACTACTGTTCAGGCTCTTCTTGATAGCCATGCAAAGGCAAAACTTGCTAAAGCTGCACTGGCTGGTCTTTATACTAATAAGCATCTATTATGGTCAGCATGTGAAGTGTCTGATGCTTCTGCCAGGGCTGCTGCCTCTGTCATCTGCCTTAGGAGATATTCTTGGCTTGAGAGAGGCTGGCTTTGTGGCTGATGTACAGCAAGCTGTACTGAATGCCCCTTTTAGGAGCTCCAAGTTTTTTGAATCTGATGTGGACAGTGCACTAAAAGACATTCAGTCATCCAAAATGACTGTGAAGTGTCTGAAGTCCCTGACCCCATGGAACACTAGAGGATGTGGTAAAGGTGCATTCTGAAGGCCTACAGGCCATTGTGACCGTGGCTGCTGTCCACAATATCGTGTTCCAGGAAGTGGTCCCACTATAGGTACCAGGAAATAGTAGAGAGAGGACACGTGCTGAAACTGCTGTCCAAACCTCCAATGCATCTTCTATCATTGAATATAAAAAGTTTTGAATAGTGTTCTTTCAGATTCTCATGCCCCTACTGCAAACAGGGGATTGGCTCAGTGCTCTGGATTTGAAGGACGCTTTGTGCTGAAGAACCATCATCATCAGTCTTGAGTCTTGCTCTTTGGCTTATCCTTGGCACTGCAGGTATTTATCAGATGTTTGCAGTTGTGGTAGCAATCTTCTGGAGGGAAGGGCTTTATGTCTTCCCTTATCTGGACTATTGGCTTCTGCAGAGCACATCCAGGTAGTTCAGTACATGGTATCTGGAACACAGTACCTATTTGAGGAACTGGGCGTCACAGTCGTCAGTGTACTGAAATCCGTCCTCATTCCCTGCCAGCAAATTCAGTACATTGGTACAGTACTGGGCATGACAGTGGGCAAGGTATTTCTCCCCACAGACCGGGCCAGGGTCCTGATTGCTCAGGCCCATGTGGTACACAGGAGTCATTATGTGTCCACCTGGACAGTGCTCTATCTCCTGGGACTTATGGCAGCTGTGATTATGACAGTCCATTTAGCCTGCCTCCATATGCAAATTCCACAGTGGATACTTCAGGTACAGTGGGATCAATTGACTGAGAAGTTGGAACAAATGGTTATTGTCAGTTCTCCACTTCTAAAGTCACTACTGAGGTGGATTGAACACCTGCACTTGGTATAAAAGGGGCAGTCCCCCAGCCCATCCTCAGTCCTTTTCCCACCATCAACCATGCAAGTCAGACCTCCATGGACTTCTTCAGCTAGTCGACCGCAATCTTTACCACATTTTCGATGCCTTTTTTCTTTTATTTCCGTTGCAAGTTTGGATGATTTTGTGCATGTCGTCTTCTTCTCCAACATCGTTGATCGAGAGGTGCCCTTCCAAGTGCACGTGTGACAAGCAGATCCTGCATAAAGATGACCATTTGGCCTGCCTTTTTTGCCTAGGCCCAGACCACAACATCGAGGCCTGCCAGCACTGCCGCGATTTCAACCAGCGCATGAGGCTGTGGCACCAGAAGACCCTCAAAGCTTTTCTACTTAAAAAATGTTATCTGCCATGGAGAAGGAACTTCACCACAAGAGCTCTTCCTCTTCTCATAAAGAGAAGAAACCAAGTGGTAAACACAAGCACCGGGAGAAGCATAAGGAGAAATCCTGGGCAAAAGACCGCTCCTGGTCCCTGACAACCCCCTCCTCCTCCTCCGGGCTTGCCTCCTTGCTCCCAGTCTCTAAGCCTCTGTCCCTCATTTCAGTTATGGGAGAAGGCTCTTTGGGGTGTGGGAAGTCCTCTCACGCCTCTCAGCCACTGAAGCTTAAGCCCATCACCCCCTAGGGGCTCTAAGCCTAGTGGCTCAGCCGGAGGTTCTTCGGGCAACGGGCCGCTGTCTGTTGCCTTTCCGGCCAGGGTGTCCACCGAGTCCACCATGACATCCTGGGGTAGACACTAGCAAGTGGCACCCAAAACAGTCTCCCTCTTCCAGGAGCAACCGGCGTATGTCCCAATCAGGAGTGACGTCTCCTTCGCAGACAACTCCACCTAGGTGTCTGCCTACACTAGCCACCTCTACACTGGCCTCCCTGATGCGCACCCCCCCCACAGGAGAGCCCGGCACCTCCATGCTCTGGCCAGATGCTGGTTGACTACGCCCGAGGACCTGACACCCAATGGTCAGACATTAGATCTGACACCTCCAATGCCTGGGGGTAATCCTTTGGTCCTGACTCTGGATTACCAAGACCAGATCACCCTGATGCCAGGGTTACCCCAGCCGGACGACCTGATGCCGGGGCCATCTATGCCTGCCCCCCCAACACCAGATACTCCAGCTGTGCTGCAGAACCTCCCGCAGGGTCTTAATGAGCTGTGTGTCACATGGTGGGCCTTGTTTAAGGATAAAAAGGCTCTCACAACTCCTGCTATGCTGGCTCCCCAAGGGCTTCCTCCAGATGAGCCCTAGGGATGCCCTCCTACTCCACCTCTTAAGAAGCTGATACCTGACAAGGATCTTCTTTCTCCCAAGGAATGACCACGCAGGCCCCCCAAGGTCGCCTTCCCCCTCTCTGGATTCGGAGGACTCAGACGCAGATTCCTATTTCTCCTCCAGCCTTGGGGACTCGTACCCGCCGTTCGACCCTGATGTCAGCAAGGGCATCCCGCGCTCCCTGCCTGACGACCCATCATTTATGGATGTGATGCGTCACATCCAACACTTGAAAGGATGGTACTCAGAGGACATCAACCCGAATGCAAGAGGCTGGCCGCTTTCTTCGAAGAAGGACCCCTACCCATGGTAGTCCCCCCACCCCAGTGATCGATTCATAGAAGGATGCCAATAAGCAGGCATGGAAGTGTCCTTTTTCAACTCCAGCAGTGTCCAGAAAGTTGAACCAGTTGTATACTGTCCCGTGGGATGACTCTTCTATGGGGAACAACCTGAAGCAGACTCAGTGGTACTGAATACCGCCCACGGCTGGTCCAGACATCCTCAGCACCTCAGTACACAACCCCTAGATAGGACTCCAAACAGTTCAATTGGATCATCTGGCCAGGAAATTTTTTTTTCTCCACTACTTGTGCAAAATTTCCTTGCCCACATGGTCCAGTACCAAAATGCCCTGTGGGACAAGGCACTGGAAATCATCCAAACCATGCCAGACTCTCCCAGATGGGCAGAGCGCATGGCCATCATGAAGTCCAGCTTGGACATTGGTAACCACGTCCTGCAGGCCTTGTATGATACCGTGGATTCGGCAGGCAGTGCCGCGGCTTCTGCGGCCTGTATCCACCGATACTCCTGGGTGAGGGTCTCTGGGTTCACCCAGGGCATCCAGTCCAAGATTATGGACGCCCCCTTCAGGGGACCGGTTTTGTTCAGAGAAGATCCTCAGAATATCATTACCTATTTGCAAGAGGCTGGGAAAGTGGTTAGGTCTGTGCATACCATGTACAGACCCAAGCCATAACCAAACAGTCCTTTCATAAGACTGGACAGCAGCACTTTCAAGGTCAACAGCTTCAGCAGGCAGGCTTCAAACATAAGGCCTCCACACCTGCCACCAGAGGTTCTGCCCCACGGGTTCCCAGAACCTCTCAGCCTGCACTCCCCCTCCTGGTTCCTCCTACTGTCTTGCTGCCCACCCCCCTCCACCAGCAGAGGCCATGGGGGAGGCAGTGGGGAGGGGGTTTGGTTCTCCTTGCGCAACGAAGGGTGACGCGGATAACATCGGACCACTGGGTCCTGCAGCTCATCAAGAGAGGGCGCACACCCAAATTCACGGAGGTTCCTCTGGACAACCCTCCAGTTCATTCTCACTACTCTCAAGCCCACAGCACACACGTAACAGAGGAAATTCAGGCTCTCATTCAAAAGAAGGCCATAGAGCCTGTGCCCCTGGAACAACGAGAGGCAAGTTTCTACTCCCTCTTCTTCCTCATGCCGAAAAAGACGGGGGATTTTAGTCCCATCTTGGACCTAAGCCACCTGAACCAGTACATAGAGTACAAAAAGTTCAGGATGGTTACCCTGATAGGCCTAGTTCCCCCGCTCCACCAAGGAGATTGGCTATGCTCCCTGGACATCTAGAATACATACCTTCATATTCTGATTTTCCAGCCACACAGGAGGTTTCTGCACTTCCACTTTCAGGGGCAACATTTACCAGTTCAGGACCTTGCCCTTTGGCCTGTCCTTTGCACCAATGGTGTTTACCAAGTGTCTTGCCAAGGTAGCTGCAAGTCTCATGAGGCAGGGGCATTATGTCTTCCTCTACTTCGATGATTGGCTTCTGACTGCTCCCTCTCGGGACCGGCTTATAGAAACCATTCAAGACACATTCTCCCTCTTTTAGGACCTGGGGGTCTCTGTAAATCTCACCAAGTCCTCCCCCTGGCCAAGTCAGCGGCTTCAATACATAGGAGCAATCCTGGACACTGCACAAGGCAAGGCCTTCCTTCCCCAGGACAGAGCAGAGCACCTTCAGTCCCATGTTCAGCAATTACTCTCAGCTCCAGAAGTTCCAGCCCAGACAGTACTCGGACTCTTGGGATATATGGCAGCGGCCATTGCCACAGTTTGCATGGCCTGACTTTATATGGGGGTGATCCAGTGGAACCTCAGGGTTCAGTGGGATTAGAGGTCTGATGACCTGGACCAACCAGTCCTGGTATCCAGCTCAGTCAAGCAGTCCCTGACATGGTGGCTACATACTCCCAACCTTTCCAGAGGGATTTCCTTCTTGAAGGAACCTCCCACCCAGATCCTGACCACAGATGCGTTGGACCAGGGGTGGGGAGCTCATCTGGGCACTCACCAGACTCAAGAATCCTGGAATCAGCAAGAGCTACATCTCCACATCAATGTTCTGGAGAAGAGGGCAATCCTTTATGCCCTCCAAGCCTTCCAGACTGTCCTCCGGCCTGGGCCACTGCTGATACAAACTGACAACATGTCGATGTTGTTTTATATAAGCAAGTGGGGGCACACTCTTATCCTCTTTGCAGAGAAGCCATGCGAGTATGGGCTTGGGCAGTGGATCATTAGCTGAAACTCTCAGCAGTCCACGTTCTGGGCATTCACAATACTCTGGCCGACAGCCTCAATCGGACTCTGTCCAGGGCCCACGAGTGGGAGCTGCTTCCCGCAGTAGCAGAAGATCTTTTCTCCAGGTGGGGTCACCTAGAACTTGATCTGTTTGCCTCCTCATCCAACGCAAAACTGCCCAATTTTTGCTCACTAAATCCAGGGCCTGGTGTTTTCTGGCAAGACTTGTCCCTCTCTTGGGCACTGGGCAGGGAGGTTTCTCCGTGCATTCCCTCCCTTTCCCCTTCTGCTACAGGTACTCATCAAGTTGCAGTCAGAGGGTACAGAAATCATCATAGTGGCTCTGTTCTGGCCTCATCAGATCTGGTTCCCACTATTACAACAACTGGCGGTAGAACCTCCGATGCCCCTACCCCTTCGGTCAGACTTGCTCTCCCAGGAGCGGGGCTCCCTGGTCCACCCAGATCTCAGATCTCTGCATCTCAGGGTTCTAAATAACTGATTAGCAGTTTTTTTCTTGGGACAATACTAACTGTACAGAAAGTAGTTATATAGGTTTTCTATAAGTGTTATGTTTTTTAAACACAGTGAGGCAAGTGCTATGCATTTTCACAATGTTTTAGAACTTTTATGAGCAAAACGCTAATCAATTTTTAGAGTTAAATAAAACCCTGCATCTATATGCGTGGCTCCTGCAGACCTAGCCATCTCCAGATTTGCGGTTTCCCCCAGGGTAGTGGACGTCCTAGTGGCAGCCAGGAAACCCTCCACCAGGATGACCTATGCTAGGAAATGGAAGTGGTTCTGTGTTTGGGCCACCGCTAGACATCTGGATCCTTTCATCTGCCCAGTGAACTCGGTACTAGAGTACTTTCTCTCTCTTTCAGATGCAGGACTCCTCTACTCTTTGTTGAAGGTGCACTTGTCTGCCGTTTCTGCATACCACGTGCCTGTTGAGCATAAGTACATTGCCCAGCTGGACCTCCCCCACACTTTTCTGCAGGGCATTCTACACTTGAAGCCTCCCATCCAAGATCCTGTCCCACCATGAAATCTTTTGTTTGTTTTAGAGAAGCTCAGGATTAGTTCGCAAGAGCCCAGAGTGAGCTTTTATTTATGTATTTATTTTAAATAAATAAATAAAAGCTCACTCTGCCTCCCTTTGAGTCTGCCACGAGCTGCGCTTTCTGTCATAGAAAGTGTTATTTTTATTGCCATTACTTCTGCTCGGAGAATTTCCGAGCTTCAGGCCCTGATGTGTAAGGAGCCTTATTTGGCTTTCCACAAGGACAGGGTGTCTTTGCGAACTAATGCTAAGTTTCTGCCGAAGGTGGTCATGGAATTTACCTTGAATCAGGATATCCACCTGTCGGTATACTGACCAGAGTATTCAAACCGAGAGGAGGATTTACTGCATATTCTGGATGTACACAGAGTGCTCTGTTACTATTTGGAGCGCACCCACTCTGTACGTCAGCCTGATCAGTAGTTTGTTTCCTTCGCCCCCTGCCCCGAATGGCAGGGGCTCCAGATTCTAAACTGTGTTTATCCAAATGATTGGTTAACTGCATTGTGTTTTGCTACAATAAATATGACAAACCCTTACTGGGCTCGGTAAAGTCATTCTACCAGGGGCATGGCGGGTTTCGCCTTGTTGAAAAATGTCTGCTGCTGATATATGTACAGCTGTCACTTGGAGTTCTGTCCACACCTTTGTGAAGCACTACAGTCTAGACATTGCTTCTCACCACAGGGCTGGCTTTGGACTCATAGTCCTTCAGGGCCACCTGTCTTAATTTCCTTTGAAGAGACTTGTACGTCCACCCTTCTGCCTAGGATTTCTCCTCCCCTGCTTGGGACTCTGTCCCAAAGGTATTAGCTGCGGCAAGAGCGAATCTCTAGTTAAGATTGTACAGTTACGTAAGAACTTATAACAGTAGATCTTCAAGAGGAGCTCTTGCAGCAGGTACTATTTTTCCCCTCCCTCCTTCCCTCTGGTACATTCTTCTCCATCTCAGATACCTTTGTTCCTGCTTCACTAGCTGGTCTCTGATAGTAGAAATGCGAGTGGACTGGGGGACCGCCCCTTTTATACCATACATGACGTTGGGGGTGGACTGATGTTGGGGGCTCTCCCCCGCCAGGTGCTGCTAGATTGAAGGTTTCTGTGGGGTCCTGGCACCTGCCGGTTTCAGTCCTAAAGGTGTTACCTGCTGCAAGAGCTCCTCTCTACTATTACGATAGGTTCTTATGCAACTGTACGTTCCATAGTGTGGACAGTTTCTAATGCTGTGCAGCATTCCTTTGCAGTATCATCAAAAAGCTGTTTTTCCACTCTGAATTGGATTAATGAAATTGAACAAACTGGATGTTGGTTTGTTTGTTTGTAAAATTTTATTTTTATACAGGAATACATTTGTTGGGACATCAGTCCCGGTTTCAACAAAGTCCTGTTAAAGTCCTGTTGGTTGTTGATGGCATTTCCCCTTTCAGGATCCCTTGCCAGTTTCCTGCTGCTGTTTGGGTTCCAGCTACCAGCTTGTCGTCCTACCCTTTCTGGTATGAGTTTCTGCTGGTGGTTATGTTGCTTCATTGAGGTGGTGAGTGCTGGTCATATATGTGGCCTTTACAGTCCCTTCGCCCACCTTTGGATGCCAAGATTGATTTCTGTCTTGATAGCCAACCTCTCATTACCATGGGACTTGTGGCTCCCTTCAGCTATGTTGCCTGGCTTTGCCTTGGCACTGGCTTTGCTGTTTGGGCTGGAGTCACTGTTTTTTCTCTGTTCCCTCTGTGTGCTGGTCATCGATTTGCTGTTCCTCTTCGGCATTCCCGCTCTGTGTCCAGTCCCCTGCCTTGAGCATAGCTGTGTTCACATTGCCATTGTTGACTCTGCCTTCTGTTTGGCTTTATGCTTGGCTCAGCCGTTCACCAGGTCACTTCATACAGTGCCAGTCATCCTTTCCAGCCATCCCCTTTCTCTATGGGACCCATGGCTCCCTTCAGCGCTGTTGACGCTTGTCCTTGCCCCCATTGACTGTCACTTTTGGGTTGGCCCATCCAGTTTTTTTGTTTTGCCTTTGACCTAACTTTGTGAACAGTCCAGCTGTCCTTCGGGACACCTTGGTTGGTTCCTAGCCTCGTTTCCTGACCCCCATTCCTGCAGTGCTGGTTGTTCCCTCCAGTTTTGTCTTCTGGACTTATTCCATCAACGTGTTCTCTGACTGGGTTAACATTGTCTTTTACGGCATCTCTGTTTTCGACAGGCCATTGTCTGGCTTTGCCTCGTTGATGCACCCACTGCATGCCTGGTCCCCTTCTTGTGCAAGTCTGTTAGCATGTTGCCATTGTTGGCTTTGCCTTCACCTTGGCCTTCTGCTGCCAGTTCAGCAGTTTCTTTGGGATGCCTCAGTCAGTTCCTGTCTTCCTTGCGTGGCCTCACAGGGCTTATGGCTCCCTGTGACTTGCACCACTTGGCTTTCCCTCATCAACTATTTTTTGCTGTTTTGGGATGAAGTCCCTATTTCAGTGTCCCTCTTCTTGCTGGTCATCACCTAGTTTTGCCTCGTAAATGTCCCCTCTGCTTTTTATAAGGCTGTTTCCCCAGGTTCTGTTATCATCATTCCTGTCAGCTATGGTTTGGGGCTGTCCTGGATGTCATTCTGGCCGTTATGCTTGGTTTTTGGCCTCTGATTGGGCCTCCCCAAGATTGACGGGCCTCTGGCTTTCTTTGACCGGTCATATGGCTTTGTCTTGCAGACTGTTTTGTGTTTGATATCCGCCCAGTTTCACCTCTTTCTTGTCATGTCTTCATTGACATTGTCGTTTGCGCGTAGGGCCAGGTCCTGTCAACTTTCCTTGTTTATAGCTGGTGGTCTCCATGTCTATACACTGGCCATGGTGTGTATCTCCTGCTGGCACTTTGTTCTATCGTAGACTGGGGCTTCCATTTGTCTCACTCCTGTGCCCCTGTGCTCTGTTGGGGTCACCCAGTTGGGGCTCCCTTCTTTTTGGCCTATTAGCTTGCATGTCAGTTGGCTTGTATGCCTTCCTGTTGGCCTTCCCTCTGTTGTGTGGGGCACTGATTGCAAATCATTCTATAGGTGTGGCTCACTGGATGGCTATATCCTCAAAGAAAACAGAACAGTTACTTGCTGGTAGTAGTAGATCATTGAGGGAATCTCTTCTAGTGAGCCACAGTGCACCCTCTTGCCTTCCCCCTTTGTCTGGTGGGATCTAGTGTGGGTTTTGGGTGTCATCATTTTGCCTTGTCTACCCTGTACTGGGTTTTCTTTGTTGGTCATCATTGCTCCCTTTTGGGGTCTCAGCGTGCTTGTCTTTGCCATTTGTTAGTCTGGCAGGTTGTCGTTTCTTTGTCTCCAGCAGACAGCCAGAACTGAGGAGGTTTGGTCCACCCATGTTATATGGTGCCAGTTATGCACATCATCGTGGGTGGCCCACTAGGGAAGTGTTTTTGGATAGATGCGACACTGACGGCACGCATGTGTTACATAGGTGTGGCTCATGGGTGGAGAGTCCCTTGAAGATTTACTTTTGCTGCGAAGCAACTGTCTTCTGTGGAAATGGATAACAGCAGGACCCCTCTGAAACAGATGTTGCATCTCATCTGGACTATAATGGGTACATAAATTGTTAAAAAAAAAAAAAAAAAAAAAAAATGCTTACCTCTCAACTGTACCACATTATGAGGAATGTTCCTCATTTTACTTCACAGAAGCTCCCTGTTCCACATTGTGAGGACTTGTTTCACATTCAGTATTAACATTTTAAAGCAAAAATCTATAGTAAATGATGCAAAAAATATATTATTCAATTAATAACAGGTTTTCTGAACATAAATGCAAACCTTTTAACAGTGTTCTGAGCCTGCTAGGTAAAGATTTGATTTGAGTGTTCCACATTTTGAGAGGAATGAAAAAAATGTAGAATCTAACTCTAGATTTCTGTGTGCTACAAACACAGAGTTCAAAGTACTTTAGTTACATTATACAGGCGAGAGCTGTGGTAAAGCTATGCAGAGAATTACAAGCAGCCTTTTCCAACATTTGTGAAGTGCTTTATGTACAGAAGTTGCTGTAATGAATTTAAAATTCACTTCCATGGTAACTAGGTGTTTTTTGGCAGCCTTACCATTTACTCTGTAGGTGTGTCCATGCAACCATTTTACACCTAACTAAATAAGGCGGAAAGCCGTTTTTGAGGTGTAAATAACTGAGGAGAAATATGAATTTCAATGAACTGCTACTGAAGGGTTAATTTATTTTATTACAGGACTGAAAATATGTAAATTGCCTTTGACATTCAGTTCCGTTTTGTAGTATGCTATTAAAAAGCAATTTACTCTACTGCCAGTCCATAAATGCTGAAGACATGCTGATGAATTCTAAAGACTTGCGGTAGACGTGCTCCCCTTGCTTGAGTGTTGAAATGTTTACCTTTCACAAGTGCTGGTGTTTGTCATGTGAGACACTTACTGTAAATTCCTTTGAGGGGCGAAGGAATCATGATGAAGGTGGAAGGCAAGTTCAGGTCTCAAAGCTTTTTGAGACGAACGTGAGCTTTTCTTTGAGAAATATGTCCTCATTTCTGCTCTTACAGCAGCTTACTGTTGTAACCTGGTCTGGGTATTTTTAACTTTTTTTTTTTTTTTACGAATCCCAATGTTTGTTTAATACCTTTGATTTGGGGTATTCATGAATGAATAGTCCTGACTCACACAGCCCTGCATCCTATGCTACCCGGTTAAAGGGGTTGTGATGTAATAAAGTCAGACACCAGAATTATGAGGTCATTTGGGGACAGTTTTATGCTTTTTGAAAGTCAGACATTGTGAAATAAGTCACGCATTATTCAAAATACCTTATGGATACATGGACAGTGATGGCAGAAAAAGGCCTGCTGGTCCATCCAGCCTGCCTAGACTACCTAACTGCCCTCTACTGGCCCTGGTGGCCATCTCACACCTTTATTTCTGCCACCCCTTTTCTAACTAATCCCACATGCATGCCCCTACCCTGTTTGAAGTTGCTCACTGACTTGGCATATACCACTATCTTTAGTAGCTTGGTAGTAGAGCAATGACAGGAGAAAGTAAATAAAGAACTGAAAGTGATACCGGTATACCTAAATAGTGTAAACAGTTGTGTAACTAGGAAAATAAAACTGGTAAGCTGGAACCCTTGGGTGAACCTTTGCCACCCCCTCTCCTATTACCTGATCCCCTTTTACACCCATATTGTACTTCAGAATTAAATTCTAAGACGAAAAAATACAGCAGCACTTCATTTTATACATTGAACGTTATGTTTAATTCAGACCAAGCACAACAGGAGACGTGGATATCAGACAGTAGGTGGTACTAGAATCAGTGGTCAGGACCAGAATGTCACTCTCCTCTCCCATAAACTTCTCTGGCATGGCTTACTTGGTGTGTGTGTTCCTACACCTGTGTTTGTAAATGTCATGGTTAAAGAACTAGTACAACCAAAACAGACATAAAAATTATACAGATTTTAAAAAGTAGTTGTAACTTTTTATTTCTGAAGTATTTTTTTCTTTTCCTTTTGCTCGTTAAAGAGTTTTTATGTGATAATATTGTGTTGGCTGTGTGGAATAGCGCTCAGCCTGGCAGATATGTCTATCTCTTGTCTCTCCCCCCCCCCCGTACACACACTATGTAATCAACGTTGTGATCTCATCGACAGTGACATCACAGGTGACTGACCTGGCAGTCACTAAGTGGCCTTCCTAAGCAGCAGTGAAGTCAGTCAGTGAGGTCACAGTTCTGTTGATGTAGTGAGTGGAACAGTGCCAGATACAGTATGTCAAATGTCAGGCAGAATGCTGTTCCGCACATAACATCTACTAACATCAGGTAAACAATATTGTAATGTATGGAGATACTTAAATAATACTATAGTATCCCATATAAAAAAATCCCAGTAATACCACAGTAGCCAAAGTGATAATACCATTGTTGGTCCCTGATAATACTATAGTTCAGAAGTGATAATACCATCGTTCCACCTCTGAGCGATAGTATTATCACTAAAACTAAACGGCGCAAGCTCAACTCTCCCACACGGTAGGCTTGTTGCTAAGATCCCCACAGGCAACCTCCTTTATACACGATGTGATGTTCCTGAAACTGCACCTCCCGATTGGCTGCGGATTCTCTGTGGGCAGGTGTAACAGTTCAAAAACACGGCGGCCGTCTCCCGCTTAGCGAGAGAAAACCATACGTTTCCTTTTCTGCTGAGCTTTGTTTTTATTTATCTTTGCCAGTCCCACAGAAGTATCTGTTGAATCCTACAAACACTAATAAAGAACAGGACAAAAGGTCGACACCCCAGCAAGCGAGAGAGCAGCGGGGAGAGATGTTCATAAGGGAGAATCAACAAGTCCAAGCTACAGAGAGTGCAGCCCTCAGCACCACCATAAACAAAAGCTGCACACAAAAATAAAGTTGAGCCATATATTACAAAAAATAGGTTCCAGCTAATCACTCGGCTGTAAATTCCATCTCGAGGTTCTGGGGACATGTGAACCTCTTGAGCTTCGCTCTCGAGGTTCCCTATGTCCCCAGAACCTCTCGATGGAATTACAGCCTTGTAATTCACTGGAACCTATCTATTATTCTATTTATAATTAACCAAAGGGAAAATAAACAGTACCTCAGTTATAAAAGATAATGGTTGACTGCTTTTAAAAACTGATATTAGTTTTATGCATTACACTAACTCTTTAAGACTTATTTTGTAGACATCTGCCTATGAACTCCTACCAAGAGCATTTTTTGAAGTCTGAGCTTTCCATTGCTTAACCTTAATACAAAGAAGTCACCAGGGCAAAATACACATGTTTTCATTAGAATAACTCCAGATGTTGATATTGAGGAAAGAATGGGAGTCAGGAATGTTTCTTACCACAATGCTGGTTACTATGAAGGAAGCAGGCAAAACCATCTGCATCATTCAGAAATTGATCTACAGTTAATGCAAATGTCCAAAGACTTGGTTTTGGAGGGGAAACAAATGGAACCATTATTATTCAACATTGAGCTTTACTACATGGAATGGAAAGATAAACCAAGGAGAATGGGTGAATTCTGTTTTTATATAGGTTTTTAGCCTCCTAAATCTGGCAGACGACTGCATCAGCTTGATCCCAAGTACTTCCAGGTTGGCTCTCCACTTCTCCCGTTCAGTGCCTGGTCAGAAGTCTCCCCTTGAGTTCTCCTCTCGTGGCAGGGCTCAGGAGGGAGGGCTGTCCCCCCCCAGTATATCAAGTTGGAGGTGAACCAGGTTGTTCCTTGAGCTGCAGTGCAGGTGTGGAGACAGCTAGGCTGGGCTTCATGTAGCTCCCAGACAGCCATTTTCTGCTTTTTCTGTTCCTCCCCTCCTGCAGAGCATAGGACTCACACATAGAGGCGCGCCCGTCCTACGTACTCCCCGCAGTGCCCTTCCATCCTTTGCCTCCATGACCTGCTCTACCCCATGCCTCCATCAGGGGGCAGCCAGGGCTGGGAGAGTAGAGCAATCCCTTGGATGCTCAGTCCTCTCCCTCCCTCCCCGGCCGACTCCCGATGGCCCGAGTTTGTTCCTGAGCCCAGGTCGCCAGCATGGCAGGAGGTAAGGCACTTTGCAGCACCTTAGTCCTCCATGCCACTGGGCTGACTTTTCCTTTGTAGGTATAAATATTAGGTTTTATCCCTGGAGTGTGCAGTCTTGGGTATTTTCAGGTTGTATCTAAAGCCGAATGCCAATTTCTCCAAATAAAATACTGCTGCCTTGAACCAGACTTACATGTACAGTATTGTGACCCATTGCAGTCAGCTGTTTGGTACTGCATGTTAGGGTGCGAAATCTGCATGTTTACTTCTCCCAGTCATGATTAAATTTTAGGTGGCATGTTTGTTTTTTGCAAAAGAGCCTGCCGTGTGACACGGGTGCTTGAGCAGCACTGGTTTTATTTCTGGGATGAGGTGAAATATTAGAGGACAATGCAGTTAAGTGCTTAAGATTGTCATGTGACCATCTAGCGCTGGCCTGTGGGCTATGACAGCACTGTCAAGCAGCACCCCGCCTCCCACTGTGATGCCAGGATACTCCCGGTCTAGGATGACGCTCGACGAGAGGGGTCCCTCACAACAAAATGTATTTGTTCCAAAATCTTAGCATTATACTGGAAGCACTGAGGTTGAAATGCAAAGCCCCTTGCAGTCAGTCACAGGAGATGGTACTGCAGTGAAGCATACATATGAATTTATGGATGATAAACTGTGGACGTTATTTCAGTTTACGATGAGGTCCTAGCCAGAACCCTAGTTAATCACAACTTGAGGTAGCTCTGCATTATTCCCGGATCACCTCTTCATGACCCCAGACAAGTTTAGAAGAATGGCTAATCCAGCAATCACATCTCCCTACAGTACATTCTCGAGAGTAGCTACACCAGCAGCAGTCATTTCTCAGTCACATCACTTTGTGAGAAAGGCTCACAAGCACTTGTATCTCATTCATGTGAATGGCTGTACCAGCACTCACATCTCATTGCAGCAGCTTTATTAGAATGGCTCCATCACCACTCACATTTCATGGGACAGCAGGTGTCAGCACCATGACAGGCAAGACCCTCTGTCTCTAAACGTATGTTTACCCTATCCCACTCCTATCCCTTTTCTTTTCATCTTAACAGGCAATCTACTATTTATGTCCACCCATGTTAGGGACTTCAGGACTGTCTCCCTTTAATTTGTTTTGCTGTTGTGTCATTCAGATCTGTTGCTCGGTACGTGCCTCCTGGGGAATAAGGCTGTGAAAGCAGGAGTGACATGTATAGAATAATGCATGGGGTGATGTGTGTTACTTGAATATAATGTATGGTAGAACGTTGTTAACCCACAGAAATCATCATTTCCCAGTGTTGTTAACCCATCGATGTGACGTTTCATCCTTGTTAACCCATCGATGAGTTAACAACTGGGAACAGTCTGCACATGTGCACACATTTGTTCTCTCAGGAACCGACTGATGCACGCAGCGGTGATGGAATAACCGAACGGGCACAGCAGTGACTTATTTAAAAAGTAAGGAGCCCTCTTCAATCTTTCTTTGGATCATAACACTATAAAAAACTATGTATGGTCCCTCTATCAGCAACCAGTTACTATTAACCATCTCGAGGTTGTCATAGTGACGTAACCCTCTCTAGCTTCGCCCTCGAGGTTTACATGGTTGCCCTGGCCACCTCTCGACAGTTAATATATTGGTTACCGATGGAGGACCATACATTATCCTCTATTTAGTACGTAGCCGAGGTGTGTGATGCTACATAAATCCCGAGAGGGAAGCTCGAGGGGTTTATTCAAGCATCACATACTGAGGGTTTGTATTAAATTCAAGTAACACACACCACTCCGTGATTTATTTTATACAATTACTGGCCATCATTTTTTTTTCGTCACTGTTTGGTAATCTTTTGTTTGTTTGTCAGTCCACCCTGCTCCACTACCACCAACCAACTATATGTCTCAGTTCCCTTGGGAACTGAGTTGGACAGCAATGCCAGAAATCATAAAATTAAAGAAATTCGATGCAGTAGTCAAAGCTGAGAAGTTCCCCAAAAGCAATTGCGTTGCCTTGCCTTTTTTCTTTAAATGAGTGAACAGCAAAGACTGGGGGCATTCAGTGGGACCTTTCCCGGTTGGGAAACACATTTTAGCTATTTTTCATGTGAGGCGGGCAGTTTACTAATGCAGTGGTAATAAAGACAAAAAACTATAAAGTTAGTGTAAATTAATTAATTTGTTTTTTTTTTTTTTTTGGTACTGCTGTCCATAATCCGAGGTTTGAAACGTGTTTACCAGTGGTATCTTGTTCAGTGAAGAAGAAAAAAAAAATCTTCTCAGACAATGCTGCACTCAAGAGTGTCTCAAGTCTGCATTTGCAGGGCACTGTGCACATGTTTACCGTAACAGCTGTACAGCTATTATGGCAAATATTTAACTGGCTTAGTGACGGCCAGTTTTTATGAATATATATTTCACACATAGACAAAGCAGTTATGGCCTCAGTGCTTCACTAGTGTAGCAAACACCTTCCCTACCCCCTCCAAAAACAAACTCTGGCCAGAGCCGATAGAGCTGCTGGTCAGGAATGAGGGGTAAAAATGTGGAATTTTTTTTTTATATGTTTTTACACCAAATTTGCAACGTAGCCCTGTTGAGACCCTGCCTCATGAGGAAGGGCAGAGAAAATGTTCAACTCCTGGTCTAAAGGTGATTTTGCACAGGAACTGCAAAATCAAATTTCAGGATGCAAAAACACATTTTGGGCCGGAGTTGAAAAATGACAACTGTCACATTCATGAGGTGCTGTAAAGAAATGGCTGTGTTATAAATCTGAGGGAAAAATATTGAAAATTACCAAAGTTATAAGTCTGTGTTAGCAAAATTCAATGTAGGCTCATAACTTTGTTGTTTTTAAGTATGTTTACATCAGCTTTTCAACATAGCTGCCTTATGACCCCATCTCATGAACAGGGGCAGAGAAAATTTTAGCTACTGCACATAAGGTAATTTTGCGCAAGGACTATGAAATCACGTTTCAGGACAGATTTGCCTAATGACAGCACAATTGTTCATGATGCAGACGGTACACTATGAGAGGGAAGTGGATGAATGTATGAAGGAGCCAGGGAAAAGATGGTTAAGGGGAGTGGAGACAAGGGTTGGAGGGTGTTTTTAATTAATGCCAGGAGCCTGGGAAATAAGATGCCTGAGTTCCAGGACATGCTGGTTTGGGGGGGGATGTAGCAGAGGTCAGTGAAACTTGGGCCAACCCTGGCCATGCCTGGGATCTTCACCTGAGTGGGTACCTTGTGATTAGGAAGGATAGAACGGTGGGCAGAGGGGGAGGAGTGGCAATGTTCATTCGGGATAACATTGAGATTATTAGAGTGGAGGAAGCGGAGGGCAGCATGGAGGCCTTATGGGTCACCTTGCAACCCCCGTGAGAGGGAGGATTAAGTTGGGGTGGTATACAGGCTCCCCTGGAGGAGTGCCTGCTGGCTAACATTAAGGGTCAGTGTGGAGTGGAAGGGGAAGGAGTGGTGTGATGGGGCACCTTAACATGCTGGCTACCGATTGGGGAAATATGACGTCCACTGTGACCAGGGAGCAGAAGCTGCTGGATGGCTCCCTGGATGTGTTCCTCAATCAGCAGGTAATGGACCCAACGAGGGAGGGTCATATCCTGGATGTGGTTTTAGCAGATGGCGATCTTGTACGGGATCTGTTTGTGGAAGAACCCCTGACTGGGAGCCACCACGACAGTCTGGTTTTAGCTTAATCTGGGATGGGGGGATTGTTCAAGGATGATGATAGTGGATTTTCGGGGGCAGACTTTAGGAGCATGGGGGAAATATTCAAGGGGCATTTGCAGAAGATAAAACCAGTTATGGACATTGAAGACAGGTGGGAGACCATAAAGCGGGGGCTACAGGAGGCCACGAGGACCTGTGCAACGGTGAGTGGCAAGGGTGGTAGGTCTTGTAAACCATGCTGGTGGAATAAGGAGGTCCAGGAAGGCAGTAAAGGAGAAGAAGGCTGCCTACAGTAGGTACAAAAAAACAAGGGGAGAGAGAGATAGGGAAAACTATTGCCTTGCAGCCAGGCAAGTCTCCAGAATGGTGAGGAGCAGAGGCTGACGCAGGAGATACAGGGTGGGGGAAAAAGGGTTCTTTAGGAATACTGGGGAGAGGAGAAAGGTCAAGGGCCAGCTCAGTAGGTTGAGGGCAGCCAGGGGTGAGTGGAAGGGGCTGGAGAGCAGGCGGAGGTACTAAACAAGTACTTGGCCTCACTGTTCACTAGGGAGGAGGCTGGGGGACTCCCAAAAAAGGGGTTGCAGGACACAGTAGGGGCAGCAGACCTGCTTGTTGGGGAACCTGCTCTAGAACAAGCAGCTAGGAGAGGTAGTCCAGGGGTGAGATGTCAGGCTGGTTCTGCTGAGGGCGGGGAGGGATGAATGCTGATATTCCTATCGGTCGGGTATGAGAAGTCCTTAAGTCCCTAAAAAAGACAAATTTCCGGGGCCTGACACTATCCAGCCCAGAGTATTGTGGGAGTTGGATGTTCTGGCTGCACCACTGATGGATCTCTTTAACATGTCACTGCAGCTGGGGAAGGTGCCAAGGAATTGGAGGCAGGCACATGTTGTGCTCATCCATAAAGGCGGATCGAGAGAAGCGCCAGGAAATTATAGACCCGTCAGTTTGACGTCGGTGGTAGGGAAGATAATGGAGATCATACTTAAGGAAAAGCTGGGGGGTTTCTTGGAGGACATGGGTTACCTGGATGACCGGCAGCATGGGTTTGTTCCAGGTAGATCGTGTCAAGCAAACCTTGTAGAATTCTATGAGTGGGTGACATCAGCACTCGACAGGGGCAGACCGATGGATGTACTGTTCCTGGACTTTAGCTAGGCGTTTGACTCGGTCCCTCACAGTGGTCTGCTGCGGAGGATGTGGGTAGGCCCATTGATGGTTAGGTGGATTGGAAATTGGCTTTCTGGGTGCACTCAGCAAGTAGTGGTCGGGGGGGAGGTCTCATCTCCTAGAGAGGTCATAAGTGGGGTCCCGCAGGGATCGGTTCTGCTGCCGCTCCTGTTTAATGCCTACATGTCCGATATCAGGGAAGGTATAGGGTGCGATTTGAGTCTCTTTACAGATGACTCTAAGCTGGGGGCAGTGGTGGATAGGGAGGAGGGAAGAATGGCACTGCAAGGAGACGTGGATACTCTGGACAGGTGGTCCTGAACCTGGAAGTTGAAATTTAGCTCCTCCAAGTGCAAGGTGCTACATCTAGGGTGTGAGAACCCCAACTATGTGTATATCCTGGGGGGGGCGGGGATAAGTTGCAGACCACAGCAGGGGAAAGAGACCTGGGAGTCCTGGTGGACATTAGTATGAATAACTCAGAGCAGTGCAGCAGGGCTGCGGTCAAGGCAAATAGGATGCTGGGCTGCATCGCTAGGGGGAGTACCTCTAGGAACAGGGAGGTGATTTTGCCACTGTACAACAGCCTGGTTAGACCACATCTGAAATACTGTGTGCAGTTCTGGAGGCTGCACCTAAGGAGGGATATCCAACTCCTGGGGAGGGTTCAGAGGAGAGCAACCAAAATGATCCAGGGCCTGGGGGATATGACATATGAGGGGCGTCTAGCGGAGCTCAACCTGTTCTCATGGGAGGAGAGGAGCGATGGGGGGGGACATGACTGAGGTCTTCAAGTACCTCAGGGAAGTAAATAAGGTGCCGAGATGGGATCTTTCGATGGAAGGAGGGTGGAATTACCAGAGGACACAGTTGTAAGATTGCAGGTGGGAGGATTGGGGGGAAGGAGGAGAAGGTACTTCACCGAGAGAGTGATGGAACCATGGAATGCGCTGCCCAGGGAGCTGGTACAGGCAGCAACGGTGGAAGGGTTCAAGAGAGGGTGGCATGGGTATAAGCAAGATGTGAAGCAGAGGATGGCTTACCTGGGGATGAGGCAGAACTGGGGATGGAGTATCAATGGAAGGAGCCAGATGGATGGCTACGGTACCCAATCAGGGTGCTAAAGCATGAGCAGACTTGATAGACCAAGAGGTCTACTCTGCTGGCGTCTAGTATGTTAGTTGGGGGTCAGTATGAAGATTTTTGATCAGGACACTGGGGTTGGGCACCCCATTGTCACTATTATGTTTCTGGAGGGGTTGCTGAGAGGGAGATGTGGATGGGGGGGATATGTATAAATTTAAAAGTAAGAAATTGGTGGTAACGGTGGAACACAGCACAGTCCGCCATGACCAAGATGGCTGACGCAATGTGCTAATAGTCGCACGCACTGTACTGTTTGGTGGCCATCTTGGACATGGCAGAGTGTGCCATGTTCCACTGTGACCTCCACGGGACAAATATTGCTGTGCCACTAGAGTCAATGGAGAGGGCAGACAGTTTTGACTGGCACCAGAGTGTGTGTGTGTTTTTATTTTTAACCAGGAAAATGACTGGGCACAGCCCTTTTTCAGTCATGCGTGACACAAAAAAATGAATACATCACACAGTGTGACAGTGCTGCAACTCTAAATCCTGTAGTGTTCATTCAGAATCCTGTGACGTGGGCTTCTTTTCTAGTCACAAGAGGTCTGCAAGGTTCCACCCACTCACTGCAGTTCTAAAAAAAAAAAATGTGTCCGTTTTCAAAGCCTTCTTGTGGACCGTAAAGATCCTTATCTCAACATCTGGGTAAAACCGGGCTTGGCTCATGAAGGCCTATAGGAATGGAACATGGGGCCTCCTAGAACCATCCTCGTGGGCACTTCCCTTGAGATGCTAGGGGAAATTAGGAAACACAGCATCTCCTACCTTTCTGCAACACCTCCTTCTCTGAGCATGTGGGCTGTTTTTCTTTCGCATCTCCTCTTTGGTAGGGCCCTCTCCATGATCATACCCCCTCACCAGGGTTAAACCTCTGAAGCTTCAGAGGAACTGTCCTCTGTGCTGACAGCCATAAGGGTGCTCCACTTGAGGGGAAAGACCCTCATAGTTCCCACACCCTCCTGGTAGACCTGCTTCATTCTTGTGTGATCTAAGGGCCATGGGAGAGAAATAGATCCAAGCCTCCCTGTATCCCTGCTGGATTCCAAACTTCAAACCTTCCTTGTCTCCCACTCTTGTGTGTACCCCAGTGGTGGCCAATACACCTTTTATTGGGATCCATTTTGGTGGATTTCAAGAAGCCCCGAGATCTCCCAACAAGGAGAAGAACAAAAAGTACAATAATTATGCTCATCAGCTGTAAGGATCTTCATTGATTCGAAAATGCAACCTTTGCCCCAAGATCCACCCAAAATCTCTTGAGATCCACCAGTAGATCTAGATCCATATACTGATAACCACTGCTGTACCTTAATAGTGGAGTACAAAAAAACAAGCCAAAAATTAAACTATGCTCCCACTTACATAGTACACTAACTCCTCCTATCCCTGTTAACCCTCAAGATGGTGGCACAGGTCTTTGCCAGTCTCTGGCCATAAATAATCAGTGAACAACCTCCCTGCCCTCTCCCGATGGGAGGAGTTGTTAAAAACACAGCTGTACTCCCGATGCAGATCTATCAAACTATCAGAGGCACAGCTCTAGTCTTGTTTCTTGTCAGTGTCAACCACTTTCCTTGTGTAATGTGAGGGAAAGGGTAGCTGTATGCTCCTGCAACAGTAAACAAAAGATTTATGTCATTTGGAAATCTATTAATGTGGTTGACCGAAACTTGTCACATAACTGTGTGTTAGAGTCTTTGAATGGTGGTCCAGTGTCCCATCTTGTTTTAAAGCAGCAGTTCATGTTAACATTAAAAAACTGAAATATGTTCTTTTGTGCTGTGTATACAGTATATGGCATGCAGTGTTCTACTTACTTTTCCACGCGAGCCTGCATTTATACCTCCTGAATGTCAGAAAATCAGCATACTTCCTTATTTATGTCCGTCCTGAGACACTCGAGGCCCTGAAGCACTGCCATGCTTCCTTGTGCACTATTTCCCCTTTAAGCATGCTTCTTCTGAAGAAGGCAGAGCGGTGCTCTGAGCCGAGGGGAAAGCAGCTCTTTACTTTCCCGATGTCTAGTTGACCTGCACTTCATTAAGAGTTGATTCTTGGTGTCTAGTTTAGCATTCCCCTTCCACTTGCTGTGCCCCAACTCCCATTAAAAGTTTTTTTTTTATTTGATTTTGTTTACCCAGTAAGCACACTGGGGAAAAGAATAAATCTCATTTACAACAGTGACCCAGGCAGTATACTGCATTGCAGGATCATATAGGACAGTACGATGCCGTATATAGTGAAAAAGAGAAGGGGGAAAAACACAACCAATAAAGACGTGCAACAGTCCAACAAACATTCAGCAGAATAACCATTTTACAAAAGCAGCCTGTTAAGCTGAGTAATGGTAGCAAGCTGAATAGTCAAGTAGGTAGACCTTGATCTGAGATTTGAAAGTAGTATAGCTTAAAGAGCATATTTCGTGGTGTGAGTGCTCACAGCCATGAAGGAGCCTTACCTGGCTTCGAGTCTGATGGGGTAAAAAAAAAAAAAAATTTTATATACTGCCATTTTCGGGAGGGAAGGGATCGTATTTTTGCTCCGAGCAGCCGATGCCTTCCACTTCCTGGTTTAGAGACACGCCCCTTTGCCGTTCCATATGCTGACATCACAATGTGCTTGCATGGGGACATGCTCCATAGGCATGTTTGGAGTGCGTCCCTCATGCAACCACATTGTGATGTCAGCATATGGAACAGTAAGGCGGAGAGTCTCTAAAGTGGGAAGTGGAAGGAATAGGCTGCTTGGCTCCTTGGAGCAAAAATACGATCCTTTCCCACTCGAAAGTGGCAGCATATAAAAACAATTTTTTTTTTACACCATCAGACTCTGAGCCAGGTAAGGCTCCTTTGTACATTTGGTGGTGTATTCTGCAACAGAGCACGAAAGGTGCTCTTTAAAGGTTAAAGTAACAAGCTGTGAATGAGTTTGGTACATTCAGGAGATGTGGGTTTGATTCTCACAACCTCCACTTGCATACTGTGTGACTCTGACCAAGTCCACACCTCCATCATCTCTGCCAAGTATTGGTTCAGCTTGCTTGCCCCCTACCTTACCTCCCTCTCATCCCCCTCCCCCCTCACTGCCTACTCCCTCTGCTCACATGATTCTCACTCTTTCGCTGTCCCCATCCTCATTCAAACTCTGGCATGGCTGCTTTGTCTTTCTTCTTCCCAAATTTATGGAACTCTCTTTCCACCTCGCTCCATTTGCTTCCCTTTCTAAACTGACTTGGCTCATCATGAGATTAGAGCAGTGCAGGAGGACATTGCAGAGTTGGGGAGGGACCTAAGACGAGTAGCACACACAGTATCCTTCTCAGAGGTGCTGCCTGTCAAAAGCATGGGGGAGGCGAGGGCTATTGGCACCATGCAGTTTAATGAATGGTTGAAAAAATGGTACAGAGCACAGGGGTTTGGCTTCATTGGGGACTGGGGTTCCACCTGGAGGGACACCAGCCTATACTGGCAGGATGGTCTGCATCTGTCCAGGAAGGGAACAAGTCTGTTGAGCAATCGGTTTAAATGCTTCATTGGCAAGCTTTTAAACTAGTCAAAGGGGGAGGCACTGACAAGCAGCAGGAAAATCCCAGCCTCTCCCTACAAAACAGGGTACTAAATGAGAAAAAGACTGAGGTAGAACGGTCAGTGGGGGATGCTACAACAAAAGGTAAGGCCATCAAAAAATGGAGAGCAATGAGTACTAATGCCCGTAGTCTGGGTAACAAGCTTCCTGAATTAGTGGCCTTGATGGAGGAGGAACATCTGGATATCGTGGCAGTCACAGAAACATGGTACACACAAAACCATGACTGGGACATAAACATACCAGGATACACTATCTACAGGAGGGACAGGGAGGGTAAAAGAGGAGGAGGAGTAGTTCTTTACATAAGGGAAGGAATAAAAGCAACAGAACAAAAGGGTAAACAGGGAGGAGGAGAAGCACTGTGGGTAAATTTGGAGACAGGCAATGGCACCACAATCCGCACAGGGGTTGTATACAGACCCCCTTCTCAGGGGAGGAAATGGACAGGAAATGATAGAAAGTATACTTAGAATGGCAGAAAAAGGGGAGATATTGCTGATGGGTGATCTGAATATGCAGATGTTAACTGGAGTGCAGTTGCAGCTGCCACTTGAAGAGTGCAGTTATTCTAGATGCCCTACAGGGGCATGCCTTAGACAACTAGTACTGGAGCCCACTCGAGGAGGGAGAATATTAGACTTGATTCTCCAATGGAGATGGAGAGAGGATTACAGATGTAGAAGTGGGTAGCCATCTGGGAACTAGCGACCATCAACAGTATGGTTCACAATAAACACAGCAATAGAGTCAAGCCATACAAAGACAAAAGTACTGGACTTTAGGAGGCTGACTTTGCCAAAATGGGTGAGTGCCTAAGGAATGCACTAGCAAATGGGCAGGAAGGAGGGGTGGAAGAACAATGGGGAATAATAAAAACTGCCATCACAGAGGTAACGAGCCTTTGTGTGAAGCAAATAAACAAAACAAGACGATGTAAGAAACCACTATGGTTCTCAAAGGAAGTGGCAGTGAAGGTTCAAGAGAAAAAGAAAGCATTCAGGAAGTACAAGGAATCGCAGGAGGAGCAGGACAGAGAACTGTATCAGTTAAAGCAAAAGGAGGCTGGGAAGGCAGTCAGAACAGCAAAGGCCTAAACCGAGGAAAAGATAGCCAACTCCGCTAAGAAGGGGATAAAACCTTTATAGGTACATCAGGGAAGAAGGAAGACCAAGGGAGGGATAGTGAGGCTTAATAAAGGGGAGAGAGGGTGGGCAGAGGGAGACTGTGAAAAGGCAGAGATACTAAACAAATATTTTTGCTCAGTATTTACAAAGGAAGAGGGGGAGGTACATAAAGCAAACAGTAGTAACACGCTGGATACAGAAATTGATACCGGCCCATTTACAGAAGAAAGGGTTCTGAAAGAACTCTTAAAACTGAAGGTGGACAAAGCAATGGGGCCTGATGGGATTCATCCCAGAATTCTAAAGAACCAAAGGTAGAACTAGTGACACCACTGACTACCCTTTTAACAAATCATGGGAGGATGGGTGGTACCCGAGGACTGGAGGAGGGCAGATGTGATTCCCTTCACAAAAGTGGAGCAAGGCAGAAGCAGGAAACTATATACCTGTTAGCTTAACCTCAGTGATAGGGAAAATGATGGAATCACTTCTAAAGGAAAGAATTGTCGAGTATCTAGAGGCCAGAGGGGCACAGGACCCTAGGCAGCATGGATTCACAGCGGGAAGGTCATGCCAGACGAATCTGATAGATTTCTTTGACTGGGTGACCAAAGTAGTAGATCAGGGAGGGGCTGTGGACATGGCCTACCTAGACTTTTGACACAGTCCCACACAAAAGATTAATATACAAGTTAGCCAGCCTGGGAGTGGGTCCCAAGATGACAGCCTGGGTAAAGAATTGGCTGGAGAATAGGACACAGAGAGTAATAGTAAATGGAGTCCACTCAGAAGAAAAGAGGTTACTAGTGGGCACCGTGAGGAGTTCAGTATTAGGACCAGTCCTCTTCAATGTCTTTATGAGCACATTGCAGAAGGACTGGAAGGAAAAGTATGTCTCTTTGCAGATGACACTAAGATCTGCAACAGAGTTGATGCACAGGAAAGGATGAGAAGGGACTTGGCAAGGTTCGAAGAATGGTCAAATGTATGGCAGCTTAGATTCAATGCTAAGAAGTGCAAGGTAATGCACCTGGGAAACAAAAACCCAGGGGAAGAGTACACAATGGGAGGTGAGATACTAACAACAACAAAAATGGAGAGGGACCTGGGGGTAGTCATATCAGATGACCTAAAGATGGGCAAGCAATGTGAGAGGGCAGCAGGAGGGCTGGGGATACTGGGATGCATAGGGAGGAGAGGCATCACCAGTAGAAAACAGGAAGTTGTTATCCCTCTGTACAGACAGCTGGTGAGACCCCATCTGGAGTACTGTGTGCAGTTCTGGAGACCCAATCTCCATAAAGACATAGACAGGATGGAAGCTGTCCAGAGGAGGGAACTAAAATGGTGCAGGGTCTGCACGGAAGACATGAAGAGAGACTTAAGGAGCTTAATATGTATAGCCTCGAGGAAAGGAGGGAGGGGACATGATAGAAACTTTCAAGTACCTCAAGGGAATCAACAAAGTCCAAGAGGGTAGCATCTTTCAAAAAAAGAGGTGTGCAAGAACAAGAGGGCACAATTTGAAGATAGAGGGGGCTCAGAGGTAATTTGAGGAAGTATTTTTTCACAGAGAGGGTTGTGGATGCATGGAACGGCCTTCTGGAGGAGGTTGTGGAGTCAAAATCAGTGGTGGAATTCAAGCATGCATGGGATAGTCATAAGGCAGTTCTGGGGGGTGGGGGTAGGAAGAAGTAGGCTGCTGGTTAACTAGGATCTGCAGCTTATCCAGTAGGTAGGGAAATGGGCAGACTGGGTGGGCCAAGCGGTCCTTATCCGCCGTCAAATTCTATGTTTCTATGTTTCTCATTAAGCATTCACCCTGCTGCACCCCCATCCTCCTGATTAACCTCCTTTGCCCCAGATAATTTATGGCTTCTTCAAGTTTGTTTGTCAGATCCTTATATATCCCTAGTCTGCCTTATGCTTTTGCCTCACTTAGTGTTTGCCCCTTGCCCCCCCTTTATTTTGTCCAGCTTTCTTTTCATATTTGTTATTTTTAATTATTTTTCAAGTTGCCTTCTGTTACCTAGCTTGTGCTATAAACGTCAATTGAATTTCCTTCATCTTTTGATTGTACTTATTGCCAAACATTGTTAGTATTGTCTGTTTCCTCACAGGCATTTATGTAACCTGCCTGCCTCAATGTAATATCGCTGTTAAATTGTACCTGTCATTTACTCAGGCTTACTGTAACCTGCTTGTGACACTGTTAATCTGCTTGCTTCTGATCTACTGTATGTATGTATTGTTTTCCTCTTCCCCACCCACCCCCACCCCCGGTTAGTACCTGGAATTGAGCCTCGCCTCAGTGTGGTTCTCCCGGTTATCAACTTTAATTGATAGAAGATAGAAGGGGCAGCTCAGAGGTAATTTAAGGAAGTATTTTTTCATAGAGAGGGTTGTGGATGTATGAAACGGCCTTCCAGAGGAGGTTGTGGAGTCAAAAACGGTGGAATTCAAGCATGCATGGGACAGTCATAAGGCAATTCTAGGGGGTTGGGGGTAGGAAGAAGTAGGCTGCTGGTTAACTAGGATCTGCAACTTATCCATCAGGTAGGGAAATGGGCAGACTGGGTGGGCCAAGCGGTCCTTATCTGCCGTCAAATTCTATGTTTCTATGTTAATAAATAAATAAGTCACAACCTCCCTACTGCTCCTGGGTCGCCCCTGAAAACAGGCATTTGTGCCTAGTGGGCCTTACCAAAGGACAAAAATGGTGTTATTTAAAATATCTTAAATGAGATGATAAAGAATTCCATAACTACATCCGTGGTGCCTAGTGGGACCCTTTTCCTCTCCCAAGTCCCATTACAAGTTGATTTGTGGAGGCTAGCAGTTCCAACCCACTCACCCAATACTGTACAGTCTTATGAATCTCTTGGTAGCGCTTTTCTTGATCAGACAGCGACTGGCTGTGGTTGTGAACAGAGATCTGTGCCACCCTTGTCACTATCTGTATTGGGAGTGGAGATGCTGCAGCTGTGGTGGGGAAATAAAGTATGAAGAGATCAGCTTTTAACGGGACTGTGGAGAGGGAGCGGACGTCCTTAGACACCAGGGTTCCGTTTATAATAGAACAAGGGAGAGGGAGGGTAGATCAACAGATATGTGGATCAGTCTAATTTCTGTTTGGGTTCTTAGAAAGGGGAGGATGGAATATGGACAACAGGAGCTTGCACAAAGATGGGGATTGCATTGCAACAGTGATGCAGATGTAGCAAGTAGTGGAGATGCTAGCAGTCAGCACAATGGGCTTAAATGTCCCAGAAGAGTAACAAGCTGTGAATGAGCTTGGTACATCCAGCAGATATGGGTTTGACTCCCACAGCCTCCACTTTCATACTGTGCGACTCTGAACAGGTCACTTAACCACCCAGTGCCCCTGAGTGACCCCTGAAAATAGGCACTTGTGCCTAGTGGGCTTTACCCGGTTAGCAAAGAATAAAAAAAAAAAAAGTTGGTACATTTTAAGATTGTGATTCTGGTAAAAGTGTATACTGATGCACATACATTTTACATTATAAAAAGGGTCTCAGAAATGCTTCATTTTGATTAGCTGTTAACATTCCGACAGCTTTAATCTCTGTTACCCTGTCATGTACAGCCTGGTCACCATGGCCCATGAATTCTTCCTGTCAGCATTTCATCCTCTAGCACTGCTGAATGACTGGAATGATGCATTCTGATTCTGAACCAGCATTCGTAAACTGTTGGTGGATGAACTATTGTATTGCAAATCTCCCTCTCAATGAGGAAAACAGAGGTACACTTCTAAAACTTTTCTTTTGAAATACGTTTTTTTTATAATAGCAATAATGCACTCCCAGGAGCTAGATTAACAGTCATTCACCCTCTAGGGGCAATATGGCACTCAGATGCACCTTGTACCACATTACACCCTTCGGGGTGATTAACAGACTGTTACTCTAACCCCTGGTTAAGCATTATTGCTTACGATAATTGAACATCAGATTTATGGTTACTTTACTTAACCCCAAATCATAATGGCCAGAGATTGCCTTCGGTACTGAAGCGCCCCTAAGCAAACTTGTATCTGTATCCCCCACTCAGGTTTACCCCTTTAAGTGGGACCTGACAGCCAAAAAAACAAGAATTTACTGATTTGGTGCCCACTCACAGTTGACTCATGTAGGTTGCTGAATATCATTCCAATCCTTAAAGGAGATCTACTGGCAATGGGGTTTGAGCCATTGATGCATAGATTGTGGCTCAAGCACCCCTTCTCTCCCCCGAGTCCCAGTATATATTTATTCAATAAATTACCTTGTTGCTCGTAAAATTTTATTTTGGGGTTGATCCCTTCCACTTCACTATAGCTGCAATCTGCCTCCGTGCTGAGGCACATAATGGTGTGTCCTCAGGAACAGTGAATTATTGTGTATTAAAAAGCAATAAAATATTAGCTCCATTGACTTCTACGGTATGTACCCCGCGCTGATCTTGAGGACTTATTATTATGTGCCTCAGTGCAGGGGCAGATCAGAGTTGTAGGAAAGTAGAAGGGGATCAGTTGGCCTCCTTGGGGACAAAATACAGTCCCTGCCTACCACTTGCAGGTTTTTCCAAAAATATTTAAACAAGTGCACTTTGCCTATTGTCGACCGAAGCTACCAGGCTAAATAGCAGTAGCCTCAGAAAGTAACATAAGGACAGCCTTGATAATGACTATGCACTGAGAGTCTAACCATAATGTTGTTAAAAAATGTTTTAAACTGCTGCTTAACGCTGAAAAAAGCAACTGTTCATCAAACAAAAATTAATGCACTTAAAAATTGAAATCTTACAAGACTGTGCATGCACCATCTCACACTCCCATTTTTTTTTTTTATTCACTATGCTTTTTACGGCCACCCGGTACCTCGGCCCTGTCATGGACCCTCCGCTTCCACCCTCATATTGGCCGCGACTCCCTGATACCCCAGGGCGGGGTTATGGCACCAGCCCATAGTGTCGCATCCGACGGGAAAGGTCAGGGAGCCAGCCTGACAGCTAACTGAAGCCAAGGGCAGGCTTCATCAAGGGCGGCCGGCAGTGTTTTTCTAGGTTGCCCCGGGGCAGGGACGTGCAATGACATCCAGAGTCCGCCCCACCCCCTTACGTGTTGGCACCAGTTGAATGTGGTTCCTCCAGCCTCTCCAGGGGTCCATCAAGCACCGGATACTCTACCTCTCCCCCCCCCCGAGAAGGAGAGCAGTCCATGGGATGCTCAATCCTTCTCCCCTGGCTGTCCCTCCGACTCCTCAGGTCCGTTCCTGAACCCGGGTCGTTGGCATTGCCAGTGGAAATCCAGCTGCTGCACTGGCGAGCTGGCTTTTCACACTCTCATTTTAAGAATGCTGACATTGAAGTCTGCTAAAGATTTTTCATTGAAAACACTATTTCACATTAAAACCGCTTACCTTTGCAGTTCTAATTTTATTATGCAAAACAGCAGCAAACAATTTTATATGCACAGAAACGTTCCAGGGTGTGCATCAAAAGAATGTCGTGGTGCTTCCTCCTGGCACAAGACAGTCTGCTACATCTTGTACTTCGCAACACCCCTGTGGCATTCATCAAGTAAGCAATAGTCCATAACAGAGCATACATTTCTAGAGAATTAATGCACGCCCAGGTGAATTGGAAGGTACGAGGCCAATGGCTGAGTGCATTTCAGCACACTCTGGAAGGGCATTAATTTTCCAGAAATGCATGCCCTGAAGTCTGTTACTGCACTTATGCAATGTAAAAAGTTGACATACGTTTGTGCTAACTTAAGTAACAGTCGAGGGGGAGTGGGGTAGTTGCTCAGTAGTCGGTGTGTGTGTGTGTGTGTGTGTGTGTGTGCACAGTCAGGAACTGGCTGTGAAGCCATACTGGAATAGGCCGCACTACAGGAAAGTGTACTGAACTGGAAAAAAAATATGCAAGGGGAAGTTAGCAGAGACAAAGAGAAGAGTATGAAAAAAAGTCAGAGAGGAAAAAAATAATTAAAACCAATCTTGGGAAAATACGAAAAGAAGGGAGAAACTGGAGAGAGGGCAAAGAGCGAATAAGGGGGAACAAGAGATGGAGGACTCGAGATGTGCATGAGAATTTGGATATAATGTATCAGTGAATCAGCATTTGCTGTATTAAAACTCTGTAGACTGAAGCTTGATTGTGGCGCCCCCCCCCCCCGGCACCCAAGAGAGAAATGGGCTTGGTGAGGAAGTGTGTTTCAGGCTTTCATGAATTTGTTCCCAGAATGTAACACACTTGTACAGTAAAGGCACCCTAGGCTTGGAATGAATGTTTAGGTTTCACTAATAAGCATTCAGTCTGTGCATTGTGTGATAAAAGTGAAAGTTGGGTATAATGACCTATTGTTGAAGTAATATGAGCTGTAAATTTCCCAAATCTGAATTCTAAAGTTCTACTGCTGGAACAAGAAACCTATTAAGAAATCATGAAAATGAAATGGTAAAATACTTGTCAGGCATACAATATTATACATCGATGAAAAGAGAAGCATGTGCAGAAGAGAAAGTTTTGCAGAAGAAACGAAATGCTGGAACATCTAGGAAAGATTCCTCCTGAATCAAAAGCGATAGCCAGTATGTTTTTTCAGTAACATTTAACAGTTTTGAAACTACACCGTAACTGCAGGATAATTATATTTATTGACAGGCAATAAACCTGCAAATTCTGTGCAGTTACCTCAGTACCATGTACTGTAAGTGCATAAGTAGGGAAGATGCTCTGGGTTGGGGGGCATGGAATAAAATCAGTTTGGGTGTAGCTGGCAACAGAAGAGGGGTAGAGTGATCAGGGTTGGTGTGGTGTACAGACCACTGTACCTGGAGGAGGACAGAACAAAAAATTAGGGGAGGAGGTCAGGAAGTCATCAGCCCAAGTGGTGTTGAGTGACTTACATATGTCAGATGTGGACTGGGGAATCCTAGCAACCAGTTGTGCAAAAAGTTAAGATGTTTATAGCTGTGATGCAAGACTGCGTTCTTGTGCAGTGCTTCAGGAAACTGACTGGAGAGGGAGACACCTGTAATTTGGTTCTTTCTAACACTGATATAGTCAGCAACTTAAAGGTGTGGAAACCACTGGGGTCATGTGATTTAACATAACTACAGGAAGACATCACTCCTGTTCCAAAAACTCTAGTGCTGGACCTTAGAAAGGTGGATGTCGGCAAGATGGGGGGAAATGCTGAAAAATAAGCTGGTAGATACAGTATAGAGGAAGCAGAAGGGTCCGAAACAAAATGGGATGTCATAAAGAGGAGTGTAGTGGGAGGGGGATGGTATCATGCGTGAGACAGATCAGGAAGAATAAAAAGCTGATCTGGTTTTCTAGAGAGACGAGAGGCAGTATGTGCAAGAAGGTAGTTTTCAAAAAATATAAGAGAGAACAGAGCAAGGCCATCCAGGAGGATAATCTGAAAAGCTGAAAGCGGCCAGAATAATGGTAAGAATAAGTAAAGCAGAGACGGGCTGAGAATTGTTGAAGAGGTCAAGGGGGAGAGCATCTTTTTAGGTATATTGGGGGGGATGTGAAACTAAGGAGGGTGTTATCAGATTAAAGAAATTAGTGACATGGGTGGATGAGGATGGGAAAAAGGCTGACATACTGTGTGATTACTTATGTACAGTACTCACCGAGGAGGTGGGAGGGCCACTACTGGAGTGTGGAGTGCAGGCCAAAGGGGGTTGAGAGGGACAGTTTTAAAGGAAGGGTTCTAAGGGGCCTCGAGACCTGATGGTGGACAGAGCACCTGGTTCTCATGGGATGCATGTTGGAGTGCTGAAGGAGATGGGACAGACACTGGTAGCACAATTGACAAATCTGTTTAATTGTTCCCTGGAGGTATTATTGGTTCCAGCAGATGGTAGAGTAGCGAATGTAGGGCTGCTTCACAAGATAAGGGACTGGGATGACCCAGGACATTGCATGATTGTTCATCTAACCTCAATTGTCGTCAAGTTGCTGGAACCTATCATTAAGGAACAGATAGTGGAGGTTTGGGACCACATGGGTTGCTGGGTAGGAGGCAGTACAGTTTGTTACAGGAAAATATTACAAAACTAACCGGACTGACTTTTTGATTAGGGCATAAAAGCATTGGACAGGGGCAAAGCAGGGGATGTGTTGTACCTTTGATGTTCTGAAAGATTATGTAGTTTGGATTTGTACAGAGGGCCTGCAGTTCACTTACCCCCCTGGCGAATGTCATGGCTATCACGAAAATGGTTTTCCATGACACATTTTAAGTCAGCTGTGACCACAGGCTCAAAAGGAGTTTCCAACAGTTAAGTAAGAGAGCTGTTTAGGTCCCATGGAGGAACTAGGTCTCTTACAGGGAGATGCAGGTGACTGGGGCCCTTAAAAGAAGTTTAGAAATGGGCTGCAAGGCCAAGGTCTCATCTTCACCTTCAGAGGTGTAGGCTGAAACACCTGCCAGGTGTATCTGCAGGGTTGAGGGTCTCAGACCTAAGGACTGTAAGTGTACCAGGTACTCCAAACTGTAGATAGCTCCCATAAGTCAATTCTAATGAGGGAAATTACTTCAAGTGCTGATGATAGTATTCTGGTTGAGCAAGACCCAGGATGCTTATGAGCTTCAGTAAATCAGTAGTGGGGGTGCTCAAAAAAATTCCCAGACATCTGTGTATATTTGTAAACCTTCTTGTTTGGGATATAATAAATAAGATTTACAAATCTGTATAGACATCTTAAGAATTTTGTGTCCCCTCACTGCAATAGTGTAGCTACCCCACCTACATTGGGATTATCTTTCTAGGGGTATAATAGTATGAAACCCTCTTCCACTTAGAGGAGTAAACTTTGCTGCTGGTTTTCTGGAAATCTTCAACAATCTCAGCACTTCCTCAGACGTAGTATTCTGTGGTCTGGAAATGTTATTCTGCCATGAGATAGTGGTAGTAGTAGTAATAGTAAAGTAGTAGTAGTAAAAATGTTTTATTCATGTTGATCAATACAGAAGAAATATGAACATGGCCACTATCCCAGTTGAGCTGCTAGGCTCATTTACAATGGGTACCATTCACACGAGACTCTTTGTTATATAGACATATACTACTTTTACATATAACAAAAAGTAAGATAAAATATAATACTTTCACTTAAATATTCTACACACAAACATGTATGTTACAGTCATCATTGAACACATTACTAAATACATTATGGTCCTGGGTCAATATAGCGCTACAATAATAGCATGGGAAGAACCGTGCTGTGTAAAGAGCACCTGCATTTAGAGTGACAGGGTATAATAACGGTAGGGAATTACTTAACTTGGAGGGG
Source organism: Neoceratodus forsteri (assembly GCA_016271365.2). NCBI lineage: Eukaryota > Metazoa > Chordata > Ceratodontiformes > Ceratodontidae > Neoceratodus > Neoceratodus forsteri. The sequence continues at coordinate 1,474,191,158 of CM028131.1, forward strand.
ATCAAGTAGCCGTGTGCTGGGGTGCCTAGTCGAGCCGCTCCCATGGTGGAGTGGCCAAGGCACCAGCACATGGCAGTGTTGGAGACCTGGGACCACGGTTCGGTTCCCCTCAGGTCTCCCAGTGTTGCTACTCTTTTTTTTTTTTTTTCCCTCCCCGTCCGGAGTTTCTCCCCATCCCCTAGGTTCACACCCCCATGAAGTTGATTATATTTAGTCCGGGGTGTCTGGGGGGGCGAAGAAAAACACAAGTGTCCCATTGTTTGCTATGGTGTGTGCTATGTATGGTATGGTCACTCTTTTTACAGATCTTATTCGGCCGACATGGTTTTCCTTGTGGTATTAATTGCCATGCAGTTATTGTCAGCGACATTATTACCCCGAGCCATACATTATTACGCGCTTTGGTGCTAAGACTGCTCTACCTTGCAGAATAAAGGGAAACCAGTTACCTTATCCCAAAGATGATATCTCAGTGGCAGGTTGATTGGAATCCTGCTGGGCAGGGTCAGAAAAATAGAGTACCAAGCCTGTCTGGTCCAGTCTGGGACTATCGGGATTACTGTTGCTGTCTCTCTCCAAGCTTTATGAACACTTTCCATATGAGTGAAAATGGTGGGAAGGCATACAGGAACTCCTCTGCCCAATCCACGACCAAGGTATCCTCTGGACTGTGTCCCTAGCCAGTGGCCTGCAACAGAACTTTGAGAGCCGATTGTCCTCTCAAGAGGTGAACAGATCTATTTCTGGAGTACCCCATCTTCTGAAGAGTGAAGCCAGCAGTTGCTGGTTCAGTGCCCACTCATGGTTTTCATGGCTGAGTCTGCTTAGAAAGTCTGACAGCACATGTTCCTTGCCTTGCAGATGTACTGCAGAGAGTTCTGTGTCAAGGGAATAAGCAAGATCCCAGATCCTCAAGGCATCTGTGCACAATTTTGCAGATCTTCTTCCTCCCTGCTTGTTTATGTAATTTGTTGTTGTAGTATTGTCTGTCCAGATTTGGACAGACTGACCCTGTAGCTGGTAGGAAAAGGATTGTGTTGCCAGCTGTACTACCCTGCCTTGAGATTTTATGTGCTCCAGATGCCACTTGCTGGGAGATCCTCCAGGTGGGTGCCACACCCTAGGATTGAATAATCTGTTGTGAGAATACTTGTTGGGAGGCAGGGAATGCCCTCTGTGGTTGCTTTCCTCCTTGCACCCCCTACTGCCTGTACACGCTTCTGTGACTGGCACTAGGTTGGACGGAATCTGACCTTTGGGACCAGTGACCTCATAGATGGTACTTAATGTCCCTCATTTGAAATTTGGCCCATGGGACCATAGCTGTGGATGACACCATGTGGCCCAGTAGCTGCAGAAAATCACTTGTAGGCCTTGGGCAGCCCAGTGTGAAGGATTCTGCACTGACAATCAAGTCCGAAACCCTTTCCTGTGGCAGGAGTGCTTTCCCATGCTTGGTATCCAGCTCCGTACATATGAAGTCCAGAACCTGTACTGGTTCTGCTTGAGATTTCTGCAGATTTATTAGGAATCCCAGGTTCTCCAGCGTGCTTCCGTACCTGTCATATGAAATACATTGCCTCTTGTTTTGCTTTCCTTGAGACTAACCAGTCATCTAGGTGTGGAAAAAAACTTGTTTCCTTAGGTGAGCTACCGCCACAGCTAGGCACTGTGTGAATACCCTTGGTGCTGAGGTAAAGACCAAAGGGAAGGACTGTAAACTGATACTGGCAGTTCCCAAGTCTGAACCTGGGGTATTTTCTGTGGCTGGCTCTGGCCTGAATGTGGAAATTGGCATCCTTCAGATTCACTAACCCCAACCAGTCTCTTGACTGTAGGGATCATATCACTGTGCCCAGTGTGTACATCTTGAACTTTTCTTTCTTGATATATTTGGCCAGGTACCTTAAGTCTAAAATGGGTCACCATTCCCTATTTTTCTTGTGGGTCATCAGGAAATATTTTGAAGAGACCCTCGGCCCCCTGTGGGGCAGGGACCTTCTCCTTTGCTTTTCCCAGCAGTAGTTTCATTACTTCCAGTTCTGGCAGAATTCTTTCTTTTGGTGGTGGGCTGGGAAGTTTTTTGGTCTCTGCAGTTTGGGAAACCTCTGGATTTTCAGGGACAATCCCTGACCCACTACTTCCTGGATCCACTTGTTTGTGGTAATTTTTTTCCCCATTCCTGGTAGTAGTGGGTCAGCCTACCAACCTCCTCCCTAGCAATGGTTGACTGGCAAGCTTGGCAAAATTGTTGGAGGTTTTGCTTTGGCTGTTGCTTAGGGGCTGGTGCTGCAGCACCCTTGGAGCCCCTTCTCCCTCTGCTCCTGTAATCTTTTATGAGGCAGGTACTAATGGGCAGCATAGGGTCTTGGATAGTAACCGCTGCCCCTGCCTCCCCTTCCATATGGTCAATAGGAAGTGGAGGCATTTTCTTTCTCAGTGTTACTTTTAAAAGTGGACTTCTATTCACTTTTTTCATGTACACCTCTGTTTTGTCACCAAATAGTCTGGAAATCAATGGCTATTGTCAGAGTGCCCTGGGTAAGGATGGTATCCCTTAACCAGGCAAACCTCCTCAATGCCACTGCGTGACCCAAGACTCATGAAGCAGAGTCATTAGTGTCCACTGCAACGTGGAACTGATATTTAGTGGCGTCCAGGGCTGCTTTGCTGTGGTAGCCAGATCCTGTGCCACCTCACCACCCACTTTCACTCAGAGCCAGTACTGCATTCTACAATGCTTTCTGGTGCTGGGCTGTGCATGCCAAATAAGCTGCCTGCCTTAGACACAGGGAGGCTGTTGTATACACTTTTTGGGCCATTATGTCCAGTTTCTTGGAATCTTTTTTGGGAGGGTGAGCGGTGAGAGGCACTAAGGCCTTATCACAAACAGCTGCTTGTACCACTCCTTCATGGTCAGTTATTCCATCCCCTGTCTGTCCACCTGATACTTTTTTCCACTTTTTTATCAATGCCAGCAGCTAATTGGGTGCTGACATTACTTTTGATGTGGCCTTTTGGAGGTATTTGTAGAAGGGGACTAGTAGCCTCTTTGTGTGGGGCTAGTCCCATCATGTCCATGAATTCCATTTCCTTTTCATTCTCCTCTCTTTCATTAGAGGGAATATTGAGGCTGTTCGCCATCTGCCTGATGAACGTGGAATAAGATGTGTAAGCCTCTGTAGGCCTAGGAGGGGAGCCAGCTCCTGGTCAAGTGAACCATCAGGTTCTGTAGGTTCACCTTCCTTTTCATAGTACACATCCCCCTCCTACAGGCAGGTGGTCTGGAAGCAAAGCCTAAGGACACTGGGCAGGCACATTTAATAGATTCTGCCATAGCCTGAAAGGCCTGGAAAAACTTCCATACCTTAGGTATGCTCTCTGTTGAGAGCATCTGACTATGTTCCACTGCCTTCTCCTTTTCCTTCACAGGAGGAGTGGGAGGAACATGCTTTTTTTCTCGGCAGGTACTGGTTCCAGCACCTGCCCTGAGGCTCTTTGTTTGTATTTTCGCCATCACTAGAATCGGGGTTCCCTCTGTTGGAGACACTGATGTCTTTTCCATCCTTTCCATGCCTTTGTGATGGCTGTGAAGCTTTATCTTTCTTGGCCATTCCCTTTGATAGGGACTGCTGCTTGTGAGGAGAACCCTCTGATGCAAGCTTCCCACCATCATTAGCCTCTCATTCTGAGCCTTTATTGTGCTTTACTGACAATCTGAGAAGCCATACAGTCTTTTCATTTTAAAACCCTTTTCTTTTGGGTTTTAGGGCAAAACTTTTCACAAAGTTAACAATTAATAAAATCATGATCTGGACACAGGCACTTTCAACAAAGCTTGTGGCAGTCTGCCTTTGCCAGAAACTGAAAACCCTTAGCACAGTTTTTACCTGTAGGCCCTGTTCTCTTTTTGGTCTATCAGTCATGCCAAACACTGATAGAAACTGTAATTTTTGATTAAACGTTTCCTGGTCGAAAGCGGTGGTAGTAAATATTTTTTGTAACCCAAATCAGTAAAAACACTTTTAATTTTAGTAATAAAAGTCAAGCAATCTGAATTTAGAAGGTAAAATGTGGTTGGTTCCCTCAGGTGGGAACTGCACAATCAAGCGGCTTTCTCCGGTTCCTAGAAACCAGAGAAACTGTAAAAAAAAAAAAAATCAATGAACAAAAAAATCCTAATTAATGCATAGTTATTCAAAACACTAACTATTAAAATGAGAATATAAGATGAACTGAAAAACAGTTGACCAGAAGACTGTAGCTGATTTCAGGGTGATTGCTCTCTTCAGCGGAGAAAGAAATCTGACATTAGAACAGCAGGGGGATTGTGACCACAGTGCAGAATTTGAACTTGTATCCTGAATGTACCATCTTGATGGCCCAGGATGTACCTGAAAACAGTCCCTGGGATCAGTATACCTACCCAGTTAATAAATAAATAAATTCCACAACTGGCATAAAGTTATGTCTCTGGGGCAGCATACTCCTGTGGACTGATGCCATTGGTAAGGCATCTCATTGATGGATTCCTATTTGAAAGACCAGGTGGATAGGGAACTGGCTGGGGGTCAGGATGCAGGGAGTTGGGTGGTCTGTGGGGTGCATTCTGGAACCCGGGGAGTCATGAGCAGAGTACTGCAGGGATCAGTTCTGTGGCTACTGCTGTTCTGTATCTTCATTTGCATGGGAAAAGTAGTGCAGGTTATTGCAACTAAAGTTAAACACAAAAAAGTGCAAAATGAAGCACATTGGTAGAAAGAACGCTAAAATGGAGTACTGGATTGTGGGAACAAGTGTGGTGCAGACAACTGAGGAGCAAGACTAAAGAGGGGAAGGTCAGGGACCGCAGTTGGATAACGGATATGAAGGGGGCAGGGAGAAGTAAACACTAGTCCATTCACAGTGGAGAGAGTCCTGGAGGAGCTCACAAAACTGAAGGTAGACAAAGCAATGGGGCCAGATGGCATACACCCAAGGATATTAAGGGAGCTGCAAAGAGAGCTAGCAGCACCTCTGGCAGCCATGTTCTCTGAGTCACTCAACACAGGAGTGGTTCCAGAGGACTGGAGGGGAGGGCACATGTAGCCCCTCTACACAAAAGTGGTTGCAAGGAGGAGGCAGGGAACTGTAGGCTGATTAACCTCCCGTCAGTAGTGGGTAAGATCATGGAGGCAGTGCTCAAAGAAAGAATAGTGGCACACTTGGAATCCAGTGGTGCCCAGGATCCGAGGCAACGTGGGTTCTCAGCAGGAAGGTTGTGTCAAACAAATTAATCTGATAGTTTTTGACTGGGTGACAAAAGAGGTAAATCGGGGCGGGGGGAGGTCGGTGGACTTCGCCTATCTTGATTTCAATTTGACCTTCAACACCAGCTGGCCAGTCAGCGCAGCGGTTGGATTTCCGCTTGCGACACCAGTGACCAGAGTTCTGGAACGGACCCAGGTCGCGGGACTGCCGACCGGGAGGAGAAGGTCCAAGGGTCCGATGACTGCTCACCTTCTCCCGGGGGAGGGAGGGGATGCAGCTCGCTGTGTGCTGCCTCCTGGCGGAGGCCGGGAGCACAACAGCTCGGTGAGCCCAACTGAATGCAAGGGGCCTAGTGTATGTCGGCATGTGCCTTGACATCTGTGGCACACCATGCCCCCCAAGGGAGCAAACTGGAAAAGTGCTTCTCGGCTGGCCGGATGATGGCCAATGGCTCCTGCCACTGCGAGTGCCCTGAGGTCCCAAAGCCACCTCAGCAGCTCCCAGGGACCAAACAGATAGTGCTCTGGTTGTTCTCCCTGGTGCCTTCCCCCTTGGAGGAGAGGGACCCATCCGTTGAAGGGATACACCGGGCTACCCCTGGGATGGCTGCAATATGAGGTAGGTAGAGGGGTTTGGGGTGAGGGTGTTGGTGGGGTCCATGGCTGGCCAGAAGGTGAGGTGGGCCGAGAAGCCTAAGGGAGCAAAAAAAAAAAAAAGAAGACCTTTGACACCGGGACACAAGGTGGTAAACTGGGTTAGGAACTGGTTAATGGACAGGAGGCAGAAGGTGGTGGTAAATGGGATCCAATCCGGGGAGAGGGGGGTGACAAGCGGGGTACCTCAGGAATCCGTCCTTGGGCCAGTCCTGTTTAATGTATTTATTAGTGACATTGCAGAAGGGCTGGAGGGAAAGGTTTGCCTGTTTGCAGATGACAGTCACCAAGATCTGCAACAGGGTGGATACTCCAGATGGGGTGGATAAAATCAGGAGGGATCTGGGGACGCTTGAAAAATGGTCTGAGGTGTGACAACTGGGAGGAAGTGCAAAATAATGCACCTGGGACAAGGGAACCCCAGGGGACAGATACAGGATGAAGGGGGGAGTTGCTGACGATCACCAAGGAGGAAAGGAATATGGGGGTTATCATTTCAGACTGATGTCAAAGCAGAGTACAAAGGCTGCAGGGAGGGCCAGTGGCATGCTGGGGTGCATAGGCAGGAGTATCACTAGCAGGAGACGGGAGGTGGTGATGCCATTGTGTAAAACACTAGTGACGCCTCACCTAGAGTACAGTGTGCAGTTCTAGAGGCTGCACCTTCCTAAGTACATTGACACGGTGGAGGCAGTCCAGAGAAGAGCAACAAAGATGGTACATGGCTTGCACCAGAATACATATGAGGTGAGATTGAAGGACTTCAGTATGTACTCGCTGGAGGAGAGCAGGGATCAGGGTGACATGACAGAAATATTCAAGTACCTTAAGGGCATAAACAAGGTGCAGGGGGCCGACATCTTCCAATATAGAAGTGCAAGAACGAGGGGGCATGATATGAAATTGGAAGGTGGCAGGTTAAGGGGCAATGTGAGGAAGTCTCTCTTTCATGCAGAGGGTGGTATACACATGGAATAGTCTGCCACAGGTGGTGGTGGGAGTGAGCACAAAGGAGGGCTTTAAACATGCCTGGGAGGAGAAAAGCTGTTGACCAGGTAGGGTCAGAGGCAGCAGACAAGTATAGGGCTTACGGGCAGACTGGATGGGCCTAGTGATCCTTATCTGACAACAGTTTCTGTGTTTCTATGAGACTTGGGGATTCATCAGTAGTGACAGCCACATTCCACTGGTCAGTGCAACAAAGCATACAGGAAAGCAAACAGGATGCTAAGATGTATAAAAGGAGCTGGCTCGGTGGCGCTGAGGGTTGAGGTGCTGGACGCCACACCTTGCACCACGCTGGCGACCCAGGTTCGGGAATGAGCTTGGGCCACCGGGGTTGGCAGGGGCGACGGAGGATTGAGCATCCAGAGGACTGCTCTCCTCTCTTGTGGGGAGGGAGACCTGTCATCCTGCTCGTTGACTGCCCTCTGGCAGTTGCTGGAGGGCAGTACGGGTTGAGAGACATGTGCTGATGTCATCACATCGGTGGGGAGGGGGTATGGGAGAAAAGTAGAAAACGGAGCCTGGCAGGTTCTGTGATGGCTCCTGCATCTGCAGAGGTCGACCCCAGTGCATCTGGATTGGGTCTCTGGGGTGGGGGGGGAGTGCCAGTGCCCTCCCAGCCCCACTGTGGGGGGCAATCCACGGGGGACTGACTGGGGTCAGTGATACGGGGATGCAGGGAAGCCGGATATAGCAAGAAAAAAAAAAGGTGTATAAAAGGGGATTTGATAGTAAGAAGAAAGAGATAATACTGCCCCTGTACAGGTCTCTGGTAAGGCCACACCTGAGCACTGCATGCATTTCTAGAATCCACACCTCCAGAAAGACATGGAATGAATAGAGACCATGCAAAGGGTGATTATGAAAATGTTCCATGTGTAGAAGGGGAGCTCATTTGAAGAATGGTTGGCTGCCCTTAACATGTATTTACTGAGCTGGCCCGGTGGCGCTGAGGGTTCAGGCGCTGGATGCCACACCTCGCACCATGCCGGCGACCCAGGTTTGGGAACGAGCCTGGGTCGGCAGGGAAAGACTAGGATCAAGCATCCGATGACAGCTCTCCTAGCCCTGGGAGGAAGGGAGGGATGCCTTGCTCTGCTGCTGGTCCCTAGGGCGCCAGTGGTACTGCAGTAGCATGAGTGCTAGTGGGGGGGGGGGAAGCATGGCAGACGACTGCACATTAGTGCGCTGATGTCCTTGCATGTCCGTGCTTCCAGGGAACCAATGGAGGAAAAAGCAACACACAGATCCGCGGCAGCTTGATAGCCGCAGTTTCACTGGCCGACGATGCCCGGACATGTGCTGGTAATGGTTCCTTGCTGGGTGCGGGTGCTTTGGGGGGGCCCCCTTCGCAGGCAGAGATGCGTTTGCCAGCTGGGCATGGAGCTTCAGGGTCGGAAGTGGAACGGAGGAGTGGCGGCTGGAGGTAAGGCAGGACTGTGGTTGCAAGGGAAGGAGAAACTGTTAAATGATAAAAAAAAAAAGCATGTATATACTGGAGACTTGGACAGAAAGGGGGGTATATATGATTGAGGCAAACAAGATCTTGCCAAGAATCAATAGGAAGGATGATAAGAACTTGTTTATGAGGAATGAGGACACAAAGAGGACATGGGTAGCTGGAGACTGGTGGTGGTGATGATGGATTCAGGAGGGACATGAGGAAGTTCTTCACAGAGTGGGTGGTGGATGAATGGAATAGATTGTCCAGAGAGATGTTTAAAGTCAAGGCTATGACTGTGGATTTCAGCTTGGGTGGGACACGGGTCAACCTTAACCTTTTTTTGCACTAGCCAGCAGGGCAAGTTGATTCAAAATTGCACTAGCCCGCAGATGGTTGCACTAGCCCTTAATTATAATGGTAAATTTAGATCGCTTATACAGGAAACAATGAAAGCAAAGCCAAGAAATATTATTGCACATTTGTCCTGCTCCCATATTGCTTCCATCTCCCCAGCAGAAAAAAAAAAGACTGCAATGCCATCCATCACAGACAGTGAGACACCCCCCCCCCGTTTTGTACCATGGCCTCCTCTCTTGCTCGTTCTCTCTCCCCCCACACACACACACACACAACAGAGAGAGGCTATCACAACAGCAAATGTTAAATCGAGCAGTCCTAGCTCTGCACACACAATAGCTGACATCATCGTGCACCACACCACACTGTCACCACCACCCACAGGGCAATGAACAGAGTCAGGCAGAGAAAGACACTCTCGATCCCCACCCTATAGTCAAATGAAGACCTGCACTTTTGAAGGTTTTTGTACAGTCTTAAATGAGCCAGGAGCACATCTAAAATTTCTTTGTGGTGGGGGCTAGACAACCCTAAGGAGTTTGGGAAATGGAAAACTATGACATGTTGTTCTAACTGAAGGGTGAAATAAGCAACTTAGAATTATCAGAAAAGGCAGTCTTTCAATCAACAGAGGGAGGTGGAGTTTGCTTTACTTGTGTTACAAGTGTTAAGGTTTTCAGTGCAGGAAGAGTTTAAACCCACATAGGCTAAATACTGTTTTCTGTGTCTGCCCTTCTGCACAGCTGACGTGTTTTGGGGCTGACTGTTTTCAGACACAAGTCACCAGGCTTTTCTGGGGCTGGGAGGTTTACCTGTGTCTGACTTGGATGTTTGGATTTTTCTCTGTTTGATTAGCAGGGTATTTTCTCTGTCAAATTGGTTTGAAGCAGTATTACAAATTGTACGTGTATGGCATCTTGCTGACAGGAAGGCACTCATCGCATCGGTAGCTCAGGCGTTTAGCTGATTGTTTCGTGAGGGCACAGTTTAGGCCAACCCTTCCCACCCTCACCCCACCCACCCCTGGAAATAGTTCATTTATACTGGGTTCTGACATCATTCCTCAAGAGGGCAAGGTACACATCACTGTCATATCCTGTCTAGCACACTGCACTGACAATATAAGCATACACATTATATAAATATATATATTTCTATATAACGCACCAATCACACACACACACACAAAAAAAAAAAAAACTAAAGGTAGACAGTTATGTGGGGAGTAGTACAATGTAATGGCTGTGGGGCAGCAGTCTTCCAGGAGTCTTTCTGGAGGCTGAGATGCTGCCCTGTTTGCAGACAACTATCTGCCCTGAGGGAGGAAGTTGCCCATCTTCAGGCCGCACTGGACAGTGGCAAGGGAACCTCCCCCATCCAGGGAGCACCACAGCCACCACCACTACCTCAGAGGTTGAAGAAAGCACAGCAGTTGGACCACAGTGGGCTCAGGAGGGTAGGGTGGTGGAACAGAGGCACACCCAGTCAGTTGTTACACTCCACAATCCTACACACCATTCTGGGGAGACAGTTCCCCATGGATGCACCATGAAGAGGAGACTAAGGAGGGTGCAGACAACTGTCAAAAGGAGGCCCTCAGGAAGGAGGCAGAGGCACCACAGGGAAAGAGCAGCTCCTGGTGGGGACTCAATTATTGGGGGATAGAACTGGGGAGCAGGAAAACTGAAGTAAGGTGCCTGCCTGGTGCCATGGCTTGGAGGGACAGGAAGCGCATCCTTAGGATCACGAGAACAGTTGCACGGGAGTCTGAGCTGGACATCATTGTCCACCTAGGGACAAATGACTTGGTTCATCATGAGATTAGAGCAGTGCAAAAGGACTTTGTAGAGTTGGGGAGGGGCTTAAGACAAGTAGCACACACAGTATCCTTCTTAGAGGTGCTGCCTCAGTGGCATGAGTGAGGCAAGGGTACTTTGCACCATGCAGTTTAACAAATGGTTAAAAAAATGGTGTGGAGCACAGGGGTTTGGCTTCATTGGGGACTGGGGTTCCACCTGGAGGGACACCAGCCTATACTGGCAGGATGGTCTGCATCTGTCCAGGAAGGGAACAAGTCTTTTGGGCAATCAGTTTAAATGCTTCATTTGCAAGCCTTTAAACTACTCAAGGGGGGAGGCACTGATAAGCAGAAGGAAAATCCCAGCCTCCCCCTACAAAACGGGGTACTAAATGAGAAAAAGGCCAAGGTAGAAAGGTCAGTGGGGGTTGCCGCTACAGAAGGTAAAGCCATCAAAAAATGGAGAGCAATGAGTACCAATGCCCGTAGTCTGGGTAACAAGCTTCCTGAATTAGTGGCCTTGATGGAGGAGGAAGATCTGGATATTGTGGCAGTCACAGAAACATGGTACACACAGAACCATGACTGGGACGTAAACATACCAGGATACACTATCTACAGGAGGGACAGGGAGGGTAAAAGAGGAGGAGGAGAAGCTCTCTACATAAGAGAAGAAATCAAAGCAACAGAACAAAAGGGTAAACAGGGAGGAGAAGAAGCACTGTGGGTCACTTTGGAGGCAGGTAATGGCACCACAATCCGCACAGGGGTTGTATACAGACCCCCCTCTCAGGGGGAGGAAATGGACAAGGAAATGATAGAAAGTATACTTAGAATGGCAGATAAAGGGGAGATATTGCTGATGGGTGATCTGAATATGCCAGATGTTAACTGGAGTGCAGTTGCAGCAGCCACTTCTAAGAGTGGGTTATTCTGGATGCCTACAGGGGCATGCCTTAGAACAACTAGTATTGGAGCCCACTCGAGAGGAGCAATCTTAGACCTGGTTCTCTCAAGCGGAGATGAAGAGAGGATCACAGATGTAGAAGTGGGTAGCCATCTGGGAACTAGCGACCATCGAACAGTATGGTTCACAATAAACACAGCAATAGAGTCCAAGCCATACAAAGACAAAGGTACTGGATTTTAGGAGGGCTGACTTTGCCAAAATGGGTGAGTGCCTAAGGGAATGCACTAGCAAATGGGCAGGAAGGAGGGTGGAAGAACAATGGGGAATAATAAAAACTGCCATCACAGAGGTAACAAGCCTTTGTGTAAAGCAAATAAACGAAACGAGGTAAGAAACCACTATGGTTCTCAAAGGAAGTGGCAGTGAAGGTTCAAGAGAAAAAGAAAGCATTCAGGAAGTACAAGGAACCACAGAAGGAACAGGACAGAGAACTGTATCAGTTAGAGCAAAAGGAAGCTGGAAAGGCAGTCAGAATAGCAAAGGCCCAAACCGAGGAAACGATAGCCAGCTCAGTTAAGAAGGGGGATAAAACCTTTTATAGGTACATCAGGGAGCGAAGGAAGACCAAGGGAGGGAGAGTGAGGCCTAATAAAGGGAGGGTGGGCAGAGGGTGACTGTGAAAAGGCAGAGATACTAAACAAATATTTTTGCTCTGTATTTACAAAGGAAGAGGGGGAGGTACCTAAAACAAACAGTAGAAACACTCTGGATACAGAAGTTGATACCAGCCCATTTACAGAAGAAAGGGTTCTGAAAGAACTCTTAAAACTGAAGTAGGATAAAGCAATGGGCTGATGGATTCATCCCAGAATTCTAAAAGAACTAAGGGTAGAACTAGTGACACCACTGACTACCCTTTTAACAAATCATGGGAGGATGGGTGGTACCTGAGGACTGGAGGAGGGCAGATGTGATTCCCCTTCACAAAAGTGGGAGCAAGGCAGAAGCAGGAAACTACAGACCTGTAGTTTAACCTCAGTGGTAGGAAAATAGTGGAATCACTTCTGAAGGAAAAGAATTGTTGCGTATCTAGAGGCCAGAGGGCACAGGACCCAAGGCAGCATGGATTCACAGCAGGAAGGTCATGCAGACAAATCTGATAGATTTCTTTGACTGGGTGACCAAAGTAGTAGATCAGGGAGGGGCTGTGGACATGGCCTACCTAGACTTTAGCAAGGCATTTGACACAGTCCCACACAAAAGATTAATATACAAGTTAGCCAGCCTGGGAGTGGGTCCCAAGATGACAGCCTGGGTAAAGAATTGGCTGGAGAATAGGACACAGAGAGTAATAGTAAATGGAGTCCACTCTGAAAAAAGGGGGTTAGCAGTGGGGTACCACAGGGTTCAGTATTAGGACCGGTCCTCTTCAATGTCTTTATAAGCGACATTGCAGAGGGACTGGAAGGAAAAGTATGTCTCTGCAGATGACACAAAGATCTGCAACAGAGTTGATGCACAAGGTGGGGTGGAAAGGATGAGAAGGGACTTGGCAAGGTTAGAGGAATGGTCAAATGTATGGCAGCTTAGATTCAGTGCTAAGAAGTGCAAGGTAATGCACCTGGGAAACAAAAACCCAGGGGAAGAGTACACAATGGGGGTGAGATACTAACAACAACAAAAATGGAAAGGGACCTGGGGTAGTCATATCAGATGACCTAAAGGTGGGCAAGCAATGTGAGAGGGCAGCAAGGAGGGCTGGGGGATACTGGGATGCATAGGAGAGGCATCACCAGCAGAAAACAAGAAGTTATTATCCCTCTGTACAGACAGCTGGTGAGACCACATCTGGAGTACTGCGTGCAGTTCTGGAGACCCAATCTCCATAAAGACATAGACAGGATGGAAGCTGTCAGAGGAGGGCAACTAAAATGGTTCAGGGTCTGCACGGAAGACATATGAAGTGAGACTTAAGGAGCTTAATATGTTAGCCTCGAGGAAAGGAGGAGAGGGGACATGATAGAAACTTTCAAGTACCTCAAGGGAATCAACAAAGTCCAAGAGGGTAGCATCTTTCAAAAAAGAGGTGTGCAAGAACAAGGGGGCACAATTTGAAGATAGAAGAGGCGGCTCAGAGGTAATTTAAGGAAGTATTTTTTCACAGAGAGGGTTGTGGATGCATGGGACAGCCTTCCAGAGGAGGTTGTGGAGTCAAAAACAGTGGTGGAATTCAAGCATGCATGGGACAGTCATAAGGCAATTCTAGGGGGTGGGGGTAGGAAGAAGTAGGCTGCTAGTTAGCTAGGATCTGCAGCTTATCCATCAGGTAGGGAAATGGGCAGACTGGGTGGGCCAAGCGGTCCTTATCTGCCGCCAAATTCTATGTTTCTATGTTCTATGTTTCTATGTTTATTTGTAAAATCATTGATTTTAATATGCTCTGCCCCAGCAATGACATATTTTCTTTAACATTGTCCTTTCATCAGCCCAGGAGAAACAGTACACAGGCATAACACTATAGTATTTATATTTCTGTATAGGATGATCTGTGCACCCCAGGAAAGGATGCCTATTTCAGGTTTCAAATTGTGTATTTTATCAAGGTTTATTTTTGTACCATACATGATCCAAAGCTTTGTTTTTAGGCTGAAAGGACATGCCGAATGGGATAAGGGTGGAACTGTATGGATGTTGATTGCTGGCATGGTCCATTTAGACGAGCTGGGGACACCCTACACTTGCCAGTAATGGCAGCTATGGATCTATGGATGGTCACTTCAGAGTCTGGTCTGCAGTGGTGTCCAGGAAAAGAACAGAGTGAAGAGATTTGGAGGGGAGAGGGAAGTTATGGTGAGGCTGGGATAAAATCTACCACCTGCAGGGCCGATCCTGTATACCTCTTTGCATTTTGTCACTGAAATGTTGGATACAAATACTCAAAATGTAGAGAAATGAGGGGAACTGGTCTTAATAATATTGGACAAATTGTTAGAAATAGACACATTCAGAAAACTGGAACCTAGTGACTTAACAGCACTCTACCCTTGATCACATCCTGGACACTAGATGAAAGTCTTAACAGTGGAGTGATAATGACTCACATTGAGTCTTTTGTGGGATCCCTGTCTTGAACTGCCAGATAATTGCAGCTCTTACTGAGCTGTTAATCATGCCTGGCCATCTGGAACATTGAGAGAGATAAGCATGAGGACTAGAGAATGCTAAAGTAGAGACTTTTTTAACTTCATCAACAGCCATGTAAATCTGCACTAGTCAAGATGGGCAATAGAGAGTTAGCTGCACTAGCCCTGGTAAATTTGCACTAGTGTTTGGGCTAGTAAAACAATGTTAAGATCGACCCCTGGTGGGACAGGTGTAAGGGAAAGGGGGACCCACTTGCAGAGGCTAAGAGGAAAATGGATGTCTGGGGAAGGAAGTTATAGAATCTCTAAATACAGCCTGGAATTAGGCTGAGCATGGAGCTAGACTGACTAGATAGGCCTCTAGGTCTTGTGCCAACACAATCTAGGTTTCAGTGTTTCTATAATATAAACCTAACAGACAAACTGGAGGGGAGGGCAGGAGGAAGTCAGCAAGGAGAGTCTTATGATTAGGGACTCCGTGATTGGGGAAATAGAGAGGGTGGTGGGGGAGGGAGGGAGATGAAATGGTCAGTGCCATCCCGGTGCACCAGCTGTCTGGGATATAGATAGGATAGGGGAGGATGGTGGAGAAGGGGGAGCTGGAGCTGGGGGTACATAGATACATAGACAGTGTCGGCAGATAAGGGCCTATGGCCCACCCAGTCTGCCCATTTGAGCTTGTAAGTTCAGTTTGTTTTCCTAGAAGTCTGTTGCCCCTTACCCCTGACCTCCAGAATTTATGTCTATCCCATGCATTCTTAAATCCCGTGATTGTTTCAGCCCCCACCACTTTCTCTGGCAGGGTGTTTCACTTGTCCACCACCCGTTCTGTGAAGAAATTCTTCCTCACGTTTCCTCTGAATCGTCCTCCCTCCAACTTCATCCCATGCCCTCTAGTCCTGGAACATCTTTTTCGCTTAAAAATAGTTTATTCCTGCACCCTGTTCCTCCCTGTAAGATACTTGTATGTCTCTATCATATCCCCTCTCTCCCTCCTCTCCTCCAGGGAGTACATGTTCAGTTCCTTCAACCTGTCCTCATAGGACTTGTGATGCAATCCATGCACCATCTTTGTTGCCGTCCTCTGAACCTTCTGTACCCTGTCTATGTCCTTACATTAGGTAAGGTCTCCAGAACATACACTGTACTCAGGTGGGCCTCACTAGTGTCTTGTATAGTGGAATTATGACCTCCCTTTTCCTGCTGGTGATGCCCCTGCCTATGCATCCCAGCATCCTATTTGCTTTACCTGCTGCCTTGTCACACTGTTTCCCTACCTTGAGGTCATCAGAGATGATAACCCCAAGATCCCTTTCCTGCTTGGTGCATGCTATATCCTCACCCCCCAACTGATATATTGTGCCAGAGTTTTTTGTGCCCCATATGCATTATCTTGCACTTCTTTGCATTGAATTTCAACTGCCAAACCCCTGACCATTCTTCAAGTTTCTGCAGGTCCCTTCTCATTTTGTTTACACCCTCTGGTGTGTCTACTCTGTTACAGAGCTTTGTGTCATCAGCGAACAGTGAAATTCTGCCTTCTAGGTCCTGCGCAATGTCACTACTGAAGATGTTGAATAGGACCGGTCCCAGCACTGATTCCTGTGGTACCCCACTGGTCACTTTTCCCTCTGTGGAGTGACAGCCATTTACTACCACCCTCTGTGTCCTGCCACCCAGCCAGTTACCTGCCCACCACACTACTGTCCTGCCCACACCCATATTCCCCAGTTTGTGTAATAGTCTTCTATGTGGCACAGTGTCAAAGGCCTTGCTGGAAGTCCAGATGAGCCATGTCCACTGCCCTCCTGATCCACCTCCTAGTCACCCAGTCAAAAATTCAATGAGGGTTGGTCTGACATGACCTCCCTGGTGAAACCATGCTGCCTTGGGTCCTGTAGTCCATTGACGACAGATGTTCCACCAATCTCTCCTTCAGTAGTGCTTCCATGATCTTCCCCACTACCGAGGGTGAAGGGCTGACTGGTCTGTAGTTCCCCTTCCTCTTTTTCCCACTTTTGTATAAGGGGACTACATCTGCTGTCCTCCAGTCTTTGGGTACTTCCCCTGTTTCCAGTGATCGGCTAAACAGGATGCCAGATTCACCACCACCTCTCTTAGTTCTTTAAGGACCCTGGGGTGCACCCATCCTCCATGCTTTATCAACTCATTACTTCCAGTTCCTTCAGGACCCTTTCTCATGTAAAGGGACTTGTGTCCATTTCTGCACCATTCTCGCCCCTTGTACTCCCTTCACACCCATTACCCTCCTCTTCCTCAGTAAAGACTGAGCAGAAATACCTGTTCAATATGTCAGCTTTACTGTTGTCATCTTCCACGTGGCCCCCATCCTCCCCCTTCAGTCTCACTATCCCTCCCTTTGTCTTTCTTTTTTCACTTATGTACCTGTAAAAGGTTTTGTCTCCTCTACCCACTGATTTTGCAATGTGTTCTTCTGTCTGAGCTTTGGCTTCCCTTACTGACCTCCCTGCCTCCTTTGCTTCTCCTGAGTACGTCTCCCTATCCCCTTCTGCCTGTGTCTTTTTGTATTGCCTGAATGCAATCTTTTTGGCTTTCACTTTCTCCGCTACCTCCTTGGAAAACCATAATGGCCTCCTCTTCCTTTTCCTCTTGCTAACCTGCTTAATGCATAATTCTGTTGCTCTTGTAATCCCCATTTTTAAATACTGCCCACTGTTCCTCAACCCCTGATTCCTGCCCCATTCCCCTTAATGCCTCTTTCAAGTATCTTCCCATTTTTCCCAAAGTCTGCCCCCCTAAAATCCAGGATACGTGTTTTTGTGTGGTTTGGTTCTGCTCTTTCTGTGATTTCAAACCACAATAACTGGTGGTCACTGTTCCCCAGGTGCTCCCCCACTGTTACCCCATCACACTGTCCCTGTTTGTGAGCACAAGGTCCAGTATTGCCTTCTGCCGAGTTGGTTCCATGACCAGTTGCTTGAGGAAGGCACCCTGAAGGGAGTCCATGATAAATCTGCTCCTAGTTGATGCTGCTGCTGGGATGCTCCAGTCCATGTCTGGAATATTAACGTCTCTAACAAGTACTACCTCACCCTTGTCTGCCATCCTTGGATGGCTAGCATTAGCTCCCTATCTGTTTCTTCCTCCTGGGCTGGTGGTCTATAGACCACACCTGTGCGGATGGCTGTCCCCATTTTCCTTTCCAGCTTAACCCATAGTATTTCTCCCCCATTTTGTTCCTCCTGGATCTCTGTGGCCCTTATGTCATTTTTCACATACAGTGCCACTCCTCCTCCCTTCCTGCCTGCCCTGTCACTTCTGAATATATTGTAGCCAGGTATGGCCATCTCCCAGTCGTGGTTATCATTACACCAGATTTCAGTGATGGCCACAATGTCCAGGTCTGACTGCACCATGACAGCCTCCAGATCTTCCACCTTGTTGCTAAGGCTCCTGGCATTTGCACACATGGCTTTCCATGATTTGACCTCCCTAGACTGTTTCGCTGTTCTACTCCAGCCCCTTCCTTGGTTGTCCTTTATCCCTGGTTCTCCTTGCTGTCTGCCCTTTTGCTGAATTTTGCCCCTTTTCTGCCTATCCACCTCTTGGGCGCTAATCTCCATCTTTTGCACACTGCTTTGTAGAGATAGCCACTCCTCTGGGTCACTGGTTCCACTGCTAGCTGGTGGGGGGTGAGGAAGTAGGTACCCTCCTTGCTGGCCTGCCACCCCCTTGCTAGTTTAAATGCTTGTCAATGTAGCATTTAAACTTATCATTGAATGCTTGGATTCCCTTCCAGGATGGATGCAGGCCATCAGGCTTGAACAAATCTCCATCCCTCCAGGTGGGTCCCCAGTCACCAATGAATCCAAACCCTTCCTCACAGCACCAGTTCTTCAACCATGGGTTAAAGTTCCTGGTGCATGCACCCCTATGCTCTCCCTTGCCTCTCGCAGGTAGTACTTCTGAGAAAGTGACAGAAGTAGCTACTTGCTTGAGACCCCTCCCCAATTTCCTAAACTCTTCCTGAACTTCCTTTGGCTCCCCATTTGCCAGGTCATTAGTACCTAGGTGGATAATGACATCCAACTCACCCTCCCGTCTTGCCTTCCCAGTGATCCCCAGGATCTTCCTTCCATCCCTCCATGCCGTGGCACCTGGTGGGCACCTCAGCTCCCTGTCCTCCCCCTCCTGTGTTCCTAGCCTGATCCCTCTTATGTTGGAGTTCCCCCACCAGGATTCGCTTCCTCCTCCTCCTCTGGGGTCCACTGCTTTCCCCGCTGAGGTCACCTGCTTGGCTAACCTCCACATCCTTTCCTTCCACTTCTCTGGGTACCTCTATTTGGTCGTCCCCGTTTGCCAGTATGGCATATGAGTTCTTGGGTGGAATAGGATCTGGGATGTGCCTCCGCCTGACCGCTCTAACCCTCCCTGAGCCCATTGTCATCCAAGTGCTCCTCGTTCTCGACATCCTTTGAGGCAGTTGCATTAGACTGGGTGGTCTCTGGATAGGGGTGATGGTACTCCTGACCCAGTTTACTTCCACTCTGAGTCTGGCTACCTCACCCCGCAGTCCAGAGAGATGCATGCAGATAGGGCAGCACCTCAGTGTCCAGAAGGTCTGCCTGAATATGGCTGCCCCACAGCCACTGCATTGCACCACTCCCCACATTATACTGCTATTCCACTACTTGTCTGCTACTGAAGCTCTCCTAGTTCCCTTTTTATTAATTTACTGTCCTAAAAATCCTGCCACTGATCCTCAGATACTTTTCTTTTAAAAAAAAAAAAAAGAAAAGAAACCAATAAATAAATAAATGAGTCAAAACACTTGTCGTGCTGAGGGTGGGCTTCTTCCCCCTTATGCCCCATCTACTCCACAGCCCTTACTATACCCTGTGTTTAGCTCCTGTCAATCAGATTTAACAGGGCATATAATTAAGAGTTGGGGAAGGGAGGGAAGGGGATGAAAATTTGCAGCAATTAAAGACAGCAAAGAAATACACCACCACTACGTTTTAAATTTTCAACTGCCCAAAAACAATTCTAAGTAAAGACAACAAAGAAAGTACATTGTCACTAAAAGCCCACAATCTAAGTTTAAAAGAAAAATAGCAATTACCAGTTACTGTAAAGCACTGAATTGAATATGTTTCCTTCCCCTTCTGGCTTCTTCTGAGAACACTTGGGTACCAATAATCTGGTGAACCAGCCTGTGGAGGTAGTGAAGAGGAACTTTAAGAGGCTGGGGGAAAGATTAAATGTGCACTCGGCTTCCCTGGCCCTTACTGAGGTCCTTCCTATGTGGATTGGGGGAATGGGAACAGTAGTGTAAGAAAGGAAGAGATTGAGGAGTTTGTTGGGTGGTTGAAGGGATGGTGTCAGGAGGAGGGGTAACACTTTGTGGAGGAGTGGGAGAGCTTCTGGGACAGGAGGCTCTTCAAGGATGATGGCCTTCACCTGACAAAAGAGGGGAGCCAGTGCTCTGGGGCTGAAGTTTGACATCTACATTGGACAGTTAAACTGACTGTCGGGGAGATGGAGACAAGGGGAACTGAGAAGGGAGAGCAGACTGCCTGCTAGTCCTTATTTGAAGAGAGACATAGCAAACCTAGAGGGAGTTCAAAGGCGAATTACAAAAATGATTTGTGGCCTAGAACATGAACCTTATGATGCCAGGCTAAGGAAACTAAAGCTCCACTCATTAGAATATAGATGTAACCAAGGTGATTTATTACAAATGTACCGAATAAGTAGGGACTCTGAGTTGATGGCCAGTCATAATTTATATATTTATTTATTTAGCTTTTGTTAACCAGGTAAGTACACTAGACAAACACATGCCTATTTTCAGGTATGACCCAAGAGAGCACAGGAAATCAAAGAACATACAGAGTACAAATTGAAGCAAGTAGGGCAGATACACTGACATCAGGAGAAGCATAACATACATAGTAAGATATCTCCGGTTACAACAGCAAACACAGTCAGTGTAATAAAGTTCAGAGTCACTGACACAATGTTACCAACAAAATATATATATATATATATATATATATATATATATATATATATATATATATATATATATATATACAGAATTTACACATTTATCACAGGGCAACAACACTCAGGCAGGCAGGCAGACCACAGCAAGATACATGGGATGATATGCTTGAGATGCTGTACAGAGGACCAGGCTAATCAGGGAGGTTTAAGACAGTCACATACTGATGAGAGCTTCAAGTGGTTCCACAGGGAGGTGCGTAGGCACGCCTGGGAAGGGAAGGTCCGGACCTGAACAGGAAAGGAGTTCCATAATCTAGGGGCACATGACGCAAAGTCCCTGTCCCCCATTTTGGTACGTGTAGCAGGAACCTTAAGGATAGTGTGGCCCAGTGACCTTAGGGGGTAGGTAGTGGAGGCTGCTGGCACAAGGAGCTCCGCCAGTCCAGTGGGGGTGCCAGTACCCAGAACCTTACCCGTGAAACTGCCCACAACAAAATTCATATAGTTGGGCGGGGAGAGCCAGTTGAGCTTACTGTACAGATCACAGTGGTGAGTGAGATGAGGGACTGCAAGAGCAAAACGGCAGATGTTATTGTAGGCTACGGTCCACCTAGAGAGGTGGACCTTGGAAGTATGGGCAAACAAAAGGAGCCCATAACAGAGAGATGGTAGGAAACACCCCTCTAGCCAGTGCTAGACGAGTAGCCGGAGTAAGATTATTCTTTGCCCTGTAAGCCAGACCCAATTTCCAGTTAACAGCTCTGCACACATTTTGAATGTGGAGGCCAAGATCGAGCTGAGGGTCAAGTGTCACCCCAAGGTATTTGACAGAATCGGTGGTGAGAACAGGAGTACCATCAATACCCGAGATGCACATAGGAACAGGGGAGGCCTTTAACTTTGCCAGGGAACTGAACAGCATGGCCTGGGTCTTTTTAAGATTTACGACCAGCTTGTGGGACGATATCCAGGATTGGACACTCCTGAAGCCCTCACTCAGTTGGTGGTTAATGACCCCAATATCCCTGGAATGAGTGAGAATAACTAGGTCATCAGCATACAGGATAGCTCTGCAGGAGGCAGCCGAGGAGGGAAGGTCATTGATGAATATGGAAAAGAGCAGGGGCCCAAGGACTGACCCCTGGGGAACCCCTGAAGACACAGGGGTGGCGTCCGAGAGCACCTTACTATATTTGGTTAGTTGCTGCCTTCCTTGAAGGTAGTTGGAGAACCAACTGAGCGCCGGAGGGGACGAGCCCAAAGACCTAAGTTGAGAGCATAGTAAGGCATGGTCAACAAGGTCAAAGGCTTGAGAGAGAGATCAATAAAGATGGCCCCAGAAAGTCTGCCCTGGTCCATAGCAGCCCTTATCGCAGAAGTGACAGAGACCAAGGCAGAGGTGGTGCTGTGTCCTTTTCGAAAGCCATGCTGCGAGGGAGACAGAAGCTCATGAGCCTGGATATAATCCATGAGTTGTCCCGCCACAACTTTCTCAAGAAGCTTACTGATGGTAGACAGAATGGCAATCGGATGATAGTTGTCAAGGATTCTGGGGTTGCCCTATTTGAGCACAGGGACAACCCGCGCCACCATCCACAGGTCTGGGATAACCCCAGAGGCTAAGGATAGGTTGACGATATGGGCCACAGGGGAGGCAATGTAGGCAGCGGCAAGGCAGAGAAGCTTTGGTTCCATGCCATCAAGGCCAGCACTAGAAAAGGGTGAGAGACCAGAGAGCAATCTCTGCATCTCTTTTGCCATCACAGCCTTGAAATAGAATGGAGGATGGGGGGAAGGTGCCTTTTGAGGCAGAGGGACTTGGACAGGACTAACATGACCAGTGGAGGAGAATAGTGAGGTGAAGGTGGACAGGTCTGGGAAATGTGCGTTAAATGCATTGACGATGGTTAGCGGATTATTACAGCTAGCACCATCAATGAGCATGTCCGGAGCCTCACAGGAGGAGGAAGAGCCACTCACTATGTTTTTAATATTCCTCCAGAAGTTCCTAGGGCCCTTAGCTGAAGTCTGCAAGGCAGCTTTACAAAAGTCACTTTTGGCAGCCCTGATAACCTTTTTGTATTCATTCCTGAGCCTCCTGTAATGCTGGAATATGGTCTGGTCCATTGAGACCTTGAAACTGGCCCAACATTTGTCTCTAGCCCTCAAGAGAGCAAGGAGGCTCCCATGCGACCATTTTGTGACAGCCCCCCTTATCCTCCATCTGACAAGAGGGGCATGCTTATCCTGTAACACCCCGAAGATATTAAGGAAGTGACAGACTGCCGAGGAAGCATTCTGGGCATCCATCACTGCAGACCATTCAATGAACATGAGATCCTCCTGGAAAGTCCCCAGGTCAAACCTGGAGAGGTCCCTGACCTGGATGATTTTGGGAGGGATCTTTGGGGTGGAGAGCTTCCATATGCTGTACACAGGGGCATGGTCAGAGATGGATTCAGGGAGGGTACCTGAGGAGCTAATCCTCTCAGGCCTATTGGTCAGGACCCAGTCCAGGAGAGAGCTGTTTCCACCTATGGACGACCATCTGGTGGGCTCCTGAATGAGTTGGGACATTGAGAAGCCTGCTAGCAGAGTCTCATACTGCTTGACATTGCCTCCAACTCAGTTTAAGTTGAGATCCCCGAGGATTATTACCTCATTATTTCCTGTCCTGGGACCAACAGATTCAAGAAGGGAGGATAAGCCCAATACACCACCCATGGGGGGATTATAGGTACATACAATGTGCAGTTTCTTTGCATTCCCAAGTAGCAGTACAGTGTGCGCAGCTCACAGGAAGACTGCTCTGGCTGAGGGCAGGCAAGCACTGACAGGTTAAGGTGGCTCCTGTAGTAAATCAGAATACCCCCCCCCCTTTTTTTCCTGGATGATCCTGCCTGAGGAAGTCAAAGTCGGGAAGCGCACAAGCAGAGTCTGGGATCAAGGGTTTAAGCCAAGATTCAGTTATCCCTAGGATGTCAGGCTTGTAATGGGTGACCCAGGCAAGGAGTTCAGCCAGGTTGGGCAGAAGGCTACGGACATTAAGATGAGCTATTTTCAGTCCATTCCTTGACTGCCAGCCCACAGGAGAGGAGAGGGCTTGGCATGGAGGACCTGGGTTCAACTCCACGTCCCCTGCCAGGACTAGTGTCACCAATAGGAGCCAGAGGAAATGCCTCAAAGGGGGAGTGCCAACCCTAGTGGACGGCCTGCGACCAATACGCCTGACCACTTTGACAGGATACAGGAAGCTCTGCAGGTTAAGGCAGCAGATGGGCCAGGGAGGCTGTCTCTCTGGCTATTAGGTTAGAGAAAGTAAAGTCCTTCTCATCAAGTAGTCCTGGTGAGAACCCGAGTTGACCCATGTGGGGAGCACAGTCCAGAATGATAATAGGGAGGAACATTACCATGAGCAGCCATATGGCGAGGGCATTAGAAATGGGGACGGACTCAGCCCCCCTCCTGGAATGCTTCAGGGCCCCCATAGTACTATATGCACACCCACACCTGAGTCAGGCCTATATTCTACAATGGCCCAGCAGAATTGAAGGAGATGAGGCTAACCAAACCCCCCTAGGCTACCAGGAGGCCACAGAGGAGCAGGCAAATAGGACAGTTAGACCTGCAGCCATCACACCCACCAAGAACAGAGTACTGCAGGGGTGCCTGTTTCCACAATTGTTGCCCAACACAGCAATTTTCAAACAAGCAGCCCATAGTAAGGCAGCGAGACATGGGCAGACAATAAGATAAACACAAGTCCCCAATGGCTAGTGACTACAATTGATACAAACTTTATAGTCCACAGCTGACTGCCAAGGAAAGTTCTGCTGTAAAGATCTGTACCCCCAGAGGATTAGACCACACAGTAGGTGTGGAAGAGAAAAAAAAAAAACAGCAGCGTAATATATGCAGTCACCTAGGGATGTGAGGACAGAATTAATCTTCCACTAGTTCAGTCCCCTCAAGGGACAGACAGTAGGACCAGCCAATCACCCACTCTAAGTATAGGACAACACTTAGGTGGGAGTGGCTTAGGTCCATTTAACGGAAGGAGGGAACCGGGTGGGCGGGAAATTTTAAACCCCAAAGAACAGCATCCACTCCTTTCTGCTGATAGAACCCAGGCAGCTGCAGGGACCACAAATTACTTGAACGTCCCTCGTTGAGCCTTTTCTTTGCCCCTCCAAGTCCAAACTAATCTCCTGTTATGCAGCGGGGGGTACCAGCTCTTGCGATTAAACCACTGGCGAGAGCTTCGGTGGGCTGGGGAGGACAGCCCGACTCCACTTTGCGAGCAGCAGCAAACGGAGGGGGGGGCCCACCAGGCAAAGGCCACCCTCACCACCCCACACACACGGAACACAAAGCAAACAGTCCACCGCTGGGCGCTCCTGTCGCCTTTTTACTGGCAGAGTGATGTCACAGCAGGCAAGCACCAATAGGCGCAACGGCAGTAAGTTCAAATTTGAAAACAGCGCCAAGTCAATTTTGGGTTTTTAAACCCCAAAGAACAGCATCCACTCCTTTCTGCCGATAGAACCCAGGCAGCTGCAGGGACCACAAATTACTTGAACATCCCTCGTTGAGCCTTTTCTTTGCCCCTCCAAGTCCAAACGAATCTCCTGCTATGCAGCAGGGGTACCAGCTCTTGCGATTAAACCGCCGGCGAGAGCTTCGGTGGGCAGGTGGGGACAGCCCGACTCCAGCAATTAGGGATTTTTGTCTGAGAAGCCATGATAGACCACTAAGACTGACTTTTCCAGGAAGAAGACCTAGGAAGCAGTTCTACACCCAAGGGATTATTCCTGTTTGGAACACATTATCTACAGAGGTAGTGGAGGCCCCAGCCTTCCAGATGTTTAAGAGTAGGTTGGATACATATCTCCTTAACATTAATAGGGATAATAACCCCAAGTAGGGGAGATGGACTTCATGGGCTCAAGCCTTCTATCCATCTACATTTCTGAGTGTAGTTCTGAGTGTAGTGCAGTTGGTTAAGGAACCCACTAGGCAGGCCTCCATTCTCTCTGTGGCGCTCACCAACTTGGAAGTGTTGGGGGACGTGAGAGTAGGGGAGCCGCTAGGGTCCAGCGACTATAACTCTGTATGGTTCTACCTGGCCCTTGGAATAAGTTAGCCTCATCAAAGACTGAAGTTTATTTATTTAAAAGTTGGTAACTGGGAATGGCATAATGAGCTGCCCGTTTCCAGGTGTGACCTGGTGAAGTGGATGTAGGGAGTAACAACTTACAAAGCATATGCAGCTACAGCATTACACTCCAGGATAATGGGTACATAAAGAGTCATGAGTAAATGAGCTAGTGTAATATAATGGTTACTGTACAGCAGTGAACAGTGGTCAGACAGATGTGAGCAAACTGCGCAGTGCTTGTTGGGGTAGAGGTAAAATGGAGAAAGGCATCAAGCTAGGGGGCTGTGCAGAAGAAGATCGAGGGAGAGGATATGGGGGAAGGCAGGAACAAGAGGGTGCAGGAAGTTGCAATAGGTGGTGTCTGAAGGCAAGTAGAGAAGGGGAGAGGGGAGCAGATACCAAAGGGAAGGGAGGTGGTAGGAGAAGGCAGCTTGGCCAACAGAAGAGTGAGGGTGGGAAATGGAGGTGGTATGGGAATCCCTGGAGCGAAGCAAGTAGGAAGAGTAGGGAGCGGTGTCTATCAGGGAAGGAAGGGAGGGAGGGACCCAAATCAGTATTTGGTGATGAAGGCAGCACGGTGGGACTGGCAGAGTGACGACATGGGGAGGATGGAGAGGGAAGAGTAGAGGGAGCAGCGATGGGTACGGGGGGTGGCGAAATGGCAGAAGACATTGCACAGGGTATCCAGTCTGGTAGGAGAGGAAGAGGGGGCGATGCCATATACTATAGCTGTATAAATAAAGACTGGGAGAACCATTTAGTTACAAGTTCCTTATGGACATGGAGAGAGAGGCAGTCTTTACTGTGGTACAGGGCACCTGATTTGAGATGGAGTTTGGTGTAGATGACATCTTTGTGGACAGAGCACGCCAAGGTGCTTGAAAGCATGGACCACTTTCAACAGGGTGCCATCTGAAGTGGTAAAAGCGGGGGGGGGGGAGACGTGAGCCTGGCCGACAAAGGTCATGAACACAGTCTTCTTGGTGTTGACCTTGAGCTGGTTGTTGTGGAACCATCGCAGTATGTCATAGAAGTTCTGCTGAAGCAGCCCAACCATGGCAGAGGTTGAGGGTCCAGAAGTGTAGATGACTGTGTCATCCGCATACATCTGGATGCACTCAAAGGGGAAATCATTGAGGAAAATGGAGAAGAGTACGAGACTCAGGATGGAGCCCTGTGGGTCAACAGCTGGGGGGGGGGGCACTTTCCACCTGTACAGACTGTTGACGGCCTGAGAGGTATGAGCGGAACCTGTCAACAGCATCAGCTGAGAGGTCAATGGAGCACAGTTTAAAGAGGAGAGGGTGGGACTCGGAGTCAAAGGCTTTGGCCAGGTGTTTGAATATTGTTGAGGTGATGTGGCTGTGATCCATCCATGTGAGGTTAGAATCATTAACCCGCAGTAGGGAGGATACAGTGGAATGGTACTTCCTAAAGCCAGACTGGAAGGGTGAGAAGAAATCGAAGGAGTGAAGGAAATTGTGTCTGGAGTAAATGAGGGTCTACTGAGGGAGGGGAAGGGAGGAGAGAGATGGATCAGAAGTTACCAGGGGAGGAGGGGTGAGCCTATTTGTACGCAGGGAGTACCTTAGCAGCTTTCCAGGCCTGGGGAGTTAATCGGAGTGGACAACATCAGAAATGTGGGGGGAAGGTGGAGGTCAATCAGAGGGGCCACTCTTGAGGCTACAATGTCTCGTATGACAACAGTAATCAATAGAAATAGCTACAGGAGACCAATATGGTTCTCTGGAAAGGTCAGGGAAGCAGTGAGAGCCAGAAAGCATGCCTTCACCAGGTACAAGGAAAAACAAGGGAAGGAAGAATAGGGAGTGTACCAAGTGAGAAATCGGGAAATCAGAAGGGTGGTCAGAGAAGCAAAGGCAGACACAGAGCTGCATATTGCAGAGGCTGTCAAGAGAGGAGAACAACAGCTCTTTAGACATGTTTAGGGAAAAAAAGAAAGATTGTTAGGCTGACAGAGGGAGGTAAGGTAATGGAGGAGTACAGGCAGAAAGCAGTTGTTCTTAATGACTACTTCTGTTCTCTGTTCCCAGAGAAAGACTGGGCCTGTGCCAGAGAGTGGCATTAAGGCATCTGTAAGGAAGATCCCTGAGATGAGGCAGCAAGTATTTACCAGTGAAAGGGTTTGGAAGGGGCTAGCAGCCCTAAAGATGGATAAGGCCCCGGGGCCAGATAGGATGCATCCAAAGGTGGTCAAGGAATTGGCAGTGGAACTAATTGAACCCCTTGTGTTGCTGTTCAGTAGCTCAAATCAGACAGGGGTAGTTCCAAAAGACTGAAGGGTAGTGGAAGCAGTCCTGCTCCATAGGGTAGAGGAGATAATGAGCAACCGGGTAACTACAGACCTGTCATTCATACCTCTGTTGTGGGTAAACTGAAGGAGACACTAGCAAAGAGAACCTTGTAAACTACCTGGAGAGCAGTGGACTCCAAGATTGTACGCAGCACAGGTTTGTGGCAGGGAGGTCTTGTCAGATGAACGTGATAGTATTCTTTGACTGGGTAATGAGAGTAGTGGATAAGGGTCCAACTGTGGATTTACTCTACTTT
This sequence comes from Neoceratodus forsteri, assembly GCA_016271365.2. NCBI lineage: Eukaryota > Metazoa > Chordata > Ceratodontiformes > Ceratodontidae > Neoceratodus > Neoceratodus forsteri. The sequence goes on from CM028131.1 coordinate 1,474,219,438, forward strand.
GATTTCAGCAAGGCTTTCAACTTTTTTGCCTCACAGAAGGTTGCTGAAGAAACTAGAGGATCTGGGTGTAATGAAGGACACAGATGAGTGAGAAACTGGTTAGAAGGGAGACTGGAGGATTGTGGTTAACAGACTCAAATCAGAAGAGACACAAGGACTGGTCTCTGATCCAGTCCTTCTCAATATGTTTATTGGTAACATGGGAGAAGGAATCCGGGTAAGATGTTTCTCTCCACAGATGACATTAAGCTCTGTGGCATAGTAGACAGTGTGAAGGGGGTTAGGGAGATGCAGAAAGACTTGGCAAAGGCTAGAGAGGTAGTCAGAGGCTTTGCTGTTGAAATGCAGTGCCAAAAAGTGCAAGGTGATGCACATAGGAAACAAGAACTCCAGAACAGAGTACTGCTTGGGTGGGGGTTAAGCTGGGCCTGACCTTTGAGGAAAGAGATCTAGAGGTTGTTGTCAGTGGCTCCCTAAAACAATCAAGCCAGTGGAACAAGGTCTACAATAAGGCAAACAGGACCCTGGGGTGTATAGGAAGGAGTATTGATAGCAGAAGGAAGGAGGTATTACTGCGCCTCTATGGATCATTGGTGAGGCCCCTCCTGAACTACGGTGCCAATTTCTGGAGTCCTCACTTGAGGAAAGATGAGGACAGGCTGGAGACAGTGCAGCTTATGGTGGCCAAAATGATTCAGGGACAGCAGGGCAGATCTTATGACAATTGGCTTAAGACACTGAACATGTACTCGCTGGAGGTCAGATGAGAGAGTGGAGATAAATAGAGACCTTCAAGTTCCTGAAAGGAATGAACAAAGTAAACTACAAGGAACTGTTTAGCATAAATGGCAGATCAAGAACACAGGGGCACAAGTGGAGTCTGATGGGGGGAGGTTCAAGAGGTAAGTGAGAACGTTTTATTTTACAGAAAGAGTGGTGGAGCCATGGAACAGTCTGCCAGCTGATGTGGGCACCAAAACTATCAATGGCTTCAAACACAACTGGGCCAGAGTGAAGTGCCTAGTGACTGCTCAGGGTGGCAGTGGTAGGGAGGGGAACATGGGCGTGGATAGTGTGGGTCGGAACCCTGTATGGACAATAGGTCCTTCGTTTGTTATGGTTTATGCGCAGACTGGAAAAAATGGTCTTTTTCTGCCTTCATTATCTGTGTTTATAGATTTATAAACATAGTAGCTGACGTCAGATGAGGGCTACTTGGCCCAACCAGTCTGCCCTTTTTTGTTGCGTGGCTTACACTGTAGACTCTTCCAGGTGTACAGCACTTTCCATTCCACTCCTTACCTGTCCCATATTGATTCCCTTGTGCTTATCCTAGGATTTTTTGAATCATCCCACGGTTTTTGGCCCTACTACCTCCACTGGAAGACTGTTCCAGGCATCCACCACCCTATCTGGAAAGAGGTATTTCCTCACATCTCTCCTGAACCTTACCCCCCAATTCAGTTTCATATCATGGCCCCTTGTTCTAGAGCACATTTTCCTCTGAAAAATACCTCCCACTTGTATCTTATTCACCCCTGTGAGGTATTTAAAGGTCTCGATCATATCCCCCCTCCCTCCTGTCCTCCAGGGTGTGCATGTTTAGTTCCTTTAGCCTCTCCTCATGGGACTTTTGACGTAGACCCTTTACCATCTTGGTAGCCCTCCTTTGAATGGCCTCGTCAATGTCCTTCCTGAGATGTGGCCTCCAGAACTGGACACAGTACTCCAGGTGGGTCTTACCAAATGCCTATATAGTGGCAACACCACTTCCCTCTTCCTGCTGGTAATACCCCTACCTGTACACCCCAGCATCCTGCTAGCTCTCCAGATCGCTTTGTCACATTGTCTGGCCACCTTCAATTCATCCAATATGATTATCTCCATGTCTTTTTCCTGCTTGGTCGTTGCTAGTTTCTCTGCCTCCATTTTGTACTGTACCCCTGGGTTTCTATGACCACGGTGCATTATTTAGCACTTTTTTTTTTGCATTAAACCTTAACTGCCAAACTTCTGACCACTTCTCCAATTATTTTAAATCTTGTTCCATCCTTTGCACCCCCCCCCCGAGTGTCCACTCTGTTGCAGCTCTTGGTGTCATCTGCAAAGAGGCAGACCTCCCCTTCCAGTTCCTCTGCTGTGTCACTAATGAAGACATTAAAGAGGGCTGACTGCAGTACTGACTCCTCCAGTACCCCGCTGGTGACTGTCCCCTCCTCAGAGCGAACTCCATGTACCAACACCCTATGTCTTCTATCCCTTAATCAGTTTCTTACAGCATTACCACCTTATTGCCCACCCCATGCTACCCAACTTATTTACTGGTCTTCTATGTGGAACGGTGTCAGAGGCCTTGCTAACGTCCAGGTAGGCCATGTCCACCACCACTCCTTGATCCAACACCTTGGTTACCCAGTCAATAAAATCTTATCAGATTTGTGTGGCATGACCTCCCCTCTGTAAAGTCATGCTGCTTCAGGTCCTGCAGTCTGTTGGATTCCAGGTGTTTCCATCAGTTTTCCTATTACAGATCTCCAGCTGACAGGCCTGTCCTTTCCCACCTTCTCGCTACTACTGTGTAAAGTGCAACAGTTTATAGTTTGATAACCAGCTTACTTGTCCAGCTTTCTGGTTTTAAGAGCCACTTACTATCTCAACCTCTAATGCTCTATTCAGAAGTTATAGATACTTTACATTGCTTGACCCCGGATACAAATAGAATAATAGATAGGTTGCTGTGCATTACAAGGTAGTAATTCATCGAGAGGTTCTGGGAACATTCTTCGCTCTCGAGGTTCCATGTCCCCAGAACCTCAAGATGGAATTACTACCTTGTAATGCACAGGAACATATTTTTTATTTTTTTTAATATATGGATGCGATTTTCTGATTTTTGTTCTTTTCTCTCAGGCCGTTGGCCGCTACAGCGAACAAGTCTCTCCGTCCTGGCCACGCGCCACACTGTCTCACTGCTCGGTGTTTTTTGTTTGTTTGTTTTACTATGGACAGCCTACCTTTTCCATGTCTTGGGAACGTAGGATCAACTGGACATCTTTATTTTTCACCTTTTTAAAACAACAAAGCTCAAAAATGTTCGAGTTCAAAAACACTCTTGGTAAGCGAGACAGTGGCCGCCATGTTTTTTGAACTGTTCTGCCCGCCCTAACAGGAAAAGTGGCCAATTGGAATGCACGTTTTGAAAGATGTTGGGAGCTAGACTAGCGCATGCGCTGTTGTGTTTTGGTGATAATACTATCGTTCAGGTCCCGAACGATAGTATTACGGCACCTGAACGATGGTATTATCACTCCTGAAGTGTAGTATTATCACTTTGGGAGTGATACTATTATGGATAATTTTTTGTATGCATTTCTGCTATATTATTTTCAATATCCATATATTAAATACCTCTTAACCTCCTGCCTCATAAATCAGGGACAAGGCTTAAAAAAATCAGGGACAAAGGACCAAACTCAGGGACACATCTTCAAAATTGGTGGTATCCACTCAGAAAGCTGGTAGAATAAGGGACTTCGTGTAACACGCATTTTCTAAGGAAGAACAAGTCTGTAACCTTAATGTTTGACATTATTTTTTATTTACAACTCCCACTGTTTGGTCACGGAAACACAAGTTTTAGAAGGGACAGAGTAAAATTTTGAGGCAAAATCAGGGACATCCCTGAAAATCGGGGACAGTTGAGAGGTATGCCCGTATATCTAGCCAGCTCATTTAGTTTTAAATGCCTGTTGAGCTGAACTTTGGGCCATAATATCTGGTAGTCTGTTCTTGTTATTGACTGCCTTTAGGAGGGAAGGGCTCCTTTTTTCTGTTCTAAACGTCATGCCATGTAGTTAGTTCTTACTGGATCTGTAATATGCAAGGCCATAAAATAAATACCGAGAACACTGGGTCTCTCTTCTAGATATAAAATTTGCATCAGCTTGAAGCTCAGCTCATATGCAGATGTCCACTCGCAGCTGAGCTGTGGCTTCCTCTTCTTGTTTTGTTTGCATTGATTGAGAACCTTCACTGGATTCTGAAACCACACTGGGGAGGATTGTGTTGCGTTAAAGCCTTGGCAGGCATTATGTATACACATTTTGAATATTGGGCTTTTATGTGATAAGTGATGTTTGATGACTTTGCACTTCTGAATTGTAAGTCACAGCACTGATTAAAAGGAATGAACAACTACAGGCACTGTTATCCATTGTAGACCCATGTCTTGCATGAAGATAATCAGTGTTTGACTTTTTCTGAATTGTTTTTTTTTTTTTTTTCTAATATTATTCTTTTTATAATGAAACCGGATACAATGTTTTCCATCAAGGAACAAACATATCATGAGGTAATACCACATATACAGGATTTATAATATTCTAAGTCAGCATGTCCTCTTATCTCCAGGTCATCTTACAACACTGGGAGAGCTACTGTCTAGTTAATTAAATCTATTCCCCAGCAGTTTGTGATGCTGTTGCTGTAGAACTGTAGCCTGAGAGCGCATGACCAAATGCAGAAGAAAATGCCAACATAAAATTATTAATTTCCAAGTCCTAACCAACATTGAGTGCCAATATATAAATAAGTTGAAGCAAAAATAAACTAGAACTTTAAAGTATCCTTCCTGGATATCCCCCTGCCCCTTCAGACACTATGTAACAATCCCAACAATCTTACAAAGTACACTTAATGTAGCTATTTATATCTGTTTTTAAACTATTTGCAGTCTAACCAGCCTATACAGAGAGGCCCATTCGGTAAGAGAATCGATAAAATAGAGGCACAGTCCTATTTTCAAGAGCCAATGTCCCCAAATTAAAAGTTGTAAAGTTTGTATAGTTCAAGGCCAAGTCATTATCGCTAATCCTTTTCTTTTTTTTTTTTTATCGTATTTCTGTTTTTACTCCCTGCAGCCACTGACCTGCCATGTTTCCAGCCGCTGCTGCACTCCCCCCGACGACCACGGGGGCACATCTTCCAGGCCAGCTGGCATATGCAGCTGTACTCACGAGAGGGACCTTCCCCTTGGTTCCCACGCCAGGCCAGGATCCAATTCTGATCCGGTGTCTGCAGCTGCCCGCAAGCCCGCTGGCTCGGAAGGCGCCATCAAGCTGCCGCGGACAGTGCTGCCATTTCCTCTGTAGTTAAGCCCCAAGAGTACAGACGTGCAATGATGTCTAGCACAAACATGCTGACGTCCACTGCACTTCTCCCACCGTTACAGCGGCTCTAGCAGTGCCTCCAGGTGTCCCCAGGTGCCGCTGCAGAGCGGTGAGAACCCACAACCCTTCCCAGGATAGGAGAGCAGTCCTCTGGATGCTCAATCCTATCCTCCCCTGACAACCCAGGCTCGCGTCCGAACCCGGGTCGCCAGTGTGGTGCCAAGTGTGGCGTCTAGCACCTCAACCCTCAGTGCACCAGGCCGGCCGCAAATCCTTTTCTTTTTAAAAAAGAGAAAAGGTAGGAGAGTCACCTGCCTCTCTATGCCTGTCATAGCTTGTCTGCATGAACTAAGTAATACAGAAACATTATTTTAACTTTTAAACTGCGACAGTTAACTATGGGCTTTTGAAGCGAAGTTCATTTTACAGCATTGTGGGAAGTCCTAGAAATAAAATTAAGTGAAAATGTTCAGGTAACATCATTGTCTTGCTCTAGTGGTTCATTTCTACGATTTCTATCTGTTGCCATCATGAACTTCCATTTTCTTGCATCAGAAGGGTGTGTGAATAGGAACACCTTACAGTTGTGCATTCGGAGTTTAGTTGGGAAAAGCATAAAATAAGCTGTATCCATGTCTTTAAGCGTACTTCTCACCCTATCAAATTTGTTCTTTCTCTGTCTTGTGGTGAAACAGATGCCCGGGAAAAGAAGCACTGTGGTACCCACCACCCTGTTAGGGTCATATCTTTTAAACAGTAGCACCAATGCTGCAGCATCATCCCTGGACCGATCTTCCAGGAGCATTACTGACGGAGATGATTGTTTCCTTGCAGCTGCCTGCTCCGAGTCCTTAATAGGGAATGACTTATCTAAGGTGATCCAGGAACTGCACAGAGGAGCAGTTATTGAGAAACAAAAATGTCTTTTACTTCACTGCCTATAATTGTAGTAATTCACCTGGCAGTAGGCTTTTTAAATAGGGTAATGCTCTTAGTACACATTAAAAGTCCTTAATACTCTGTTTCAGTGAATATTATCTTGTGATGTTGCCTACACTAGATGAGATTATTGCTTAAATATGACCTATTCAGTTTCACCCTTTCTGGCATCTTTCTAAAGTCTTTAGGAGGCAGTGTTGAGCAGTGGGTTAAGGCTCTGAGCTGCAGATCTGGAGACCAGGGTTTGAATCTCACAGGTGCATACTGTGTGATCCTGAGCAAATCACTTAACTTCCTTATGCTCCCAGGTCACATCTGGGAACGAGCTTTGGCTTAGTGTGCTACTCCTGGTTAAACAATGTTCCCTCCCCCTTCCTTTCCCTTTACCTAGGGATGGAAGTGGGCAGAATATACCTTTCAAGGACTCTGCAGCAGTGACTCAGAATCAGACGTGTGTGTCTGTGTGTGTGTGTGTGTGTGTGTGTGTGTGTGTGTGTGTGTGTGTGTGTGTGTGTGTGTGTGTTCTTTTCATTTCTTTATACTGTGGTCTTCCATGATAGGTTCCATTCATGGGTGTAGCCAGGCATTTCAGATTTGTACACCAACCTGCCACACTGCTACCCCTCCGCTACTGTTGGTCATGCCTGCCCCGTGGCAGCCCCCCAACGACTCAAGTCCGAGATTCCTGGCTCCAATCAGATGATTCCCACATTAGACCTGCTGTCTGTCTGTCTGTGCTGCTAGTGTGGTGCTTGCTGCCCACTGGTAGATGCCACTGACTGCACCACGAGTCCAAGACCATGGCAGAAATTTCTCCCCACAGGTAGGCAGATTCACTCCCCTTGCCACTCCACATGAAGTCTTTTTTCTTTTAGCTGGCTCTGAGTGTGTTCTTCTGCCTGCTGCTCCTCAGTTTTCTACTGCTTCGCTCACTCCCAGTACAATTGAACTAATAGTATGGCTTCTAACTTTGCTGGGGCATTTAAACTCACTACCCCAGACTTGCCACACCCCCTATCAGATGCCACTGCCAATCACTATGCAGGTGGACCACGCAAACCTAATTGAGACCTTCAGCTTTAACATCCGAGGTCCACTCTGCCACCCCTCAAACAAAGTTGAAAGAAAAGAAAAAGCCTGCAAAGCCAAACAAAGGAATTTAAACATGATGGACTAGAGAGGGCAGAGCCATGCTGGCCAGCTTGTTTGCTACCCCCTGCTACTAAACTTGGTATGCCATGGCTTACTTGGAGTATCAGTAGCTACGCCCTTGGTTCCATTATACCTTAAGATATTCTGATACTAAAGCAGTAAGAACATGACAATGTGTGTATTGTGGTGGGATAATGAGACACCACGAGTGTGTTGTGAGGCATAAGGCATCGTCAAATGCCTTTAACCACCCGAAATGTGCAGTTATCCCACCACATAGCAGATCCTGCAGTGCCTTATTTCGATTATACAGTTGGTTCAAGAATTGGGTAGGGGGAGTGGATAAAATGCACAAAAATGAAATGATCTCAAATATTTTAATGACTAAAAAAAAATTAATCTACTGCAACCAAAATGGTCCCAGCACTGGCATGCCACGTCAGTTTCAAATATTACGCACAACAAAGAATACATATTTTTAAGTAAGTCCTCAAAACCTTTATTTTTAACATTTACTGTTTTTTCCTCCTCCTTTATATCATTTCTTCCATTTCTTCACCCTGTTTCTTTTCTTTCCTACATTCAGAAGATGGAGTGTTTACTATTATAAAAACAACGTAATGTTTTAAATTACTTTAGCACTGTGTTTTTTGTGTGCTGTCGGATTGGGAAGTGGGTAGAGGGAGGGAGACTGTGAGGGCAGGCAAAGGTATGGACAAAGGATGCTGAACCCTGCGGCCATTGGCGAATGCTCATACTGCATGACTGCAACTGGTCACTAGCATAGCTACAGTCATGGGACTTCTAACATAGTGTTCACATGGACACACTCTCTTCGGAACACAGCCGCCAAGCTGAGAGAGATCGGGTGAAGGGACATAACTTGGCTACTGTTTGGGAATCAGTAGACTTGAAACAGAAAGGAAAACACACGTAATGTTTTAAATTACTGAAGTGCTGTTTTTTGTGTGCTGGGGGATCAGAAGGGGGGTAGAGGGAGGGAAGACTGTGAGGGAGGGACAAAGGATGCCGGAATTGCTCACACCATGTGACTGGAGCCAACCACTAACATGGCTGCTGCAGCCAGTATTTAACTTACATTGTCTGTAGCGTCCCAAAGCGTTAGTGCCACAAAACAGGAGTGTGGCACCTAAGAGGCATCAAGTGGCATAAGTAGGGAGTCTCCAGGGAGGACCACAGGCCAAGCTTCTTTAAGGAGGGTAGCAAACATAGAAACATAGAATTTGATGGCAGATAAGGACCGCTTGGCCCACCCAGTCTGCCCATTTCCCTACCTACTGGATAAGCTGCAGATCCTAGTTAACCAGCAGCCTACTTCTTCCTACCCCCAACCCCTAGAATGGCCTTATGACTGTCCCATGCATGCTTGAATTCCACCACTGATTTTGACTCCACAACCTCCTCCGGAAGGCCGTTCCATGCATCCACAACCCTCTCTGTGAAAAAATACTTCCTTAAATTACCTCTGAGCCCCTCCCCCATCTTCAAATTGTGCCCTCTTGTTCTTGCACACCTCTTTTTTTGAAAGATGCTACCCTCTTGGACTTTGTTGATTCCCTTGAGGTACTTGAACGTTTCTATCATGTCCTCCCTCTCCCTCCTTTCCTCGAGGCTATACGTATTAAGCTCCTTTCGTCTCTCTTCATATGTCTTCCGGTGCAGACCCTGCACCATTTTAGTTGCCCTCCTCTGGACAGCTTCCATCCTGTCTGTGTCTTTGAGGAGATTGGGTCTCCAGAACTGCACACAGTACTCCAGATGGGGTCTCACCAGCTGTCTGTACAGAGGAATAATAACTCCTGTTTTCTACTGGTGATGCCTCTCCCATGCATCCCAGTATCCCACCAACCCTCCTTGTTGCCCACTCACTTGCTTGCCCACCTTTAGGTCATCTGATATGACTATCCCCAGGTCCCTTTCCATTTTTGTTGTTGTTAGTATCTCACCCCCATTGTGTACTCTTCCCCTGGGTTTTTGTTTCCCAGGTGCATTACCTTGCACTTCTTAGCATTGAATCTAAGCTGCCATACATTTGACCATTCCTCGAACCTTGCCAAGTCCCTTCTCATCCTTTCCACCCCACCCTGTGCATCAACTCTGTTGCAGATCTTTGTGTCATCTGCAAAGAGACATACTTTTCCTTCCAGGCCCTCTGCAATGTCTCTATTAAAGACATTGAAGAGGACCGGTCCTAATACTGAACCCTGCAGTACCCCACTAGTAACTCTCCTTTCTTCTGAGTGGACTCCATTTGCTATTACTCTCTGGGTCCTATTCTCCAGCCAATTCTTTACCCAGGCTGTCATCTTGGGACCCACTCCCAGGCTGGCTAACTTGTATATTAATCTTTTGTGTGGGACTGTGTCAAATGCCTTGCTAACGTCTAGGTTGGCCATGTCCACAGCCCCTCCCTGATCTACTACTTTGGTCACCCAGTCAAAGAAATCTATCAGATTCTGTCTGGCATGACCTTCCCGCTGTGAATCCATGCTGCCTAGGGTCCTGTGCCCCTCTGGCCTCTAGATACTCGACAATTCTTTCCTTCAGAAGTGATTCCATCATTTTCCTATCACTGAGGTTAAACTAACAGGTCTGTAGTTTCCTGCTTCTGCCTTGCTCCCACTTTTGTGAAGGGGAATCACATCTGCCCTCCTCCAGTCCTCGGGTACCACCCCATCCTCCCATAATTTGTTAAAAAGGGTAGTCAGTGGTGTCACTAGTTCTACCCTTAGTTCTTTTAGAATTCTGGGATGAATCCCATCAGGCCCCATTGCTTTATCCTACTTCAGTTTTAAGAGTTCTTTCAGAACCCTTTCTTCTGTACATGGGCTGGTATCAACTTCTGTATCCAGAGTGTTTCTACTGTTTGTTTTATGTACCTCCCCCTCTTCATTTGTAAATACTGAGCAAAAATATTTGTTTAGTATCTCTGCCTTTTCACAGTCTCCCTCTGCCCACCCTCCCTCCCTTTATTAAGCCTCACTATCCCTCCCTTGGTCTTCCTTCGCCCTGATGTACCTATAAAGGTTTTATCCCCTTCTTAACTGAGTTGGCTATCTTTTCCTCGGTTTGGGCCGTTGCTGTTCTGACTGCCTTCCTAGCCTCCTTTTGCTTTAACTGATACAGTTCTCTGTCCTGCTCCTTCTCGATTCCTTGTACTTCCTGAATGCTTTCTTTTCTCTTGAACCTTCACTGCCACTTCCTTTGAGAACCATAGTGGTTTCTTACGTTTTGTTTATTTGCTTCACACAAAGGCTCGTTACCTCTGTGATGGCAGTTTTTATTATTCTCTTCCACCCCTCCTTCCTGCCCATTTGCTAGTGCATTCCTTAGGCACTCACCCATTTTGGCAAAGTCCCTCCTAAAGTCCAGTACTTTTGCCTTTGTATGGCTTGACTCTATTGCTGTGTTTATTGTGAACCATACTGTTCGATGGTCGCTAGTTCCCAGATGGCTACCCACTTCTACATCTGTGATCCTCTGTCCATCTCCATTTGAGAGAATCAGGTCTAATATTGCTCCCTCTCGAGTGGGCTCCAATACTAGTTGTCTAAGGCATGCCCCCTGTAGGGCATCTAGAATAACTCCACTCTTCGAAGTGGCTGCTGCAACTGCATTCCAGTTAACATCTGGCATATTCAGATCACCCATCAGCAATATCTCCCTTTTCTGCCATTCTAAGTATACTTTCTATTATTTCCTTGTCCATTCCTCCCCTGAGAAGAGATCATGTCTAACCCCTGTGCGGATTGTGGTGCCATTGCCTGTCTCAAATTTACCCACAGTGCTTCTTCTCCTCCCGTTTACCCTTTTGTTCTGTTGCTTTTATTCCTTCCCTTATATAAGAGCTACTCCTCCTCCTCTTTTACTCTCCCTGTCCCTCCTGTAGATAGTGTACCCTGGTATGTTTATGTCCCAGTCATGGTTTTGTGTGTACCATGTTTCTGTGACTGCCACGATATCCAGATGTTCCTCCTCCATCAAGGCCACTAATTCAGGAAGCTTGTTACCCAGACTACAGGCATTAGTACTCATTGCTCTCCATTTTTTGATGGCTTTACCTTCTATTGCAGCATCCCCCACTGACCTTTCTACCTCGGTCTTTTTCTCATTTAGTACCCTGTTTTGTAGGGAGAGGCTGGGATTTTCCTGCTGCTTATCAGTGCCTCCCCCTTTGACTAGTTTAAAGCTTGCCAATGAAGTATTTAAACCGATTGCTCAAAAGACTTGTTCCTTCCTGGACAGATGCAGACCATCCTGCCAGTATAGGCTGGTGTCCTCCAGGTGGAACCCCAGTCCCCAATGAAGCCAAACCCTGTGCTCCACACCAGTTTTTCAACCATTCATTAAACTGCATGGTGCTAATTACCTCGCCTCCCCCATGCCATTGACAGGCAGCACCTCTGAGAAGGATACTGTGTGTGCTACTTGTCTTAGGCCCCTCCCCAACTCTGCAGTGTCCTCCTGCACTGCTCTAATCTCATGATGAGCCAAGTCATTTGTCCCTAGGTGGACAATTACGTCCAGCTCAGACTCCCTTGCAGCTGTTCTCGTGATCCTGAGGATGCACTTCCTGTCCCTCCAAGCCATGGCACCAGGCAGGCACCTTACTTCAGTTTTCCCAGCTCCCCCCAGTTCTATCCCCCTAATAATTGAGTCCCCCACCAGGAGCTGCTTCCTTTCCCTGTGGTGTCCTCTGCCTCCTTCCTGTGGGCCTCCCTTGTGACAGTTGTCATCAGTCTTCTCTGTGGGTGCATCCATAGGGGAGCTATGCTCCCCTAGAATGGTGTATGGACTGTGGAGTGGAACAATCAAGATGAGAAAGGTAGCACTAGTAGGAGAAGGTGATGCCACCTGTCTGGGTTAGGCCTACATGGCAGGCACACAGGGGTTAGAATTGGAGTAGTCACCTTCCAAGGTAGGTCAAAGGAATAGGGGAGTGGAAGGATCGCAGCTACATCCTGCATAGTGTGAGCTGAAGAGGGATTTCAGGGAACTGCAGCTATTCCATATCTGGGGATAGCGGGTAAGCGATTTGCAGGGGTTACATCTACTCCCCATCTGGGGTTGGACCACAAAGTGAATTGAGAAGAGAGTATTAGGTGTCAGGGGAGTGACTCTTAATCAGGATAAATGTGAACTAGGTAGTGAAGGGAAGGTCTTGGGAGCAGGCACATGTAGCTGGAGGACAGGAATAGGTGGGTTGTAGAGGATGTGGGGTGGCCATATTCTTGGGTACGCTGAGGGAGGTTGTCCTCTGTGCAGGAGCCTGGATCATCTGAGGAATGAGGAGAGGTAGCTTAGATGGGAAGGCTGGGGAGGGAAAGGGAGAGGAGGTTGGGCAGGGAGGGTGGCGGTGGGACGGGGCAGCCCACATGGGAAAGTTAAACAAAAAAAAAAAAGTTTCAATGTATACAGGTTATTGCAAAATTATTTAAACTTTATTAAATGCACAAACAGCACATTTGGTCACCAGCTGTGCCCCGGCACTTCGAGGCTCACTGCTTCTTCATCGGGGTCGTCGCTAAGTTAGTGTAACGATGATGTACCTTACGTACTGTTCTACTGTCTGCTATTGGCTACACCTTGGGGCCTCATCATGCACCTGACAGTTGATTTAACTACTGGTAAACCAACCCCCAGTTGTACCTTAATGTTTAATGAATGGAACTCAAAAATTAAAATATCTGCTCCGTTCTACTGGTGGAATGTTAACCCCCCACACTCACACAGCAAAAGGCCTCAGATGAAGCCAGGGCTTCGGTTTTATCCAGATAGTGGAGATTTCCCTGGTTAAACAGGTATGGATAGGAGGGGGATTTTTATGGTCAGCAAAGAAACAGAGGTTAAAACTGAAAGTACTATAGGTTTTTATGTGTATGTGTTTGTAAGAGAACTGACTGAGTGCAAATTAACATTTTTTGTTTTAAATTGAAGGCAGTTTTATTTTGAGGGCCTTGTTGAAGGGTTTTATTGAGTAAAGGTGGCAGCCATGTTTGTGATGGCAACCAGGGATGTGTGGGTATTATTACTTTTATTGGGAAGAGGTTGTTGAATCTTTATCTGGCGCGATTGTGCTGAAATAGTAGCACAGGTAAAGGTGTCCCTCAGCAAATCAGATTTCACGATTTTTCAAATCCATTTTATAATTTTGGCATGATTTCCAAAGTTTCTAGCGCTGGAAATAGCTTTTTTTTTTCCCCCCAGTTTCTGTTTATGCCCCCTTCTCTCCGGCCCCTTCAAGTTCTTCAGACCCTGCGAGCAACCCCCCAAATCTCCTCAGTCACAGTTACCTACATCCAAGTAGCTCTGGCTTTGCCCCCCAGGCAGGGTCAGGGTGGGGTATTCCCCCAAAACTGTGCAATTCCTCAGACAGGTGCCACGATCGAAAGAGGTGGAGGCCCAGGGAGCTCTCATGGGTTGTCATCATGGAGGTGCCGGGGCCATTTTGGTTTTCTACCCACCCATGGAGACATCGCATAGGAGGAGAGCCAGGCAACCCTTCCCACACTGTGCGTGCATCTGGATGCCAGTGTTGGCGACGTCTCCTCCCTCCATCCCACTGGCTGTCCATCCACACAGCCACCTATGGTCATCAGGTGACAGTATTGCGGTGAAAGGTGGCACCCTCCCACCCTGAGGAGAGCATCCTCTTGGATGCTCAGTCCTCCTCCCCCTGGCCAGCCCCCCACAACCTGAGCCCCTTCCCAAACTCAGGTCGCCAGTGTCGCGGGCGGTAGTGCTACTGCTGCGTCAGTGGGCCGGCACCGCTGCTGTTTATAATACATCAAGTTGAAAGGATTAACCTTTGTTAAAGAAAAGGCAGTATAGCGAAGAGATTAGGGCACTAAGCTGTAAACCTGGAGGCCCGGCAGACCTGAGTTTGAAACCCACAACTGCCACTTACTAACAGTGTGACCCTGAGTACACCACTTAATCTACCTGTTCTTCTGGGACACTCCCAGAAAAAAAAGTCTCAAATGAATAAAATACAATTATTAACTGGTGTCACCGAGTGTTACTGATTGACATGTCATGACATGGCACAACCCATCACTGAGCTCAACTGTACTTGAGTGTACTGTATGCCTGACCATTTAAAAATAGAATAACAGGTGGCCAGCCATCAGTAAAAAGACTGTAATTCCATTCAGGGATTCTGATGACAGCAAACCTTGAGAGGTTCTCTGCTGTCTCTAGAATCCAAAAATGGAATTACAGACCTTGTTACTGAGTGGCTGGGCATTTGTTATTTTTTGTACCACTGTATTTCACTGCTTTGAAGCTGCATCTTCTATTAAAAACTTAATTTTAGATGTGCGGCTTTAATTCGTGGGCGGATACAATTTTGGGCGGCTTATATTAATAAGCACCTGGTAATTTATTTTCTGGGGCTTCTATTAAGGCCCTTTGGGCTGGTACACCTGTAAAGACACAGATTGGCATCCAAACAAAAAAATGTAAGCCGGTCACTTGTGCATTTGTGCTGTTCTGAGGGTGGTGCACAGTACTGTTGCCACATTATCAATCATGGCCAAATGTAAGAGCTACGATTTAGAGTTTAAACTAAATGTTGTAAACCAAGCCGAGCTTGAGGGTAATCGGCCAGTTGCAGAAGCATTGAAACTGGATGAAAAACAAATCTGGGAGTGACGAAAAAACAAGGAGAGGCTTCTGGTTATGCTGAGTGAAGCTGGCAGCTCTGAGACCAACTGCAAGCGGAGACAGCTTCAGGGTGCAGGTCGCAAGCCCTCTTACCCTACTGAGGAGGCTGATCTGGCTGGCTGGATTGCGCTACAGCAGGAGCAGCACCTAAAAGTGACCAGGAAAGCAATAGCTTTGAAAGCCCTTCCCTGATCCACAACCCTGACTTCAAAGCCAGCCGTGGGTGGGCAGACCGCTTCTTAGCACAGTGGCAGTTCACAGTTCATCAGCAAACCACTGTTGGGTAAAGACTGCCTAAAGACTACTTCCCCAAAGTTACTAACTTTGGTCACTTCTGTGCTAAGCAGTTCAACAACCACAATATAAAATTTAATGCTGTGGGTAATATGGATGAGTTTGTGGTCTGGGCTGACATGCCCGGAGAGAAACGGTAGATTTGATTGGTGCCAAATCAGTGCCCCTGACAACTACCGGCCACGAAAAACAGAGGATCACTGTTTGTTTGGCAGCAGTGGCCAGTGGACACAAACTGCCCCCGGTTGTGGTCCTGAAAGGAAAAAGAATGCCCAAAGAACTCTGTGGTGTTGAGGCAATGTCTGAAAATGTTTGGATGAACGAGGAGTTCACATTGCAGTGGGTTGAATCAGTATGGGACGGAATAGCATTCAGTAAGTGAATGCTTGTTTGGGACATATTTCGTTGCCACATCTCTTCCTTGGGTAAAAAAACATGATGATGGCTGCCATCCCGGGTGGGTGTACCAAGCTGCTACAGTCTGCTGACATGTCCTGGAATGCCCCATTCAAAGCCCGTTATAGGGAATGTTATGATATGTGTCTGGCTAACGGGGAGCGAGAAAGAACTGCAAGCTGGAACCCCAAAGCACCATTGAAATCAAAAATGTAGGAGTGGCTCAAGGATGCCTGGGGGGCAGTTACAATGGAAAACATTGTGCAGTCGTTTCAAGTGTGTGGGATAACAGCCACAGATCTGGATGTTATACAGTGTACCCCGAGAAGATGAAGTGGCATTTGAAGTTTGGGGTGCAACTGAAAAAAAGCTGGCAACACTCCACAGTAATTTTTCTTGCCCCCAGTAACAATGACACACAACATTAACCAGTGTACTAACCATTTTCTTTATTTTGCCTGGTTCCATGTTGGCAGCGAGTTGTAGCACATCCCAGGAAGAAGAATCTGACTTTGGGGAAGAGGAGGATACAACCGATGCTGACCCCTGAAGGCAGTGAAGCAGACGCCAGACAGCGAGGATGAAGTTGACTGAGAATTTATTTCAGTTCATTCTGCTTCCAGTAACCAAATTGCAGCAAACAAAAAATAAAAAAGCACTAGTAAACTGCAGTACTTTGTCATTTCATTTTATTGCTACTACAGTCTGGTTGCTATCATGTGGTAGAAACATACCGGTACCACGTGGCAGCAACCCAGAAAATTGCTCCATGGCATCTGTCAGTTTCCGTGTCAACAGTCCGTGCTGAATGGAACCTAGGACATACTCATTACTTCCCACTAGGCACCAAGAACTCTGGAATGGGCATCATTAAACACTGGATTGTTGGCTAAAAACTACCGACAAATGGCAAGTAGTGTGCTGCCAGTGAATTTGCGAATACCGCAGCACACCATCTGGGAGCTCGATGAAAGAAGAATTGTAAGGGATATAAAAAAATAAAAATGCACAGGACCTTATTAACATTGCAAGTGATGTATGTTGAAATATTGAATGATTACCACCGTTGAAATCTGGGCTTATATTTGGGGGCTGATTCTATTAGTATCTTCCAATTTGGTGTGCAACTTGTAATTGAAGGCGGATACTATTTGAGGATGGCTTCATAACGGTGAAATACAGTATACATGTATTTACATCCCGAGGGCCTTACCTTGGAGATACAGAAGATAATGAAACGCACAGTCCTCCAGGTGCCCATGCGCCCCCTTGGTTGGTTGTTATCCTCTGATCCTGTTACCATTTTCTCAGGGGTCAGGGACAGCAAAGATGGCACCACTGGAGGTTTTGTACACATAGTCCTCAAAGTTTATATTTTTACACTGGGCTGTTGCTCTTTTTAAACATGTCTGGTGCCTCCAAATATTTTATGCGTGGTTGCACTGCTGTTCCAGTTTAGTTGGGCACTCATTGAGCGATTCCTTGCTCAAGTGTGTGCTTGTGCTTTCAGGCATGTAAGTGGCAGCGGAGCCGCCGTCTCCCATGGTGCTGGCTACACACAAGTTTGAGCATCCTTCTCTGTTGGCTCCCACCTCTGGTCCCTGCAGTCCTAGTTCTTTGGTTGACTCTGAGGGGTGCAACAAGGGGGCAGTGCTGATGGATCCAGAGAGATACACAGGTAAGCCCTGCTGTTGGGGTTGGGATTGGGATACATGCGCTTGCAGTTACATGAACGGCGGCTGTAGTTCAGGCTGTGCTCGTGCCCGATTGACACACAGGTTCTTTTTCATAATACTGTTGAAATTATTTCAGATAGATGATATTATAAAAACAAATCTTGAGAACAGTGATATTACCAGTATTTAGTGTCAGTGTCTCACAGTAGGAAAAAAGTTACAACCCATATATTACCGTGTATTTCCTTCCTTTTTTCAATTTATTTACCCAAGATAGCCCAACTGAGATGCAAAATTATGTTTGGAGTCATACTGTTACTCAGTTGTACTGCTAGCAGGAGTTAGAAGTACAGAACCACTGTCAGGTTAAGTTACTGGCTTTAGTTCCTACAAAAAGTGTGTGGCTGAGGTGGGAGCTGAGCCTGTAGTCTCCGATTTCAGAGTACATTGTGCTCTTTGAATTGAAATGGAGCCTAGGCAAATATTCCTGTTTTACTGGAAATGCATAATGGTGTTTATGGGTTTTATTTCTGTATATTGTATGCTGGTTTATATATAGTAGTGTTTTTTTTTTTATATTGCATTTATCCCTCTACGCTCCTTGGCGGCCCCTTTCCTGACCGACTCCCCCGGGGCTTACCTGCACCTTAGTTGTCAGCCTGAGGACTACGGTTGTAATCGGCCACCAGTACAGGGCCTGTGGAGGGTCAGTCGATCATCTTGCTGCCCAGGAGGTTTATCCTCCATTTTCTCCCTCCCCGTTGCTGGGGCACGACATGCCAGCATGCATACTTGGAGGCATGCGCACGCTGTGGAGTCCCACAGCACCCTCCCTTCTTTTGGCATCCCCGACCCATCCTACCCTCAGGCCTTTACCTGGGGGCAGTCATGCAGCTGGACTGCCAAATCACCCTCCCCAGTAGAGGAGAGCCATCTTCTAGACACTTTTTTATTTTTCCTCACGTCCCCTTATCTCCTTGGTTCACTTTGATGACTACCGTGGCGGGGAGGCATGAACTCCAGATCTGGTCCTCAGCCCCCATCCTGCCTCAGTCCCCGGGCCTCCAGCCAACCTGGATCCGCACCACACCCCCGCTAGCCCCGTAAACAGGCGAACTGTGGGGCCATTTTCCGTTTTTGTCCCCATGCCCCCAAGGGTATTGGTGGCCGAGTGGGTCTGTAGAGACATGCGCACACTGAGACGTGACACTGCTTTGGACCCCAACCAACGTCCTCCCCTCCCATGTGGCACCCCACCACCACACCTCCACCCGTGTGCACCCAGGCGGCATTGCAGTGTGAGCGGCATCCCTCCCCGGAAGAGGACAGCGCTCCAGGATGCTCAGTCCTCCTCCCCCCTCCGGCTGACCCTGCAGCTCTCCCAGCTCAATCCTGAACCCAGGTCTCCAGCGTTGCAAGCAGTAGTGCTACTGCTGCACCGGCGGGCTGGCATTCTCCGGATGCTTGAGCATCTCTTCTCTCCCCCCTCCCCGGCCAACCCCCAGCAACTCATGTCTGCTTGCAAACACGGGTCGCCGGTGTGGTAGGAGGTAAGGTGTGATGCCTCAGCCCTCCATGCCACTGGGCCGGCCCCTACAATAGTGAGTTTTATGGATATATGGGGTCTGTATTTCTTACATAGTCAGTTGTTCATTTCAGGCCCTTGAGATGAGGCGTTTTGTAAGTAAGATAATGATGAGAGAGGTGAACTATTCACCAAAAATGCTTATCTGAGGCTTCATGTAATAAAACTCTAGCTGACCTTTTCAGTTTAAAATTGTGCATTTAAATTGCTGTTGACTGTTGGGGACTGTGGGAAGGACCACAGTGTAAACTGTCTGTGATGGTGTGAATAGGTTATGGGAAGAAATAGCTCGATGCTAAGGATTCTGTTACAGAAAAGAATAAGACTGATGCCCCCACAATATGGTTTTGATCAGGGCACTATGTCTAGGATATGGGGTCATAAGGTGAGCACTGATAGCTAGGTGCCCATGGTGCCGATTGAAGGAAGAGATGCTGAAAGTGGTCAAGATGGGGGCCACACAGTGGCCACTTGTAGCACGTCATAGTACCGTGTGTGCGGGATGGGATCAGAAGCAAAATCAGGTGCATGTGCATGTGCATCAGCACGTAAGGCTGGGAGGAGTGATGCTGTTTTCAGCATGTCCCAGTCTACAAGGGTATGACTGATGTCTGCCACCACAGTGGCCCCTTTTGGTGTGCCAAGGAAGATTGTTTCTAGTGAGGGGTAGGCCCTCATGTCTGTGTGTGTGTGTGTGTGTGTGTGTTTGTTTCCAGGCTCTAGTGTGGACTGCGTGCGTCACCAGTGAGGAGGAGGAAGGGTCAAGGATCACCTGCACAAGTCTGTCAGATCTGACACAAGATGCGTCTATATGGGGAGAAATTCCCCCGCTGCTGTTATGATTCTGGAGTGGTACTCACATGTTCCACCCTGCTGAACTGTCTAACCCAAATTAAATGCATGACTGTAGTGGGGCAGGAGGCCAACCTGAAGATTCCACCATGGTGGGCAAACAGGATGTGAAGGATTCTGATGAGTGGCATTAGGCTGATAGGTGGCCACACTACATTGAATAATGGACTTCTGAATTTGGGCCAAATATTTCTAAATTAAAAAAAAAATTAAAAATAATGGCTAGTTCCAAGGTGTGGCTTGGGTGGTGGTGGTGCAAGTTAACCACATGGGGTAAGGTGTACGGGAGATGTGCAAAAAGTGCTTTGAACAGAAACTACCAGGGCTGTCTGATGGCGCAGTAGCAGACATTATGCTGTCATGCCAGCAACCCGGGTTCAAGAGTGAATTCAGGAGGCTGGTGTGTGGGTGACTGGCTGGGAGAGAGACTGCCAGTGGTAGCACGCCCTAGCCGGGTTGGATCTGGTGAGGCGTTATGCTGCCTCACTGATCCCTTACAGTGGACCATGGAGGTTTCTTCTCCATTGGGGTGGGAAGCTGTATGAGCTCAAGCTGTCCTCACAGAGTCATGTGCCTAACCAAAGGGTGGTGGGAGGAAGCAAAAAGGAGAAAAAAACCCCAGAAGTTCCAGAAAGTCCCCTGTTGCTGTCAGAATGAGGGCTGCTTGGGCACCTGGGCTCCATCCCGTGGATATCTGCTAGGATTAACAATGGAAAGGGCAGCCGAAGTAGTTGGGTGGTCATGGCCTTACAGAGGTAGGAGGACAGGCTACAAGGGAAAAAGCAAAATAAAAACAAGCATCTGTCCATGCCAGATGTTGTCTTGCTGGCATTGGCATTGGTGGTGCAGGAGTTAGAGAGATGCATAATAGGAATGGCAGTGAAGTATTGAAGTAATGCCAGCCTCCACCCTGCAGAGACTGACAGGTGTTTGGGGTGTGCCTTTGGGTCATCGGCCCTTTCGCTCACCCCATTCCATACGGAAATAAGCTGAGATGGCTGTAGTGTAGGAGAATGGGGTGAACATTGGGGCTGAAGACACCAAGGCACACACCGATGCATGTCAGTGGCTGCAGGGTAGGGGTGGAATAGCATGAGCATTATGGCTGACGACCCCAAGTCATACCCCTGACGCCTGTCAGTCTGTACAGGGTGGGCGTTACGGTTGGAAACCCCAATGCCCCGAAAGTTTGTTGGTATTTTTGCTCCAAATTTTCAATATGGGCTTTTTGGGATCCCACCTCATGAACAATGGCAGTATCATTTTGTTACTCTGTTCCAAAAGGTGATTTCGCAAAGCGAGTGTGCCATTCAGCACCACAGGTGTGCAAACACATTTCAGGTAGGATGTGAAAAATGACAGCTGTACTGTTCATGAGGAGGTGTGAAGAAATGGCAATGTTGAAAATCTGGAGTGAAAATATGCAAAAATGGTGAAGTTCTGAGTGTGCGTAGAAACTGTGCAACGCACGCTTGTAGTACAGTCATTTCTTGGAATGTTTTCACCAAATTTTCAACATGGCCTTTTTAGGACCTCCACTCATGAACAGTGGCACTGTGATTTCGTTACTCTGTCCCAAAAGGTGATTTCGCAAAGCGAGTGTGCCATTCGGCGTCACAGGTGTGAAAACACATTTCAGGTAGGATGTGAAAATGACAGCTGTACTGTTCATAAGGGGGTGTGAATAAATGGCAATGTTGGAAATTTGGAGTGAAAATATTAAAAAGTGATGAAGTTACAAACGTGCGTAGAAACTGTGCAACGGATGCTTGTAACACAGTCATTCTTTGGAATTTTTCATCAAATTTGCAGCAAGGTTTTTTGGGACCCCACCTAATGAACAGTGGTACTGTCGTTTTGTTAATTGGTCCCGAAAAGTGATTCCGTGCAGCGATCGCAAAATCACCTTTTGGGACCGTGAAATGAAATAACAATGCTAGTGTTCATGAGGTGGGGTCCCAAGAACTCCATGCTGAAAATTTGGGACCAAAACTCCAAAAGTGGCTGAGACATCAACGTAAGTTGAACCCCCCTCCCCAATTGACTGCCACTATAGGGCTTATCATCATTTCTTCAGTTGATCTTTGAAGGTGCAGACATGTTCCCAGTCACAGAAGATCGCTACCCCTGACCTCCAGAGGTAAGTATGGATGAGGGGGTGCAGGGAGGTAGGGTGCACAGAGGAGGGTGCGGGTTGGGGGAGGGGCTGGCAGGAATAACAAGGACTGTTTTCTTTTTTTTTTTTTCAGTTTAAAAAGCAAAAGACAGCCGGTCTGGTGGCGCTGAGGGTTGGGCGCTGGGCGCGCATCTTGCGCCAGTGACCCTTGTTCGGGAACGAGCATGGGTCAGTAGGGAGGAGATGGATCGAGCATCTGATGGACTGCACGCCTTCTCGGGGGGGGGGGGAGATCAGCGGCCAGTGCTCACCTGATCCCTAGCAGAGGCTGGGGCTCGGCAACATGGAGCCGCAACAGCGTGGGGTGGGAGCATGGCAGACGCTTGACGTGAGCATGCACAGGGGTGTGCATAACCCTGTCGCAGGCATTATTGTATGCTGTGCTCCTGCAAGAGGGCAGAAAAATGGAAAATCGCTCATGGCTGATGACAGGGGAGCCCCGCAGGCTCCACCTCCAAACCACTGCACCAGCACCTTCATCCGTTGCCGGAGGGGTTGGCCTCCCCCCTCAGACCCACCGGGGGGGTGACACCCTGGAGTTTGCTGGCACAGGTGATCATATCGGGCTGTCGGGGCTGGGGACTCCCCCAGAAATGCAGTGGGCTGTGGAGCGGGGAGAATAAATAATAAAAAAAAAAAAAAAAAGATGTCGTTGGACTGTTTTCTTTTTTACAAGTGAAATATTAACAAAACAGATTTTGGCACACCAGGGGGGAATCAGTGCCGACCTGGAGATTGGGTATGCCTGGTCGGCTGAGAACAAAGGGGCATGGGGGGTGGCGCATCTTGAAACATCAAAGAAGTATTTTGGCACACTGAGGTGGGCTCCCAGTGTGCCACATTAATTGGGGGGGGGGGATACATGCTGACACGGGGATTTATCACCCCGATGTTGGCAGGAGATGGAGAATGGCGGGTGCGGGGTGGGCAGCAGTGGGAAGGAGCTAACATTTCACTTTGTTGTCTTGATGTGTGCCAGGTTGGGAGGAAGGGGAGACTGCCACTGCAATGATTAAACTGCTGTCATCGGCAGCTTCAGCATTAGTTGGTGGCCGGGGGACGTGCCCCATTAAAGCATCCACTGCATTTGCCACAACACTGCCACACCTCTGCAATGCTCTACCATCTCAGTATGTTTCTTGCGTGCTGTGTGTGCAACCAAACATAAAAAGTACAACAATAACCTGGTTCTGACTTTAATGGACCTTTTTTGGTGTAGCCTGCAAATTCTCCAGTTGAAAAGGCAGTAATAGGAACTTAATCACAGACAAGCAGGATCGATAAACAAACAGGGTCCAATAACACTACTGCTTCCACTTTTACTGAGTGCTTGACGTTTTCTTCGCTGTTCACGCATACAGTGGTACCTGGTCACAGTTTACACTGTGATGGAAGATATCCTGACACTATTCCCATGGTGTCCTTAGTCGTAACTAGTTATAACAATATGAATCATTGTGTTTTTAAATAGGCATAAGATGATAGGATTAACCATTGTTAATTGGAATTATTGAGCATTACTGATGTACATGTGAGATGACAGAACTTGTCACTGAGCACCACAGTGCACCCACGCCCACCTGCATACCCACTCCAACCTGCTCTTTGATACTTCTGACATAAACAGTTCAGCTCACATGTTATGCTTGTTGTACTTCCTCTTGTTCTTTGACAGAAACATTTTCTGGCATGCAGGAAATAATTTTAAATATAATACTTGTCTGGTCTGGTGACACCAACTGGTAGTGTATCACATTGCCACATGGGAGACCGGTACTGAGCCTCTGACTTAACCCCTCCGCCCCGTGATGGTGAGGTCTGGAGTGTGATGCAGAGGCATTGTGCACTGACCCTGAGAGAGAGAGAGAGAGAGGAGCAGGACATCCCGTTGCTTAAATTCCTCCTATAGCAAGGATTGGGAGCAGTACTCATGATGTGGGAGACCATGCTACAGTGGCTATCCCCATCTACAAGAGAAGACCCCAGGTTGCCACTGGCTGTTTCAAAGGTGATGGGAGGTTTGAGAAAGTAGGAGGAAAACATTTGCAGTGCAAAAAAAGTGCATACAGGTAAGGTTTAGGTGCTGATTTGCTAGCCCGCAGGCTCAGCATCAAAAACTACAAAAGGTAAGGCGTACACAATTCTCTCTGAAAAATAAAGCACCTCAAGCAGCGACTGCTCTGTGAGCATCGTGGCACTTCCGCCTGTCCACTCAGTGTAACTGAGCCTAGCTGCAGCCCTTCGCTCTGCCACCTCTGACCATGGCTGCTTGTAAACTCAGTCTAACTGAGCCTCGCTGCAGCCCTTCGCTCTGCCACCTCTGACCATGGCTGCTTGTGAACTCGGTGTAACTGAGCCTCGCTGCAGCCCTTCACTCTGCCACCTCTGACCATGGCTGCTTGTAAATTCAGCGTAACTGAGCCTCGCTGCAGCCCTTCGCTCTGCCACCCCTGACCATGGCCGCTTGTAAACTCAGTGTAACTGAGCCTAGCTGCAGCCCTTCGCTCTGCCACCTCTGACCATGGCGCTTGTGAAGCTCAGTGTAACTGAGCCTCGCACCAAGCACCCGGCTCTGCCACTGACCATGGAAGGCTCAGTGTAACTGAGCCTAGCTGCAGCCCTTCGCTCTGCCACCCCTGACCATGGCCGCTTGTAAACTCAGTGTAACTGAGCCTAGCTGCAGCCCTTCGCTCTGCCACCCCTGACCATGGCCGCTTGTAAACTCAGTGTAACTGAGCCTAGCTGTAGCCCTTCGTTCTGCCACCTCTGACCATGGCTGCTTGTAAACTCAGTGTAACTGAGCCTAGCTGCAGCCCTTCGCTCTGCCACCTCTGACCATGGCTGCTTGTAAGCGGCTGGCAGTTCTGAGTTTAGTTGCTGGGGCACCGCCATGGAGGGCAACCCATGGATGAACTGGGAGGACAGAGCAGGTCTGTTGTGGGACAGATGAGATGCCAGTAAGGGTGTGTGAGGAGCAGTCTTCTTGTAATAAAGAATATATTATAAATCAAATAAAATGTAACAGTCAGATATAATCCAGCATTAATTTAGTTGTCTGTATTTTTTAGTGGTGATTTTTTTTTCCCATACATGTTTTTATTCCCTGATCACCTCTGGCTCACCTCCTTCTACCTGATGCCCCCAGCCCCATCACTCAGTTTGCCTTCATGCTGAGGTCCTCCGCTTGTAGGACTGTGGCGAGTACCCAGTCACCGGTGTGGGGCCAGTAAGGAACCGGACATCATCCTGCGGCTGGGGGGGGGGTTCCTCCTAGGTTTTTTTTCCTCCCAAAGCCTCACATGTGCAGTAATGTGACAGATGAGCTCCGCCTCTGTGGAGACCTCCTCAAATGTCCATGCATGGCCATCTTTCTACATGGCCAACTGCACTAACACCTGGACACCTCCAAGAGGCAGACAGCAGTGGGTCGCAGTGAACTCCCTCCCCGAGGGAAGAGAGGTGTCAGTGGACACTCAGTCCTCCCTCCCCTGCCCAGCCCGTGAGTGACCCACGACCATTTCTGAACCTGGGTCACCAGCGTGGCAGGAGGTATGGTGTAACCACCTCAGCCGTCCATGGTGCTTGACCAATTTAGTGGGGATTTTGCATTAGAACAGGATGTTTGTCCTCCAGACTTCATCTGCTGCTTCTGCTTCTCATCTTCATCTGTCATTTGGGACATCACAATCTGTTGCTGTGGGAATGATTATGACCTCAGAAGTTGAGAATTCTTGAGGAGAAAGATCATATTTTCATGCAGATGTTCTCCATAATAAACAAGGGGGGGATAGATGAGTAGAAGCAAGTTAGAAAATAAAAGCTGAACCATGTATGAATATATTTGTAAAAGTTTTCCTGTATGTGGGGTAATCACATCAAGGACACATCCTTTAGATCTTATCTGCTCTTTCTCACCTGATGCCTTGTTCCCAGTTAAATTGACTGGTGCAGAATAGAGTGGTGACCACTTAGTGCCAGCTGCACTTTGCGACCCTGTTGTGTTATGCACTAAGGTGGGAGGGAAGAGGCAGCCTTTCCCTGCGTTGTCACTAAGCAGTTTGTGCCCCTGTAGGGAAGTGGTGGGGTCTGCCACGCTAACAGTACTCTGGGTCATGTTCAAATTATGGGGGCCCTCACTAACTGTGTTCCAGCTTCTTGCATGTGCGACCCTTCTCCGCACACACCTGTGGAACTTGTACAGGAAGGCAGTTGGGGGTGGGGGGATCACAGTGCTGCAACAAAGTCATTAGGAACCTGTAAGGGAAGAGGTTGGTGGGTAGAAGCGGATGTCAATCTGCATTTACGTGTGAATGGGACTATGGATGGAGATTCCACTGGATGCTTGTAACTTGGGATGTCGGGCTACTAGATTAACAGGAAAAAAGACAGGTGGCGGGGGCAAAGTGTGTATGGGTCACTCAGGTGAGATTACTCCCTTTTCCCTACAGCTGAGAAGGACTTTAGTATATAGCACCAGTGGGTGGCGCTTCAACAGGATGACCGTTTGCCCCCATTTTGTGCTACCACCCTGAGGTCATGATTGCCTCTATTAGGCAGTCTAATTTTTACAGCAACTGACAGTAATATTACAAACTAGGATAAGGTGTGGAGAAGCAACAGAAACAAATGAAGTCTAAGTAGGATATTTTAATGTAATGGGCACATCTACTCACCCATTCCCTGCTTCCAAGAGACATTAGCACCCATTACAGCTTCCATTTGGCAGTAAGTATTTTTAGGTTTAAGTTTCCTAAATGGAGGCAGAGTGGCTCAGAGTTTGGAGCACAGAACCATAAGACAAGGGATCCCTGGTCCGAACCCCTTTGCAGAAGCCCTGACTTGGTGTGTGACTTGCCTATTAGTCTTTAGAGAAGCAGGACACTGTGGACCTGTCTACTCTACACACATTTTTTTTGGTACGGTGTATAGACCCAGGATATAGTTTATCTATCCCTCTTCCAAAATAGTTGACAAGGCTGTCAGTTGCATGTTGTGACAGTGTGCATTCACTACAGAGTAACCTTTTAAAAGTAAAATGCATCTAAATTCCTTATTATACAACAGATCTGTAAGCTAAAAACCACATTGGGTAAAAAATATGCCCTACCCACCCACACACAGTATCAGCCTTTTCTTTGGTGGCTAACACTTTGTACTGTAGTCTGAAATGCAAGGTGCTGAGCATAGATAATGAAAAATCATGACTGGCTACTGTCAGCCACAGAACGCTTGAAGAGAATGAAAGGGACAATGACACATGCATCTCAGCTGTGGATTGAGCAGTTGAAAGAAGACTTTGGGATGAAAGAAGGATAGGTGACAGGGTTTCATGTAATAGAGAGTGAAGTTATTTTGCGGCAGAAAAAAGAAACTTCAAATTTCTGATGAATTCTTCTTTGAAAACAAAATGTTTGTCTGATGAGGATTCAAGAAACATCAGATTGTTTAAAATTTAGATGCACGTTATTTGCATAGACTCTGCAGAATGGTGGGTTAATAAAGTAGATAAAACCAAACTTGCGAGCGAGCTACGTGCTTTACTTACCAGGATTAGCCCCATGAAGTTGACAGCCATGGCAGTTTTATTCGCTTACTTAGCTTCACCCTGATGGAAGTTTTATGACGGTTAAGTGTTTAACCAGGAAAGGCCTGCTGAGCTGAGAAACCGCTTGTTTCCTTGGGCGAAAAGGGTAGTGAAGAGAAAAAAATACAGAGTGTGAAAACGGTACAGTAAAATGCAGAGCAGTTGGGTACACAAACAGAAGAAAATGAGTAGCTGTACAGGGAAATGAACCCAGGAAAAACAAAATTATAAAGGAAGCTACATAAAGAACACAGGGAAAGAGTTAGTCGAGGCCTTTGAAATTCATCCCATTGTTGCTTTTTATGTTTGCTTGCACGCATGTGCAAGAAACATAGTGCCACCATACGAGTTTTCGTAGGTCTGGCACCCCTGCTTCCAGTGCCCAGCAGTTCAGATGCAGTGGCATACAGTTGAAAGAGAAAGACTGCTACAATCAGCGGTGGTAACATGTAGGCAATTTGCATACTGCTGTGCCATCAGCAGTATGCAAATTGCTCACACGTCACCACCGCTGATTGTAGCTGTCAAACTGTACACCACTGCATCTCCTGCCGGCATGATGTGCCCCCCCCCCAATTTGTTGTGTGCCTAGGGGTAGCCAATCCCCTTGGCTCATGCACACTCCTCCCCCAGCACACTGTATGTCTGATGGGGTGCCCAGTCCCATCAGCTCCAGTGCTCCCAAAAACTTCCAGGTGCCACACTGGGAGCGCACTCAACGTGGCAAAGTCCAGCATCCTTATGTGCTTCCCCCACACACACTGTATGGCCAGCAGGGGTGCCCAATCCCCCGTTAGCTCCACTCCCCCAAACAAACTTCCAGGTGCCACGCTGGGAGCCCACCCCAGTGTGGCAAAGGTCTCGCGTCATGTGCTCTCCCCCCCTGCACACTGTATGGCCAGCGGAGGGGCCCAGTCCCCGTTGGCTCCACTACCCCCCCCAAACAAACTTCCAGGTGTCATACTGGGAGCCCACCCCAGTGTGGCAAAGGTCCCACGTTGTCTTTGTTTAAAAAAAAAAAAAAAAAAAATCTGTAACAAAAAGCGGTCCCTCGTTGACTCTTTGCCCCCCCACCAACCCGCGCCCTCTCTGTGCACCCCACCTCCCACATCCCCTCACCCCATACTTACCTCCGGAGGCCTGCACAATGATCTTTGGTGGACTGGGAACACGTCTGCACTCTTCAAAGCCAACCGCAAATTGAAGAAATGCCGGTAAGCTGTATAGTGGCATAAATAGGGTTTTTTCAACTTTGGTGCATATCTTGGTAATTGTTTTGAAATTTTGCACCAAATTTTTAACATGGGGTTCTTGGGACTCCATCTCATGAATTCAGTGACTGTCATCTGGTTTTTCCGTCCTGAAAGGTGATTTCACGGTCACTGCGCGGAATCACCTTTTGGGACCAGTTAACGAAACGACAGTGTCACTATTCATGAGGTGGGCTCTCAAAAAGCTTATGTTGCAGATTTGGTGAAAAAATTCCCAAAAATGACTGTTACGAGCATGCCTTGCGCAGTTTCCAGGCACACTCGCAAGTTCGCGAATTTGTAATATTTTCACTCCAGATTTTCAACATTGGCATTTTTTCACCCCTACTTATGAACAGTACAGCTGTCATTTTTCACATCCTGGCTGAAATGTGTTTTCGCACTTCCGGCGCAGAATAGTGCGGTCACTGTGGGAAATCCGTGTCAGGACAGATTAAGAAAATCACAGTAACACTGTACATGAGCGGAGGTCCCAAAATGCCTATATTGAAAATCGGGTGCAAAAAATCCCCAAAATAATTGCGTTACAGGTGTGTGTTGCGCAGTTTCTACGCATGCTCATGACTTCACCAGATTTTTTATATTTTCACTCCAGATTTTCAACAGTATCATTTTTTTTACACCTCATCATGAACAGTACAGCTTTAATTTTTCACATTGTGTTTGAAATGTGTTTTTGCACCTGTGGTGCCAAATGGCACAGACACTGTGCAAAATCACCTTTCGGCTAACAAACTGATGGTGTCACTGTTCATGCAGTGGGGTCACAAAAAGCCCATGTTGAAAACGTGGCGTAAAAATACCAAGAAACACCCAGGGCGTTAGGGTTTCCGACCATAATACCCTACCCTGTAGGGACTGACAGGCATAAGGGGTGTGACTTGGGATTGTCAACAGTAATGCTCACGCCATTCGACCCCCACCCTGCAACCAGTGACAGGCATCGAGGTGTGCCTTGGACTCTTTGGCCCCAGAGTTCACCCCATTCTCCTATACTGCACCCATTTCAGCATATTTCCTTATGGAATGAGGTGAGTGTAAAGCCCGAACACCCCAAGGCACACATTGACACTTGTCCGTGTCTGCAGGGTAGGGTGAGGTGAAATGTCGTGACCATTATGGGTGACAACCCAAAGGCACACCCCCCAGTGCCTGTCCATCTCTGCAGGGTGGGGGTGGAGTTGGCGTCAGTTCAATACATCACTGCCATTTCTGTACTGCATCTTTCTAACTCCTGTACTTCCACTGCTAATGCCAGCAAGCAAACATTCGGCATTGGCAAATGCTTGTTATAATGTATTCTGTGTAGTACGTGAGTGCAATGAGTGGTACTGCATGACAGATCATGCATTATGCTATATCAACAAATGCACTGGGTGTGTAGTGAGGCATGTGGCCTTCCAAGGCCTTTGAGGACTATAGCTCAATGCACACTCTGGAAGTGTGTTACTGAACTTCTGGCATATGGTTCAGTGTTACTGTGCATTGCCAGATGCTGTTGTACCACTTAGTAGAATGCTGTTGCACCACAGTAGCCGCATGACTACTGCAGTACAACAGCATAGAATCTCGTGTCTTTTGAGACTCCTTATGCTTACAGTACCTACACCACATATTCCTCGTAAGGAAGAGATCATCAAGACTGAAAACACCACAAGCGAAACTGCTCATGTAGCAATTACTTAAATCACGTTAAACACACAGTATTTGCTTTCATTTCACTTGTTTTATTTGTTAGAAATCTATTTTATATATAGAATTATGCATGGGCAACCATATACAACTAGGGTGGTGATCCCATCTTGGAGTGACATTACATCATATTGACCTCTGGAGCTTGACTCTTGGTCTGCAGTGTCATCTCACCCCTCACTGGAAACACAGCCTTGTTATATATTATTGTCCATACATTATTCTCTACACAAAGTTGATTTTTAACCAACAAAAAATGTAAAACAGGGCCAGCCGGTGGTACTGAAGGTTGAGGCATTCGCCTTGCCTCGCGCCACACAAATGACCCGGGTTCAGGAGCAAGCTCAGGGAGCCGGGGGTCGGACAGGGAGGGGTGGATTGAGCATCTAATGGACTGCTCTTCTCTATTGGGAGGAAGGGGGGACTTGGTTCCACGGTGCTAGTGACACTCAGTGTAGACTGGGTGCACTGCAGTCGGGAACACGAGATGGTGAAGATATCGGCGGTCATCCTGTGGCTGGGTGCGGGAGTGTGCCCGTTGCATGCTGGACAGCATTACACGTCCGCGTCTCTGGATGGGGGGGAGCAAGAAACAAGGAAAATGGCCCTGGCACCCGGGAAGGTGAAGGTGGGTCCAGTGGACGTCTCCCACGCTCTGCACTGGGTTTACCACAGCCAGCCTCTGGATCTCCTCCCCTGCTCCGGCCACCCTACTAGATTCTGGATAGTACGCCAGAGGAGTAGGCAGTCCTACCTTGGGGGGGGGGGAGGCTCAGAGCCGAGGCGTTGGGAGGTCAGTAGTGGGATGAGGAGAGATCCAGGGACGGGGGATAGGTATGGGGAGACCTCAGGCAGAACAGGAGTAGGCCAGTCTGTGTGACCACACTGGAGAGAGTCCTAAGGGGCCAGAGAGGGGAGAATAAAGAAAGTTGAGAAAAAAAAATGTAAAATCAATGCAAATCCTATAACCTTGTATATCGTGCTGCACTACCAAGTAATGGACCTCA
The DNA here is from genome assembly GCA_016271365.2 of Neoceratodus forsteri. Taxonomy (NCBI): domain Eukaryota; kingdom Metazoa; phylum Chordata; order Ceratodontiformes; family Ceratodontidae; genus Neoceratodus; species Neoceratodus forsteri. The sequence goes on from CM028131.1 coordinate 1,474,250,916, forward strand.
ACCAATCAGCTCTTTATTTCAGCTACCTGTTCTATAAGTTTACCATATTTATTTGTTTATTACCTAGGAAGGCAGACTATGTCTTGGGACCTGTGTATGAAATAGAAAGGTACCTGTTTAAATAAAGGGATGCCTGTTTAAAGAAAGCAAGGGAGTAAGTAGCATGCTGCTACAGTGTACTGACCACCCTAAACTGGCCAAAAGAGTTAACACATGTTTTTTTGAGGGGAAGGGGGGTGGCAGAGAAATAAGGACATGGGTTTAATGTGGAGAAATGTAAGGTACTGTACTTCACCTAGGGATGAGGAATCCAGGTTGCACATACAGTTTGTGATACAATAGTGGACAACACAACTAAAGACAAAGATTTGGGGTCATTGCAGATGGTGATCTGCAGCAGTGCAGGTGATTTTTGGATACATTAGTGGTGGACTGTTAAAGGTAGCTGCTCTTATTGCTACTGTTGAAACTTTACTAGAACAATCCAGAATCAGTGTTGGTCTGTTTCCTTTTAGGTCCATTGCATGATGTGCGTACAAGGATTTAACGTTGCTTAATCTATCATAAGGAGACATTTTTTTTGGTCAAGGTAAGTGTACATCTTCGTGTATTTATTGCCTGCTACAGACTCTGAGACTCTGATGGTTTCCTTCCAATACTGTACTTTTGGAAGCATCCCTATGGAAATATTCTGATCAGTTTATAGTACTGAATATCCATAAAAATTGAGATTGACAATTAGAATATGCATGTATGTAAGCAGGAGTACTGCCAAGAGTATACACTGGGGCTTTAGCCCTAAGTATTTAAACATCTGCTCCATATCCAACCTGTGGAACTAATGTTCATTATCCCAATACATTCTGAACACAGACCTCTTTTAGCATGAATTCTTATCCAGAAGAAATCCTACATTTAGAATAATACAGTCTGTGAGGTGAGCAGACAGATTCAAGAAAACAAAGTGCACTCTGTCAGAACCAGTTGCTTACAAAACTAAAAGTCCACACGCTGCAGAAATTGCAGGTACTCCTGGACCACAGTGATGGTAGCAACAATAATTTATTTACCGCATAGTGAACAAGCCAAAATAACACATCTTGAACGCTGATTGATTCAAGCAGTGGCAACAACTTTGAAGCACTGGGGCTGGAGCTCGTGTCAGTCTGTGTCCGAGATTTTCTAATCTGGTTTGTGCACTATGTGGTAAATAAAATATTTTTGCTACCATTGCTGCGTCCAGGAGTACTTTGCAGTGTGAAGGTAGGCGCAAAGTACAAAGACTGAAAATCAATGAAAAAAAAATCACTTCATGAGTTAACCGGGGGAGATTGAGACTCTTTTGTAAGAAATCAGTTTATGTTGCAAAGTCGCGCTGTTATATAGGTAAATTAAATATATCCATATCTACTCCCCAAAATTTTGGTCAAATACAATTTTTTAAATAGGTAATGACAAATCTACTCGTACTATAAAAACAGAAACTTTTGCCAGCCCGCCGACCCAGCGGTTGGATTTCTGCTTGCGACGCCAGTAACCTGGGATCTTACTTCGAGATACAGCTCTTGCAGCAGGTAACACTATTAGGACTGAAGCCGGCAGGCGTCAGGACCCCACGGAATTCTTCTAGCTAGCTATCTTCAGCGGGGACCGCCCCTGACGTCGGTCCCGCCTCCGACGTCAGGCGTAGTACAAAAGGGGCAGTCCGCCCAGATTCCCCAGTTCTTTCCGCCCGTCGGCTTGCATGTCTCGACCTTCGGCTTCGTTTCTTAGCGAGCCTTGCGGTTAAGTTCTTCCTTCGGAAAAGTTTGTTTTTCCAGCCCGATTGCTGTCTGATGTCCTCTCCAACCTCCGTTGAAGGCCATCCCTCGAAGTGCGCCTGTGGGAAGCAAATCCCATTTAAGGATCCGCATTCGGCCTGCGTCCGGTGCCTAGGCCCAGACCATGACACCCGGTCCTGCACGTTCTGCCAGGGATTCAACAGCCGGACCCGGATCCGTTGCCAGAAGGCTCTACAGGCATTTTTGCTTGAAGAGAGGATCAAGGCCATGGACTCCTCCAGGGGAGAATCTGCAGAGAAGGCCTGCAAACACTCAGGAAAGCACAGGGAGAAGGTTTCCTCCAAGTCCCCGTCCAGGGCCTCCGATTCTCATAGCTCGGCTCCAGTCCGACCGTTCACCCTCCCGGGCCCGTTCTCGGCCTCCCCCCGCTGCGGTGAAGAAACCTTCGGGATCCTCTTCCTCTTCACAGGCCAAGACCTCCAGGCCCCCATCTTCGTCCAAAGCCCTGGTTAGGTCTGAGGACCATCATCATCGCCACAAGTCGGGTTCCCGCCATTCTGAGCCCGATGTCAGGTCTGCCTCCTTGCCTCCTCCTCCCCAGCGGAAGACCAAGGAGCTTACCTCTCTCAAGAGACCGTTGAATCCGACGTTGGCTCGTCTGACGTCGGCCTCTCACCACAGGTCCCAGGAGCCGTCGACCGCCAGACGTCCGTCGCCGGTCAGGCCTCGCTTCGGTCGTCGGCGGGGCGGCGTCCACCAGTACCTGTCGAGGAAAGGACCCGGCGCCTCCTGCCGATGTCGTTCAGGAGACTATCACGGAGGAGGAGTTGACGCAGCCCGAGGACCAGACGGGCAAACCCGGTCTCGTCACACCTCCCAGGGGACTCTCTTCTCAGCCTGAGGCCCCTGAGGAGCCGATGCCGGAACCAGACGACCGACCACCGGCGCCCGGTCCGTCGTCGGGTCTTTGCATTTCTGAGGTCAAGGAGCTCTTCACTTACTGGTGGGATACCATTAAAAAGGATATGGTTCCCGCACCTCCTCCTCTTCCTCCTCCTCCTCCTCCTGCGACTCCTCCGGCTCCTGCGCCCCCACACATCTGGGGCTGCAGGCGAAACACCCACCCAGGAGCCTCGGGATCCTCCTAGGGAGACCAGACAAAGGGAGACCTCCGTCCTAGATCCTCTTCAGGGTCACCCAGCCCCAAGAGACCCAGAGAAGCGGCCTTCGCCTTCGACGGAGGACACGGGATCGGAATTCTCAGGATCCAGATCCCCCTCTCCGATCCACATCCCCTCTCTGGACCCACGTGATCTTCCTAGATCTCCTCTGGATGACCCATCGTTCTCTGAGATCATGTGACATATCCAAGAGAACATGGGCTGGGATGCGGAAGAATTAGTCCCCGAGAGACTACACCTCGCCAGGTATCTTCGGCAGAAAGATCCTAAGCCTGTGGTGGTACCACCCTTGGTGTCCACTTTTGTGGACATCACCAAGGCAGCGTGGAAGCGTCCACACTCGCTCCCGGCGATGCCGAAGAAGGCTGACCGCCTGTACAAGGCTCCTAAGGAGGACCAGTACTTGGCGCAACATCCTCTGGCCAACTCTCTAGTCATCACATCCTCTCATGACCGGTCCCAAAGACCGCAACATTTGAGCACCCTGCCACCGGACCCGGAGTCCAAACAGCTGGACGCTATGGGCAGGCGCACGTATGCTTGTGCTACATGCGCCATCAAATCCCTGAACTACTTGACCCACATGGTGCAATTCCAAAACACCTTGTGGGAACAGGGACTGGATCTGACAGAAAAAATGTCAGAAGGAGGAGATGTTGCAGCTCCTCCGCACGGGTTCGGACGTGGGAACCCAGGTGCTGCGAGCCGCGTATGATTCCGCGGACTCCTCGGCCAGAGCGGCAGCTTCAGACGTATGCCTCCGGAGACACTCATGGCTCCGTGTCTCCAGGTTTACCCCAGACATCCAGAAGAATATCATGGACGCCTCTTTCGAGGGAGAAGTTCTCTTTGGTGAGCCCTCTGAGAAAGTTCTCACCAAGCTCCAAGAGGCCGGGAAGGCGGTGAGGTCGGTCCAAGCAATGTACCGACCGAGGCTTAGTTCCTTTCGTAGGAACCAAAGCCGTTTCCGTGGATGGATGCAGAGACTACAGTCCCGCACCGGTCCACGGCAGAGGGGCTCCGGTTCCCGCAGAGCCCAGGGCAGACAGCCCGCGGGCCGAAGCCAGCGCCCAGCTAAGCCGGCCCAGCCCGCGGGTCCCTCAGCCGCCACAGCCTGACTCCTTCCTGGCCCCCGGCTCTCAGGATCAATGGGACATCAAGGTCGGGGGTCGTATTGCAAATTACCTGCCAGGATGGCAGACTATAACTACCGACAGGTGGGTTCTTCAGTTGGTCGAAAGGGGCCACTTTATAGAATTCGCAGACAAGCCACCTCGAGGCCTCCTCTGCTCTCCCATTACTCGGGTCAGCACAAACTGCTTATCAGGCAAGAGATACTTGCACTCCTGCAAAAGGGAGTGGTAGAGTACATTCCAGAGAACCAGAGAGGGTTCAGATACTATTCTCACTTCTTTCTGGTTCCGAAGAAAACAGGGGACCTCCGTCCAATCCTGGACCTCAGCGACCTCAATCTGTCTGTCGCCTACAGGCGATTTCACATGGTGACTCTTCAAGGTCTGATTCCCATGCTAAAGAAGGATGCCTTCTTAGCGTCCCTAGACATGCAGGACGCATACCTGCATATCCCTGTAGCTCCAGCGCACAGGAGGTTCCTGCGCTTCAAGTTTCTCGGCCACCATTTCCAGTTCCGAGCTCTTCCGTTCGGACTGTCATCAGCCCCCAAGGTCTTTTCCAAATGCATGGCAGTCGTGGCAGCGTTTCTAAGGAGACAGGGCCACTACGTGTTCCCGTACCTGGACGATTGGCTTCTCATGGCCACCTCCAAAGAGGCACTGTTGATGGCTATTCAGAGCACTCAGGAACTGTTTCAGTCCTTGAGCATCCTCATCAACTACGAGAAGTCACTCCTCGTACCGTCCCAGAAATTGCAGTTCATAGGAGCAGTTCTGGACACCGTCCGGAGGAGAGCCTCTCTCCCCGATGACAGAGCGGAACGCATCAGATCCCTCATCAAGGATCTTTTGAAGAAGAAGCCCGTCCCCACCAGGTTGGTCCTTCGCTTGCTCGGACACATGGCTGCAGCCATTCCAACCGTCCCTTTGGCAAGGCTCCACATGCGGGTGACCCAGTGGATGCTCAAGGTGCAGTGGGACCAAAGGCAAGACCACATGCAGCATCCTGTCAGAATCATGAATGCCGTGATTCGAGACTGGCAGTGGTGGCTAGATCCAGGTACACTCTCTGCGGGTGTCCCGTTTATAGCGCTGTTCCCGGAGGTAATCCTCACCACAGATGCCTCAGGGCTGGGGTGGGGTGCACACCTGAACGGGGTGAAATCCCAGGGAACATGGACCCCTCAGGAGGCTCACCTCCACATCAACGTCCTGGAGATGAGGGCGGTCCTATATGCCCTGCTGGCTTTTCAGTCAGAGATCCCGTCGAGTACTCTTCTGCTTCAGACAGACAACATGGTGGTGATGTATTGCCTCAACAAACAAGGAGGCGCACACTCTTCCCCCCTTTGCAGGGAGGCAATGAGAGTGTGGGATTGGGTAATCCGACACGGCGCGAGCCTGATTGCAGTTGACATTCCTGGCGTGGACAACACAATCGCGGATGGCCTGAGTCGTTCCCGGGCCAGGGTCCACGAATGGGAACTCCTTCAAGAGGTAGCGGAGGATCTGTTTCTACGATGGGGAACTCCAGAGTTGGACTTGTTCGCTTCCCCATCCAACGCAAAACTGCCCAATTTTTGCTCGCTAGATCCAGGGCCTGGTGTTTTCTGGTGAGAGCAGTTGTCCCTCTCCTGGGTGAACAGATTCCTCTGCCTTCCCTCCCTTCCCGTTGATCCAGAGAGTTCTTCTCAAACTGCGCAGGGAGCGCGCAACAATGATCCTGGTAGCCCTTTTCGGGCCCAGGCAGATATGGTTCCCCTTGCTAACGCAGCTGTCCCGGGAACCTCCGCTCCCATTGCCTTTCAGCTCCCATCTCTTGTCTCAGGAGAAAGGTTCACTGATCCATCCGGACTTACGTTCACTGAACCTGCATGCATGGCTCCTAGAGACATAGCCATTTTGCGACACAGGGTCTCGCACGAGGTGGCAGAAGTCCTTTCTGCGGCCAGGAAACTGGCAACACATGCGGCGTACGCCATGAAATGGCGCCGTTTTTGTTTGTGGTCGCAAGCACGCGGCCTTTCCCCTCTAGGTTGCCCGGTGAAAGCGCTGTTAGATTACCTGCTCTCCCTTTTCCAGTCGGGTCTAGCCTACTCCTCTATCAAAGTGCACCTATGCGCTATTTCTGCTTACCACTTCCCGGTGGGACAGCGCACAGTGGTGCAGCTTGATGCATCTCGAGACTTTTTGAGAGAGGTATTACACCTTAGGCCACCTATTAAGGACCCTGTCCCTCCATGGGATTTACTCTTCGTCCTGGAACAACTCACGCTCCCCCCCCTTTGAACCTGCCGCGGATTGCGAGCTGCGTTTTCTGTCATGGAAAACATTATTTTTAGTTGCTGTTACGTCAGCAAGGAGAATTTCCGAGCTTCACGCTCTTATGTAAGGAACCTTACTTGATTTTCCACCAGGACAGAGTGTCCCTAAGGACAAAATCCGAGTTTTGCCTAAGTGGTCTCCACCCTCACTCTTAATCAGGACATTGACATGCCTGTCTATTTTCCTAAGTACTCCAATAGAGGAGAAGCGCTGCTTCACACCCTGGATGTTCACCGCTGTCTAAGGTACTACCTAAACAGAACGAAACAGCTTCGCAAGTCGGAGCAGCTCTTCGTTTCCTTTGCTGAGAGGATGATGGGCCAACCAGTTTCGAAGCAGTCACTTTCTCGCTGGCTTGTCCAGTGTATATCATATTGCTACAATACTAAACAGAAGCCCCTCCCGGGTGCAGTTCGGGGCCATTCCACAAGGGGGGTGGCTACCTCTTTTGCAGCACTGCGTAACGTCTCCACCTCTGCCATTTGTGCTGCAGCTACTTGGAGCTCGGTACACACTTTTATCAGGCATTACAGCCTGGACATTGCCTCACGGCGAAGAGCCGGTTTTGGCCTGGCTGTGCTACAGGGTCTCCTGTCCTAGAGTCAGGACTTGGCATGGATATTTTCTAATCTCCTCCTCCCAGTATGCTTACAAGCGTTATTGCTTGGAAATCAGTCCTAATAGTGTTACCTGCTGCAAGAGCTGTATCTCGAAGTAAGATAGTACAGTTATGTAAGAACTTACCGTAACAGTAGATCTTCGAGAACAGCTCTTGCAGCAGGTACCTTCCCGCCCACCTTCCCCCTTGGTGGAGGCATGGCTTTCAGAGCCTTTGGCAGGGGCTTATGCCCTTTCGTCTTCTGATGATGGATCCTCGGTCTCCCATTCTGATGTCATCCTGCAGCCGGAAGTCTCCGGCAGAAGAACTGGGGAATCTGGCGGGACCGCCCCCTTTTGTACTACGCCTGACGTCGGAGGCGGGACCGACAAGATAGCTAGCTAGAAGAATTCTGTGGGGTCCTGACGCCTGCCGGCTTCAGTCCTAATAGTGTTACCTGCTACAAGAGCTGTTCTCAAAGATCTACTGTTACGGTAAGTTCTTACGTAACTGTACTTTCGGGAATGAGCCTGGGGAGCTGGAGGGCCGGCCTGGGGAGAAGGCTTGAGCGTCCCTAGGACAGCTCGCCTTCTCCAGGGAGGGGGGGGGATCAGGTCCTGGTGCAAGACTGGCCCCAGGCGGAGGTCTGGGGCACAGCATGCGCTGAGACAAAGAGAAGGGGCGGACGTCGGCGCTATGCGCCCTGACATCAGGGGTTCATGCAATGCCCACAGAACACCGGAATAAACACTCTCCAGGCTTCGGGTAGACGTAGCCCCTGGAGCCTGACGCAGACTAGAAGCTCAGGGTGTAGTGCCCCACCTCGTCCCTGCCCGGGAGGGTAGAACCGAGGCTACATGGTGGTTCTTGGGCGGCACAGGTAGGCGGCTGAAGCGGGGGTAGACTCCATTGGGGACTCCCGAAGAAATGGAGCTTGGGGAGAGAGGGAAGAAGGTAAAAAGAAGAAAAAAAAAAAAAAGAAACTTTTTAAATCCTAACATTTGCAATAGTGTGCTTGAGGTGACTGAAGTACTAGACATAGAGTATACTGGATGGGCAACTATGCATTCTGCCACAGAGGGGTTCTGAGTCCCTGTGACCTTGGGAGCGAAGCTTGAGAGGTCCCTGGGAATCGGAACCCCAAGGTGGCAGAACACACTGGTTGGGCATAGAGTTGCTCATCAAGTATTTTTTATAGTATATAGTCCCCAAAAATACAGATTTACTTGTTTTTAAATTTAGAACAACATTCTTACTGCTGCGTTTTAGTCTGCGATTTAGGACGGGTTACTGGGGCGGTGGTGTGGTTGTAGGGACCAAACATCCCCTATTTTAATTCTCTGGGCTGCTGTTAGTTGGCAGGGTTCTACCATGTCACAGCGAAAAACATTTTGCTGATGTCAGTTACGGTGCTGGCAAAATGCCGTCTAGCATTACAGCGCTAGGCATTTCTCTCTTGGGTACAGCGAAGCGCCCTCCCTGGAAACAGTAGTTTTTTGAGGAGCTTCACCCCTCCCCGACCCTGGACTTTAAATAACCAAGTCTTGGGGGATGACGTGGGTAAAACCAACACTGAGAGCAGGCAACCAGAAATCACTGTTGCCCCTCTCAGTGTCGGCAATTGAGAGTCTCTGTAATTATGGTGACAACTTTGTCGCCCTCCTAACGGGATACCAGTTGGCAGTAGCCTGTGGGAGGAATTTTACCAAAAAATCCACAAAAAAACATGGCGGCTGTATGTCTTACTAGGTGAGATGCCTCAGACAGGATCAAACAGCTTGGTTTCTGAGGATATCTGGTTGATCCTGGAGTTGAAACCCCCGCCCCATCACATTGTATGAAGGTATGCTCTTCAGTGAACTCTTTCCTTGCATCAGCCAGTTTTGAAAAAAAAAAAAAAACGCTGCCACCGTCGTGCCAGTTCTGTTATGCTAGCTGTTTGAGGAGCGCATAGCGATGGCTTTGGTGTTTTATTTAGAACACAGCAATTGGCGCTCTAAAGCTTTTCCAGATAATGTTGTACGACAGTGGGTGTTACACAGTAACGTTCGATGACGTTTTTAAATGTGGTACAAAAAGGCTCCGATTTCTATACAGAACAATGCCTGACTATACACTAAAACTACTACTTCACATTTGCAGCAGGTATTTTATCTTGAGAATGTTAAAATGAAACTTGAACCAAGATGCCTTTTTTTTTTTTTTTAACTTGTCAAAAAACATCCTTATTTCCACTGCTGAATTTACCTCACTTGAAACATGTAACTTAATTTTTTAAGATGTAATGTAAAGGAGGCATGTGACTGCCTAGTCTCTTATTAATAAAGAAGCAGGGCTTGATTGTATAAACCTGAATGTTAACATTACCATATTCAGTAGTAATTGTTGTTCACCTTATTGCTTCAAAAATGCATTTTCTTGAATGACTATGAATGCACTGAAATAATTCCAATCCATTAAGGAGAATAAACTAGTGACCCAAGCAACTACAGACTAGTTTCCGTATTACCTGTCCTGTTGTATATTACTATAAAGAGTGGTACATTCTGAATTACATACTAAAATGCCAGCAGAATAGGCCTAATGGTCTTTCGTGTCTGCTCGTTTGGTCAGTCCCCAACCTGGGTGCTGACCTTGCTGTCCCCCTCGCCTTCTCTGGCTTCTCCCTTCCCAGTTCCGGATATTCTTGCTGCATTGGATTTTGCTTCCAGAACCCTTCCCCTGTACCTGTCCCACCCCCTCTTGGACCCCTCCACTGTCTCTGCCTCCACCAACCCCTAGGCAGTGCATTCCATGGCTCCACCACCCTCTCAGTGAAATAGCACCTCCTCCTTTCTCCCTGAATCTTCCCCTCCAGCTTCCAGCCATGCCTCTAGTGGCCCCTTCCTCCTTCCTTCAAGCACCCCGACTGTTCCTCCCTATTTACCCTCTTCATGTACCTAAAGACCTCTATCATGTCCCTCAGGTCCTTTCTCTCTTCCAATGTGTACATATTTAGCTCTTCGAGCCTCTCCTCATAGGTCCTGTCCCCCAATCCCCAAATCATTTGGTTTGCTTGCCCTCCTCTGGACCCTCTCCAGGAGGTTGTGCTCCCGCTTTAAGTGTGGCCTCCAAACTGCCGCAGTACTCAAGGTGCGGCCTCACTAAGCAGTTATACAGAGGAGTATCACTTCCTCCTTCTGGAGGTGATCCCCTAGCGATGCATCCCAGCATCCTGTTGGCCTTGGCTGCTGCCCTCCCACAAGTCTCAGAGTTGTTCATCTTGACATCCACCACCACCCCAGGTCCCTCCTCAGCCATCGAGACTTGTAGCATTTCCCCCAGGGTGTACACTTGACCTGGGTTTCTGGCCCCAGGTGGAGTACCTTGCATTTCCCGCATTGAACCTCAGCTTCCACTTTCTAGACCATCTTTCCAGAGCCTCAGGTCCCCCTGTAGGGCCACCTCCCCTCCTCCCCATCCACCACACGCCCCCAGTTTCGGGTCATCTGCAAAGAGACTCATCTCACTCCTGATTCCTGTCCTTATGTCTGATACGTAGGCGTTGAACAGAAGGGGCCCAAGGACTGATCCCTGTGGGACTCCACTAATGACCCTCCTTGGGGATGAGACTATCAGCATATCTGTACAGAAACAATTAATTACATTGAAAACGATCTGGTTTTCATAAAAATGACTTCATATCTACCACCTTATCCAAACGTTCAAGTCATATTCTAATGACAGTAGACCCCAGTGAATTCACTGGTACCACTGTGTTTATATACCTGACAAAGGCTTTTGACATTGTTAGCCATTATTATCTAAATTAAGAACTACTGGATGTTCTAGCGCACACCTCAATTGGTTCTCTTCATACTTATCAGATAGAACTCAACGGGTGCTTCTTTAGGAAAATTGTTAAAATCAAGACCAATGTTACCTGGTGCACAGTGGGAAGCAATGTTTGGGACAACTTTATATGCTAAAAGGTCATCCCTGAAAAGGGGAACTTAGTCCTAGTGGGATTTTACCCGAAGAATGAGAGACTGAGAAAGAAGTTTCATGTATGGTGCTTCATACTGATTCACAATCCGTATTTGAAATATATTTGGTTTTACAGTAATTTTAGTGCTTTACAGCAGTGGGTACTATTTAACTATTTTATTCTTAACGCTCTAAAAAAATGCCAAGGGGCAGTGTCTCAAGGAAGTATAAACATTTAAATGTGTACCTGTGAATGGAACATACTTTATATTTTTACCACTATATTGACTACATAATATCTTGCACTAATTCAGAACTGGAAGCTTTCATTAGAACACATAATTGCTTAGAGTACAAGTCGTAAAAACACTGCTGTTTCAGTTATTACTCCTTGCTGTAGAATATGGATGTGTAATACAACCAGCTGCACCAAAAACAGTTCTGTCAAAGTTGTATACACATTGCTAGTGTTTATGCAGTTTCTTATGGAGCAGGTTAAGATACTAATCGGTGTATATTCTGACCTTGCTGACCGCTCAGACAGCTCAAGTCTAGAAGGAAGGCATACTTTTTTGGGGGGAAGTATCTGGATTCCTTACCTGCAGAGGAGGCCATGATATTGCAGGAGGGCCTGATCTAACTTCCAGTCTATATTCGGGTGAGAGTAAGTCTGGATGAGTTTCCCATGAGGGTGGATATTTCTTTCATGCACCTGAGTACTGCTGCTGTTTTTCCATGTCCGCTACATCTGGCTATGCTATGTAATGAAACATAGAATTCATTCTATTTTATTTTGTCTAGCAAGTTATGATCCTTGTGTATTAAAATGTGTTTTTTTCACACTGAAAACTACAATAAAAATATTTTCCAAAAAATTTTAAGACATTCTGTCTAAGCAGTAGGAAAAAATACCTCTCAGCTTCAGGTTAACCTGTTTGACTAGGTTAGGTCTTTCTTGCTGTCATTTTCATAGGCAGTCTGCACCTTCATCCCAAAGAGTTCAGACTGTGTAGAGCGCCACTCTTTTCCAAGTCGACCTATGGCTGTTTATTGTTTTTCTAATCTGACCCTCCTGAGAAGTTTGGAATGGATTTGTGTGGACTTTTGAGTGGGCTCACAGGGGCAAGTAGTAACTTACTGTCCTGGAAAAAATTGGGCAGATCAAATCAAGAAAACACTAGACTTGCTATGCAGCTGTACAAGACAGTTCAGCAGGTTCCTTGAGGTTAACTTGTAGCTTAGTTTACCTCTGCTGTGAGCAGTGCTGGGGTTGTGTTTCTTCTACGTGACTTGGCTGTTCCATGGGGGAGCTCAGCAGATTTTCAGCTACCCATTCCAGAGCTATTGCTGGGTTACAGTGCCACTGTGCTAGACCCTGACATCATCCTGGGTGCTGAACAGAGAGTTACAGAACAAATTCAGGCTGACCCAGGTGCCTTTAGGGACAGTATGAACGTAACCGTGCATGATTAGCATTTAACCGTCTCAAGCTTTGCTCTTGATGTTTATTACACACCTGAGGTGTGTAAACAAACAGAAAACTGCACCATTTCACATACATTATTCTATATGTAATGCAGTCCTAGTGGGTCACAAGAAAAGTAGTAAAATAAAGTTGAAGATGATTATGTCCCAAATCTTCTATAGTCAGCATGGCTGTCTCCTTGGAACAGTTCAAACATTCTGGTATACTTTTCATAAGAAATTGTGGTCCAGTAGAAATCTATGAAGAATTTTAAATTGAATTGGTCTGCATCACATTTTCATGGAGATATGTGCCATTTTTTCCCCAGATAGTCTGCCACCATGCTGCATTTGAAATCTGGTACTGGAGGTCATCATCCCATCTGTGTCATGCTTAGATTGACATCTTTTAAGGTTTATTTTTTTACATCCAGGAGGAATTCTACAGCAGATCGTAAACAATGCCCTGCGCTACATTATGTCCTATCTTGTATGGTGGAATGCTGTTCAGCATGGAAATCCATGTCTAGAACAATCTTGTTGTGCTGCAGTAGTGACGTCAGGATGTTGCTGTGCTGCACTGACGACATCACTACTGCAGCACAACAATACAGAACGTGGTCACGTGGCCGTCTTCTCATCAAGCATGTCAGTGATCCCCTGGCCAGCAGCGAGTGACAATTTTAGGTGAGTTTAAGTGTATGATTGCCTATACATTATAAAAGATTGTGTATGAGCAACCATACATATACAAGGCTGTTGTTCAATCTCGAGGTTTCCATGGTACCGAGTGACCTCTTGAGCTGCACTCTGTCTCTTGTTACCATGGAAAACTCTCTATTGAACAGCTACCTTGTTGTGTATGGTTGTGCATACACAATCCTCTGTATCTATCTTGATGGTTTATTTATTTGAACAAGTCGGATTTACAACCTTTGAGTCAGGGACTCATTCACAAAGGCACCTCATCGCAGGGAGGGCAAGACAATAGAACATAGTGCAGATACAACATTGGACAACATTACAGGTGCAGACATTGAACACAAAATACACTAAGTTACATGTTGGTATAAAATACAGATTTACAATTAAAGATGTACAGTTTCTCTGGAGTTGCAGTGGAGTACATCCTTGTTATGAACCTAAGGGGGTAGGTAAAAAGGAGTAGGGGGAAAGATGGATTGGCAGTCATGGGGACCTTGTTGAGATTAGGGGGGCCAGGCAGGGAAAGGTCCTGCAGTAGGATTATGGGGGCAGGGTTAGTTGCACCTACAGCAGCAGATATTAAAGAGATGGTTCGGGGGGGGCGCTGTGGAGCCCGAGCAAAATGGCTGCTAAACCTTAGAGCTCAGTGTAACTCTAGAGATTATCAACTTTGGAAACTAGCTATAAGGAACCAATAGGAATAAAAGTTGGATTTGCTAACATCGGAACTTGCCTACAATAAGATGGGAAATCCTCGTAAGGATCAAATGCATGGGTCAGGAGCTAAAAGCAAAACAACTTCTACTGCTCCTACCACATGCTCAGCTCAAGGCCGTGGAGAAGAAGTGATAGAGACTGGTGAAGAAACCCTGCAAACATTGAACTGAAAATAGACAGACTTATCTCCACAGTGGCAGGGCTAGCAGAGAGATTTGACAGTCTGACAAACTGAGTGGTGGCTCTAGAAACCAACTTGGATGCGGTCCAGACAACGGCCGTGGAATCAACTCGTAGAGCCAATGCAGCAGTGGGAGCTGTTTCGTCGATGGCAAAGGAAATAAACCACTTCAAGTCCATGCGTGAAACCCTGGAGAATCGGGTACGAGCAGCGAACATTCGCTTAATCGGGATCCCCGAAGGTGCTGAGGGATACCATTTAGTACTTTTCCTTCAGGACTGGCTCACACAACAATTAGGGGAAGAAACTGTTCCAGAAATTCAAAATGCCCAAAAGGCTTACAGAATTGCTCCAAGAGGGCATCCGATGAACCCAGAGGCACCACGTACTGTGGTCTTGGTCACTGATGGCATGGGCACTTGGGATTATTTACTGGCGCTGTCTAGACAGAAGGGGCCTCTTCTCTGTGACGGTCAAACAGTACAGATGTTTTCGGACATTAGTTACGCAATGCGCCAAAAAAGAAAGAACTTCGCTGGGGGAGGGGTGCTGTGCTGTGAGAGGCCAAAATAAATCATGGAATGATATTTACTGCACAGCTGAGAATTGTACAGGATGGCAAAATCTATATTTTTTTATGACCCGAGTGAGGCCCTAAAATGGAGTCGGAAACATGTGCAGTATGGCCGCAGCAGACGTGGGCCAGAGCTGGATTCATCGGAAGGAGAGGAAGATGATACTTGAAGGGTATGGACATACTCAAATTTGAAATACAGAACTGTAGGAACTGTGATTACCCTGTTAAATCACTCTTGAGCCCGGCATTGCTCTCTGGGTTAAAAACTGGACAATAGTTTATAATGCCTTTCTGTGTGATGAGTAAGAGACTTTAGTTTTCCTTCTAATTAAGATGTCTGAGGCAATCTTGATTGTTTTGGTATGGCTTCTGGGGAAGTTCCTTTAGATAGTTCAGTGTAGATAACTGTTAGTGGAGTTATATTTACTATAGGGGAAGAAGTTATTAATATTAACGACTTGATACTATTATAAATGTTACAGAACTTATTAAGAAGTAACTACAAAGTTGGTTTAGCAGCATATAATAGTGGAAAAGCACCTAAGGTGCATAACTAAGAAATAGCATGGTGTATTATGGTTTGTACCTATTGATTAGATGACCTAACTAAGAGGAAACCATTAGCTTATATGGGAGTACCATGTAGCTCATGGGCTTAATACCAGCTTAAGTGGAATTTTTATTTTCTGGACTGACAAATGTACTTGGATTCCCCCCATTGATATATCAAAAAGAATGGGACGGGAGGTTTTGTGTATAATAAGAAGAGTGGTGACCTCATCGATTGTAAACTGAAATGTAATGTCCTGATCTTGCATTCAGCTGTATGTTGTTTTATACAAAACAATAAACATAAATTATAAAAAAAAAAAAAAAAGAGAGAGATGGTTCTGGAGAGCAGTTTTGAAAGGACCAAGTTTGGCAGTGTTGGTGATGCAGGTAGGGAGGATGTTGAACCAGGCTGGAGCTCGATAAAAGAAGGACCTTTGGGTGAGGGAGGTCTTGGTTCTGGGCACTATGAAGGTGGCTTTAACAGAGCTGTGGGTGGACACGAATGAGGATGACCGTGGTAGGGAGGCAGAGACTCCTGGGGGGGGGGGGAGTCCGAGCAGGGATTTCTTAGTAAAAAGGCAGGTCTGATACTGTAGATGTTCCTCGAAGTTGAGCAGGTTGGCAGAGGAATAGAGCAGGTGGGTGTGGGTGTGGGTGTGGCTGGAGGCTCCGGTCAGGAGCCTACAGGTCTTATTGATGGAGAGCTGGATTTTAGAGAGGGAGGTGTTATCGGCTGCAGCATAGATGGACAGGACGGAGGAGGTGATGGCCAGCCGGAGAGCAGTGAGGGGCAGGCAATCCCTGTGGCGGTAA
This sequence comes from Neoceratodus forsteri, assembly GCA_016271365.2. Classification (NCBI taxonomy): domain Eukaryota; kingdom Metazoa; phylum Chordata; order Ceratodontiformes; family Ceratodontidae; genus Neoceratodus; species Neoceratodus forsteri. The sequence continues at coordinate 1,474,266,909 of CM028131.1, forward strand.
CGTAGGCCAAGCCGAGAGTTTATGGCGGAGGAAAGAGCGTTGATGTGGGTGTGGAAGGTGAGGGCAGTATCGAAAGTGATGCCTAGGTATTTGTATGTGGGCAATTGCTCTAATGAGAGTTGAGGGTAATCAGGAGGGGGGCACTTCTAGCTTTATTTTGGTGGTGAGAGAAGAGCATTAATTGGGTTTTCTTAAGGTTTATGACTATTCTGTTATCAAGAAACCACCTGTTTGATTGTAGGCGAGTTGAAGGGATGATTTGGAGAGTGGAGGGATCTCAGTGTGAGGCAAAAAGAACTGCATCATCTGGATAGAGGAGCATCTTGCTATTGCAGGAGCTGGGGAGAGTGTTGAGGTAGAGACTGAAAATAATGGGACCCAGGATTGAGCCCTGTGGGACCTCAGAGCTAACGGGTTGAACGTTGCAGAGGGAGCCGTTGTTTTTTACATGCTGGGATCTAGCAGAGAGGTAGCTGGAAAACCAGGCAAGGGGACCAGCAGAGAAACCGAGTTTGTGGAGAGAGTTGAGGGGTGACAGACAGTGTAAAAGGCCTTGGAGAGGTCAATGAACACTGCACTAGCCAGGTTGCCGGAGTGGAGAGCAGAGTGCAGGTATTGGGAGAACTCCAGAAGAGCAGTTAAAGCCAACACTTGGAAAAATATCTAGGCATTAGTTGTCAGGCTTACAGTATGCAATGTCTGGGGAGGACAGCTAGGTGAGGGAAAGCCACAGATCATCTACAGTCTGCAGTGTAAGCAACTGATAGGAAAAATGGGAAGACCTGATGGGCCTGGCAGTCCTTATCTGCCAACAAATTCTGTGTATCTTTGTATCTATGTAACAGCCACAGATGCTGCCTTTTCACAATCTCTGGGGCATCTGGTGGTTGTGTTAGATATAACTAAAGACAGTAGCCCTGTTGGAAAAATGAGTAACCATCACGAGTAAGCACTCTGCTGCTGACCTCTCAAACTGTCCACATGGGAGTATTGAAGTTCTGGGACACAGAGCAGCTTGTCTGGATCTAGACCCATGGGCTTGCCTTAAAAATGAAAGGATTACAGCTTTGACTGGCCAGCTGTTCTCAGAAAGCACAAGATTAGCAAATTTGAAACATTTTCCCTGTCTTGCATGCATTGTTGAGCAGCCAAGCATCATTTTGAAGCATGCTTTCACCTTCCCTGGAGTGATAGAGGGTACAACAGGTGGCAGTTTAGCTGTTTGTCTGCCGTCAGTATAGAAAATTGGCCCAAGGTTGTTGGTCACAGCTACAGTATGAGATGTTCCTTGTAAACAGACTAGGGATAATGGTCTGGCTAGCTCTTTAATTCAGCAGTGCACCATTGGGGGGCAAAGGAATGCCAGACTCTAACAGGTTTTCTTGTACACCAGCAAGAGAGTATCTGCAGCTTAGGCATGACTTCAGAGAACATGAAAGTACTGATGTGGACAGAGACAATCATGTCAGAACTTTCAGTAGTGGAGGTAGATGACTCAAGTATACCGAATGAGCCAACGTGATCTCCCTATGAGGAGTGGGCGCTACATCCCTGGGTATTTTGCTCGTTTTCAGATGCATCTGCTGGCGGGCCGACATAAAGAATTGGAAGGCTTCAGTGCATTTCAGCAATGGATATAAATAACCAGACATGAACACATATTTTGTGTTGCTGAGGTGGTGCTTCAGCCTGGGTATGCCTTTCCTACATGGCTTTGTGGTCCTGTGGAAGCATCAAATGATACAAAATGACATAATTCTAGTCGCAACAAACTAGCCATGATGTCTTGGTAAGGGTCAAACTGTCCTTGTGCATGTCCCAGAGTCTACTATACAGATTATGAATTCCCAGTCAGGGGTTTGTGCTACATGTAGATACCCAGTTCTGTGTTCTGTAACGGTGTGACCTCTAAGTCTGTCAAATGACAGCATCAAGATTGTTCTACCAGGTAATTTCAACTTTACTGGCTCTATTGCAAGTTTGGAAGCTGTCACTGCTGATGCAGATGATTCCATATAGTCTTTGCTGTTTTTAAGCAGTGAGGTACGGAAAGAGAAGTTAGCCCAGTAACATTTTATGTTCTCAAGTCTTGAACAGTGTCCGAGACCATCAGTATAGAGGCCGCAGTGAAGGTTTGTTAAAAGATCAGGTGGTAACCATTAGTAAGGAAAAGTAGGACTGATCCTGTTTAAGTCACCCAGATGTGGCATGGCTCTTTGGGACAAGTCTGAAGTTAATGATTAATTTCAGGCAGTTGTTTGCCTCTGGGATCTAAACTTGGTTTTAAATACTAGAACAGTCCTCATTTGAACCTTTTTGGTAAGTTTTGTAAATCCTTTTTGAGCATCAGAGTTAGTTTCCAGTTGGGCATGCTGCTCTGTGAGAAAATGGGGGCTGCAGATTCTTTCATGTTGAGGCTTTTTTATGCATACTTTGTTCGCTTCCATGTCTCCATTCCCCACCTGACCTTCTCGCCTCCCATAGTCACTGTACAACCAGTCACATAGGGTACCCTCCTATGATTGGGGTACTGGTGAGAGGCAGACTGGAAGCAGAGTACATTGTCCAGCAAACAGGAGGCAGAGGGTGTGGGGTGTAGACACCAGCATCACTTGTGCGGCTGGATATTTTTTGTTTTGAATCCCCCTTAGGTGCTGCTTGTTTTTGAAGGATCTTGAAGGGCAGGCCTGTGCAGAAATCACTGAGTCATTTCACATGATCCCTCCCCTGCTTTAAATTGAGTAAACCGTGTTGCACCCCCCCAGTCCACTGGGGGTCAACAGTGGGTTGTTTTTCGGCAATGGAAGGTCTTGGTAAAAAGTGTTGCCTCCAGTGTAGATAGATGCTTTTCAGATATTTTACCTATAATGAACTGCCTCGAATTTGAACCCAGGTAGCTTGGGCTGCCTGCTTTGTTGGTCTGTGGCATGCGCCATTCATTAACTGTCGATGTCCTCATCTGATGCACTTTTTAGACATCGTGCCTGTGGACAGGAGATCACCATGACATCTGTGTACGCTGCTTGTGGCCCACTCATGAGACCCATCAATGTGCCTTCTGTAAGAGGTTCAACAAAGCTACCCATCGTTGATGACTCCAAAAACTGAGGAAACACCTAATGGAACAGAAGATAGCCCTGTTAGAGTGGGAGCTGCATGCCAAGAGCTCTTGCATGTCATCTACATCATCCTCGGGTTCTCATCACTCAAAGTCCCAGAACAAATTGTCAACAGAGAAACACCACCGCTAGGAGAAACACAAATCCTCCCATGAATGGAAAAATCTCCACATCCCATCGATGATGGTGCCATCGTCAGTGGACCAGCCCACAGTCCCACAAGCCATTCTCAACACACGGGCTGTTCCTTCTGCACTTTCTACAGGCTTTACCCAGTCGGGCAGGGCTCCATCATCGATGACCCCGCAGGCTCTTCGAGTTGCAAAGACCATCGACGCTTCTGATGACATTCTGTACGGCCACTATGCGGATATTGGTGCTTCTACCACTGCCTCCACCAACACATGTGGCCCTCTACAATGCTTCTTCTCACACTATGGGAGCAGGCCAAAGCTGGTCTCAGAACCTTTTCCTCCCAGTGGTCGGCCATTCCCAGCAAGGAGCTGGCCTGCCTCTGTCAATGCCAATGTCACTGTAGTCGACGCCAGCTCCTCAAGACCTGTTTATGGGACCTCCTCCTTCCTCATCGATGAGGGACCGTCCCTTGCTCTTGGTGCCACAACTAGCTCCAGTTCCTTTGAGCCTGTCAACAGGCCACTCTACAGGTTCATATACCACTTTGCAGTAACCGCAAGTGGCTATGGAGGACATCCAGGCTTTAGTTCATATTATCTGTATCTCACCCAGAAGGCAGCAGGGGCAGGTACTAGACTCGTGTTGCTGCAGCCTACTTCTCCTCCCCGCCACTCATGTGCCCAAGGAGCCTGTGGTTCTTCAGCCTTTGTGGCCCCCTCTCCCGATATGGACCTTCAGGAAGAAGACTACAAACAATATTTATACCAAGTGGAGGATGAAGAGGTCGAAGAGCTAGAGACTTCTGCCCCTTCCAGCTCCTCTGCTCTTTCATCTCCAGGGGAAGATACTGCACAATATCTTCCCCCTTCTCTTGCCCAGATGTCCTGACCTTTATGGATATTATGCATCATCTGCAGCTGACCCTTGGTTTCGGAGCCACGGAGCAGGATGCTCCCAGGAGAAAGCTAGAATGTCACCTAGGCCTACCTGATACTCTCCCTCTTGTCATTCCCCCTCCTGTGGATGCAATTCTAGCAGCCTAGCACCAGTCCCATGCTGTACCTTTGGTACCCAGAAAGGCAGATAGAATTTATTCGGCCCCTGTGGGAAAGCCCTTCTTTTAAGAGCTGCCTCAGGCAGACTCTGCTGTGATCAATGCTGCCCATGACCGCTCCATCCGTCAGAAGCACCTGAGTGCCTTGCCACCAGATAAAGACTCCAGGAAACTAGATTCTATGGGGAAGAGAGTTTTTGCCTCCTCTGCACTCTCCATGCATATCTTAAACTACATGGGTCACTTATTAAAATACCAGGAGGAACTTTGGAAAGTGACCCAGGCTACTACTCAGTCGCTTTCTGAACACTTCTCAAAAGCAAGAGCTAAATAAGACGTTAAAAACTGGGGCGGCAGTAGGCATTTCCTCAGAGCAGCCTACGATGCAGTAGGCTCCTTGGCATGGGCATCTGCTGCCAGTATTTGCCTGAGACGACATTTCTGGATGGGAGTCTCTGGTTCTGCCGCAGATGTACAGCAGTCTGTTCTGAATGTCCCACTCAAAGGGCATAAATTGTTTGGGGCAGTGACTCAGGACATCCTGACAGCATTACAAATGTCAGGGAGGACATTGTAGTCTGTCCACTCGTTATACCACACACAACCCAAATGATCCTTTAGGGCACTCTTCCATAAGGCCACCAACAAACCTAGACCTACAAATAAGCTGCCAGTTAAGCCAAAATCCACTGCGTCCCTACCTGGACCAACTCCTTCCTCCAAAACAACCCAAGTGGCAACCACCGGTCCCCCATAGGGACCCTCCATTGCCTGACTCCTCCCCGACCCTGTGGTTCTCGAGCCCCAGACAACGGAAGTAGGGGGGTCATTTCTCCTTGTACCTTCAGGGTTAGAAGGCCATCATGACAGATGCCTGGGTGTTGCAATTGATAGAACACAGGCACACTCTAGATCTAATAGAAATACCACCAGACATGCTTCTAGGCACACCTCTTAGCCCAATCACAAGCTCATCTTGCAGAATGTAATAATGGCACTGCATCAAAAAAAGCATAGAACCAGTTCCCCACCAACAGAGAGGGCAAGATTTGTATTCCCACTTCTTCCTGGTTCCCAAGATCACAGGCAATCTCAGGCCTGTACTGGATCTTCGACAGCTCAACCTGTTTATCCAGTACAAGAAATTCCAGATGGTCACATTACCAACCCTCCTTCCATTACTCTAAAAGGGAGATTGTCTCTGTCCCCTAAATATGAAGGATGCATATCTTTACATCATGATTGATCCTGCCCACAGAAAGTATCTGCGGTTCAGCTTCAAGGAACACACTTCCAGTTCATAGCCATTCCTCCTGGCCTGTTCTCAGCTCCCAGGGTATTTTAAAAAAAAGCCTAGCAGTGGTGGCGGCAACCTTGAGAAGGGTGGGGTCCTACATCTTCCCCTATCTGGATGATCGGCTCCTGAAAGCTTCATTCAAGGTGCAGCTCACCTCCACTCTCTCCCACACCCTTGCTCTTTTCACATCCCTTGTGACTATCATGAATATTAAGAAGTCCAAAATCTCCAGTACATTGGGGCCCTACTGGACACAGAACTGGGTTCTGCATTTCTTCCTCTGGATCGGGTGGACGAACTTCTCTTACAAACCAAGGAAATGTACAACAGCACATATAGTTCTGCTTGCACATACCTTAGACTGCTGGGCCACAATGCAGCAGCCATCCCTACGGTTCCCTACTCCTGCCTCCACATGTGCATCAAACAGTGGACACTGAGGGCGCAATGGGACCAACAGACGGACAAAATGGACGCAGATGTCTTGGTCTCTTCACTGGTAAAAAGGGTACTTCTCTGGTGGATGGAACCCTCCCACCTACAAGTAGGCGTCTCCTTTCAGATTCCAACACCCCGCCAAACTTTCACCATGGATGCATCCTCCTTAGGCTAGGGGCGCATCTGGAGACTCAATATCAGGGGACCTGGAACCCATGGGAGGCCCACTTGACATAAACATACTGGAGATGCGTGCAGCCCTCTACCCTTTACAGGCTTTCCAGGATCTGCTTTCCCGTGGGACGCTTCTAATACAAATGGACAACAGCACAGTGGTGCACTGTCTCAGCAAACGGGGTATACACTCGTATCTTCTGTGCAAGGAAGCTATGAGGGTCTGGTGTTGGGCGCTGGAGCATGGCCTACATTTACTGGCAGTCCACGTCCCTGCAAACTAAACTCCCTGGTGGAAAGTTTAAGCCACTCACGGGTGTGGACCCACAAGTGGAAACTTCTGTAATCTGTTGCCGACGACTTATTTAAAAGATGGGGTCACCCAGAAATAGATCTCTTCGCGTCTCCACACAATGTACAGTTGCCACGTTTCTGCTCGCTAGAGCCAGGGCCTGGAGTTTTTTGGCTAGGTGCATTGTCCCTCTCCTGAAAGGGAAGATTTCTGTACATATTCCATCTGTTACCACTTATTCAGAGTGTTATTCAAACTGCTACAGGACCAGTCCACAATGATCCTGGTGTCGCCTTTTTGGCCGTGTCAGATCTGGTACCCTCTCCTATAACAATTAGTACTGGAGGATCCCATCCCCCTCCCGATTTGCCCCGCACTGTTGTCTTAGGACCAGGGGTCCCTACTGTATCCCAACCTGCACTCACTGCACCTCTATGCATGGCTTCTGAAGACGTAGCCATCGCACACTTCAAGGTATCGCCTCAGATTGCAGAGGTTTTTGCAAGCTGCAGGAAAACCCTCTACAAGGGGCTACTTATACCATGAAATGAAAACAGTTTGCTGTCTGGTCCTTGAGCCATGATGTCGATCTATAGAACTGCCTGCCACAAAAAAATTCTGGACTACCTGCTGTCCTTAATGGATGCTGGCCTTAAATACTCCTCCCTGAAGGTACATCTTTCGGCCAGTTTGGCCTTTCATGTCCTGGTTTCGGATCGCCCGCTTAGTGCAATTTTATATCATGAAGACATTCCTGAAAGGTATTTTACACATGAAGCCGCCCGTGCGAAACCATCTCCCCGCTTGGGACTTCATTTTTGTCTTAGAAAAGTTAACTCTGCATCCCTTTGAACCAACTGCGACATGTGAGCTTCGCTTTCTCTCATGGAAAGCGTTATTTTTAGTTGCTAGTACTTCAGCTTGACGTATTTTAGAGCTGCAGGCACTCATGTGCAAGCAGCCTTATTTGATTTTCCATAAAGACAGATTGTCTTTACGTACTAACCCGACGAAGTTTCTTCCTAAAGTTGTCAGTTTACCTTGACTTAGTCCATACAATTACCAGTATATTATCCGGAGCACACCAGTCCAGGGGAAGTGTTGCTCCTCACCTTAGATGTACATAGAATATTAAGATATTTCGAGCACAAAGGACTTTTCAAAGTCTGTGCAACTTTTTGTTTCATTCACTCCCCAGAAAGGTGGTCATGCCCGTTTCTGAGCAGTGCTTTTCCAGATGGCTAGCCAACTGCATTACTTTTTGTTACTAGAGACACGGTAAGGAACTTCCAGGCGTAATCAAGCTACATTCGACTAGAGCATTGCCACTTAAGTGGTATGTTTCAGAGGGGTCTATGCTACAAAAATTTGTGAAGCAGTGACTTGGTCTAAAGTAAACACCTTCACTAAACATTACAGTCTGGACATTACCTCCATGTGATGCACGGATTTTGGTCGTGCCATACTGCAAGGTCTTTTGTCCTAACCTACCAGACGCCCACCACCCTACTTCTCCCTACCTCCTTCAACTGCTAGGGACTCATTCCTACATGTGTGACCTGCTGCAAGAGATGTCCTGGAAGAAAATAGTACAGTTATATTGGCAAATACCGAGTAGATCTTTGAGTGTCTCTTGCAGCAGGTCATGCCGTCCCTCCCTCCTTCTCCCATGGTGGTGTGCCTTGTTGCGTCCTGCTCTACATGGGCCTGTCTTCTGTTCCACAAACTTTTGGGGCAACTCCCTTTTCCTCCTCAGTTCCCTTGGAGCACCTTTCCAGCACCGTGGCTATGTATGATCGCCACCAGGAAAAGAACCGAGGAGGATCGGGGACTGCCCACATTATATAGGATATAGCATACCATGTGACATCATCGTGGGCAGTCCCCAGGTGAACTGCTGGTGAAAATCCTGCAGGTGGATCTGGTGCCAATGGCAGGATGTCCCTACATGTGTGACCTGCTGCAAGAGATTCTCTTGAAGATCTACTGTTATGGTACGTGCCAGTGTAACTGTACTTTCACTTCTGTGCATTCAGCTGGATGTGTTTTTGCCTCCCAGCAAAGGATCAATAGTTTGATTTGAAGTAAAAGCACATAAGGTTTGTTATTTTCTTCAAAGGAGCATGTTCAGATCTTAACGGGGACTTGTAAGTTTTATTTTTAATTTTTTTCTTCCAATTATTTCACTAGATGCCCTAGTAGCATGGAACTGGAAGTTAGAATAGGGAATATATTGGAGAAGGAATTTAGTTATGAGAGAGAAAAAAAAGTAAAATGCTGCCTCAGGCAGGGCTTTGCCTTGGAGCTATTGTTGGTTGCCCAGATGGTCCTTGTGCATTGTTTTATAGCTCCTTCCAGCTCAGAGGATAAAATTATCAGAACATACACTTCTGGGCTGGCCCTCCAGTGCAGCGGTAGTGGTAGCGCTTGCGATGCCAACAACCTGAGTTCGGAAGTGAGCCTGGGTGTCGGAGGGCCAGCCAGAGGGAGGAGGGTTGAGCGTCCCATGAACTGCTCTCCTCCAGGGAGGTGGGTGGGTAGGGATGCTTCCGGTGCCCACCCAACCCCTGGTTAAGGCTGGGAGTCCAACTGCTGGCACATAAAGTTGCTGGAGGCAGGGCAGACATTGGCGTATGCACCCCTGACATCATTGCACATCTCCCGGGAGATGCAACGGAAAAACTCCGGCCATGCAGGATTCTGCCTGACTCATGCCACAGGTCCAGCACCACTGACCCATTGCACCCCTGGAGTCGTATCCTATCTGATGGGAAGAAGGGCCCCCTCTCAAAGGCCCTGCCTGGAAGGGGCGATCCAGGGTGTAACTCTAGGTCAGGAATGTTCTGGAGCCGTATGCTGTTGTCCAATGGGAGAAGGGGCCCTCCCCACTGTGGGGGTAATCCAGAGCGTAACTCTGAAAGGGGTAAGTCCAGGAGACATGGATGTCGGGTCTGGGCACAGGGTTGATCCACGAGGAAAAAGTAAAGAAAAAAAAAAAAACACTTCTACAGCCTCTTGCTGGCCCACCAAATAGACGTGTTTATTTATTGCAACTTATTTACCCAGGATAGCCCAGTTGATGTGCAGTATCTAATCTCCAGTGGGTCTTGCTTCTACCCATTTCCACAGCTGGGTGGACTGAAGCACTGGGAGGTTAAGTGACTTGCCCAAGGTCATACAGTGAGTATTTGGCTCCAACTGGATTTGGACCCGTGATCTCCTGGTTCCCAAGCCAGTGTTCCAACCACTAGACCCCTCCCCACCTCCTAAATGTCGACAGACTACTCCAGGATCATGATGTGAACCTGGGTGTCATGCACAGTAGCCCAGTATACTCCCTGTGGCGCCATGAGCTTGCTCCATGAAGAACCTGTACAGGCTTTTCGTCAGGATAAGTCGGTATTAAAGAGGGCTCTGGCTACTAGCAAAAAAATAAAAATCAGCAAGCTATTGTTTGTGTTTGGCCATAAGTAGAAGTCGCTTCTTATCTACCTTCTGTGAATTAACACATGGTTTCAGCAGTTTGATTTTGTGTGTTGGCATTGCTAACCCTGCCTCTAAATCCATAGTTACTGTTTCCCTGTTTTGCTTAGCAGGTAACCAACTTGTCTGTCAAGACTGCCAGATTGGAATATGTAGAAACCTAGTTCATTACGGTTATTGATGGCATTAACAGTATGTTGCTGCTGAGTTCAGCTTTAAATAGCACGTTATTCAACACAGTACAGGCCTTCTATGTGCCTCACATTTCAGTGTAATATCACAAACCTGTGCTTTTGACATACCAGCATTTTGCCACTGGAATGGTTCTAATGCTACAGCCCTTAGATTATGACATCATTGACCTTGAAAGCAGGTGAAAGAGATGGGCAGTGAAAGAGGAGATACTTATTTAACATAATATCGGGCCTTATGGCAAGCATATATACTGATCTACAGCTTGCATATGTTGTTTAAAAGAAGTTATTGGGATTTAATTACAATACAAAATACGGTTTTATTTTTGAGCTTTTATCACCTTGGTTTCTGTGGTTTTGACCTGCAACCTGGAAGGATGCATATGAAGCACTGATGCCAGGTTAACTGTCTCAGTTTGGTAGGCATGGTAAATACATAACACATAGTTGGCGTACACCACAATATGCCACTGTATGCTTACTGGAACCAGACAATACATTACTACATTATTAACATTAATAAAAGCTTTACGACAATATTAAAATATACATTAGTCTTCTTCCATTATAGTTCAAATAAAATAATGTATCATTTCCACACAGACTTAAAGGCTGAGAAGCTTGGAATCTTTTTGAACACTAGGTGGATAAAACTATGCACTAGATTTCTTAGTCTGTAGGTTTTTTTCTGTAGTTAAAAAAAATCACGATGATTAGCTAGAAGATTTGATTAACTCTTCCAGTACGACAGTGGAACCATAATTTGATACGATGGTTGACCTGTGGATTACTGGGTGACAAAACAAGCAACAAATCAGCAGTTGAGGCTGACATGTACAAACTTGCAGAAAATTATCAATGACTCAGCAGTGCAGACTGATGGGTATAAACTTGCAGAAAGGTGTTAAAAAAAACCCCAAAAGTCATCTTAATTCTGGGCATCCAGGTGGCTAGAAGATCAAAATTTGTGTTGACTAGAACTCCTGTGATGGGTGCAACACATGCACTGTTAATACCGTGATGTAAACCAATTTTAATGGTCAGTGCTATATTTTAACTGTCCATTCGGTTTTATTTTACACCCCACCCCACAGTACCAAAGAAGTGATACCTACTCACTGGTGAATCAGATGGGCACACTGAAGCTCTTGACACTTATCTGAAATAGGAGGTATTTGGTTTGTATCTTCTTCAGTATGGGAGATGATGTGCGTGCATGTGTGTGCACGCGCACATGTAACTTAAAAGAACAAACACCATGTGCCAGACGATTTCCTTACACACCTTTCTGTAGTCCAGCACAAATGTTACGCTACCGTGTTTGAGTTAAGTACTGAGGATATCACATTTGATTAATTCTACAACTTATTTAATTACGCTAGCCCAGCTGTGGTACAACATTTCATTCTCAGTTGGGTCCTTCTTTTACGCATTTCCACAATTAGTTGGACTTGAACACTGAGTTGCTCAAGGTCTCACTGTGGTTACTTGACTCTGGTGGGGTTTGAACCTGTGATCACCTGGTTCCCAAGCTAGTGCTGTAACCACTAAACAACACTGCCATAAAAGTCACGTAGAGACTTAGGATAATACTTAAGAGGGTGGTAAACAAGCAAAACAAAAGCATGTGGGAAAGCAAATGAAGAAAGTGTTGCATGCGCCCGGGAGTGGAAGCTGCTTAGCTGCATTGGTAGTAAGGATAGTATCGTGGAGCATCTATGCAATGCACATTGACGAAAGCAGATCTGTAGGCCCCTTGTGGAGAGCCATAGTTGTCCAGCTTCAAGCTCCAGACCTGTGGGGCGTGGGCCTGGACCTGTAGCTTGTCGTGAGGCTAGGCATGAGGGTTGAAAACCCTGAGGAACATAACACCACCAATTTGCCAAGACTTGTGAAACTGTAACCCCTAATTGTTACATGTCCTTTGTCCATTTTGTGTGTTTTTTTTGTTTTTTTTGTGTGACCCTAATGTATGCATTAACCTGGTTGTTTGATAAGTATATTGCGAAGGATAAGTACATTGTATGCACTTTTGCTGTGTGTAATGAGGGACTGTGATGATCTTAATCATTCTCCATGCTGGAACTGAAAGCTGATGCAGCTCTGACAGTGTACTGGAGTAATACTGTTCTTGGGAGTTGTCAAATTCAGTGGAAGCAGATTTGCCTATGCTACAGCTCAGTGATTAGATGCTGGTTTGTGTACTTTGCTGATGAGTCTTGTGATGGTAGCAGTGCACAGCAGGCATTGAGGTTCATGCTGTATGTAGCCTCTGTAGACTTTACAGTGCAGGACTTTATTGGATATATCACATTGGACACCAGCTACGTGACCTTGACAGCTAGTCGGGTGTCTTAGGTCAGCTCCTCCGGGAAGCGTGTTCATGGTCTGCAGGGCACTGTGCTGAAGCTCCCGTACTGTATTGCTAAACTCGTAAGTTACTGTAGGTCTCCTGTTTTATCCTAGCTTTTTTAATTCTGCTGTTCACATCCGCCCCTCTTAATGATGAGCAATGCAGGGACTGGTTTACCTGTTAGTTCATATTGTTTGCTGCTCCCTACCTTCCTCTTATGATCCTGGGGTACAGGAAACTGGTGGTCTTATTATTAGTTTGCATTGTTTGCTGTCCCTCCAACCTTTTTTTTTTGATAGATATATACTGTATATGTATATGTGTGTGTGTGTGTGTGTGTATGTATATATAATATATATATATATATATATATATGTGTGTGTGTATATATATATATATATATACACACACACTATATATATATATATATATATATATATATATATATATATATATATATATAAAATAAATATGGGTTCTTATCTTTCTTGATCAGACTGGGTGACTTTTCAGCCTTTTCTGTGGGCACCATTAATCGTCCCATTCCTCCTTTCACGGTCCAGGGCTGTTTGCCACAGATTGCCCCTGCATTGGGGCCAGGGGAGGGAAGCATGTCGCACCTAAAGGAGCCTCTTTCATCCAGAATTCGCCCCTGGACCATGAAGTAGCAGGGCAGGTTGTAGTGCCTTGGGCCAGGCTTCACAGAGCCCAGGTCTACCAGTTTTCCCTTCTGTTTTCTGCCCAGGTTCCTGGACCTGTGGTGGCATGGAAGATGCATGCATGTGGAGGCACTCATATGCTCTTGAATCACAGCTCCTTCTACCCTCCTGACATTCCATCAGTCTCCCAGATGTCTACTGTACCACCAGGCTTCCACCTGGTGGCAACCAAGAGCAGGGTAGATACATCACCCCAACCTAGGAGAGGAGAGCTGCCAGCCAGCTGCTCGGTCCTTTCCCAGCCCTCCCCCTGCCAACCCCCAGAGACCCGAGCTTGTTCCCGAACTCAGGTTGCTAGTGTGGTACGCAGTAAGGTGCTTTACAGCACCTCAGCCCTCTGCACAACCAGGCCGACGGCTGATCTCCCCTTATGGCTTGTAAGGTGTGTAAGCTGGTCTAATTATTGCTTCATATTGTTTGCTGCTCCCATCTTTCCCACTTATGACCCTAGGGGTACAAAGGCTGAGCTTATTTTAAAATTGTTACTGTTCCCACCCTTCCATCCCCCTATGACCCAAGGGGTAAGGGAGCTGGTTTAACTTTATCTCAAGCATACTGTTGTGATGGTTGCAGGTGCTGATCTGTTTTTTAGTTCCTGTTGTTGCAGCTATCAACCCCCACTTGTGACCCAAGGGACTGATCTAATTTTATATCTAAACGCCTGTCCTTCTCCACCTCCTTTCCTGGACCAGATGTTGTGCAATCCAAGAAGATACTCTGCTGCTGCTGTCATTACCGTCTCAGCTGAGGGCTGACACCATATGATAAGCCTCTTTTGGTGGGGCCTGGGCATAGCTTAGGGTAATCTCCGTGTCGAGGGGTGAGGTGGTGTCTGCTCACAGGAGGGTCCTCAGTAACTGACATGTCCCTTCAGCTATTTACAGATTCAGCCATTTATGTTTATTTCCAAGTGCATTTTGTTGTGTCCCTTTTGTCAGAACGGTGATCAATCACATTACTACATGACTGTTGTTTTCATGTTTACTAACCTTTTTTTGCAGTTACAACCACAGAACACACTCCCCAAATCACTTTCCTGGTCATCACTGTAAGACACGTTTGAGTCTGATTCCCGGAGATGAGTCCGAACCCGTGGTCATAGTTAAATCCTCTACACATCCTCCGGAGCCCTGTGATTCTTCTTTGTCCTTACAACGAACCCGTGATTGAGGTCATACCTCATGACAGAATCTTCCTAATCAGTCCCTGAATTTACCAGATCTTCCACCTTGCTGTACGATTTGAGTTCACTCATTTCTCACATACTATACGAGACCGTAGGATAAGTTCAGCTTGTGTGTAGGAGGTAGCATCGCTGTAGAGACTTCACTTAGGCATGCTTGGGTGACTGCCACCCAGTCTCTGGGTGCCTTGCATCAATCCAGGTCCTTGCTTTCAACTAGAAGTGTGTTGGGCACCAGCATGGCAACATGTACCTCAGCTAACCTCTGGCAGTGGCTGGCAACATCCACAGGTCCTCTGCCAGAGACTGCTTCTCTGATGTTCATCTCAGCTTGGTATTCCCCATACAAATAGCAGGCACTTCTCTTGCCTGTATCAGCAGCTTGATTCAAGTAGGAGATGTGCCTGTTATTTGTATGGGAAACTTGATCTCCGTCACCAGATCTCACCATCTACAGCAAAGCTGGCAGTGTCTCTTAGGAACAGGACCTATATCGCCCATAAAAGGTGAACACCCACTTCAGTAAGATCCTCTGTGCACTGCAAGGCCACTAAGAACTTTTCTTGTGGGGCAGCCTCTTATGATACATCTGCCCACTGTCTCCATTACTCTCCTACCAGAATGAATTGTCATCTACATTAAATGGCATGAAGACATCAACTCCCCAGAGTCTTCACTGTTGTCCTTGTGTCCATCCCTGGAGGCTATCAAATGACTAGACAGTGAGTTTGGTTTTCACACACTGGATCCACAGACAGCTGCTGCAAGTGAGGGGCCCTTGTCTCCTCAGGTGGCCTTGCAAACCACCTGTGACAAGGGTGTGCCAAAGCCATACATTTGCCCTCCTATCACTCTGCCATCTTGACACACACTGTCAGCATTCAGCACCTAACAACTGACATTCTGAGCTTCACTCACTGGCTGTCGGGGGCTCTAACAATCAGTCGGCCTTGTGCGCTGGCATTCTAGTAAACCAGCTTTTTCTCACTCCCGTTGGAAGAGAGTAGTTGCATGTATTTTATATTGTTGTTGCTACCACCCTTCCCCTGTGACTGAAGGGGTGCGGGGGAGGGGCTGGGCTAATGTATATTCAGTGTTTGTTTGCTGCTCCCACCCTCCCCGACCTTATGTCCCGAGGGCTGTGGGAACTGGTCTGATTTTATATTTCCTGTTGTTGCTGTTACCCTCCTCCTCCTCACTTATGCAGTATTGCTTGTGGTATCTCACTGCCACCATAAGCAGCTGGGGATGGAGCTTTCAGAGTTGTTACACCAATGCTCTGGAATTCATGCGGACCTTTAATACCTCTCATAAAAATTGTCTGTTTAACCAGGCCTACCCAGATAATCTGAATTTTTGTTATTTAATCTTATTGTTTAACATGATAGTTATTACACAGACCCCATTTTACATTGTAGGGCTGAAGGTTTTATTTCTATTATGTTTTTGTTTCTGATTGTATGATGCCCTGAGCCCTAGAGATAGGGTGTCTGATAAATAAAATTGCCATGCTTTTTCTTGGCCCTATTCTGTTCTCAATTTTCCTAAATGACCTCCCCCAAAGTATGTGTCTTCTCCAATATACACATGCATGCGGATGATATAGTGCATTTTTATGTCTGAAACTATACCGTGAGCGCACATTAGTCATGAGCACAGAGACGTACACTTACAGTGCTCTCTCAGACATCCAGAATGCTGATCCTATTCTCGTTTGAGACTGACACTAATTTACCAGTTTGTGTAGGTGTCTTTTAGCATAATATGAAGGATTTGGGATTTGAGTATTGGATATTTAATAAAAAAAAGTGCACCAGCAGCTTAACCTGATAAAATACATCAGTGTGCATCTGTATCTTCCCTGGGGACAAGGCTGAAAATAAGGCAGAAATGCATAGCCCTCTTTTCCCATTCAAAAAAAATAAAATTAAAAATTGTCTATTTTTTCCCTGTTAGTATCTAAGCACAGTGTATAGACACTGGCGTGCATGCTCACTGTAGAATGCAGTCAGAGCTGCTTTGCATGGTGGCGCTGGATCCAGCAGCTGTCACCAGGAGTGTTACTGACGTAGCGACCAGCAGCAGACCCTGTCATGGAGACCTTGTTATTTCGGTATGTTATGGGGAAACACTTTGCCATAGGTGTACAACATGCCATGAGGTCTGGGGTTTCTATACGTTCATGCTCTCTGTGACAGGTTTGGGTAGGACCCTGTCCCATTTGTGATGTAGAGTGTGTTAAAATCAAGGATCTAGCCTGTCTTCTTCTATTCTGTCACTTGTCTATCTAATTGTGCAATCAAATTTTCCTTGTGGCACCTAGGATTGGCAACTCTGGTCCCACAATTTCTTCCTGTTTTTTCCCTTCCTTCACTTGCTGTTTCTGTCCTTTCTTTCTCCCTTTGCTTTCTGTGGTTAAAAAAAGATATCTGAATCTTTATGTGAAACTGAGATCCCTTGGTTTGCAAATGTATATAGTTATATTGTTGAAATGAATGCAGAAAGCCATTTGGGTTTATGTGGGACACAGAGTTTTAACCTGAAGGGGCATTTAGACTGCCACAAACTTGTTTGCATAATTATCAGTAGGAAATCAGCCCTGGGACTGGATGTCTTAATTGGTTGCTCCTGTTAAGACTAATGTACACTTCAGGCTGCTCATAGAAAAGAAATTGACAAAGTCTTAGTACAGTTTGTGGAACACAAGTGGTGTAATTTACAAGAACAGGATGCAGAATTTAATTGCCAAGGGAAAAAAAGCATTTTATAAAAAGAGAACAATGTTTTGTTCAGAGATAGAGCTGGAGATTTTAATGAGACTCAAACGAAGGACTGTGTTTTTGTGTTTGCACAGCCTTTAAGAAGAGCAATCCTGTACAGTTTATTTTTTTATTTTTATTTTATTGTTACTGATCATGATAAAATGGCTACTTGCGAATTTTATAACTTCTCCTTGTTTGCCAATGCTTCCTGACCTATACTTCTGCAACACTCTCACATGTGATGAGGCATGGACTTTCTCAAGAAGGATGAGCCTGTTGACTATGCAACAGAAATAGGAAAGGATGGCATGGTGCTTCAGGGCAGTAGGGGGTCTATAAAATGTAGTAAAAAAAAAAAACTATGTTGGAGTACAGTACTAGATGCTTCAGCGTTTACTCACCTGGGACTATATATGGGGTTGAAACTGTCTTCTATAACTAAAGTGCTTCCTTTGTGTAAATATTCCCTTAATCTGTCATGCTAGTGTAAGCCATTGGGTTTGGTTCCCCAAACCCAGCAGGTGGAGACAAACATGAGAATTACTGACGATGTTGTACTCCACATTCCTGCAGACAGTGGGTACTCTGTTTCTGCATCCATCAGGTCTTTATGTTTTGCTCAACAGATTCTTCAGGAATGGATGTGGTTGTACTCTAACCAAAATTTAGGAGGACCACTTGAGCCTCAGAGTAGCAGAGTATCTGTCAAATCTCATTTCCAGCATTGCCTATGGTCTGGTACAGTTGTAGAGTATGAGTCCCTGAAAGTTGCAAGAGCCCCTCACCGCATTTGCCATCTTGAGTTTGTTTTATTTGTGGCCCTTTGTGTTTAGTTCTCCATGAGCTGGAGAGAAGAACTGATCCTGCAAGTTTTGATAATACATGGTGTGGTACTCAGAACCTTGTTTGCACTTCTAATGATTAGTAAGCACAGCGGGATAAATTAACTCTGATTTTACTGCCAACAGAGTGGGGGTATTTACTCTTGAATTTTTTTTGTTTTTGTTTATTCTTTATGGAAATTATGTATATTGCCACTTCTTTCATGTACGGGCATTCTTTTTCTCTCACTTAGATGCCCAGCAACAGCTGCTGTACTTCCAGTGGAACATTTGTATGGTTTCGCTACAGTTACTGAACTGTACACATCATTAATGATGTCATTATGTACACAGTACTTGCATGCCTTTTGGAACTGTACACTACTTTTTCCCAGTCTTCTGTATTTAATGGTGGCTGAGCACAAAGCTACAAATAATGGAACTTATGTTTTCTGTGCACAGACCTGTTAACCTGGAGACCCAGGATTGAATTTGCCAACCATTACTTACTTTTTGTGTGAGCCATAACAAGCCCCAAACCCCACTCCCACACTCAGCCTCTCTGTCATTTCTTTCTATGCTTTGTAAATCTCCATGGACTCCTGATATGGTAGCAGCATTCTCTCCCCTCCTTCTATGTGACCGTAAAACACTTTGGGATACAATTTGTATAAAACCAAAGTCCTTTCCTTTCCCCTTCTGTGTGAGTTCACACTTATTTTTTTCTCGTCTTTAAATTGCATTTCAGATAAGCAAACCACACTCATTGTAAGTAAAATGTAGATCTTTTAAGGATTTAACCAACATGCTCTCTAGGGTAGACCTATTTTGTAATCCTGTGCCTTTGATTGGTACTACTGCCTTATATTGCTATTGTAGTCTGTTCATCAGGATTTAGCCTAATACAGCAGGATTTAGCCAAACACCCTTACTTGGGTGGGCCTACTTTGCAATCCTTCACCACTGCATGTTGTTGGTGCCTCAGATTGCTAGTGTAGCCTGTAACTTGGTGATTGCCAGTTCCCTGAAATTATCCCCACACCCCATCAAGGATAGCCAACCTTTTCATTTCCTGCCATTGTAAGTTGTTGCTGCTTCCTAATGCTATGGTAGCCTGACCTTGAAACAGACAATTCTTTAGTATTTAGCCTTGCACCCTACTTAGGGAAGGCCTGTTTTTATAATCTTATATCTTTGTCCTTGTTGCTGTAACCTGCTACTCCCTTTTAAGTAGGCTGCATAGTTGCTACAAGCCAACTCAGCTTCTCAACCCCATCCTGCTCTGGGACCCCTATAGTCTATATCAATGGCTCAGCTTTACTGCCTGCTTGTCTCCCTGCTAGCCTTCTCTCTGCCCTCCTCTTGATCACAGACAACTGTGCCTGCATCAGTGCCTTCCAGTAGTAACTCCTCTCACATCTCAGACTTTGCCATATCCAATGCCCTAGTCTGCACATGGGGGATTACTTACACACTAGGCTTATGTGCCCCAAAACTCTGGTACCTCGTATCTTGTTAATTCAGTAAATTCCATTGGCACGCCCCTCCTATAATTACTCGCCCAATAGTTACCACCCTTGTCCTCCTGACTGATCTACTGTTACTGGCTGCTGGAAATAGAGAACTCAGTCCTGTGCCTCCTAAACCTGCATCTTCCACTCACTCACTCCTTCCCTCCCTGGCAAGAAGAGAAGGGACTTAGATTAGCCCACCTTAATATCAGAAATCTTATACCACCTGGACCGCCCACTATCAGCCTGGTATATTCTGTCTCTGAGACACGGCTCCGGCCCTCAACTCCCAACAGTCTCTGCGATATTGCAGGGTACAACTTCATCAGATGTGACAGGTCCTCCCCTAAACGAGGTGGGGGCACCATGATTTACTTTTAAATCCTGCCTTAGTTTCACAGCCCCTAAGTCCTCCCATCTCCCTCTGGAACATCCCTTGAATTGTGTCATGGTATTTTAACCTTGGTAACTTCCAAGAAACTCCACATCTTTTGTGTATACCTACCTCTAGCTACCTGCCAGCAAGGTCTCCCCACCCTAATTGACGTCATTGGCCCCAGTGTAAATAATAATGATTTTGTTAGACTTGTAGACTTTAACATAGATTAGCTCAAAGGTAATAAACACACAGTGGAGCTATCTCTAAATAAGCTGCTCTTTACCCAAATAATCTCCCATCCTACCAGACTCTCTAAGAATGGACGAAGTTTCACACTTATTGATTGGATGTTATTCCCCAATGTTGACAAAATTACTTGCTCTGGTGTCCTCCCTGACTCTGTAAGTGATCATTCCCCAGTCTTGTGTGTGGTGTGCCAGAGTCCCTAAAGTCCCGCCTGTCCTAATCCGCTTTTGCAACTTTTCCCATCTGGACCTCTTTCAGTTTAAAACTGAATTGGCCAACCATGATTGATCCTACGTGTGGGCTACCTCCGTCATTGATCAGGCTGTCTCTTATTTCAATTCCACCTTCTCTAGCCTCCAGGATAAACATGTTCCCTTCACCACTTGGAGGGTCCGTGGACCTAAAACTAAATGGTTAACATACCCTCTCCTGTCCCTCCTAAAAGAGAGAGGCAGATGTTGGGCTGCTTTCAAGGCCTCCAACTCTGTATCTGATTGATCCACCTACAGAGACCTCACAAATACATTTAAACAAGCCATCCGACAGAGTAAAAGTTGCTTTTATTGAACCCAGCTAGCCTCCTCTTACAAAAACCCTTGTCAATTTTGGAATTGCCTCAAAAGATCCCTTGGGCATGACAGTACCTCTACCCCTCCTGACTTCGAGATTGATGGTGTACACTGTAGCAATCACCATACTATCTCCAGTGCTTTTGACAAGCTATTCTCTGCAGCGTACACTAAGGTTTTCACTGCCCCCTTGAATAGTCAGACCCCCTTCCTCACTTACTCCCTCAGGGCAACAGCCCCCCCTTCCTCTTCAAATAACTTAGTATCTCTGAGGTTTACAAGCTCTTGAGGCATATCCTGTGTCCAAATCTGGTGGCTCTGACGGTATAGAGCCTAAACTCTTTAAACTTGCCGTTCATGCACTGGCATCTCCCCTTACTAGAATCTTCAACCTTCCCCTACCCTTTAATGCTATACTGACAGTCTGGAAAATATCAAACATAGTGCTTGTGTTCAAAAAAGGGAACTACAAAATAATTAACTGTAGATGTATTGCCAACCTTCCAGTTCTGGGTAAGGTGCTTGAGAAAATTGTCACTGCCCAACTCGCCTTCTGCCTTGCTAACCATAATCTCCTCTGCCCTGCTCAGCATAGCTTTCGCTAAAGCCATAGCACTATTACCATGCTGCTCACTCTAACCAACAGTATCTCTACCTTTCTAGACAAGGGTGAGCTTACTGGAACCCTTTTCATCAACCTTACAAAGGCTTTTGACATGGTAAACCACACTCTCCTTTGCATTAAGCAAAGTGCCTTGGGGATATCTGATGATGCCCTACCTTGGTTCATTAGCTACCTCACTAACAGACAGCAACGTGTCAGGGTCGGCTCCTCACTCTAACAACCTTCCCTCCACTATTGGTGTCCCCCAAGGCTCCATATTCGGGCCTCTACTCTTCTCCCTACACATCAAGTCAGTTCACCACTGCCTTGCAAACAGTACCCCTCTATGCCGACAACCTGGTTTTCTTTACCAGTGCACATAACATAGCTGACATTAATAGTGCCCTCACTGAGGACCTGAAGGACCTCCAAACTTGGTTCAAAGATAATAGGCTACTAATTAAGCCCTCTAAATCCCAAGCCATTCTCTTTGGAACCATCCACTGACTAAAAAACACTTGTACTCTGCTAAGTATAATCTGTGACAGTGGCTCTTCTTCCCGACTCTGTAAACTCATTCAGATACCTCGGTGTGACACTTGATCTCTCCCTTAACTTCTCATTACATTTATCTTCCATCAGTACAGCTGATGCTAAGGCTGGACAAGGCCTGGAAAAAGTACAAAACTACAAAACTCCCCCAGGACCACGTGACCTATAGAGCCCAGAGTAACAAGTGCAAGCAAGCAGCCAAAACTGCAAAACGGGAGTACGTCAAGGGTCTCCAGCAGTCCAGTCTCACGGACCCCAAGTCATTCTGGTCATGCATCAATGCCCTGATAAAAGGCAGTGGTATGCCACCCCAGGGTCTAATAAACCACAATGGCCAGACTCTTAACGATGGGCAAGATATAGCCTCTGGCTTCAACCAGCTATTCACGAACCTGGAAGAGTGTAAAGCAAGTCTTTCTCCCCTCCCCCGACCTATGGGACAACAGTGTATGGGCACTCAGAGCCCAGACAGACCGCTCTTTCACCTAAGACTAGTAAGGGCAAAGGAAGTGCTCCCCCTGCTCAAGTTCATCAAGGTGAAAGGCTCAGCAGGTCCAGATGGACTGGACCCAAAACTGCTCAGGGCAGCTGCTCCAGCCATAACGCTGCCAGTCACGTGGCTCATTAACAGATCACTAACAGAAGGGGCTGTACCTAGTAGATGGAAGCAAGCAATGTTCACATCCACAAAGGGGAACCTAGGGAGTCCATGGGAAACTACCGTCCTATCTCCCTACTATGCACGCTAGCCAAAATCCAGGAAAGGTTAGTCTACTGCCAACTCAGAGACTACCTGGAGACCAACAAACTGCTAGTGCAAACTCAGCATGGATTTAGGAGAAACACTGGGACAGACATAGCCCTCATCAAACTCTCAACGGACATAATCACTGCCTGGGACAGGGGCACCCCCACTAGGGCTGTTTTTATAGACCTGACCAAGGCCTTTGATCTAGTAGACCATGACCTCCTGCTAAATAAACTAGGTAACCTTGGACTTGACCAGCACTCGCTAAGATGGTTTGGTAGCTACCTAACGGAGCGCTCCCAACAGATCAAATGGAGAGGTGCGATATCTGAACCACTAATCCTCAAGGAAAGGGATACACCAGGGATCAGTACTGGGTCCTCTCCTATTCATGCTATTTGTCAGTGACCTGAACATGCACTGCGGGGGATGTTCACTGGTCCAGTATGCTGATGACGCAGTGATCTACCGATCCTCAGGTAGCACCGTGGATATTGAGGCCCACCTCCAATCAGACTTTGCATCGCTAGAAACCTGGCTGGCAGAAAATGGGTTAATCCTCAATGCTACAAAAACAAAGGCCATGGTCTTTGGCCCCAGGACACTTGGACAGGACCGAAACTCCTTACTCTCAATTGTCACCTCAACGGGCACCACTATTGAGGTAGTGAAATCCATAAAATACCTGGGCCCGAATTTGGACCAAGGCCTTACTCTGAAGCCTCATGTTGACCAGGTAACCAAAACCCTGCACCACAAACTTGGTCTGCTCTACCGCCTGAATGACCAGCTAGTCCCCAAATCCAGGATCACTATAGCCAACAGCATCCTGCTATCAACCTTGACCTATGCTGTCTCAGTCATGCAGGGCATGGGACAGCAGGAGCTCACTAGAATGCAGGTGCTGTACAACAAGGTGGCCCGCTTCGACACATCATCTCACAGAAGGAGGCACCACTGTGAGGCACTGGCCTCCCTTAAGTGGCCATCTCTAACAAATTGACTGCAGTACCCATTGTTATGCAATACATGTAAGCTACTCCACATCTCTCCAGACAGTCTGGCGGGGCTGCTGGTCCCCAAGAGAACAGACAGCTCTGAACCACCGGGAGAAAGCTCCTAGAAACACCTAGGATACTCACAACAGTAGGTGACAAATCCTTCACCCACGTAGCCCCGATGCCGTAGAATATACTGGGTCCTCATTCCCACTCGAACAAGTTTGCTCCTATAAATACCTAGGGATCCATTTTGACCCCTTCCTCTCCTTCCATGGACACATCGCTGCCCTAGCCACTGCCACTAATATCCAATTGGGCATCTTACATCGGTATAAACACTGCCTCCCCGAGGCCTCTTCGACTCGCAGTCACCTCTCTGTCCTGTCCCCTAGTGGACTATGGACTGTCGGTATGGTGCTGCTGATCAGACCGCACACTCCATGAAATTCGGCATCTACTCTGAATAAGGCCTGCAGGTTAATTACTGGAGCACCTAGGATGACACACACCTGTCTGCTGTATGCTAAAGCGCTTGGTACTTGATCTCGACTTACGCCGCAGATATCTTACCTGTACCTTACAAAAAGACCCTCCTTGGGCTTTCTCCACCAGGATTGACCTCCACCATACACCGCTCTGTCCC
Source organism: Neoceratodus forsteri (assembly GCA_016271365.2). NCBI lineage: Eukaryota > Metazoa > Chordata > Ceratodontiformes > Ceratodontidae > Neoceratodus > Neoceratodus forsteri. The sequence continues at coordinate 1,474,291,186 of CM028131.1, forward strand.
ACTAGTTCATACTGGACCTCTGGGAAAACCTTCTTGTTATCCCTAGAGCTAGGACCTCTCACGACCAAAGAGCCTTCAGCTTTAGGGCCCCTCCTGGTTCAACACACTGCCCCTCCATCTCTGAAGCTCCAACTATCGTGCTTCAAAACTTCCTACGTAACCACCTTATTAACACCACGGGATGCTGTAACTGCCGCTTAGTCAAAGCCGTACTCAATACTTATGACAAAAGCTCATTACTAAGCTGCTAAGGACAACATAACTTGGTATTGTTTGCATCCATCCTACCTGTACCAGCTTGTTTGTATCTATGTCTTAATTTACTGTTATACTTATGTGTTGTACTGCTATACTGTGTATTTTGGTTTGTCTTACTGTGACAAGGTACCTTTGTAAATGAGCCTATGGCTCAAAGGTTTTCCAAACTGCTGTTTAAATAAAATAAAATAAAAAAATAAAAATAAATAAAATAAGCTCCCTCAAAAATTACAGGATACGACCTCCTTGGGAATCTTTCAGTCTGGGCTGCGGGCACATCACTTAAAGAATAGCACTTGTTCCTGTGCAAGAACACTGAGAAAAAGAAACTAATAGTCCTCTACTAAGCGGTGCCCAGCACTCTGAACACTGATCCGACTGTCTTCTAAGACCTCTCCCCACACTAACTACTCTTATTCCTAATGTCTGAATGCTCATACAAAAGCAGGAACTAAATTCTGACCTCTGTACTGTGATGGCCAGATTGTAACCTGTAATAGTCAAATGCTCCTACTTGTTGTGTACTTCCTCTGTGTATGAAATGCTTTGCTGTGTAACTAATTCCGGGTTGCCCCTGAAAAAGGGACATTGGGGCTCGGGTGGGCTTACCTGGTTACCAAAATTGAATAAATAAATAATCAGTCTTGAACTAGCCTATTGAGCCAGTCCAAATCTTTCGCCATCTGCTCCAATCGCAGTAATGCATGGTTTATTACTCTCCAAACGAACCTATGGCCTGTCCGTCTTTGCTCATGCCTCAAGCTCCATACTGCGTAAGTGGGATATGGCATATAATAATATCTGTCGTATTGCCCTTGCATGCAATCGATCTACTCATCATTGTACACTTTACTGCAAACTGGGATGGCCCTCCCCTTCTGCTCTTCTGGATCTCTCACTTGGAAGAATTATCCACAGTACACTGCAGAATCAAGCACCCCACTCCTTAGCCTCCCTACTGGTGCCTTGTAAAAATGCCTACTCCCTCAGATCCTCTGACCTTGACCTGTTTGTTATTCATACCCAGGACAAGGACTAAGCATGGTGAGTTGGCCTTTGCTGTTACCGCTCCTAAACTATGGAGCAGCATCCCAGCTCACATACGCCAGTGACCAGCCTCCCACACCTTCCAGCGCCAGTACCAATCATACCTGCTTCAGTGCTCAGTATGTGCATGTTCCTAATTGCTACTTACAGTGCTGTTCCTCCTGCCTACATTTGTCAGTTCATCACTCCATTGTCTACACTTTTATGCTTCTGTCAAAATACCCACCTCTATGCTCCCCTGCTTTTTAGGTATGTGCCTTGTTGTCTTTCTCTCTTCTCACCACTCTCCGTTTAGTTTTTTAGCAATATACACAGTTCACTGTATGGAATGATATTGTTTTTATACTCCAATGTATCTCTAATTCAGGTATTGTTCATGTTAAAGGAAAATGTCCATGTGGGACACTCCCCCACCCCGATAAACAGTTTTACACAGTGTATGTAATATTTACATACTGTGCTGCTGTTTTATTTACATCTGATATGCTTGATCCTGCCATCCTGCCCACTGGCATTTAGAGTATCACACCTCTAGCGGCGCATGCCACAATCTCCTAAGGCTGATGTCAGAGCCGGGGAGCAGCCGTGAGAGCTTGTATAGTGTTGCCCTATGAACAGAGCTTGTAATAGCAAGTTAGAGGTTTCGGCATGGCACTGAAATATCTAACTTGCAAACCAGAGCTGTTAATTCCTCCGCCCATAGGGCAACACTACACATGCTCCCATGGCTGCTCCCCGGCTTACCAGCACAGTAAGTCAATATTACACTGCTTGGAACTGTTAATTGGGGGGTGTCCCACTCGGAGGTGTAGGACGTAACTACGTGGATATTTCCCTTTAATGTACCCCTCTGGTTTTTATGTTATTGCTTTGTGTTATACCTGCCTGCATTGTAAAGGTCCATTGATTGTACTCTCCTGGGTCGTGCCTGAAAATAGGGAAATGAATGCCTAGTGCACCTTACCCGGTAAACAAGAACTAAATAAATAAATTACCTTATGTGCAAGAAACTCTTACGATGTTACAGAGCATGGGGCATTTAACTGCATTTCTCGGCTCAGCTTACACACTCTGGTTATAAACCCACATACAGAAAGGAGCAATCTTCTAGAATAAAACATTTTCTTCAAGTAGAATTTTTTTTGCATTCTTCTGTTACTTTGGATACTTTCTTTGTGAAATGTCCAGTTCCAGTTAGCCTCATACTTTCTCAGATGATGCTTCCCCAACCCCCACCAAGTTCCCCATTTATTATAGTAATCTATTATGCTAATGTAGTTGGCTACAGGCATGGACTGCTTCTTTTTCAAAAGCATTATGGTTTTTTGCTCCTTCCTGAGCCCGTCCAACCCACCACTCCTTTAGGCTTCCTCAGTGGCCCTGCTGCCTGCTAGACTTTTCTGTCACTATTGAACTGCCACCATTAGACTCCCCGGCTCATCTGCTGTCCCTTGGTTCTGGCTTATCCCTGCCAGAGACCCCCTATTGGCACCAGGGAGGAAAGCGCCTTGTAACTTTGAGATGAGACGATAGCTGGATGGCTTTGGTGGCAACTTGAGTGCAGTCATCTGGCAGGTGAAAATGGGCATGTTTTTGATCTCTCAGCCCTTCCTCTATCTGGCTCCCTCGTTGGTGGCTCTTTTGCCTTCCTTGCCAGCCTCTACTCCAGATGTCTTGAGCTCGTGTCACCACAAGACTGGCTTCTAAAGCTTTTTTTTTCCTTTGGTTAAACAATTTTTTTTTGGCGATTTTATTAAGTGAACTTGTAAGATGTCAGTTTGATGAGAGAGGAAAGCTGAATTCCTTTGTTTCTCCAAATGACAAACAGCTAAGCAGCCATTTCCCCCAGTACTCCACCAGTGAGTCCCAGTATAGCTGTCAGGCGTGAAACACAGAAGATCGACCAGATACATTCATCCGCCTTGTCTTTGGATTCGGCTGCATCTGGCCAAGTCCATGGCCCCTGGCCACCCTTATATTTGTTTTTGTTTTTTACCAGGAGAGAGAGAGAGAGAGACTAAGCTGAAAGCTTGTTTACAGGTGTGACGTGGGAGCACAAGGAAATTAAGTGACTTGCTCAGGGTCACACAGTATAGAAGTGGGAGCTGTGGGATTCAAACCCAGGTCTCCAGGTTTTCAGTTCAGAGCCTTAAAGAGCCTACAAGAGCTTGATAAGCTCAGGGTGGATAAGGCAATGGGACCTGATGGCATACATCCCAGGGTACTTAAGGAGCTAAAGGTGGAACTAGCAGAGCCATTAGCAGAACTGTTTAGTGAGTCTCTGAGCACAGGAGAGGTCCCAGAAGACTGGAGAAGGGCTCATGTGATCCCGCTCCACAAGAGTGGTAGCAGGGAGGAGGCAGGGAACTACAGACCAGTCAGTCTTACCTCAGTAGTGGGCAAGATTATGGAGGCACTCCTTAAGGAAAGGATAGTGCAACACCTGGAATCCATAGGGGCACAGGATCCAAGACAGCATGGGTTTACAAAAGGAAGGTCCTGTCAAACTAATCTCATAGATTTCTTTGACTGGGTAACCAGAGTGGTGGACCAAGGGGGAGCAGTTGATGTCACCTACCTTGACTTCAGCAAAAGTTTTGACACTGTTCACATAGAAGATTGATAAATAAGCTGGGTAGGCTCGGTGGGCTGAAGTTGGTCAACTGGGTGGCAAACTGGTTGACGGGCAGAAAACAGAGAGTGGTGGTAAATGGTATACAGTCAGAAGAGATGCAGGTCACAAGTGGGGTACCTCAGGATCAGTCCTGGGGCCAGTCTCTCAACATCTTCATTAGTGACCTTATAGATGGACTAGAGGGTAAGGCTTGTCTTTTTGCAGATGACACCAAGATCTGCATCAGAGTAGATGATCCAGATGGGGTGGGCAGAATGAGAAGAGATCTGGATAAACTAGCAAAATGGTCAGAAGAGTAGCAATTGGGATTTAATGCAAAGAAGTGCAAGATCATGCACATAGGGAAGAGAAACCCTGAAGCCACCTGTAGGCTGGGAAGGGAGTTGCTAGCAGTCACAAAGGAAGAAAGAGACTTGGGCATCATCATCACTGATGACCTGAAATCATCCAAGCAGACTTCTAAAGCACTAGGTAAGGCTAGGGGGTTAGGGTGTATTAGTAGGGTATCACAAGTCGTAGAGGGAGGTAATAATCCTCTTTACAAGACACTAGTTAGGCCCCATCTGGAGTACTGCGTGCAGTATTGGAGGCCACACCTTCACAAGGACATTAACCAAATTGAGGCAGTCCAGAGAAGGGCAACCAAAATGGTGCAGGGACTGCATCAGAAGACATAGGAGGACAGATTAACAGAGCTCAATATGTATACCTCTGAGCAAAGGAGGGAGAGAGGTGATATGATCGAGGCATTCAAACACCTTAAGGGCATTAACAAGGTGAAAGAGTCTAACATGTTTAAATACAAGAAAAATAGCAGGACAAGAGGACACAGCATGAGATTAGAGGGGGCCGATTAAGGGGGAATGTGAGGAAATTCTTTTTCACAGAAAGGGTGGTGGATGCATGGAATGGCCTACCTCAAGAAGTGGTGGCTATGAATACAGTGCAGGGCTTCAAACAGGCATGGGATAGGCATAAGGGAGCAATACAAATGAGTATGAATAGATAGGCCACTGACAGAGCAAAGGCCAATGGCACATTTATAAGGTAGAAAAAGAAATGGGCAGACTGGATGGACCTTGCGGTCCTTATCTGCCATCAACTTCTATGTTTCTAAACCACTGCACTATACTGCCTCCTTATATGCATGTATAATGGTCCCTGCAGGGGCTAGAGGCCATCCGGGGAGTGGAGCGAGGCCAAACAATGGGCAACCAGTTGCATGCCTGGTAGACGGCAAGGGAGGATTTTATAGGATATGGCAATTTATTTTATTTTTTAAATACATACTTCAGAAATATCAAGTGCAGAAGGCAGAGATTTCATACAATTACTGTAGTGCAGTTGCATGCCTTAAAATCTTAAGCATGAGCCTCTAACATAGAGCCATATGGGGTGTGTCGATTCTACCGGATGGTTGGTTGTCTCTCCATACAGGTCTGTAGCTTTCCGTGTGTGTGTGTGTGTGTGTGTGTGTGTGTGTGTGAAGCAAAATAAAATTATAGATATTACTTAGGACTCTTGCAGTAGGTATTCACATATAGGACTGACCTGCCAGGCGTCAGGACCCCACAAAAAAATTTCTAGCTAGCAATCTCTGGTGGGGGACAGTCCGCACGTCAGGTGACTGGCGTCATATGACGTTGGTATACAGGGGCGGTCCCCCACGCCCGCCTTCCAGTTCTTTCCCGCTGTTGGCTTGTAAAAGTTCCTCACAGTAGAACAACGCTCATCAGCCATTCGTCGGTCCCTAAATTTTCAAACTTATCGACCTTATTTCTCTGTATTTCAATTTCATTTCATGATTCGCTGTGTATGTGTGTATGAGAACTTTGTCAGTTAAAGCAGAAAGAGGCTGGGAAGGCAGTCAGAATAGCAAAGGCCCAAACCGAGGAAAGGATAGCCAATTCTGTTAAGAAGGGGGATAAGACCTTTTATAGGTACATTAGGGAGCGAAGAAAGACCAAAGGAGGGATACTGAAGCTTAATAAAGGGGAGGAATGTGGGTAGAGGGTGAAAGTGAAAGCAGGGACATTGAACGAATATTTCTACTCAGTATTCATAAAGGAAGAGGAGGGGAGTTACCTAAATCAAACAAGAGAAACACTCTGAAGACGGGGCCGATACCAGTCCATTTACTAAAAGAAAGGGTTCTGAAAGAACTAATAAAATTGAAGGTGGACAAAGTAATGGGCTCTGGTGGGATTCACCCAAGAATTCTAAAAGAACTAAGGTAGAACTAGTGACACCGCTGACTACTCTTTAGCAAATCATGGGAGGATGGGGTGGTACCCGAGGACTGGAGGAGGGCAGATGTGATTCCTCTTCACAAAAGTGGGAGCAGGACAGAGGCAGGAAACTACAGACCAGTTAGTTTGACCTCAGTGGTAGGGAACATGATGGAATCACTTCTGAAGGAAAGAATTGTTGAGTACCTAGAGGCCAGTGGGGCACAGGACCCAAGGCAGCATGGATTCATGATGGGAAGGTCGTGTCAGACAAATCTAATAGATTTCTTTGACTGGGTGACTAAAGTAGTAGACCAGGAGGGCTGTGGACATGGCCTACCTAGATTTTAGCAAGGCATTTGATACAGTCCCACACAAAGATTAATACACAAGATAGCCAGCCTTGGAGTGGGTCCCAAGGTGGTAACCTGGATAAAAATTGGCTAGACAACAGGACTAAAGGGTAGTAGTAAATGGAGTACACAGTGAAGAAAGGAGGGTTACTCAGGGTACCGAGGGTTCAGTACTGGGACCGGTCCTTTTAATGTCTTTATAAGGACATTGCAGAGGAACTGAAAGGAAAAGTATGTCTCTTTGCAGATGACACAAAGATCTGCAACAGGGTTGATACACAAGATGGAGTGGAAAGGATGAGAAGGGACTTGGCAAGGTTGGAGGAATGGTCAAATGTATGGCAGCTCAGATTCAATGCAAAGAAGTGCAAGGTATTGCACATGGGAAACAAAAACCCAGGGGAAGCGTACACAATGGGGGGTGAGATACTGACAAAAGTAAAAATAGAAAGGGACCTGGGGGTAATTATATCAGATGACCTAAAGGTGGGCAAGCAATGTGAGAAGGCAGTAAGGAAGGCTGGGGGGATACTGGGATGCATAGGAAGAGGCATCAATAGTAGAAAACAGGAAGTTGTTATCCCTCTGTACAGACAGTTGGTGAGACCCCATCTGGAGTACTGTGTGCAGTTCTGGAGACCCCATCTCCGCAAAGACATAGACAGAGTGGAGGCTGTCCAGAGGAGGGCAACCAAAATGGTGCAGGGTCTGCACCAGAAGACATACGAAGAAAGACTAAAGGAGCTTAATATGTATACCCTTGAGGAAAGAAGGGAGAGAGGGGACATGATAGAAACTTTCAAGTACCTCAAGGGAATTAACAAAGTCCAAGAGGGTAGCATCTTCCAGAAAAAGAGATGTGCAAGAACAAGGGGGCACAATTTGAAGATAGAGGGGGACGGCTCAGAGGTAATGTGAGGAAGTATTTTTTCACTGAGAGGGTTGTGGATGCATGGAACAGCCTCCCTGAGGAGGTCGTGGAGTCAAGAACAGTGGGGGACTTCAAGAATGCATGGGACAGGCATAAGGCAGTCCTAGTGGGGGGTAGGAGGAAGTAAGCTGTTGGTTAACTAGGATCTGCAGCTTATCTGTTAGGTAGGAAAATGGGCAGACTAGGTGGGCCAAGCAGTCCTTATCTGTCGTCAAATTCTATGTTTCTGTGTCATCCCCGACACCGTCCAAATCGCATAAGAATAAGTGCGACTTGTGTGGTTCCCAGCTTCCACACAAGGACGGCCACTCCTTGTACCTCTTCTGTCTGGGCCCAGACCACCCTGTGGAGAAGTGCCAGAACTGCCAGAAATTTAACTCCACTACCCACAAAAGAAAGCAGCAGTCCCTGGAAACCCATATCCTAAAGAAGAAAATGGTCTCCATGGAAAAGGAGCTAAAGAAACAGACAGGCGTCCACTTCCCCCGAAGGTCACAAGAAAAAACGTGACAAGGAGAAGCACCAGGAGTGGAAAATGGCTTCCACAGCAGCCGCGACTCCAGCCGGAGTCGCAACACTTAAGGTAACATCCCCTCTGGGGATCGTCGCCACAACGCCATCTTGTGGTTACCAAGAAGCATTGTCCTCACGCCTGGCTTGGCGCTCAGGCCCTTCAGGAGCCTCCGGGGCAAAGGAGGCCTCCGCTCCTTTGAAGGCCACTTCTTCCACATGGCCTTCGGGTCACAGTGGGTCTGGTAAGTCGGACGTCGGTCCCACCGACGCTTGCCCAGACAAGGCTGCTAAGTCACTTACCCCTTTGGGGGAGCACCCAGCCAAAACTCTGCCTGACAAGGTCGCATCTCCTGCACAGCCTTCTACAGGCAGGGAGTCCAGTAAGTCAGACGCCAGCTCCTCCGACGCCCACCTGGATACGTCCGATAAGTTGGATGCTGGCCCCACCGATGCCCACCTGACCAAAAAGCATGGAACAGTCCAGGCTCTCCACAACATCCTACGTTGCCCTCTGAGGTCTCCGCGTCTCCTCAGTTGACCCCCGGGGATTATAATCCTCCTTCCCCAGTTGTCACTGAGGATACTGCCGTCACGGAACCCTCCTTCTGGACCAGACCCCCTGACGCCGGACCCTCAGACGCTGGTCCCGACGCCATCTGTGTCCTCTTACCTGACGATAGGCCTATCCTTCAGTCAGGTCCTTCAGACCCTATCGAAGGTTTACCCACACTGGGCCCGACACCCATGGGGCCAGCGTTATCACTGCCTGGCCCACCAGCAGGGCCTCTGCCGGGTCCCTCTGCTCCATCAGAGCCCTTGGCACCCATGTACCCAACACCGTAATATCTGGTGCTGCACTACCCGGCTCTGCAGTACATGGCACCCCAGTACCCGATGCCACAGTATCCGGCACCGCAGTACCCGACGCCTCAGTAACCGATGCAGGGCTACCCGCTGTCAGGTTACAGATACTGCTTCTATGGATATCCTCAGTATCCTTATCCCCCTCCTCCTCCTCCACCTTCACCGCCCACTCCCCAGCTGCCGGTGGATCTGAAGGAGACCTTGGCCTCCTGGTGGGCTGAGGCCAAGGCTCAGCTCACTCGAGAGGTCGAGAGTTGTCTACCGACGCCGGACCCTTTACAGGATCCCCTACGTTGGAAACGGGAGACTCCCTCCCCCTTCCCAACACCAGAGGAGAGCCCTCTGGCACCCGAGGAGAGGAGGATATGTGCCCCAGGGATCTTCCCAGAGGGACTGTCCTTCCCCCTCACAGGGAGGAGTCTTCCTCCTCTTCTTCAGATACTTCTGACTCTGACTCAGAGATGGACTGCTCTGTTCCTGAAGATGAGCCATGTACTCTGGAATGCCCTAGGCCTAGGACTCCTCTGAAGTCTCCTCTGGAGGACCCCTCCTTTCTGGAGTTATTGAGGAAAATCCAGGAGGTACATCAGTGGCAATCAGTGGAGCCAGACCCACACTGTAAGAAACTCACTGCTCATCTGGATGTGCCTGAGACAACTCCTACGCTGATTCCACCCGGGATAAAACCTCACGCAGATCTCGTTTCCAACATTTGGAAACAACCTTAGGCATTAGCCCCCTCTTCCAAGGAAGGCAGACAGGATATATCAGGCTCCTGAGGGTGTACACTTCCTTAGCCTCCACCCCAAGGCAGACTCAGTCGTCATCGGTGCCACTCACAGCCACTTCGTAAATCCCAAAAATTTTGACTTGTCTCCGCCTGATAAGGAATCCTGACTTCTGGACCAATACATGAAGAAGATCTATTCCTCTTTTACCCTTAGTATTAAGGCCCTTAATTATGTGGCACATATGGGAGATTTTTTTTTTTTTAGAAGACCATACTTAGTCAAGTGGAATGTAAATTGGACTCTCTTCCTGAGTCACAGACTAAGCAGGAAGTGGCGGATCTCATCCGTTCAGCTCGGTCGTCCAGTCGGCACGTGCTTCATGCCAGTTAAGACACAGTGGACACAGCTGGAAGGAGTTTGACCTTTGCCGCAGGCCTTCGGCATTCCGCCTGGCTCCGCATGTCAGATTGGTCCCTGAAGTGCAATCTGCTATTCAAGATGCTCCCTTCAGGGGTTCGGTGCTGTTCAGGGGTGATGTCAAGGACATCATTACCGAACTACAGGACAAGGGCACTGCACTAAAGTCTGTCAACTCTATGTACAGGCCCCCTCAAGGGCAGCGGTGTCCTTTTCGTAGACACAACCGACAAAGACAAAAAACTACAGGGCAGACGGGCCAACAAACGTCGGGCCCCTCCAGCAACCAAGACCCCCCCCCAAGCAAAAAAGCTGTGGGAGCCTCGGCTGCTATGCTGCCCCACACCACCTGACTCCCTGCCTCTCCCACTGCCTCTGGAGGTTCCAGAGGAACCGGTAGGGGGGAGATTCTCCTCCCATCTGTCAGGTTGGCAGAGGATAACATCAGTCACTTGGGTGCTCCAGTTGATATCAGCAGGTCACTCAATAGAATTTCTGCAGAAACCACCCCAAAGACCACCCCCCCAAGTCATCTTACTCCTCGCAACATCTTCCTCTGGTCCTAGAGGAAATCATCTCCCTTCTGTTGAAGGCGGCTATAGAGCCAGTTCCCACTCATCTTTGGGGAACAGGTTACTATTCCCATTTCTTACTAGTTCCAAAGAAGATGGGAGATCTGAGGCCTGTCCTCTAACTCGGCTCCCTGAACAGGTTCATGGAGTACAAACGCTTCAGAATGCTCTCCTTGCAGAGGCTTCTAACTCTTCTTCGGCAGGGACAGTGGCTATGCGCTCTGGACATGCAGGATGCCTACCTGCATATCCCCATATGCCCCTCCCACCACAAATTCCTTTGTTTTTGCTTTTAGGGAGACCACTACCAATTCAAGGCTCTCCCATTTGGTCTTTCCTTGCCCCACCCCCCCCCGTCTGTCAAAGATCTATCTGTGGTAGCGCCCACCTGCGTACCCAGGGAGTTCGAGTATTCCTGTACTACCTGGAAGACTGGCTCCTGGTAGCCCCATCCAGGGAGGAACTCCTGCACACCCTTTCACTTACCTGCAGGTTTTCACCTGCCTGGGTATTACCATCAACCAGGCCAAGTCCCATTTGGTCCATTGCCAATGCCTCCAATTTATAGGGGCGATTCTGGACACGACCACCGGCAAAGCGTTTTTGCTTCCAGACAGGGTAGACACCCTGCAGGATCAGGCTCGTCTTCTGTCTGGTCGCAGGAGGGTTGGATCCAGGTCAGTCCTCTGCCTCCTCGGGCTATTGGCAGCTGCCATTCTGACAGTCCCATTTGCTCGGCTCCATATGAGGATCTCTCAGTGGATGCTTTGGTTGCAGTGGGACCAGACCATGGACAATCTAGACCAAGAGGCAGTAGTTTCCGATCCCATGATCAGGGACTTGCAGTGGTGGATGGTTCAGGAGAGCCTATGCCTGGGAGTTCACTTGTGCATCGAACCCCCCTCCTAGACGTTGACAACAGATGAATCAGAAGAAGGCTGGGGTGCCCATCTCAGGTCTCACAGGACTCAGGGCAGCTGGTCCAAGTTTGAATAAAATGTGCACATAAATGTGCTCGAACTGAGGGCAGTCCTTTATGCCCTTCAGGCTCTACACTCCTTCATCCTCCCCAGTCATCTCCTCATACATTCAGACAACATGTGCGTAGTCTGGTATTTCAACAAGCAGGGAGGAAAAGATTCCTACTCTCTGTACCGGGAAGCGACAAGAGTCTGGTATTAGGCAACCCAGCATCACCTTCACTTGACTGTGGGTCACGTTCCGGGAGTGGAAAACACACTGGCAGACCAACTCAGTCGGTCCTTAGCCAAGTCCCACGAATGGGAGTTAGATCAACAAGTCATAAACAACATCTTTTAACGATGGGGGACACCTCAGATAGACCTCTTCGCCTCTCCCCAAAACGCAAAACTTCCCGCCTTCTGCTCGCTCACTCCAGGGCGAGACATTTTTTGGCATGACGCTCTGTCTCTCCTTTGGAGGGACAGATTTGTCTATGCCTTCCCTCCCATTCCTTTAATTCCGAGGGTCCTGAACAAACTCAGATTAGAGGGAACTCGAATGATTCTCATCGCCCCCTTCTGGCCCAGACAAGTTTGGTTCTCTCTTTTGCAACAGTTTTCAGAGGAACCTCCTCTTCCTCTGTTGCAATAATTGCTGACCCAGGATCAGGGGACCCTTGTTTATCCAGGTCTCAAATCCCTTCATTTACATGCGTGGCTCCTGGAGACGTAGCAAAAGCCCACTTCGGAGTCTCTCCTCTCGTAGCGGACATCTTGGTAGAAGCCAGAAAGCCTTCCACCAGGTCCACCTACACCATGAAATGGAAGTGATTTTCTATTTGGGCTAAGTTGAAAGACTTCAAACCCTTCTCATGCCCAGCCAATAAAGTCCTGGACTGCATGCGTCACCTCTTCGATCTGGGTCTCAGCCATTCCTTGTTAAAGGTCCACATGGCCGCTGTTTCAGCTTACCACATTCCCTTTGGAGACAGGACTTCTGCTTAGTTGGAAGTCTCCAAGACCTTCCTCAGAGGGGTTCTCCATTTGAGACCCCCCATCTGCATTCCTGCCCCTCCTTAGGACCTGAATTTCATTCTGGAGAAGCTTACCCTGCCTCCCTTGGGGTCAGCAGCTACAGCTGATTTAAAGTTCCTTTCTTGGAAGACACTCTTCCTAGTGACCACTACTTCTGTTCAGTGCATTTCCGAGCTTCAGGCCTTGATGTGCAAAATCCCATACTTGATTTTCCACAAGGAATGTGTGGCTCTACGCACCAACCCTAAGTTTCTCCCTAAGTTGGTGGCTGAGTCTACGCTGAATCAATCCATTGAGCTATCCGCTTTCTTTACGCAACACTCAAATCAAGGGGAATACCTCTTGCATACTTTGGATGTTCACAGAATACTGAGATACTACACCACTCGGACTAAGGATCTCAGGAAAACTGATCAGCTTTTTGTCTCTTTTGCTTATAAAAGGGAAGGCAGTGCTGTCTCAAAGCAATGCCTATCAAAATGGTTGGCTCATTATATCACTTTCTGTTACGACAAGTACAAGAAGACCCTGCTGGGTCAGGTCAGAGGTCACTCCACAAGAGGAGTAGCTGCCTCCGCGGCTTGTTTCAAGAATGTGTCGGCAGCAGACTTCTGTGCAGCTGCAGCTTGGACTTCTGTCCATACCTTCACGAAACACTACAGTTTAGACATTGCCTCTCACCGTAGAGCAGGCTTTGGGTTGGCTATTCTACAAGGTCTCCTTTCATGAGACCTGTTCAGCAGGAGGTTCCATGCTGTGGATGACAGTCCTCCTCCCAAGTGCTTTTCCTTGTTCCAGACTGCTTGGGACTTGGTCCTATATGTGAATACCTATTGCAAGAGCCCTCTCGAAGTAAGATAGTATAGTTATGTAAGAATTTACCGTAACAGTTGATCTTCGAGAGAGGCTCTGAAAATTATAGTTATGCCCCCAGTCCTCCATGCCATCTCCGAGTGCAGGGGGCAGATATTGGGGGTAGTCAGGCGTAACAAATGCCTTGGGCAGCTGTGCTGAGTGGGCGCATAAATACTATGAGAGGGTCTACCCTGGTGTAGTGTCAACACTCTTGGCATGGTTTCTGCTATGTGTAAATCCTTATGTAGGTCCCATGAATTGTGACCTTACCTCTGTGCCCACAACTGATCCAGCCGCCCATGTGGATGCGTTAGAGGAGTGGGTTCAGGTGTGGAAGGCTAATTTAAGTTTTTATGATTATTCTTTGGTAACCGGGTAAGGCCCACAAGGCACACATGCCTGTTTTCAGGGGTGACCCAGGAATACTGGGGAGGTTAAGTGACTTGCTCAGAGTCGAGCAGTTTGCAAGTGGAGGTTGTGGGAATCAAACCCATGTCTGCTGGATGTAGCAAGCTCATTCACAGCTTGTTGCTCTAACCTTTAGGCTATACCGACAGCCCCAAGTCTGGCTGTCGGTACTGCAGGGTGCTCCACATGTGCAGAGGGACCATTGTGGCATTCACTGGTCCCCCGCACATGCAGAAGAGGTCTGTATGCCTTTGTGGATCAGACCCTTGGAGAAACTACCTTTAGTAAGGCAAAAGGTAGTTCTGACTCCATGCCACATTAATCTTTAGTCTTTCATGAGTGACAACAAGGGTGCCAAAAGCAGTACTAGTTGTGATGGTTTTTATGTGATGTGGAAGCATCAAGACTCTTTTCATATGAGCTGGACTTTTCAGCAGCTGGGCTCCTGTGGTTACTTCCCACCTGCTGGATTGCTTGTTGATGCCAAGTTTATGCTGCACCACCCAGAGATGGAGTATTGCACATGCCCTCTTTCAGTAATAGAGGCACCGTTCATGGATCACAGCAGTAGTTTTTTTTTTCTTTCTGCATTATCTGTGGCTGCTTATCTGGTAATATTCTGATTATGCAAAACTATAAAAAAAAGTCTTTTGACCACGTTTGGTGGAGTTCTCACTTCAGTTTTCTCTGAAGGCAGCATTGCTTTTGGTCCACTGAGAACAAACATCCATGGCATCATGCCAGTTCTGAAGCAGAGGCCTCGTCCTCGGTGCTGGAGAATTGGGGCCTGTGTGCCAACTGTTGGCTGCTTGAATGAATCCCTTTGCCCGCCTCCACTCTAACAGAAAGCTCAGTACTCATCTCCTTCGTAGGTAGGAGCACTACAGTAGAGAAATAAAACAGTACTGAACAAGAGTATGGGAGACGGCATGGTAATGAGACTTGGGCAGATACAGAATTTGAACTGTGGCAGATGGCATACTGGGAGGGCAGGATCACTGCACAAGACCTTGCTGCCATTGTAAAAGCTACATGCCTGCTGTACACTACTTGAATAGTATGCATGCTGTTTTAAAACTACCCATGTATGCAGTCCCCTCTCCCCCCTCCGTGTGTTCATTCCAGCTGCCTGTGAATGAATGCCTGCAGATGTACCCAAGGAGCACAGCATCAGATGAATGATTAATGGGACTTGCACCGATGCACTTACAGTACATCATTATATGAACATCATCCAAGAAGCTCTGAAGGGCAGGCCCAAGGCACATCATCCTTGTGTGTATTGTTCAGAAACTGAATTGAGAGAGATGTGGTGGTTGTTACAGAGTTGCAGTGAGACTGATCAGCATTATAATTTGTCTTCTGTTTTTTTTTTTTTTTCTTTTTCATTGCAAGTTTTTTTTTATATATATACTTTTTTTCCCCCTAGCACCCTAGGCCTGACTGGGGAACCTCCTTCCATTTCCCCTTGGTGTCCCTTTCTTGCCCATGGAATCCCTGGAAACCAACATGCCATTCCTACTTTCACTCTCTCTCTCCTAACTCTGGCCCCTAGGCAGGTAACCTGATAACCTGTGGCTTGTTACTTACAGGCGGGACCTCAGATGGGCATCAGGCCTCCAAACAGGTTCTTTACACAACAAGGCCAGATTGCCAGAGGGAGAAGCCAGTGAGGAGGAGGTGGGCCAGGCAGCCCAGTTAGGTGTGGAGGGATTAGAGAACGTCAGCTGTCCCTAGTCCACCCCTTATTTTTTTGCCCCATAAGCCCCTACCCCTTATTCCCCCCACATGGTGTGCTACTGTGGAGCAGATCCATGATACAATGTTGACAACTTTTTCCGACGCGCCACTACAGCAATGGATTTATGTTGACCGCAAGTTGCGGTCGACATAAATACATCAGGGAACTGTTTTTTTCTGGGGGGCCTTGCCCCGTCAACTGGGGGCTCTTCCCCATGCACCCCCGTCACTAAGGATTTTCAACTCCAGGTTGGAGTTGATATAGGGAGAGGGGCAAACCCCAGAGAAAGTAGTGCCGGGAGCCCTGGGTACGTGACAGTGGCACCAGCGACTTGCCTCTGTTATGTACTTTTCTATTGAAATGTCACTGCGGCATTGGCATACGCTGTGGAGCAACCCCCCCCAGCTTTGTTCCTATCAGGGCTATTGGAGGGATGGGTGAACCCCTCCCCTCCTTCGGAACTCCTCTGCCAGTCCCTCACTGGGCCTGTGATGCCTCCGCATCATACACCATGTGAGTGAGTGCATGCTGATGTAATGCTGTAATGCAGCTCTGTAAGGGAGCAGTATTCTTCCCGCATGAAAAGCCCTCGCCCTGGGCCACTGGGGGGGTCATGCAGCGGCAGGAGGTGCCCTTCCACCCCTAAGGCAGAAGGCATCCAAGACCGATGCAATAACTTTGCTTTACCAGTCAGCAGAAGATATCCCAGGGTCTGGGTGTGAACCCAGGTTGTCTGGATGTCAGGCAGTATTTCTACAGCTGCGCTAGCTGGATGGCTTTCAGTACAAGTTTTATTTTTGTGCCCCCTATCGCCGTAGCACCACTCCTTCAGGCTTCCCACATTGGACCTCCCCCTGTCCTGTCCAGGCGGCGCTAGGTGTCACCGGATATCGCTCATCAGACCTCCGTAGATCTGGCTTGTCAAGCATGCCTGTTACTCTGGCTGACTCTGGTGGAGGAGGCTGAACTGGGACTGCTGGCAGGAGGGACAGGAATGGTTTGTCAGTGCACGGCCCGGGACGGTGTAGGGGAGCCAACCTGAGGCCATCATCCAAGGCCATGGTGGCCATTTTCTCTACTTTTCTGGTCCTCACCCACCCCCCCTTTCCTACTGGTTGTGCATGCTGCAGCTGGCCTGAGGAGGGTGCCTGATGGTGCATGGTCTGCTATGCTGTCAACGGTACCACCACTTAGTTGCAACAAGAAGCTGCAAAAGAGCAATGCAGCAACCCCCTCTGGGAGGAGAGCTTCTATGAGATGCTCTGTGAGCCCTCCCTTCTGGCCTCCGCTCCTGATGTCCTGGACTGGGGCACAAACCCGGGTTGTCAGTGTGCCAGAGCGATCCCTATCACTCTGCACCACCAGTACAAGTTTTAATGGATTTTTAAAAATGTATGCTCAGGAAACTGCTTCATCAAAACCAAGAGTCCAAATGACCTGTAATGACTTTTGGTTACATCTGCTGCATACTCATGCCAAAGCAGCCCAACCTCTCTCTATCTCACACTGTCACAGAAGAGGCTTTATTCTGTTTTTAGGTGCCATAGCTTTGACATTGCACCGATTTCCATTCCATCATGAGTACTGTTTTGTGCAGATTATTAAGATTAGTGTTACTGTGGTGTGTGTGTGAGCTGGTTGTGGTGCAGCCTGAGTAGTGGCATGGTCTGTAGTATGTAGTGCCGTTTTGGTTACTTCCTATTTTGTTGCATACCAGACTACAGGCAAATTGTTATCCTGAACTCTCACTCCCATATCAGTTGCCTTAGTCACTCCCACCATTGACATCACCACCTCATTGATGATGTCCTTTTTTCTAGCACTCATCTAATGGCTACCATCAGCTCCACAGCACACTCAGACAAGGCAGATTCCATTTTTCCAACTGGCCAGGAAACTCTTGCAGCTTGCCATCAGCTGCTGTCTGCACTGCCAATGTTACATCTTCTTCAAAGACATCTCTCTCTATCGACCCACATCATGGAACAGTAAGTCTATCGGCTTTAGGACCACCCAGAAACATTTGCTGGCTGGGGCCATCCACATCATGCTTCAGTTCTTTATCCTGCTGTCAAGTACTCATCAGTCTATTGCAAGAGGAACACCACCGAATTTTGTTGTATATTTCTGCTGCTTCATTTACCTTTTTGTTTTAATTTGTTATTGTTTATGCTGCCGAAGAAAGAAAAGGAGCCCCTGTTCCATGTTTGTTGCTGTGCTAAAGTTAATATTTATAAAGAAAATGCACACTGACTGTATGTTCATTGCTTAGGACTAGCAAATGATATTAAGTCCTGTTCTGTTTGCCAACATTTTTTTTTTTTTTTATATTCTTTTTATCCCTCCTGGATGCCCTCTTAGTTCCACTCCTTCAGGCCCTGCTCAATGTCACCCAACCCTCCCCAAGTCTGCCCCTAGAGTGCTCCAGTGTCCCCTGCCTCCTTTCTTTTCCTCCTCGGAGCACCACCTTTGCACAGTGGGGTCTGCCTGTGATTACAGGCTGGGTGGCTGGAGCGGCCGCCATCCGGAACACCGAGGGAGGTTTTTTCCGGTTTTCTTGTCCCTTCCCTCCATCCCACAGAGGACGCCTGGCTCGGTCAGAGTGTGCGTACACACGCCTGCCAAGTGCCTAGTGGCGTCCTCCCCTCCCCGGCTTCCCCCACTGGAAGCCGCCGTTGCCCCAAGAGTCGGTGCTTCCACCGGCTCTCCCGAGCGTCGGGTGTATTAAACACCCCTGGTGTCCCTCCCCGAAGGAGGAGAGCATCCGTGGGGACGCTCAATCCTCCTTCCCCCTGCCGACCCATTGGCAACCCAAGTCCGTATCCGAACCCGGGTCGCCAGCGTGGTGCGAGGTGTGGCGTCCAGCGCCTCAACCCTCAGCGCCATCGGGCCGGCCATTTGCCAACATTTTAACCAGGCCAATGCAGAGATGTTGAATAGCTTTGGAAACCTGGTAGGTCTACTGAAAAAGACAGGATCCCGGTTAAGACCTCTGGTTCTGCTGGCCTTCTCACCTTCAATGAAAAGCCAAGGTTGGGGTCTGGCACTGGCTCTGCTTCTTTTACAGGATATTACCAGTCAATGCAACTGTCTGGGACTGTCTCCTCAATAGTTTCAGCATCGTCAACCCCTGTGGGCACCGTCGATACATAGCTGCTATTGCAGACAATGTCTACTTTATTCTCGCAGTTCTTGCCACAGGCTCCATCATCTACGCCTACTCTGTCACTGCTACCTGGTGGCCTGTCATTGTCATCATCGATGCCCACTGTTGTTCCCAGTCTGGTACTTAAAGTGGGAGTCAGGCCTTCTCTGCGCCTCAGTCACTGATGCTGGTTCCCTCTTGGGTGCCTACTCCTGTTGACCCACTGCCAGAATCTGTCATCAAAGAGGAGGAACTGAGCCAGCCTGGTGGCGCTGAAGGCTGGACACCACACCTTGCGCCACGCCGGCGACCCAGGTTCGGGGATGAGCTCGGGTCGTCGGGCCCTCCTTCTCTGGGGAAGGGGGATTCCTCTTGGCGCTGCACTGATGACCTCTAGCGGAGGTTGGAGGCATTACAGCATGCGGCCGCAGAATGCAAGGGATTGAAGCTGCAGCGGATGTCTTTCGGGGGCGATGGGGTGCGTGCATCTGCTGAGTTGGACGTCATTGCACGTCCAAGCTTTGGGGAGAAAAAGGAAATACCCTGCCCTCAGAGATGGGCGACGGCACCACCTCCCACTGACCACACTCCATCAGGCCGGACTACCTCCAGCCCTGGGCCGAGCCCAGCCCGAATTGTTGATAGAGCACCCTGGGCGGATAGGGCAGCCCTTCCTCGAGGGGCTTGGAGCCGGGGATAGCCAGGCTGGTGCCAGGACATAGGGGGAGTTTCAGGCCAGGAGGTAGAGTTGGGGGTAAGGTGGATTCCTGAGAGAGTTCTCCGAAGTGGTAGTGAAGAAATAAAGTGTAAAAAAAAAAAAAAAAGGGAGGAGGAACTGGAGTACAGTCCAGATCTAATGAAGAGGAGGAGGATGAGCTTGGCCCCTTCTGATGTGGTGGGCTCCAGCTCTACCTTGTTCTGCTGTTGTGAGGTTAGTGTACAGTCTCCTTGCTTTCCCCCTGAGGATGCCTCCTTTGAGGCTTTCCTCAGGCAAGTGTAGTCCAGATTTGACTTTACTGCTGAGGAGGACTCCTCCTCCAAGGAACAACAATAAAAGTTGCTGGAAGTCCCTTCCTTACCTACTTTAATTGTCCCTCTTAGCCATTCCGCATTGGAGGATGCCACTACGGCTGCTTGGCACAGGCTAGTGCACTGCCAGCTTTGTCTAAGAGGGCAGATAAACAATATCCTATACCTTCTGCAGAGCCTTATTATGCTTCACAGCTGGAGATGGGCACAGTAGTGATTAGGGCTGCTCATGACCTGTCTAAAGCACCTTGTCATAAGAGCTCCCTTCCACCAGATAAAGAATCCAGAAAATTGAATGTGTGTGGCAGGAGGACTTGTGCTTCAGTGTTTCTTGGCCTCAGAATAGCGAACTATCAGACTTATATGATTAAATATCAGAATTGCATGTGTAAGTCTGTGGCTGCCATGGCTAACAAACTGCCTGATGAACCAGCCACAACTGAGGTCCAGCAGATTGTTGTCCATGGCATGGAAGCAGGTAATCACCTACTGTGGTTAGCTTATGATGTCTCAGATGCTTCAGCTTGCGCAGTAGCCTCTGACATTTTTCTTTGCCAGCACTCATGGATGCTGGCACTGAAGCGGATGTACTGCAGTAGGTCCTTAATGCTCCCTTTAGAGGTAAGCAGCTTTTTGGTACTGATGTGGAATCTGCTTGTGGGAACTGCAGACATCTTAAATGACTACCCGTTCCCAACACACACTGAATCTGAAGCCTTGGGGTTGAGGCAGTGGGTCCTTTTTTAGGCCCTATGCCTATGCAGGTAGAGGCTACTCCAGAGGTCCATGCGGTGAGTCATAGCAGGCCCCTGTTGGCCCTAAGGCCCCTTTGCCTCATGGTGCCCATGCCAAGATCGTTAAAGGTGCAGGTTGTGGCAGCACACCAACCAACCCTGCAGCCTTCTGACTCCCTTCTGCCTTCCCCATCCCCTGCAGACCAGGGGATTACTGTGGGAGACTGCATCTCCCTCTTCCTTGCAAAGTAGAGGGAGATTACAACAGATGCTTGGGCTATTCCTGATACTTCCTACTTCCAAAGTGGACAGGGGGTTTATGCCCTGTCCTAGACCTCCAGGACCTCAGATTGTTTATAGAATACAAAAAGTTCCAGAGGGTCTCCCTCTAACCATTGCTTCCCATGTTGCTACAAGGGATTAGTAGTTCACCTTGGACATGAAGGGTGCCTATCTTCATATCAAGGTCCGGAAGTGCCACAGACAATACCTGTGATTTATTCCTCGGGGCTCTCCCTCTCAGTTTCATGTATTGCCATTTGGCTTATCATCTGCACTGTGTCCTTACCTGATGCTCTGCAGTAGTTGCAGCAGCCCTCCGCAGGGAAAGATTGTTTTTCCATACCGTCACAATTGTTGCTGAAGGCGCCATTGTACAAGGCAGTTGTACACACACACACTGTTCGACACTTGACAGCTCTTTGAGCAGTCTGGCATTTTGGTAAACAAGCTGCAGTTAGTCCTCACTCTGTGCCAGTGCCTCCATTTTACAAGAGCTGGTCTGGACACGGGGGCGGACTGAGCATTGCTTTCCTTGGACAGTGCAGTGGCATTGGTTGCTCAGGCTCACTTAGTCTCATCCAGCGATTATGTCTTGGCCAGGTGCCTACTGTGGCTGATTGGTTTAATGGCTGATACAATCCTGTCCTGATAGTACCACTGGCTTTGCTGCATATGGGGAATCTGCAGTGTTTCCTCTGTGTCCAGTGGGCTGAACACTGGGATGATCTGGAGTGTCTCTTTTAAGTAATGTCTCCTCTTTATCAGTCCTTCTGTGGTGGTTGGACTGCTTCAGCCTCGATGCAAGCTCTTAGTTTCTTCCTGTCTCACTAGTTTTAGTTATGATGATGGATGCCTTGGTCTCTGGGTAGGGTATCCATCTCGGATTGTTTCAGAGACGGACCTGTGATCTTTCTTGGATTGGGCTGTTTGTAGCAATAATATGGAGATGAGGGCTATTAAGCTTGGCCTACATGCCTTTGCCACTCTTATCCAGGGTCAACCTCTGTTTGTCTACATGGACAACACTTTGGTGATGTACTACATCAACCGTCACGGCAGGGTTCATTCTTACCATCTTTGCAGGGAAGCAGTGAGGGTCTGGCATTAGGCTGTGGAACATGATATATTCCTTACGGCTGTATTTCTGCCGGGCACCCTCAAAGCCCTAGAAGATTTGCCTCAGCAGGTCCTGGGTGCTGTCCCATGATAGGGAACTCTTGGACACAGTCATGGATGACCTCTTTGACAGATGTGGTCACCCAGATGTCAACCTTATTGCGTCTCCATACAATGCAAAACTGCTGCATTTCTACTCGCTTGGTCCAGGACTTTTTGGGATTCATCATCTCTCTTCTGGAAAGTGAGGTTCATGTACACATTTCCTTCATTCCCTCTTATTCACAGGATTTTGGTCATACTGAGTGTGGAGCCAGCCACCCTGATTCTGGAGGCCCCTTTCTGGCCCAGACAGATTCTGCATGAGCTGCAGTCGGTGGAGGTTCCCAGGTTACCTCCATTGACCTGACGTACAGAGTGTTACAGTAGTCCAGCCTGGATGTAACAAAGGCATGCACCACTGAGGGCAGGTCCTCGGGTGGAATTAGGGGTTTAATCTGGGCAACATTCCTTAAGTGGTAAAAAACACTTTGGACGACAGACAACACCTGAGCATCAAGTGTCAGCCTGTCATCAAGGACGACTCCCAGATTTTTCACCCTAGAGGATGCCATCAATGGGGTATATCCCAAGACCAATCCTCTTAGCACCCCAGAGGCACCCCCTTATGCCTGTGACCAGGCTCAGTCACCAGTACTTCCGCCTTGCCAGAGTTCAAATCCTCAGCCAGTTAAAGGACATTCAATCCTGGATCTCGACCAGGCTGTGCTATTCGTTCCAGTGGCAAAAAACATATACAGCTGAGTAGCATCTGCATAACAGTGAAAACCCAGACCGTATCGTCTAATGAGCTCTCCCAGGGGCAGCATGTACACCGCAAGCAACATCGGCGACAAGCTCAGACTTTGAGGAACTCCACATGACAGGGGCTTCAGAGAAGAGGAGAAATTCCCCATCACCACCTGTTGCCTCCAGCCTGAGAGATAGGACTCAAACCAGTGGATGACAGTTGCAGCGAGTCCACAATACTCTAAGGCGATCCAGGAGCATGATGTGATCCATGGTGTCAAATGCTGATAAGAGATCGAGGAGAACAGAGAATTGACCAGTCTCCTCTATCCCTTACCCTGAGGAGGTCATTTTGCATCCAAACCAGCGCCATCTCAATGCTATTCCTAGCCCTAAATCTGAACTGGAATGGCTCATAGATGTCAGAGGCCATGAGTTGTGCCTCAAGCTGCAGTGCCACCACTTTCCTGACAACCTTCCCTAAAAACCGGAGGTTGGAGGTAGGTCTATAATTCACCAGGATGTCCAGGTCGAGCAATGGTTTCTTTAGAAGGGGCTTCACCAATATCTCCTTCAAGGTATTGGGGAAGACCCCTCTGAGAGCAAACACCAGACTATCCTGGTGAACACTGGACCAACAGTTCTGGCCCATCCCACTAAGAGATGAGTCTGGCCTGGGTCCAGTTCACAAAAGGTGGGCTGCAGCTTCAAAATCACCAGAATGACCTTAACCACCTCCACTGGCTGAAACTCCTCCCAGACAATAGGAGTCCCCCAGTTCCTACCAGGCCCCCCCCCCCACCGTGGAACTGATTTTGCCCCACTGGGAGATCCCGGACCGAATAGAGGACACTCTGTCAAAGAAGAACAGAGCAAACTCTTCGCACAGTGCGACTGAAAATGCCCTTTTCGGCTGCAGACAGACTGGATGAAGTAGTCTGTCCACAGTCCTAAAGAGCTGAGCTAGTCTGTTCTCTGCAGCAGTCACCCTGGACAAGAATTCTGTCTTCTTACAGTCGATTGCCCCTTGATAGTCACTGCAATGATTTCTCAAAGCTAGTTTATCCTCCATGGACCAGGTCCTCCACCAGAATGCTCTAACTTCTGACCTTTGGTCTTCATCTCTTTGAGAGCCCAATCAAACCACGGGGGTTTCAAGCGAGAAGACTTGGGTCCTATATGGACTGATGCAGTGGCATGGAGCACATCGGAGACTGCCCTGTTATGGACCGCTACCACTTCGCTCATGCCAATTGCACATACAGCACTCACACCAGAAAAATCAACTACCAGCAAAAGTCCCTCTAGGGACAGTTCCCTTAAAGGGCAATAGCTGACCATCTTGACAGGGGAGGAACTATCGGGGGGGCCCACACTAGAACTCCACCAAACAATGATTGGACCAAGCGACCCAATCAGTCTTGAGGTCAGTGACCTCAAGCCACAGCGAGAATATCAAGTCCAGTGTGTGTGGCTGTGGTGGTGAGTCACAGAAGCAACTGCTTGTGCTAGGCCCAGTGATGTCATCAACTAGAGGAGGTTATGTCCAAAGTGTGAGGATTCATCTCCGACTCAGGCATTGAAGTCCTCCAGAATCAACCCTCTAGGTAACTCAACCACCTTGTCGAAGACAAAATCCACGACCTCCTGCAGGAATTCTCCCCAAATCCTGCAGTCCGCACCTGGAACCCCATGCACTGCCACACATTCAAAAGATGAGGTAGAACCCACTGGGTGCACGGAGAAGTTCAAGCTGGATCTAAAACAGATGGCCACACACCCAACCCTGCATTCCCTCCTCAGGCAGTGCACTACATAGTACCCGTCGAGAACCGATGACTCCAAAATTAGCCCTGTGTCATCCCCCAATCAAGTCTCTGTGATGCAAGCCAGATCAAATGAGGAAATCAAGTCCGCCATAATTGCCACAAGCTCTTTTGGCCCCTGTTCCCCATAAACTGCAAATGTGGCTCAGCAGTCGCCAGAGAGGGACAGAAATTAAAAATGCCTGCCAGGAGCCAGTAAGAAGCACTGCTGTAGAACTGCTGACAGTAAGCAGAATGTAGGAGCACTTGCAAATGATCTCTCCACTTTCCCATCTCCCAATGAGCGTCATTGCGCTGGAAGTATAGCTTAGAGGTTTAGAGTAACAAGCTCTGAATGAGCTTGGTACAGCCAGCACACCTGGGTTTGATTCCCACAGCCTCCACTTGCATACTCTGTGACTGTCAGCAAGTCATTTAACCTCCCCAGTACTTCCGGTTTGCCCCTACAAACAGGTCTCAGGCCTAGTGGGCCTTACCTGGTTACCAAAGAATGAAACAAACAAACAAACTAACAAAAAAAAATCCAAAATAAAACAAACAGGGAAGGGTGGCATGGAGGTCGAGCACTGGCCATATAAATGTTTGGTTCCTGTAGGCACATCAGAGATGACCAGAGTCTACACTGAGGGATAGAAGCATTTAAAAATAATACTGGATGCCTAGGAGGGCACTGGGCCATCATATTTGTTCACCTCTAGCCCACTGAGCTTTTGGAAAGGGCCAGGGGTCATAGCATGAGCCCATGCTATTGATGTGAGTCAGAAGGCCCTCAAGGCATCAGGACATGTCTCCACATAATCCAACACACAAGATTTGGAATGTATACCAAAGTAATTCTCTCCTGGAATGGAATTAAGCTGGATAAATGTGGTTTAATAGGTTAAAATGTATTATGGATACTTTAGAAATTACTGATTGGCAAAATTTGCTAAAAAATTCATAGATGCACAACAGGTAACACTGGAATTCCACTTGTTGAATTTAACTTTCACAAAGTACTTCTCACCACTGAATCACCTTACCTGTACTGGCATCATGACCCTGCAGTACTTCTCCAGCCCTCCTGAGGCAGTGATGCCCAGCATCGTGCTCTAACATGACTAAAGATATCTGGATACTTCTGTCACAAGGTCCTAAATCACAACTAGTTGTGGCTTGACACTTGTCGCTTGGTGCCACTATTTTCAAATTGTAAAACTATACATTGCCATCTACAGAGTTGTTAGTCAGCAGGTGGCATTGTACAGAAACAGTGACGCATGTGTTTCCACAAGTCATTTAGTCAATGAGCTCTAGTAGTTCTAACCTCTTGACCGTCATGAATGGCGGAGCTACTAGTGAGGGAATAAGAGGTCACTGACCATGAATGAAGAGATCTCCTGGACACACATCACATGTCCAATTTATAAAATATATATTTGTGTTTTAAATTTGCACTTTGAGAAGAAACTGGTAAAAGTAAAACCATGTGAGGGTTTTAAACGAACCACAGGTGCCATGCAGGTCTGTGAGTATGTTGCCCACACTGACTCACTATTTATAGCAGCGCAAGGAACACCAGTGAGGCAGAGCTTGTGCTAGTGACGTACCTCACTAGCAAGATAAATAGAATGACGTACCCTACTTGCAAGGTAAAAAATGTTGCTAGATAGATCGGGTTCTGTGCCTGTCTAATGTATATTTTATATGTACGCCTTTGTGTGTGCGTGTCTGTGTGTATAATATTGATGTGGCAAATTTTGTTCTGGTCAGATTTGTGGTTGTGGAGCTGCGGAGTGTCAAAAAATGTGAAAATTACCATTTTGGTGCAAATCCTTTGCAATGCCGCATCTCCAGAACGGCTTGGGGGACTGCTCTGAAATTGTTAGGGTGTATGGGGTCTGGGTTGCAGATGTGCCTTTTAAAGATTTGCTGTAAAAATATTAATCCATTCTAAAGTTATTAAAGCTGTAGGTTTCCCATTATAGCCTATGGGAAACAAATATATGATCTTGCTTCGAGAGGAAGCTCTTGCAGCAGGTAACACATATATAGGACTGACGCCACCTGGTGGCAGATCTTGGCATTTCTTTTTCTCTAGCAGTACCGGCTACCTGGCATGGGTCCCGGCCCTGACGTCACATAGTATAAAGGGCATAGGCAGTCCCCACGTGCTCCAGTTCTTTCCTGCCGTGGCAACTCGCTAGTCAGCTCTCGGCTCGCCTACGGGTTCCTCGGCCCCTAGAACAGTACCGTTTGTGAATTTTTTTTTTTCCCCCCGATTTCGACAACGTATGTCCTCCATCTTGACCTGGCATCCACAAGTGCTCTTGTGGATGGCAGAATCCCTTCAAGGACGGTCATTCTTCCTGCCTTTTTTGCCTGGGCCCTGCCTACGACACCAACGCCTATACCCATTGCCAAGCCTTCAACAGTCGCACCATGATCTGCAGACAGAAGTCACTATAGGCCCATCTAGCACAGCAGCAACTGGCCCAGATGCAGCAGGATTCGTCCTCTGGGAGGGAGTCTCGCTCCCTGACTCCTCAGAAAGGAAAGAAGAAGCACCGCTGTCGGGGGCGTGACCACTCACCGTCCAGGCCGAGGTCTTCCAGTTCCGCTGGTCGTTCTGGCTCCTCTGAACATGAGGCCCGGCTTACTTCCTTCTAGCCTCCCGTTTCTCTGGCCAAGGCACCCGCCCTACAGCCTGTCCGTATCCGGACGTCGGATTCGGTTTCCACAGCGGCATCTAAGTCCACAGATGCTGGCTCTTCTAAGAGAAGCCTTCCAGTTTGGGCTCCTCTGGACATAAGAGGCGCTCTGACTCTAGTTCTGTGCCTCCCTCAGGTAAGTAGTCCTCCCGCTCGGCTTCGGTCAACCCCCGGGAGGCCAAGTTACCGTCGGGCCACTCTGCTTCTTGGGCCTCTTCCTTGCCGCCAAAACACAAGCATGACTGGCGTCCATCTGAGGAGTCTGACCAGTGCCGCCCCGAGAAGCACAAGGCTGACCGGCCTTGTAAGGCCTCTTCCTCAGTCTGCCCTGCACCACCTTCGGCTAAAGGGCGTCCATCTGAGGTGACTGCGGTACCGACAACGGTTGCTCCCCCGTCTGCACCGGTGCCAGACAAGGCTACCCCGCAGCCATAGTCTGTCTCTCAGACGTCTCCTCAGGACCGTTCGCTGGTCCACCTGACACTGGACTTGCTAGATGTCGCTGATCAGGTTACTCCAGCATCACCTGTCGTACCGACGCCGGTCCTCCTGCAGGTCAACCGACATCGCCTCTCAGGCCGGAATCCTCTAAATTGGGGATGTCCCAGGTCAAGAAGCTTTTTGCTCATTGGTGGGAGACAATAAAACATGACGTTGTTGGCCTTGCTCCCCCCGATGCCTCAGCTGGATGGGAAGACTACACCTGTCCCTTCAGGTAATGAGGGTGACAGATTGTCTACCAGCCCCAGAAAGTGCAAGGACAAGCGCAGAAGGACTAGGTCTCCTTCCTCCTTTCGCTCTCCTTCACCTTAATGGTCCAGGTACAAGAAGAGACATCAGAGGGTTTCGTCCTCCATTTCCTATGATGAATCAGACTTGTACCCTGATTCAGACCGGGGCTTGCTCCCTGGCGATACTGAGGACCAACCTAAGTCTCCTCCCGATGACCCCAGCTTTCTGAAGGTTATGCGGCACATCCAGGAGAACGTGGGCTGGGATACGGAGGCCCTGGACCCTGAAGGCTTGCGCCTGGCAAAATACATGGGCCAAAAGGATCCCAAGCCAGTGGTCATCCCGCCCTTAGTGGACACTTTCCAGGATGTTACCCTAGCTACCCAGAGGCATCCACACGCGTCCTCTGTGGTGCCCGAGAAGGCTAACCGCTTGTACTGGGCCCCCAAGGATCATTCTTATCTGGCCGAACACCCCACGGCTGATTCAGTGGTCAATTCGGCCATGCATGATTGTTTGCAGAGGCCGAAGCACCTAAGTACCCAGCTGCCAGACAGGGAGTCTAAGCAGCTTGACTCATTAGGTCGCAAGGTGTACTCACCTGCCACCTGCAGCATTCGAAGTCTATATTTTTTGACTCATATGGTCCAAATCCAGAACGCCCTTTGGGACCAGGAACTGGGCATTCTGCAAGGTTTGCCTGACTGTCCTCAAGGGACAGAGCTTGCGAAGCTGTTACAGATGGGCTCAGATGTGGGTACCCACGTTGTTCGAGCTACATATGACTCTGCGGACACGTCGTCTAGGGTGGCTGTTACTGGAATTTGCCTTTGGTGCCACCCCTGTTTCCGGGTTCGACCCAGAGGTGCAGACTACGCTTCTGGATGCCCCTTTTAAAGGCTCTGTGCTTTTCAGTGAAGACACAGAGAAGGTTATTGTTAGACTGCAGGACTCTGGCAAAGCAGTCTGTACGGTGCAGTCTATGTATCACACCGAAGCAGGGCGTTTAAATCGGCCCTGTTTTCGTGGCAGAGGGGGACACCAGCCTCAGCAACCCCGTGCTCAGCATCACGCACAGCGGGGTGGTTTTGGTCGACAAGGGGGTCAGTGGGGCTCTGCCTCTGCCCCTTCTAGATAGGCAAGACCTCCAGCAGCCGCCCTTCCACCCCCTCCTTCCACCTGACAGTACAAATGACCCTCCCCTCCCAGACCTGTCGTAGGGAGAGCGGGTTGGAGATCATTTCTCTCTACACCATCCGGCTTGGAGAGAAGTGACCTCCGACAGATGGGTTCTCGACTTCGTGGAGTTCAGGCACTCCATAGAGTCTCTGCCACTGGACAGACCTCCACCCCTTGTCTACTACCGAGGGACCACAGGCCTCCCATCAGTCAGGAGATCCAGTCCCTCTTAGACAAGGACTCCATAGAGTACATCCCGAAGGCAGAAGGGGTCTCTGGGTTTTACTACCGCATCTTCTTGGTGCCCAAGAAGTCGGGGGAATTGCGGCCAATCTTGGACCTCCGCGACCTCAACCAATGGGTCACTTACCGCAGATTCCATATGGTGTCTCTTCCGAATCTCCTCCCCTTCCTATCGGTCGGGGATTGGCTGGTGTCTCTGGACATGAAGGATGCCTACCTTCACATTCCTATTTGCCACAGTCATTGGTGATTCTTGAGGTTCAAGTTCGAGGATCAGGCCTATCAGTTCAAGGTTCAGCCTCTCCTCTGCTCCCACAGTCTTCACCAAGTGCCTCGCTGTTGTCGCAGCGGCTCTGCGCTGAGACGGTCACTTTTTGTTCCCTTACCTCGACAATTGGCTCATTTTGGCCCTGTTCAGGTCTTGCCTTTTTGAGACCATCCTGGCCACGCTCTCCCTCTATCTGTGTCAGGGGGATCACTGTAAATCCAAAAAAATTTCAGCTTTTTCCCCCTCTCATCATCTTCAATTTATAGGCACTCTGTTGGATACCACTCTGGGCAAAGCCTTACTCCCTGCAGACAGGGCAGAGCGCATACAGGCTCTGGCGTCCCCAGGTTTTTCAGCCTCCCTGGTTCCAGCCAGGTCCATTCTCCGGCTTCTGGGGCACTTGGCTACGGCCATAGTCTTGGTCCCCTTCACCAGGCTATGAATGTGCACCTTTCAGTGGATACTCCAGGTCCAATGGGACCAGACCAGGGATGACCTGGACTTGCCGGTCAGAATCTCTGAGCCAGCTCATCGCGAACTCCGCTTATGGGTGTCTCCTCAGCATCTTTGCTGAGGGCTCCCCTTCCAGCTGGAAAGTCCTGCACAGACGCTCACCACAGACGTGTCCGGGACGGGATGGGGGGCTCACTTGGGGACCCACAGGTCTCGAGGGCTGTGGTCTCCATTAGAAGAGAATCTGCTTATCAGTGTGCTCAAACTCAAAGCAGTCCTGTATGCCCTACAGGCTCTGGCTCTATTTCTCAAACCCGGCCACCTCCTTGTGCAGATGGACAACACGTTGGTGGTATTTTACATCAACAAGCCAGGAGGCACACACTCTTACCCCCTCTGTCAGGAGGCTATGAGGGTGTGGGACTGGGTGGTGGAGCATCATCTCCATCTTTCAGCTGTCCATGTTCCGGGCTCTTTGAATGTAGTTGCAGACACCCTCAGCAGAGCAAAACTGCTCTGTCACGAGTGGTCCCTGACTCAGTCTGTGGCAGACGAGCTATTCGCAAGATGGGGAACTCCAGATTTGGACCTCTTTGCGTCTCGATACAACGCAAAACTGCCCAGTTTTTGCTTGTGTGATCCCGAGCCTGGAGCTTTCTGGCAAGACTCATTGTTCTGTCTTGGAGCGGGAGATTTCTTTACGCCTTCCCCTTCTTGCAGTGGGTTCTCCTCAAAGCACAATTGGAAAGGGTCTCCATGATTTTGATTGCCTCTCTGTGGCCCAGACAGATTTGGTTCCCACTTCTCAGGCATCTGTCGGTGCAAGCTCCGTGGCCTCTTCCCATTTTGGGTCACTTGCTCTCCCAGCAGCAGGGGACTTTGGTTCATCCCAATCTGCGATCCCTGCACCTGCATGCTTGGTTCCTCAGGACCTAGCAAAGCTGTGTTTTGGAGTTTCTGATGATATTGCTCAGATTTTGGTTGAGGCCTGGAAGCCCACTTATGCCATGAAGTGGAAATGCTTTTGCATATGGACTGCAGCCAGCAGGCCTGACCCTCTGGTCTGTCTGGTTAATGCGGTCTTACAGTACCTGCTATCCCTTTGAGTCGAGTCTCTTTACTCCTCCATCAAAGCACACTTGGCTGCTGTTTCTGCCTATCATCACTGTATTCAGGACAGAACAGTGGCTCAATTGGAGGTGGTTAAAACTTTTCTAAAGGGGAATTTACATCTCCATCAGGGTCCGGGACCCTGTTCCTGCTTGGGACTTGTTGTTTGTGCCGAAGAGGCTTATGCTCCCCCCTTCGAATCGGCCATGTCTTATGAGTTGCACTATCTTTCCTGGAAGACTCTGCTTCTGGTGGCGGTCACTTCAGCTCGATGCATCTCGGAGCTTCATGCTCTTATGTGTCGGGAACCCTACCTTATTTTCCATAAGTATAGGGTGGACCTCCGCACTAATCCTAAATTTCTTCCTAAGGTAGTCTCAGAGCTCACACTTTATCAATCGGTTCAGCTCCCGGTTTATTTTCCAGAGCATTCTAATAGGGGGGAAGCTCTCTTGCACACCTTTGATGTGCACCGTGCTCTCCGGTGTTTTTTGTCCAGAACAAAGGGTTTCCGGAAATTGGACCAGTTGTTTGTATCCTTTGGAGATAGATCCTTGGGGCGCCTGGTTATAAAACGAACGCTTTCGTGTTAGTTGGTCAATTGCATCTCCTTCTGTTATCAGCAGGCTAACAAGACCCTGCCGGGCTCAGTTCGGGCTCATTCTACAAGAGCTGTGGCTACCTCTTTCGCAGCCCTAAAGAGAGTGTTGGCTGCTGCCACCTGGCCCTCTGTGCATACCTTTATCAGACATTACGTTCTGGACATAGTTTCCTGACATCGTGCAGGTTTTGGCCTGGCAGTCCTCCAGGGCCTTCTTTCCTGAGAGGTCTTGTTTCCGGAGGGTTTCCTGCCTCTCCTTTCCTACTCATTCATGGTTGTCTTATGTTTAGACCTTGAATGGGTACGTGTTTGTTGACTCTCCTTCCCAGGGGTTGTCTTAAGCTTATATCTCTGGGAGATGTTTCCGAGTTTTCCTTTCCCCTGCCCTTTCCCAACGGTTGTCTTTAGTTTATACTGCTTGGGAAGCAGTCCTACATATATGTTACCTGCTGCAAGAGCTTCCTCTCGAAGTAAGATAGTACAGTTATGTAAGAACTTAACTGTAATAGTAGATCTTCGAGAGAAGCTCTTGCAGCAGGTATGATTTCCCTCCCTCCTTCCCCGGGAATGAGCCTTTCTGCTCTGGATAAGTTCAGCTCCCCTTGACGGGCCTCACAAATTTGTGTTTCTGTGGAAATTTTTCTGCCAGAATGTTTGTTGTTTATTGGCCTGGCTTTGGCATGCAAGAACTGGAGCAGGTGGGGACCACCAACGCCCTTTATACTATGTGACGTTGGCGGGGCCTACCCTGGGTAGGCGGTCCCATGTCAGTACTGTTAGAGAAAAAGAAATGCCGAGATCTGCCACCAGGTGGCATCAGTCCTATATGTGTTACCTGCTGCAAGAGCTTCTCGCGAAGATCTACTGTTACGGTAAGTTCTTACGTAACTGTACTTTCCGTGTGAAAGCAGGTTTTGCTGCCATGAAAGCACATTTTGCTGCCTCAAATGAAAAAGATAGTGTTGTGCTGCCGGCATCTTGTTTTCAGTTAGCAACAGGGAAAAAAACGCTGTAATTCAAAAAATACTGCACCTTGGTAAACACCAACAGTTATGTTTACCTAATTGGGACCCAAGGAACACAATTCTGGCCTTAGTTTTTGTAAATAGTGGCCGGAAATGTTTTTTTTTTCCCCTTGGATGTTGGTAGTGTCACAAATTTATGACACTGTTTTTGTGAAACTGCTGCAAATTGTTGTAGCTTTCGTGCAGCTAACAGCACTGTTGCATGAAAACTGCTGCAGTTTGTGGCACTGTTTCGCAAAAACTACCGTAAATTTGTGGCACTACTTGAATTTAAAAAAAAAAACATTGGCTTCTCTGAACAATCTAAATCTTTCCTGGCCATTTAAAAAAAAAAAAAAAAAGGGCCAGAATCTGACTCCTCAGACCCCGTTGTAAACACCTGTTGGTGTTTACCTAAAAAACCCAACCTTTTTTCCCCATGGAAGGGGGCCGAGGAATATTAATTAATATAAAAAATATATTTTGCCAACAGTGGGGTGCCTAATTCTGCTGTTGGCACTGTAAGCCCCCCCTCCCCGCTAGTATGGGACACTGGGGAGCCCACTCCCAGTGTTCCGAAAAATGTTTGATCTGAATTTGCCAACAGCTGGGTGTCCATTCCCCCTGTCAGCAGTGTAAGCCTCCCACCATGTGGGACAGTGGGGAGAGCCCACACCCAGTGTCCCCAGATATAAACTACTGCCCCCACCAGCAGTGTGGGACACTGGGGAACCCGCCCTCAGTGTCCCCAAAGATGATCAAGTTTAACCCTGTAAAAAAGAAAATGGCCCCCCAACATCTTTTTTTTTTTTTTATCTTGGAAAAAAGAAAACAGTCCCTTGTCGTCTCCCCCGACCACTTCCCACATCCTGACCCTCCCACTGAGCACCCACCACCCCACAACCTCCCCCCCCTTGCCCTGTACTTACTATCAGAGGTTGGTGGCTGTTATCTTTTGTGAACATGTCTACACTCATCAAAACTGGACCATGAACTGAAGAATCAAGGTAAGTGCTATATAATGGCTGTCAATGGCGTTTTGAACTCATGTTGATGTCTTGGCCATTTTAAGGTATTTTTTTCACCAAATGTTCAACGGAGTGCTTTTTGGGACCCTACCTCATGAACACTGTCACTGTTATTTCATTAATCTGGCCCGGAAGGTGATTTCACAGTCGCTACGCAAAATCACCTTTTGGGACTGAGTAACGAAAATGACAGTGCCAGGGTTCATAAGGCGGGGTCCCAAAAATCCCATGTTAAAAATTTGGAGCAAAAAACTCCCGAGTTATGTGCATTCATTGAATTTTTTCTAAGCACGTGCGTAAGTTTGGTAATTTTTAATATTTTGAGTCCAGATTTTCAACATAGCCATGTTTTCACACCACCTTATGAACAGTACAGCTGTCATTTCTCACAGCCTGCCTGAAACATGTTTCTGCACCTGTGGTGCGGAGTGGCATCATGCCACGGATTAAGAAATTTTCACCTATGGGGTTTATGAGGTTGAGTGATAAGAAGACCATGTTGAAAATTTGGGGTCAAAATATGAAAAAAATGACAGTTATGACCATTCATTGCAATTTCGCTACGCTTGCTCATAGCTATGGAACTTTTCAATATTTTTACCACAGATTTACAACATAGCCATCTTATTACCCTGCCTCATGTATGTCACAGCTGTACTTTTTCAAATCCTGGCCAAAATGTGTTTCCGCACCTGTGGCACGGAATGGCATTGCAGTTGCACAGAATTATGTTTTTTCCGGGGATTTGTACATATCTAGGGACATGGATATGTTGTTCATCCACACTGTCTGGCAGGTTCCTTGCCGCTGTAAATGTTGCCGGAAGGTCTTCAAGCTGGCTTCTCCCACCCACCGGGGTGGTAAAACTCTCGGCTCCGCCCCATGACGCCAGATCTTCCTTACCGCTTAGAAGCTCAGGTTCCCTCCTTAACGCTCTGCGTGATAGACTGGATCCTAATTATTTAGTTCACCTGAAGCTCATTTTAAAATTTTCAAGACTTCGGTCATCTTTCTCCCTTGCGGCTGCGATGGACAGATCGACTCCCGGATTTCGGCGGTGCCCTTGTGGGCAGAAGATATCCAGGACGGACCCTGCACTCCACGTGCGTCTACTGCCTCGGCCTAGAACATGACCTGCAGGCCTGCGAGTCATGCCGTATGTTTTCGGCCAACGTCCTAGAGGACCACGCTGCCCGGTTACAGCTGGGACGCCCCGAGAAGCGCTACCCGCCGGTTAAGTCGAAGGAGGCCCGTTGGGCGGTTACCGCGGTGGCTGGCTCGGCTGAGCAGCTTGAGCAGATGATCGCCCTCGAGGAGGAGGCGGCCCAGGCCACATCATCCTCTTCCTCGGTCGCGGCATTTATCCCGCTCTCTCTGGGTACCTCGTATTCAGCTTGATTCAAGGAGCTTTGCCAATCCCTTTCCACGAAGGGAGAGAGGCCAGCGGGACATTCCTCTTGGTCCAAAAAGAAGGACTCTAAGGGTAAGTCCCATTGTCGGCGTTCGTGGGAGCGGGAGAGGTCTCCCTCCCTGGACAACCGACTGTCTCGCCGGTGAGGAGTTGCGGCTAAGGCCGCTGGCTAAGCATCCCGTCAGGCCAGCTGGCGAGGACACCCATCGAAACAGTTGAGATTTTCTCTCGACCCATGCTGCGGGCTGTCGACTGGTGAGGCCGACAACCCTTCTTCACCAGTTCCCCCGGTGGAGACCGAGGATCTGCCTGCGCCCCCAGTGCAGCAGTCCCCGATTAAGGCGTCCGAGTCGAGGGAAGAGCGGGTGTCCCTGCTCCTTCCCAGACCCATCCTCGGAAACACCGGGATCTCTGTCTTAGTCTCGGACTTCTTCTCAGTCCAGCCGATCCGCCGCTCATCTCGTCTTCCTCCTCCCGGAGAGAAAGCCCGGCGCAAATTGTCGACTCACGAGGACCTGATGTGGCAGCAGTTACTTCTGTCCAGGAGCAAGTCGGCCTCGCCTTCCCGACCATCAAGTGGCTGTCACCCGTGCTGGAAACAGCCCTCGCCGTGGTCGAGATGCCCAAGCCTGGGCCAGTTGTTCGGCGAAACCTGCTGCCCCACCGATTGTGGTGGAACCTCCACCTCCACAACCCGAAATCGGGCTCCGACCAAGGACTCTCGGTCCGGGTCAAGCCTGCCCACGGGTTGTCAGTCACCTCACTCCTGACCGTCCTCTGCAGGTGGAGGTGGCTCAGGCCCAGGCAGTTATTGCGGACTCCTCCGAGTCTGGCACGACTCCTCCCTGTTCTGCAGGCGGTTGACCTGGAGTCCAGAGGCCAGTCGTTGAGCCAGTATCGTCCTTCTTGGGTTTTGCTTCAGCTCATCTCGAGTCCACGGGATGCAGCTCGAGCCCATATCCAAGCAGGCAATATCCCTGATGGAGATACTGGACCGAGGATCCCACGGAGTCTTTCCGGTGGCTGAGGCCATTGTTGGCCCAACCTTGGAGCTCTGGCAGTGGCCTGCTTCCTGCCCTGTGCCTTCGGCCAGGATGGCCAGAGTATCACGGTCACTACCGGCTCCTTGCGGGTTTGGAACACCCCTCTGCCGAGGTTGGTCACCGACAGCGTTTTCCGGCGTTCGGGAATGCTGAGGGGCGATGAGCAAGCCCCGCCAACAAGGGTCCAAAAGCTGGACTCGCGGGCGCAAGGTGTACGCTGTGTCCTCCCTTGGCCTCCGCCAGGCCAGCTCGGCCGTGCTGATGGCACACTTCTCCCACGCCCTCATGGGCTCCCTAGATGAGGTGGTCCCTCATTTCCTGCCGACCTGCAGACCACGGTCCGACAGGTTCGGGACCAGGGTAGGGCAGTGGCTAAGCAGCAGCTCCAAGCAGCTCTGGACATAGGAGACTCCTGTGCCAGATCGGTTGCGGCCATGGTGGCCATGCGTTGCAGAGCATGGCTGAGGATATCCACCTTCACGGCGGATACCCAGCACAAATTGGCAGACGTCCCCTTCTTTGGGACCGACTTCTTCGGCCCTGGAGTGGAAGGTCACTTCCAGCGGATCGAGAAGTCCTATGCCACTCTGGACTCAGTCACCTCCCTCCCAGAAGGACAAAGGCCGCCGACAGCAGCAGCACAAGTCCTTTCGCCCTTCTGCGCCTGCGGCACGTCCGGCCCAACAGCACCAGCACCAGGGCCAGCAGGCTCGCGCTTGGCATCCCAAACCCAAGCCCACGGCTTCCTCCAACAGGAAGCAGGGAGGTAAAGGCCCAGGAGGTCCCTCGGCCGGTCCCTCCTCCTGCCCAGTGATGGATTGAGGGGTGTCGCCCCCAGCCTCGTCACTCCCCCCTGGGTTCCCCCCATGAGGGGACGGCTCCGACACTTCCTTTCCACCTGGTCTGCTATCACCACGGACCGCTGGGTGTTGGAGGTGGTAGGAAAGGGTCTGCCTTTGGAGTTTGAGCAGGCGCCACCCTTCTGAGCCGGCGCCCCTCGGGGGGCCACGGGGTCCGCAGCCTCTCTGTCAGCCCGCTAAGCGGATATTGCCCTGCTCCTCAAAAAAGAGGTGATCAGAAAGGTGGCGGATCCTCCTCCAGACCTGGGGTTTGTGTCCAGGTACTTCCTGGTCCCAAAACGGACGGGGGGCTGGCACCCCATTCTCGACCTGCACGACCTGAACAGGTTCCTAAGGTCTCCGACCTTCAGGATGGTCACTCTGGCTCAGATAATCCCATCCTTGGAATGAGGCATGTGGTTCTGTTCCCTGGACCTTCAGGATGTGTTCTTTCACGTCCCAATCCGTCCGTCCCAACAGAGATTCCTCTGCTTCAGAGCAGAGGGATCCCTTTACGAGTTCCGGGCCATGCCCTTCGGCCTTTCCCTAGCTCCCAGGGTCTTCAACAAATGCATGGCAGTGGTGACAGCATTCCTGCGGCGCCGAAGGGTCTGGGTGTATGCCTACCTGGACGATTGGCTGATTGCAGCCCCCTCCAGAACAGAGGTGGAGCGGTCCAGAGATCTGGCCCTCCAGGTTTGCTCTGGTTGGCCTCCTCATCAACGAGGCCAAGTTGGAACTCACGCCAAAGCAGGTGATACAATTCATCAGGGCAGAGCTCGACTCTACGAGCCAGAGCATGGCTCCCGGCGGACAGGGCCGAGGTTCTTTCCTCCTTTGCCCAATCATTTCAGGTTGGGCAATCACGCCCTGCCCGGGACTTCCTGCGCCTCCTGGACCTCATGGACCTCATGGCGGCCTGCACCATCGTGGTCCGTTGGGCCCGCTGGTATATGCGTCCCCTCCAATGGGGGCTGGCCAGCCAATGGTCACAGCACTTCGATCCACTGGATCAGCTAGTGACAGTGTCCCAGGGGATGTGGAATGCTCTCCAGTGGTGGACCATTCCAGCATATCTTCAGGAGGGCATCCCGTTTGTCCGCCCCGACGCGGTCTCTCTATCGACGATGCCTCTCTGATGGGTTGGGGTGCCCATCTGGGGAGCACAGAGCGCCGGCCTCTGGTCCCTCGGAGTCCGATGTCATATCAACCTGCTGGAGCTTGAGCGTTCGTGTAGCCCTCACAGCCTTCGCTCCATTTTTACGGGGTCAAGTGGTTCAGGTCCAGACGGACAATACCGCGACCATGTACTACCTAAACCGCCAGGGCGGGACGCGCTCCATGCCTCTGTGCAGGGAAGCTCTCCGCATTTGGTCACTCTTGCGCAGCCTGGAGGCGGATCTCCTCACCATTCATGTGGCAGGAGCCTCCAACACCCTGGCCCTGCCCTAAGCCAGATAGGGGCTGCGTCCCACGAGTGGTCTCTCCTGCTGGAGGTAGTACAAGATCTCTTCTTCCACTGGGGCACGCCTCAGGTGGACCCGTTTGCCTCCAGAGAGAATGCGAAGCTGAGACTGTTTCATGCCCGCCCCTCAGCAGGGCTCGCTGCAGGGGGATGCCTTCTCGAGGCCGTGGACCCCGGGCCTCTTCTACGCCTTTCCCCCATTTCCCTTGATCCACAAGGTGCTTCTCAAGGCGAGGAGGGACAAGGCGCAGGTGATTCTGGTAGCCCCAGACTGGCCCCACCAGTTCTGGTA
The DNA here is from genome assembly GCA_016271365.2 of Neoceratodus forsteri. NCBI lineage: Eukaryota > Metazoa > Chordata > Ceratodontiformes > Ceratodontidae > Neoceratodus > Neoceratodus forsteri. The sequence goes on from CM028131.1 coordinate 1,474,330,015, forward strand.
TCCAGATCTCCTCAGTCTCCGCTCCAGGCTCCCGAGGCGGCTTCCAGCCTGCCCGGACCTAATCTCAGTCAATCAGGGGAAGGTATTCCATCCGGACCTTCAGTCCCTGCACCTGACGGCCTGGTTGCTGAGCGGCTAGAGTTCCAGGCCTTGGGTCTTTCCGACGAGGTCCTCAACTTCATTGAGGCGTCCCGTAAGGAGTCGACCAGAAAATGCTACGCCTTCAAATGGAAGAGATTCTCCATTTGGTGTCAGGGCAAGGGCCTGGACCCTTCCCTCTGCTCCTTGGCAAGCATCTTGGACTACCTGTGGTCCCTTTCTCAGCAAGGGCTTCGGGCGACGACCCTTGAGGTGCACCTGGCAGCCATCTCTGCTCACCGGGCGCAGGCCGGGAAGCAGTCGGTGGTGCAGGAGAAGGTGGTCGGGCGCTTTTTCAAAGGCCTTGATCACATATCCCCTTCGGTGCGAAAACCTCCACCTCCGTGGGATCTACTGCTGGTATTGGCTAAGCTCATGGGCAGGCCATTTGAACCGATGCACAGGTGTGACATCTCTCACCTGTCGTGGAAGACTGCCTTCTTGGTGGCTATCACGTCAGCCAGAAGGATGGGAGAACTCCAGGCGCTTTCCATCACGTCTCCTTATCTGGTCTTCCACAGAGACAAGGTTGTCCTGCGCCCCCACCCGAAATTCCTTCCGAAGGTGGTGTCAGAGTTTCACCTTAACCAGGTGTTCTACCCCAGTCGCACCTCAGAGGCCGAATATAGGCTCCATACTTTGGATCCTAGAAGAGCGCTCGCTTATTATAAGGAGCGGGCGGCTGAAGTTCGGGGAGAGGTTCGCCAGCTGTTTGTCACCTACGCTGAAGCCGCACCTGGCAGACCTGCAGCCAAGCGGACGATAGGCAGGTGGGTCACCTCCTGCATAGATCTCTGCTAGAGGTTGTCGGGCATGGAGCCTCCCAGAGGGATAAGAGCTCATTCTACTCGCCATACTGCTGCATCGGTGGCTGCTTCCAGGGACATCCCTATCCAGGAAATCTGCAGGGCTGCTACCTGGAAGTCAGCACACACCTTCATCACCCACTACCACATTGACCTTGAGTCACGCTGGGATGCTGGTTTTGGGGCCTTGGTTCTCCAGTCTCTATTTCCCAAGTAGGGGGTGTGCGCCTTGCCTCCTCCTCCCAGAGAACTGCTAGGAGTCTGCCAGACAGTGTGGATGAACAACATATCCATGTCCTAGAAATACAGGTTACTCACCTGTAACAGGAGTTCTAGGAATGGTATGTTGTTCATCCCTACAACCCTGACCTCCCGGCTTGACGCACAACCTGGCTTCCGGCGGGCTAGATCTGGCGTCATGGGGCGGAGACGCGAGTTTTACCACCCAGGTGGGTGGGAGGAGCCAGCTTGAAGACCTTCCGGCAAGATTTAAAGCGGCAAGGAACCTGCCAGACAGTGTGGATGAACAACATATACCATTCCTAGAACTGCTGTTACAGGTGAGTAACCTGTATTTTCTGTACCAGGTACATGTCCTGGGATAATCAGATGGCAATGGTGATAATTTGTTCAGGCATCTATGGAAAAATGGATGTGCAGGGTCCAAAGTACCCTGCGCTCCCACATTAAAATAAGGGAAATTACAGCGCATGGGAGCGCAGGGCCAACAGGGAGATGAAGGTTAATTACAATGTCTCTACACTTATGGATAGATGGTAGCGCAGGCCCAGAGGGCCCTGTGCTCCCACAAACAACTACGGCTATGGTGATATTTTCACAAAAAGTAAGGAAATTCATTGTAACAAACTCTTATTACAGCGACAGAAGTATGGAAATTTGGTGTTAGGGTTCCCAACCAATCCTACCACCCCAGCCCCACCATCGACACACCAGCGGGGCGTTGGAGTGTGTCTTGGGGTCATCGACCCTAATGCTCACCCTTTTCTCCTATGCTGTATCATCTCAGCTTCCTTACAGATAGAATGGGGTGTGTGTTAGGGTCAACAACCCCAAGACACACCCTGACTCCTGTTGGTGTGTGGAGGGTGGGGTGATAGTGTTGGTTGAGGGGTGGGATGGGGTGTTAGGGTTGGAAACCCTAACACCAAATTTCTATACTTTTGTCACTATAATAGGAACCCTAACTGATGCATTAACAGAGTTTTTTTTTTTGCAATGAATATATATATCAATCACAGTAGCACCAGTATGTTAGGTTTGAGTTATTGTTAGTGTGTTTGACAGCTTATAACCTTAACATGTAAGCCCTTCGGAAGGGAAAATTGAAATGCCCCCGTCACAGTCCTAGTGACTACATTGCCACAAAATTTTACAAAAATCAGTTTTGTAATTTTAAGTTACAAATTGTAATATTTACTTAATTCACCCCATTTTTAGGTGCTTTTTTTTGTCAAATAGAAAAAAATATGTAGAGTTAAAATTTGAAACAGAGAAAAGAAAGGATAGCAGATAAAGGCCTTGCGGGTCATGCAGGTTGCCCAAGCCTGTCTAATTTTGACACAGACCCGCTCTTAGTCCTTTCCATCTCTCTCCCCCCCAGTCTGTCCCCTTACGCACTACTGCCATGTGCATGTACTGTCCTCTTTGGAACCATTCCACTGTTACAGCGCCAATGACCTCCTTCAGTCTGAAGTTTGCTGCACGCCATCACCATTCTCTTCCTGTCATCATTCTTGAACCTCCCTTCCTCCAGTTTCAGGGAGTTGCTCTTTGGGTCCCATGTTACCACTCATCATGAAGAGCTCACCACTGTCCACCTTATTTATTCTGCACAGGAACTTGACTGCCTCAATCATGTCCCCCCAACCCCACCCACACACTTCTCCTGTTCTCCAGTGTGTACACAAGATACTTCAGGCACCTCTTTTAATACCTACCCTTTTGCCCTTGCATTGTTTTGGTGGCTCGTCTCTGCACTGGCTCTAACCTGTGTTTGTCCTTCCTCAGGTGTGTCCTCCAAAATGGCACACAGTACTCCATTAAGGGTGAACCAGGAAGCTATGTAGGGGCTGTCTCACCCACTTCTTCGGCTAGTGATCCATCTTCTTTTGCATCCCAACATCTGATTTGCCTTACCCACAGCCCTGCTACATTGCGCTGAAGCCTTCGAGGTCTCCATTATTAACAACCCTGGCAGGTCCTTTTCCACTGATGAGCTCTCCACTACAACTCCATTCATTCTACACTCTGTTCTAGGGTTTTTGGCCCCTGTGTGAATTACCTTGCACTTTTGTGCATTAAATATCATCTGCTATACCCTCTTCCACATCTCTAGATTTTTTTTAGATCTTTCTTAATGGTTTTCATCAACTGCTTGATGTCCACTTTTGCACAAATTTTGATGTCATCTGCAAAGAGGCACATGTTTCCCTGAACCCCTTCCTATTTCACAAATGAATACAGTGAAGAGAAATGATCCAGTCCTCCCCAGTGGCCCAGTGGCAGCATGTTGCAGTGCTATGTAGACAACCCGGGTTCACAGGTGGGTGCAGGGAGTTATGTTGGGAGGCATGCCAAGGTCGAGACAGCTGCCCCCTGGCAATTCATCTTATCCAGGGAGGGCTGGTGGAGGATTCTGACACAACAGTGACCCCTGTGCCTGAGGGGGGAAGATAACAGGGGAAGAAATCCTCCAGTAGCCATCTATATGACTGCTGAGGTTGCTTGGCCTGATCAGACTATATCCCTGTGAACAGGCTATATCCCTGAAGTCAAGACGAGCTACCAGCCGGGGAGAAAATGTATATAGAAAGAAAGAAAGGAAGAAGAAAAAAAAAAAAGGATAAAGGGAAGGTACTAAAAAAACACAATCTCTGGGGCACCCAGCTTGTGACTTCCCTTTCCCCTGAGAGTTCTCTATTTAGGACAACACTCAGGGGCCTCCACTTCAGTCAGTTTTTCACCAATTGCCAAACTTTTTTTTTTTTTAAATCAGGACAGAGTCAAAGGCTTTGCTGAAGCCTAGGTATGCAACATCAACAGCCTGACCACTATCCACAGCCTTTTGACACCTAAGAATCCAGCCAGGTTGGTGTGGCATGACCACCCACTGGTAGATCGATACTGTCTAGAATCCTGCAGGCCACTGGCCTCCAGGAACTCCCAATAGCCTTTCCTTAATTATAGAATTCAGTAATTTCCCATCTATAGGTGTCAGACTGACTGGTCTGTTGTTACTTGACACCTCACAACTCCAACTTTTATGTATGGAGACCACATTTACCGTTCTCCAGCACAGCACTTTTACATGCTTGTAGATCTTTCTCAGAATACTGTCTTCTATGGATTCAGAACACATTTTTTTTTGTATTATTAAGTTAAAGTTTAAAGTTTGAAAAATTTGCAAATTAGGAATAAATTAGCAAGAATTTTAGCCAGGAAGGGGTAGGGCTGTGGTAGGGTACATAATACTGACACACACACATGGGAAGCCTTAAGAGCTCCCTCACCACACAGTGAACAAGGTAAACAAGTAGTAATTAGTAAATAGTAAATGAGGGTAGTCAAGGCAGGGTGCAAACCACAGCACAGGAGAGAGGGCAGGTACTGGATTCAAGGGAATAAGGAGCAAGAAGTGGGCCCCAGAAAATAGAAATATGAGGGGGACTAGAGAAGGGGTCTTACTCCAGAACAGACGCAACAGTGGAAAATACTGGGGTGAGAGTGAGTCACCCAAGAAAGACAAGGGGCCAGATAGGAAGAAGGCAGGGGGAAGGCGGAAAGTAGGAATCCAGAAGACAACTTGTGTACTGTAAATGCAAGGAGCCTGGGAAGTGAAATGGTAGAGTTCCAGATAGTGGCAGCAGAGGCAAAATTAGACTGGTTGGCAGTAACAGAAACATGGGTGACACAATATTATGGCCAGAATTTAGCTCTTTCTGGGTACTCTCATTTCAGGAGAGACAGAAAACAGGGCAGAGGAGGAGAGGGGTGGCTGAATAGGTACGTAAAAGACAACACAGAGGTCACAGAAGACCATGCCCTAAATGGGGAAAGTGGGTGGAATCTGTATGGATACAATTAAAAAGAGTTAAGGGGAGGGGCATTACAGTGGTAGTGGTATATAGGTCACAAGGCCCAACAAGATAAATGTAGATAAGAGTTCAATTCTCGATATTATATTATCTTCACATCCCCATAAAATCTCTCACTCAGCAGTATTTCATAATGACATGAGTGATCATGGTATTTGTAGTCTGCACAAGGATGCAAACCAAAATTCGCCATCAGCCTAAAGTCATAATTAAACGCTCATTCCGGAAGTTTAGCGTGCAGGACTACCTCTATGACCTTAGCCACGTTAGATGGCAAAACCTTTATCTCTCCAAAACCCCTGATGAGGCGGCCGCAGTCTTAAATGACACTCTCAACACCCTAGCAAGTAAACATGCGCCATTTATTAAGGTCAGGACACAAAACATCTCACACCCCTGGTTCACTGCCAAATTGAAGAACGCTTTCTCTGCCCGTGATAAATTATGGTCCAAGACTAGATACACAAAAAAGCCCGGAGGATTGTCAGGCCTTCAGAACTGCCAGAAATGGCTACATGAAACAAATTCATGCTGCCAAAGCCAACTTCTATGTTTCCACTCTCAAGCAGGCTAAGGGGGACTCCCAAAAAATCTGGAGGACCCTCAAGTCTATTGAAGGGCGGCCAATGGCCCCTTCCCTACCAACCAAAATCTTTAAAAATGATACGACTGTGGATAATGGCTTCCCTATCCTTGAAGAATTCAACTTTCTTTACCACCGCTGGCCTAGCGTTTGACATGTCCCCGTATGCATCATGTGCTATTAGCCAAGACAGCACAAATTATATCTCTCCAAAAACAAGTCACCCCTTTCAGCTGCACCCCATTAACTTTAAAGATGTCGAAGACTCCCTCAAGAACCTTGATACCAAAAAAAGTGCCTGGGACGACAGAATCGAACCTTTTTTCCCTGAAACTTGGGTTCACCTACCTTACGGCCCCAATCTTACATATTTTCAACCTTTCTATCTCTTCTTCTATTGTACCATCATGCTGGAAATCAGCCCATATCCTCCCCTATTTAAAGCAGGGGACCCATGTGATTTAAATAACTACAGACCCATTACCATCTTGCCTATCCTCTCTAAAGTCTTTGAAAAGCTGATCTACACTCAATTAAAGCATCACCTAGAAACCTATTCGATCCTAAACCCAACCCAATCTGGTTTCCGCTCCAACCACAGTACCATCACCGCCTTGGCCAAAGTCACCGACGACTAGATCTCAGCCATGGCCTCAAAGTAGTACACAGGAGCTGTCTTCCTAGACCTTAGTAAAGCCTTCGACACAGTAGATCACAATCTTATCGAATTCAGCCTTGCTAAAATAGGTGCCACGCTTTCTACCATCCAGTGGTTTAATAGTTACCTTTTGGGAAGGATACAAAAAATCAAAGCTGATGGACTGTTCTCCTCCCCCCACCACTTACTAGGGGAGTCCCACAAGGTTCCATCCTAGGCCCTATCCTATTCTCCCTATACATTAATGACCTCGGCTACTACATAGCCAACTCTAAATTGCATTTCTTTGCCAGTAATACAGTCCTCTATACTTCTGATGCCTCATTACTACATGTCAGAGATGTCCTCCAAGCCGACTTTATCCGGCTTGAATCCAATCTCATAAATGCTAAACTCCTACTAAATGGTAAGAAAACTAAAGCTATGATCTCCGTATATATGACACATTACAGAACGACTTCATAGTAACCTCCCTTGGCAAGCCTTTGGTAGTCACCCCCAAATTCAAATTCCTGGGGTTTTGGTTAGATAGCAAGCTTACATTCTCTGAACACCTGGATGACCTTATAAAAAGACTAAAAATAAGGCTGGGCTTCTTTTACCGTAACAAGCCACTCTTTCTAGTCGAGGTCAGAACTAGGCTTGTCCAAGTCACATTACTCCTGTTAGTAGACTATGGGGACATAATTTATAACTCTTCTGCAACCTCAAAACTTAACTAGACATTCTTTATCACCGTGCACTGCACTTCATTACGAACTCCGCTTACCGGATACACCATTGTGACCTATACTCAGCTGTGGGTTGGACATCTCTTACCGCTAGACGCATTCTTCATGCCAGTACATGGACTCTAAAACTTCTCCTTAACAAACTCCCAAGTTACCTAACCTCCATTATCTGTACCTACAGCAGTACATATGCACTCAGGAAATCGGATTTCATCTTTCTAGCTGTCCCCATGACACGCACTTCCTTCGGGAAGCGTGCCTTTTCCATAGCCCTACTGATAATCTGGAATCATCTACAGTCTTTACTGAAACTTTCAAAATTAGTCTCTGTTAGTCTCTTCAAAAAATTATTTGCTGGAAAAGTAAAAGATGTTTGTCATTGAAATTGTGTTTTTCCTGTGACTGTGTAGCCTATTGTTTAGACTCAAGGTCCACTTGGACCGTATCCGCATTTTGTATATGAGTATGATGACCTACTCTGATATATAGTGTAATGCCTGTATTACTGCTACTCGTGTGCTTTATTAGCACTTGTAATCTTGTTGTGTGCTATTATTATATCCTTCTGTGAGTCTTCTAGTATATGTATCATAGGACCTCCTTGTGAATGAGCTTGCTCAATGGAGTTTTTTTTTCCTACAATAAACTTGAACTTGAACAAAACCAGACTGGCAATATTGATAAGAGTGCTGGGGAACAAAATGAAGGAGGCAGTCACAAAGGGGGAATGTGTACTGATGAGTATGTTCAACCTATCAGATACAGACTGGGAAATCCCTTTGGCCACAAATATACTGAGCCAGGCACCAGTAGAGCTAACACAAGAGTGCCTACTAACCAATGGCTTAGGAAGTCTACCAGGGAAGGAGCTATATTGGACTTGGGTCTCTCCAGTAGGGACAGCATAGGAAAGGTCGTAGTAGAGGAGCCCCTCGGGGCCAGTGACCACAACTCAGTGTGGGCTAGCATCATGCTGGAAACTCAGTGCTTAAATTCAAGGACAGAACAACTGGAAGGGGATGACTACTTGAAATTTGTGACTCTTACACAAACCTTTGTTTGTAACCCCCTCTAGCAGTACACAAATCATAAAGAACTGCACCTCATAAAAGGACTGAAAATCCCCAAAATATTCAAACCCTATTTGTAGTATTATCTGGTATGCACATGAGGGATGGAATTCTGTTAGCTGCACGAAACCAGGGCTCAATCAAGGTGGAGGAGGGCAAGCATATGTCATTGTGCCCTGACCTCAGCTGTGAGATCAGAAACTGCCAAATGTTGTGTGATGCCATGAGGCCTGTCTTGAGATAGTACAGTGCTTCCCACATGCTACAATATCCAGCCAGAGTGAGAGTCACCTATTTGGGGAGATAGTGTTTATATAGTGATGTCCATGTGACAGGGAGCGCCTGCCACTCTTGAGGACTGACCTTTTCTTAAATCTGTTGCACCAGTTCTTCTATTTCTTAGCCTACTCTGTCCTTTTCAAATTCTAGTCCATAAAGTTGGCCACCTATGGACATCCCCTTCCCTTTCTTGACTGTGCTCTAGTGTCCTCTTTAATTTTCCTTTTCCCTCTCAGGTCCTCGTACAGTTAGGTTATTGTGGTGACCTCCAAGCGTACGTAAAACAGGTTGTGTTTACTGTTGTTGGATTTAGTATGTAATAGCACTATGTCATAAAATACCTTGATGTATATACCTTATGTTTATGAAACCAGTAAATGTTGAAAGTACCACGGCACTAGGTATTTTTGATAATGGTAAAAAGTACTAGGTGACTATTATAGAAATTAAGTTAGTTGTGCTGTCTAAAATGCATGTAAATTGCTGTAAACTGAACAAGTCTGAAATGTGATGGTGATTTACATATAGCCCATGATGCTTTGCATTATGGAAGTCTGTATGATGTTGTATTTCTTTCAAACTTGATTTGTTGCCAGTGCCCTTTGGGGTAACCCTTTTTTCAGTGATTCTGCATTGAGGTTTTTTGTCTACAGCTTGTTTTGTTGTTTTTTTTTTCTTTCTGAACCCCCACTACCCAAGCAAACAGGGCCCACATAAGATTGAAGGGTTTTCACTTGTAAGGTAGTTAGATCAGAGTCAGTAGGTGCTGGCTAAGTGCAGAGAAAGGACATTCATAGTCTGTTGCTGCAAACTGATGTACTGAAGAAGAAATATGGCATTGCAAAACTTAATTTCCTGTATTTTGAATAAACTTCACACAGAGATTGTGTGTTGAGCCTGAAGTTCAGTGTCTGGTCCATCTGTTATCCCACAACCCCTCCACAGTCCAAGAAGCAGGAAAGCCTATTACCAGGCTTATAACACAGGACTTTGGTTCCAAGAAATGGATTCCGACTGAAGTTTACCAATGAACAGTAAGTTGTTATGGGAGTTGTAGGGTGTTTGACCCGTCTGGAATTTATTTATTTAGCTTTTGTTGACTGGGTTAAGTGCACTAGACAAATCCTGCCTATTTTCAGGCACGACCCTGGGGAGGGGGATACAGATGGATGCCAACTGACCTTAAACCAGATTAAGCTGTTGGTGGTGTTTTTGGTGAATGAGGGAAATTTGGCCAGAACACCGGGGAAATTCCCCTACTCTTCTCGATAGGTGCCATGGGATCTTTAACATCCACCTGAACTACCACCAATCCAGGCAGATGGGACCTCGGTTTAACGTCTCATCCGAAAGACGGCACCTCAGAAATGCAGCGCCCCTCTCATGCTGCACTACAGTGTCAGTACTGGGATATTAACCCAAGTGCCAGATGTGGGAACTGAACCCACAACCCTCTGATCTCCCGGCCTCAGAGGTGAGTGTGCTACCTACTGAGCCACTGACACTGCTTTGGAGGGTTATGCTGGTACCTTGTCAAGTGTGTTGTCTGAGTAACATGAGGGTACTCTATATTGTTACAGTACATTTACATGTGTTATATATCCACAGTATTAGTTATTTAAAATGGTGCCGACTACATGGCTCTCCTCTGGTTGTTTCTCCCCCCTTCCTGTTAGACATTTGAATCTCAAACACTCTATGCACTGACCCTTGCTCTACATGTTCATACTGCACTCTGATCTGATTGCATGCAGATGGTTATTGTTAAGGTTTGTAAAGTGTATAACTATTTAAATAGATTGCCATCAGTTGAAGGTGAAAGAAGTGTACTTAAATATATGCTCTAGGCGGCGGCTTTCAGGGCATGTAATACTCTCTGCATTTTCTCCTGTGGTTAATTTGGACTGATTAGGTCATGTGGAAAGCCTGTTTCTTTCTGTGTTTCCTTTAATTGATGATGGGATCTAGCATATTATGACAATGCAGGTGAATGTGTCTCATCTTCTGAATATGCAAGTGATTGATTTATGTACTGTTCCCCAATGTGGTATTAACCTGGATAGATAGTTATGTCATATCCTAGCATAAGAATGTAACTGCTTCATTGAGAATCTCTGTCATGGATGCAGTTGTAATGTCTTTTTTTCACAAACTAATAAAAAGAAAATGTAAATAAAAAAATAAGTGCAGTTTGTGTCCTGTACTGTAGCACAGTGTGTTACACTGAACCACCAGGCAGTGTGTGATTCTAGATAGATTTGGCTCACAAGACAAGCTTTGAGAAAATGTTTTCTTTCCCTTTTTCTTTCTTAGCTGAACAGTTCTTGGATCAGTTCACAGTGTGGAAGACATATGTTTAATCACAGCCTTACAAACTAGCAGTCAGCATAGCCTTGTGGTTAGGGCACAGGACTGTGAAACAGAAGATCTGGGGTTGAATCTCCATTCCCAATTTAAATAAAAAAAAAAAAAAAACTCAAATTACACTGGAGTGATGACCAGTGGCAGCATGGTGATCAAATAGAAAATTTGCTGTAAAAGGAGTGAAATGCTGGAAAAACCTAAATGATGTCTGCTTACTCTCTCCTCCTACAAGTGCACATCACGTGTCCCACAATGTGTGCTAAGCCCTCCCAACCAGGAGTGTACTTTCTGTTGTCCACTAGCACAGTGTGCTGCCACTGAGACAGCAGGACATCTGTGCTTAGCACCCCCTCCCAACAGTGTTCCTATCGCATCTGCCTTGTGCTCTCGTAATCTCCCGTGGCTGGCCCAGGGAATGAGAGACCTGAAACTGCCTGTTACATCTCTCACACTGCAGCTCAACATCTCCACACCACCTCCGAGGAACCACTGCTGGCACCTCCTTGGTAAACCACAAATAACATCTTGGTAAGTAATCCAGCAAACTTAACAAAAGTGGCGGGTCAGTAGAACCAGTGTCTCTCCACTTGGCAACTAAATTAGTGTGCTGAACTAGAGAACCAAACAAAAATAATAGATGAATGGATTGTGCCTTGTCTTTCGGCTTTCATAAAGGCTAAAGCTGTCAGCAAGAGTCTAGCCTGTCTACTTGGTATTGACTAATACAGCTGCATTATGGAGTAAAGAAATATTTTTTTCCTTTGGACGGCAACAATCATCATTGTAGCATAATTTGAGTTTAAAAATAGAATCCATTGACATGTAGGGGGACATTGCCACCTCTGTAAAATCCTGCATCCACCCTTCCTGCTGGGAGATTTATTTGTGTTTCTTTTTGAGGTGGTGAGCCATACACCATGGCCTGTTAAGCATGAAGACCAAAGTCAACGCTGCCATGTGAAATAGCTGAAGGGCTGACAGGTGGCTGTTTCCAGGTTCCGTCCCCGTTCAGGTGCCAGATGCTGCTTTTTGCAACAACATGCTTCTCCTAGCAGCAGGGATTCTGAATGTTTGCACACATACACACAGGATGTGCACCAAAGGAACTGGCCCTCTGCCAGGGATACACAGCAGCTGATGGAGGCATAATATCCCTATCACTGGGAAAACATTTTCTGGCAAAGGAGACTAATTTCCAGTGAAGTCAAAAGATGCAAACATCTGTTTTCTTCCCCTCACAGCACTCTTAAGTGATGACCTTTTTCTTCATATGTTACCTACGTAATATAGGCATTATAAGTTCATCACCAGCTACAGCCTAGTATTTTCTTCATTTTAGTCATCATTTGGCTCACTACCTACTGTAGTGTATATAGGGAAACAGATACGGAGTGCCATCTGGTGGAAGAAAGTGTTGATTACAACAGGTGAAAAACACGAGCACTGTCTAACAGCTTAGCAAAAGGGACTTTCCCTTTAGCTAAATGGTTTGAGCTACTGCCTCCTAGACCAGAAATGCAAGGATCAGTTCAAGGGTGCCGGAAGATGGTAAAAGCTGAGGGGGATGAGAATCAAAAGCGCACTTATGAGGGTACAAAGGGCACTTTTTCTATACTAGTTTTTGCCATACAAAAATAGAAAGTGGAGCGGCTATTGCCCTTTCCCCCCCTTCCCCTCCCGTTCTGGCACCTATGGATCAGTTCCAGGGTCTGGCATTTATTGTCTAGAGCCTGTAATTCAGATTATGGAAGATTCATGCACCCACCCCCACCCGTGCTGTGGAGAGATCTACCAGCACAAGAAGTGAGAAAGATCTCTGGCTATCCGAAGGGCTTAAAAAAACACAGGGGCTGCAGTGATCAGTTCGCAGATCTACTTGCAGTGTGCTGAAAAAGAGTAAACTAGTTTAAAGCTGGGCAGCAGTAGCCCATTTTGGGCAAAAGTACAATTTTTAAGCATGTCCTTTTCAGAAGGGAAGGGATCGTAACTGGAGCCAAACCCACAGCCAGCTGATCCCTTCCACTTCCCAGTTCACTGGCCCCACACCCACGCTCGGATGTTTTGTGACCTCTAAGCAGGGAGAGCACAGGGGCATGCCTCATACAAGTCTGTGGTAACATTTATAAATGCATATTTATATATGTTATGCAGCCTTGGTGCAAAAATTAAGCCACTGCTCCACTAATAGGGGCCCTAGTAGTTGAGTGGTGACTTTCATTTTTCTCAGAGTGGAGTGGGGGGGGGCACCCCATTATAAATGCACTATAATTAGTTCTATGTTTTTATGGATGGGGAGCAATGCCCCGTAAACCCCTCTCCCCTCCTGGAAGGTATTGCATGATTGTTGCCTGGCGTGAACCTGCTAACCAAAACCATGAGCTGGCCAACGTTGCAAGCTGACAACAGTAGTGCTCAGTCATGCAAGTAACATAGCAGTAGTATATTGTATTGTATGCCAGTTCCATGACATACCACAGTGCTGCCTGTGTGGGTCCAGAGTCCTTCACCATCACACATCACTTGACTTCCAGATTTTGGGGTTCAGCTGAAAATGCCCAGGGCCTTTTCAGTCTTAACCGGCCCTGATTTAACCAGCCGGGGGCTAATAATAGTATACAAATTCAGTTGTACCCCGAATTTTAATTCAGCAACTGCTGTCTAACTATAGCCCATGAGCACATGAAAAAAAATGACTAAACATTACAGTTCAGCTACGCTCTGATTTCTTCAGCCCAAATTGTGCACTGGGTGCCACGTCATTACCTCAAGGGTGAAGGGATTCAGAGAAAAGAAATTCTTTGATAATAGCCTGCAGGGGTATATTTACAGCTCTCTGAAAAATAATGTGATGATTAAAGAGGGTGATTTGGTACCTTTACTGGACCAACAAGAAATTTTCAGTATGCAAGCTTTTAGGCTACGCAGAGCCCTGCTTCAGGTATGGCAGTTTCTACAGAAAGCAGGCTTTTATTCAGTGAATTGTGTAGTTTACTGCTATCATTTTTTTCCTTTTCCAACTCTATTTATGCACCCTGACCTACCAGACTCGCTCCAGCGTGGACACTCAGTACAGCTTCTCCTGTCTGTCTGAAGCCTCCAGCTCCCTGACTCTCCAGTTGTGCCCTTCTCTTCTCCACCTCTCCTAGCCACACCCCCCCCCTGGCTCTGAGCCCTCTGGGGTGGGACCGCCAAACTCCTCCGGGTGCTCCATCTATAATCTAGTAGAGTGACCAGGGACCTGGAGGTAGAACCAGATGTTGGGGTTGGGAAGCCAGACATTAGACGTGGGGCTGACCACTGGTCCCGCTTTTTGCCTACCAGCAGGCAGGAGGTTTTCCTTGTTTACATCCCCATTGGCACGGCCATGCAATGGCGACAGTGCATGGAGGATGCGCTCCCGCCCCTTCCCGCAGTCACCCGCCAATGCCATCCCCATTGGCTGCCCCTGCTGTGACACAAAGCGCCTCCAGCCATCACTATGAGCTGCCACTGCATGGGGAATCCCCCGGAACCCTCCCCAGGAGAGGAAAGCAGTCCTCTGGATGCTCAATCTTCTCCTCCCGCTGCCGACCCCCGGTGGCTCAAGTCCGTTCCCAAACCTGGGTTGCCAGTGTGGCGTGAGGGTGTGGCATCCAGCGCCTCAACCCTCAGCACCACTGGGATGGCTACTGCTATCAATTTAACATACATAAGAAAGAGTTGTAGATCTAAAGAAAGGTCGGCTTTTAGGAGGCATTAGAAGTACCTTTTTTGAAATGTAATGAAACCATGATACTGGAGTCTGAGGAAATGGTGGGGTGAGGTGGGGGAAATAAAAAGGTGAGTACATATGTATCTATGCTGTACAAACATATATACACACAAGAATGCAGTAGATATAAGTATGGTCAAACATATAAATAAAACCTAGTTAATGTGTAAGGCACAATAAAAATATATTCAGAGATAATGTATATAAATATATACACAGGGAATGTATATGCACCTGAGCAAAAAAAAAAAATTAAAATTTGCAATGGGTCATGAAACTGAGGTCTGTATTCAGTCCATTATTTTTAGTATCCAGAAGATGAATACGTTTGAACTCAGAAGCGCACCTTTCTCGTGTATTTTTGAAGTACACTTTGAGAACCAGGACAGCGAGATCAGAGATGGAGTGATCCATTGCAGAGAAATGCTGTCCCACTTGTGTTTCAGTCTTTTTCTCCCTTGTGGTGTTCCTCTGTGAGTTCATTGATATTAGAAGGAGGTTCTCGGTTTTCCCCCACATAGCCTAGCCTGTATGTAGACACTTCTTGCACTGGATGTAGTAGACAGCATTCTGAGATCCAGATATAGACTGCCTCTGTATCTTGAATTGCGTGTTTGGGAGGTGTTGATAAAGTCTGAAGTGGAAATCTGCTCACGCGCTTTACATGTAGGAGTACTTCAGGGTTTAGTGCCTCCTAGTTTTGTATTGTTATGGTCAGGCATAAGTTTGCTCCTGACAGTCAGGTTGGATAAGTTAGGAGGTTGTTTGAAAGACAGTAAAGATGATTCCTGGGGGGCTTCCGGTGACGTCACCGTAATGGTGGGTAGCTGAATCTGAGAGCTCCACGACCTCCTCGCCTTTATCTTATTAAATCCTCTATGGAACTGCCCCAATATTAAAAAGGTGATACAGCCCACGGTGCCTTAGATGGCAGGGAAGCCTCAGAAAGCTAAAGGTTCGAGACTCTCCTCCTCATCAAGCAAGATGAAGCAAACAACTCTAAGCAGACCTCAAGAAGGCCTAACCGTCTTACCCCCGCGCAGAAGGCATCCCTCAGACTCCTCGGTGGATTGGGACCAGGAGGAAGCAGACCCATCTGAAAGTACGAGCCAAACGCTTAAGCAAATTCTGGCCACAGTCAATAAAATAGACACAGCACTTGCAGACCTGAGGCAAGATGTGCGCATCCTGGACAAAAAGGTTTTGGCATCGGACACAAGAATCACGGAGATCTCAGAAGTGCAGGATGGTACAGATCGCTTACTCTTATACTTACTCCAGAGAGACCGGGAGACCCAGGCTAAGTTGGAAGACCTAGAAGATCGCTCTCGGCGCAATAATTTCAGAATCCACAGGATTCCAGAATGTGCGGAAGAAGGATTCCCCACGACTGCAGACTTCATCCAGCAGCTGCTCAGATCTACGCTCTCACCCCCACCCGATGTAAACCTAGAGGTAGATTGAGCACATAGATCCTTGGGTCCAAAGCCGACTGACGCAGCTGCCAGACCTCGCTCACTAATAATCCGCATTTTGCATTACCAAAGTAAAGAGTGGATTCTCCACGAAACGTGGCGACAGTGAGAAATAACGTACCAAGAGATGAGGATCTACTTCGACCAGGACTTCTCATCAGCCCTGCAGGCAGAGAGGCAGAGAGTTCAGAGAGTCGTCAAAGAGTTAAAGCAAAAGAAGGAAATAAAGGCGCAACTGCTCTTTCCCACCAGGATTAAGATCTACTTAGAATCGGGAGCAAGGATCTTTCCCTCGTTGGTGGAGGCAACTCCGGTGCTGAAGGAGCTTCATATTTCGATGCCTGACTTAGAAGCTGATATACTGGAACGGAAGCTGAGGATGAGTGCATGGAATATGGTAACTTGTGGCAACAGCAAAAAATGCAGTTTTCCGGGCTTAATCACACCAGCTGCAATGGGGGACATTGTCAAGCTCATGCAGCGAGCGGAGAAGAGGGAAAAAGCTCAGAGTGGGGTTAAAAGTGGATCCACGTCAACAAAGGACTGATTTCTAACCCTAAATCAAAGGTACTGTTTTGATTTGATTAACATCCCCTTGGGTGTACTGAAGAGGGGTAATTCAGCGAGGTACCATGGAGAAGGGGCGGGGTTAATCAATGCAATCAAACTGAGGGCTTAAACGACCATTTTGCAAGGAGTTTACTGTTCACTGTATATAGAAATTTATCAGTTCTTTTTCTAGCGGGGCTGTTCACACGAGGAGTCATTAATTCTAAGGTGCTGTGGCATCCAATTTTGACCACTAGAGGGCAAGCAAGTATTAACAAAAGGGGGAGACAGAGATGTTGGAATAGGCCCACAAATGGAGAAATGGAATAAAGTATATAAAAAGTACTCAAAGTTATAAAGAAGGAAGGAGGCGAAGGAGGCGAGAGATGGGAGGGAAAGAGATGGAAGGGGAGAGGAAGGGAAGGGGCATTTTTCCCCATTTCTAAAGAAGTGTGAAGTGACAGCACCATGGCAGGAGAGGGAGGGGGGGGGTCTGAAGAATACAGGATACTCGGTTCAGCTCCCACCTTGGGTGTCGTGTGGAGTTATATGTTGCAGGCGAAAACCCATTGATTTGGCTATAGCCGCAACTCCCCTAAAACACCACTGGGGACTGAAATTAGTCACATTGGTGACTTCTGGTGGTAGTTGTATCTACCACCAGAATCTCCTAGGAGGTCAAATACATGAGAACTTTGGTTATATTAACAAATGTTCTGCTGTAGGAACCAAAAGGGCTCCATTTTGCAAGTTAATGGTTACATGTTTATGATAATGTTCTTTGGTCACTTGTTTTTTGTGATACGTCGATGTGATTTCATGCAGGGTAAGTCTGCTTGGCGGATTTCTTGGCAACTAAGCGGAGGGCGGGAAAGAGGGTGTAAACTACACAAGACGATGGACAAGAGGCTTAAAAATACCAGAGCTCAATGACACATTTAAAAATAATATCATACAACGTTAATGGAATTAATTCGCCCATTAAAAGAACTAAACTCCTGATGGAACTAAAAAGAATGGAATGTGATATTACTCTTCTCCAAGAGACTCACCTCTCGGAGTTAGAGCACATGAAGCTACGGCGACAGTGGGTGGTTAGAGAGGAAGCTACTTCGGGTAAGGAGGCAAAAAAAGCAGGTGTGGCAATTTTAATTAAGAAAGAGTCCCCATTTATAGTTCAAGAGATAGATATTATACATCAGGGTAGATGTACTAGAGTCTCTGGCACAGTGCAAGATAAATTAATACATATAGTAAATATATACGCACCTAATGTAGGTGCAGACAAATTTTACCTGAAAGTCTTCCAGAAGGTAGGGGATCTTCCCAAGGGACTTTTGATACTGGGGGGGAATTTAACCCCACCTTGTGGTCCGCAATGGATCGGTCCTCTGGGAAAACGGGCACATCTAAGGTAGCTAGCAGAAGGCTGAAGACCTTAGTGGAGGAGGGGGCAATGGTAGACACTTGGAGAACACACCATAAAAATGAGAAAGACTATGCTTTTTATTCAGCCTCTCAAAACTTGTACTCTAGAATAGACTTTTTTTTTTACCTACACCACAGATCTCCATCTTTTTACTGCATCCCAGATCCACTCTTTAACTTTATCAGACCACGCCCCAATATCCATTGAGGGTACATGGAGTAGGGAATCCAGAGTCACCAACTGGAGGTTAAATGTATCATTGTTAAATGATAAGAATTTTGTTCAACAAATTACTCAAAGTATCCAACATTTAACTGTGGACTCCCCTATGGCAGACTGCACCCCCAAGGTTTGGTGGGACACAATGAAGGCGGTTCTAAGGGGCCATATGATTAGCCTGGCATCTGCCAAAAAGAAATTGAGGAATAAAAAGTTGTTGGAACTACAAACCATAATAAAAACCTTAGAAAGGGAACACAAAAATGAACCAAGGGGGAAAGAGAAAATTCTTAAGGAACTAATTAAAAAAAGGAAAGAACTTAATGTTATGGAATCTGATAAAGCTGAAGGACTGTTACAGTTTGCCAATCAAAAATATTATTGGGGGGGAATTGAAATTGTTGGCGCTTAGAATGAGGAAGGAACATGCAAGCCGACATGTCCCCTTTCTCCAGACAGGGGGCACTAACAATGATCGGGTAGAGAAGTCAGGGGAAATAGCCAAGGCCTTTAAAAAGTATTATCAGACCTTATATACAGAAAAGAGAGATCCTTACGAGGTGATAAATCAGACGGAGTTCTTTTTGGAAACACTGAAACTCCCCAAATTGTGTAACACAATGCAACAAGAACTATCGGCCCCCATAATGGACAAGGACATTTTAACAGTAATAAATAGCCCTCCTTCAGGAAAGTCACCCGGACCGGACGGACTTCCGGCAGAATTCTACAAAAAATTAAAAAAAACATTAATACCTAAACTAGTAACGGTCCTGAATGCCATGCTAGAGGAAAACAAACCCCCAGACTCCTGGCGGGAAGCATTGATCACTGTAATTCCAAAACCAGGCAAGCCAGTAGCCTTTTGTGAATCTTACAGCCCTATATCGTTACTAAATCAGGATTCTAAAATTCTCACGAAAATTTTAGCCAACTGTCTGCAAAAATATGTAGAGACCTTAATTCACTCGGACCAGACGGGGTTTATACCCCACAGACATCTGTCGGACAACATCAGACGTCTGTTAAATATATTGGATCATAAAGGCCCCTCCCAAATTCTCAGAATGGCTATTTTTCTAGACGCAGAAAAGGCCTTTGATAGGCTTAACTGGTCTTATCTTAAATCGGTGCTAATAAAAATGGGCTTTGAGGGCTCCTTCTTGCAATGGGTCATGATGGCATACCAACAGCCAGTTGCAAGAGTACGGGTGAACAGTACTATTTCCACAACCTTTCCAATACAGCGGGGCACCAGACAGGGTTGCCCCCTATCGCCGTTGCTCTTTGCTTTAGCAATGGAGCCTTTTGCCCAGGCAATCAGAGTCGAGGACAAGATTCAGGGCATTCATATAGAAGAGGTCCTGAACAAGGTCTCTTTATATGCAGATGACACCCTGATATATATGCAGGACCCGGTAAACTCGATCCCTCCTTTATTGGCTCTGTTAAATCAGTTCGGCAAAATCTCAGGATTCAAAATTAATATGAATAAATCGGAGATTCTTCCAATAAGCGGTGAAATTCCGAGGGAATTACATGGGCTGATTCCATTCAAGTGGGCTAAGGATAGAGTAAGATACCTAGGCATACAAATTCCAACTAAAATGTCCCGATTATATCAAATTAATTATGGCCTGTTGCAGAAAGCAGTTTTTGCAGATATAAATAGATGGCGGATGCTACCCTTCTCCTTTACCAACAGGATAGAGGCAGTGAAAATGAACATTCTTCCCCGGTATCTTTCTTTGTTCACCAGTCTACCACTGCCCTTCCTAAAAAAAGACTGGAAGGAACTGCAATGCAAGCTTTCTCAATTTATCTGGGCTGGGAGACGACCCAGAAAACGTTGGGAACTCCTTACCGAGGATAAGGAAAAAGGGGGTAGGGGAGTACTGGATTTTTATAATTACTACAAGGCAGCCCAGATATTACCTATTCTTAACATGTTAAATCCAGGACATGTTGGGGGGTGGTGCCCTATGGAACTAACAGCTCACCAAACTATACCCCTGAGGATGTTGCCTTGGGTGGCAGTGCACTCAGACCTTAAACAAATTAATAATAAATGGATGAGGCACACTCTTAAAGTATGGCTGGATGTCCGACAGCACTGGGGGTCTCTAACCCCGGTTTGGAGGTACATCTCACTTAATTCCCTCCCAGGATTTCCAGCTGCACTTGGGGACAGCTGTTTCAAACAACGGCAGAGTAAAAGATTACGCTTCCTAACTCAATTCTTTCAACAAAATATACTAAAATCCTTTCAAGAGCTGCAGAGAGAATTCGGCCTTCCTAAACAGGACTTTTATAGATTTCTTCAGTGTCGCCATTATATTTCTACAACGATGGTGCTGCAGGCAATCTTCTCGGACCCACCTGCTCCAATTCGAACCACCTTTCAAAAGAGTCATATGGCAGACTCCAAAGGGTTTATATCATATGTATACAAAACGCTGCAAGAAGAAGTAGGTAAATTATTGACCCAACACATTGAACAGATGTGGGAGGAGGAATTAGATATTTGACTATCACAAGAAGAATGGTCTGCGATTTGGTTAGGAATCTCTAAAACAACTAATTCCCCGAGCTGGAAGGAATTTAGATGGAAAGTAGTGGCACAATATTTTATCACCCCAGTGTTCTGTTCATTATACATTACCGGCAACAGATAAATGTTGGAGGGGCTGTGGGGGACTGGGTACACATACCCACATGTTTTGGGACTGCCCACAGATAAGTAATTATTGGAGGTCGGTTGCTCAAGCCTTCCAGGCCATCTTTCAATGGGATGTTGTAGTAAATGGAGCTCATTTTATACTGGGTCTCACACCAAAAGGAACTGGATCCAACAACCAAAAGTACTTGTACTATTTATTAGTAGCTGCAGCCCTAAAAGTTATCTCGCATCACTGGTTGCAACCAGAACCATTGACTCTTTCCATGTGGAGAGCTCATGTTACAAAAATCAAAGACATGGAGGCCATAATTGCCCGATTACAATTGACCACAGAACAATACAGTGTAAAATGGCTCCCTTATTATAGTTATATTGAAGGTCTGGAGGGCACCCCGGTGCTAGAACAATACCTCTTAGCCTGAATGAGGCTTTGGCCTACTATACTGTAGATGGGGATGGAGAAAACCACAAATTCAATTCATATGTAAAGATTGTAGCCTGGAGACAGGGAGATAGAATGGGGATGGGGAAATAAATAAGATGGCCAGGTAAATGAAATCACAGCGACTGGTTATATGTATATTTTGTTCATTTATTAAGAATGAAAACATAGTATGTCACATCAAAGTTTTAGTTAAATCCTTAAGACTATTTGATGTTATTTAGATAGTTTGGAATAGGTGGCATGAGCGAAGGATATAGACGAAGGGTGAAGCAGAAATAGATCTTTTCACTTGATGAAATCCGGAAACAGCGGGGTTGATCATCTCTTCTGTTGGACAGCTTAATGTGGTTATTCGCCCTTCGTTATGATATTGGGGTAAAAACCTATAGGAAAATACACATGATAATTTATAAGGAATTGTATAAATGTAATAACTTGCTCCATTTGATTGTACATCCATAAGTAAACTGGAAATATTTCAAACTATTAATAAAAGTTGTCTGAAGTTCAAAAAAAAAGGTGATTCCTGGAAAATACATTTTAGGATGTCATCCTCACTGATAACTGGTTGTAGGGCTTTAATAATTCTGCATAGGAGCTCTAGATCTAAAACATATTGTGTAATGCAGCATGTCCCAACAGCAGAGTACGGCACATTTAAACCTTGCACAGTGTACAACATAGCAATAAAAATGTTGCCGCGGTTAACCTTTTAGTGTTTCAACTTGAGAGGTATACCTGTATTAAAGAGCTGCTGACGCCTCAAAAAAAACTTTGAAAAACACAATATTTAGGTACAATTCAGCTTACATTCCATATATAGTATATAGATTTCTCCTTCCTATTATTTATTACTGAGAAAATTTGCATGAATACATGATCTTTATACCTTAGAGTTAATTTGCCTCTTTAGCTTAGTCCCTGTTTCAAGTCATAATCCTGAGTTGTGACATCGCAGTCTTTTGCGATGGGAGTGGCTGTGATGTCACAAGGAATGCATTATGACCTCAGGTAGGGAGAAAGATGAACTCTTCAGGAGCAAAGGGCCTGTTTTCATGCAAATGACCTCAGTAATAAATAATGGGGAGGAGGAATACAGAAATAATGTGAAATACAAGCCAAACTGTGTCTAAATATTATGTTTCGTTAAAGTTCTCCTGAAGGCGTCAGCTGCTCTTTAAGAGATTTCTTCTTCTGTTTGTTCCAATTTATTCAGATAAAGTCCACTCGGGAAAACAGCCTGGGCAACCTGTTGCATAAATTTAGAAGGAAGGTGTTGCTGTGCCAAGCCAAAATGTGCTGTTTCTTCTCTCCATGAAAGACATTTCTGTAGCTTTTGTATTGCATAATAAAAGGACATGATGTTGGGGTGCTCATGTAACTAAATGCATATTAACACGTTGACTAACCGTGCCGCTTGCTGTAAATCAGCACAGGCATGAGGTATTAGCCAGCAAGGTGTCTGAGACACTACAACAGGGTTCCCTGACATCTGAAGAAAGAGCTGAACCTACTATGGTGCTGCATAAAGGAGGAGTGCACCAGTAATTTTATCATTCTCGTTAGAGTATCAGTCACATGACCTCCATTTTATAAAACTTCTTTTTTTTATATAATTGAACTTTTAATTATGCAATTGAACAACGTTACAGCATATAGTGGCAATATTTCATAAAAACAAGTTGGTACAGTGGATCAAATCATGACAGAATACTGGATCCGTTCTTATTCCTAGAATGAGCACATCACCAGGTAGCTTTAAAGCTCTATATGATAACTAGGTGGATCTTACTTTGAGAGGGTTCCTTCAGTAGGTCATCACATATAGGACTGGTGTCAGGCCACACAGCAGACCTTTCTAGCAATACCTGACATCGGCGTGACTGTATATAGTGGGCGGTCCCCACGCCCGCCCTCCAGTTCTTTCCCGCCGTCGCCTCGTGTCAGTCGCATTGCAGACTTCCAGTTAGTGATTGTCGAAAATGTTCATCGCGTTGTTTTATCCTTCACTGCTATTTTTTCCTCAAATTTGTGTTCTTCCTTATGTCTTCGCCCAAGGAAAAGTGCTCATCCTGTGGCACGCAGATCATGATGTCGGGGTGCTCATGTAACTAAATGCATATTAACACGTTGACCAGGCCACAAAAAAGAGGAGACAACAGGCTTTGGAGGCCCACTTACTAAAAGCCCGCTTAGCTTCCTTAGAGAAGAAAATGGATAGTCTCCAGGTTTCATCTGAAAAATCTTCTCCCTCAAAAAAAGCACAAGGAGAAGTCTAGGGAGTGGGCTCACTCCGCGGATGACGCCAGGCCCTCGACGAGCAAGGCCCAGCTGCCGCCCAGAAAACCAGAGGGTGTCAAAACTTGAAGATGATGTAATTCCTTCAGAAAGACACTTGAAAGAACTTGAACTAGCAAGCCAGGAACTAAAAAATAAACTGATAGATCAAGGAGCACGTTCTAGGAGAAAGAACATTCGAGTCCTTGGGGTCCCAGAATCCTGGGATGCAAATAATCTATTGAAAGAGTCTCTGAATTCGATTTTTTCAGCATATCTGGGCAAAGAAAATGGGGACACTAAATTAGAAATTGATAGAGCACACAGAATTTTTAGAACTAATTCAGGTGATGTTAAACAGCAACGGCTGAGACCTAGTATAGTGAAATTTTCAGAATCTGCGGATAAAGAAACGATAATGGCTGAGGTTTACAAGAAAAAAAGAATAGAACTTTTGGGAACCCAGATATCTGTATACAATGGTTTGCCTATAGAAATAATACAAGACAGAAAAAAAATATAGCTTTAAGAGAAACTCTGGGTTAAAAGTCATAAGGCAACATTATTGTATCCTGCTAAATTGAAGGCAATTGTAGATGGAGTCCACCTAATTTATGATACAGTGGATGAGGGAGAACATGACCCAAGAAAAAAAAATCCCAGATTTGTATGAATAATGCGCAAGGTTTTTTCTTAAGCAGTAGTCAATAATAATATGGTTTGCTAGCAAATCATTTGTGCAGGATGTTGGTTTTTGTTCTGCTTTCTTTTTCCCCTTACAGGTAACTTTTGTCTGTTCCACATGGATGGAAGAGAGTAAGCTGCGGGGTGGTGGTGGGGGGTCAAGTCAGTACTAGAGCTTCAACAACAAAAAAAGATACAGGAAATACATGTGGATTTCAAAAATGAAGAAGCTTGGTTTAATAAGTTTATTGTTTTTGTTTGGGGAAGGGAGGGGGGAGGGAACGTTCTCTGTGGCTGTTTGGTATTTTTTTTTTAATGGGTGGTGTTCTTGTCTGCTCTTCTGAATAATGGTTAGAGAAATTTATAAATGTGCCTCATTTAACGTTAATGGCATTCATTCCCCCCATTAAAAGGACAAGGTTGCTAGCTTATTTAAAGAAATCAAATGCTCACTGTATTGCATTACAGGACACCCATTTGGATCATAAAGAAATTCTAAAGTTGAAACAAGTGGATTACCCACATTTATTTTTCAGGAGGTACTAGAAAAAGTGCAGGGGTTGCAGTAATTTTAAGAAGAAATAGACCAGTTACAATAATAGATGAGTACCAAGATATGGAAGGGAGAATAGCGCTTCTAAAAGTTCAAATAAAAAAAACTATAATAACAATTGGTTCTATTTATGGCCCATTTACACAATATAAAGACTTTTTGGCAGAGCTCACAGAAGCATTAACTGAAATACAAGCTCAAAACTTAGAGTTAATGGGAGATTATAATGTTTTGCTCAACCCTGAAATGGATAAAACATCAAAAGTCACCTATTTAAATAAACATCTTTCTACCTTAATGGGCAGTTTTCTACAGATGTGATTCAGAAGATGTATGGCGGTTGCACCATCTTCAAGAAAGAGTTCACACATCATGGTGAAAAAATAAGGGATTTTTACGAATTGATTACATCTTTGTTTTTAAGATGCTTTTGTCTTCAGTGAAGGGTACAAAAATTAATTCAATATACCTTTCGGATCATGCTCTAATAGAGACAGATTTAGAAATAAAGAATGTACAGAAAGCCTATATGAGACAGTGGAGGTTAAACAATGATATATTATTTGATCCAATTTTTATTGAGAAAATGAAAACTGAAGTAAAAGAATTTTGGCAGTTTATTTATGACGGGTCTCAAGCAATTACTACTTTATGGGATGCTTTGAAAGCGGTAATAAAGGGGGTGGTGATTTCATATACTGCAAATAAAATAAAACCAGAACAAAATGAACTAAAAAAAAAATAGAAAAAAGAATTAAAGAACTGGACTTGTTAGTAAGTCAGGATTTTGATAAGTATGCCCAAGAATGGTATGGTTTGAAATTAAAAAAGTTGGAGAAATTAAATAAAAAAAATCACATAATATTAAAAGTTTAAGAAAGGCAAAATACATCCAAGGAGGTAAACCAGGAAGGATGCTTGCCTACTTGTTAAAAAAAAAAAAACAGAGGAAACAATCCATTATAAGTTATTTGGAAGATGAAGAAGATAACAGATTTTATACAGATGTGGAAATGGGTGAAGTTGCAGCTGATGTAGATAAATATGTTTATCAGAGATAACTGACTCCATTAGAACAAAATATTAATGATGATTTGCATAGGATTCAGCCTCCCCAATTAGAGTGTAACAGTGGTGACTTTTCTTTAGAAGAAATGAGAACGACAATAAAAGCAATGCCAGAAACAAAGCCCTGGAATGGATGGGCTGACAAGTGAGTTTTACCAAACATTTATTGAGGAATTGCTCCCATGGATTCGTAAACTGCTATTAGAAATTTCTTCTCAGGAAAGAACTCCACCCCATTCCATGCAAGAGGCAAAAGTTATTTTTATTTTAAAACCTGAAAAAAAAAACAGTTAAAGTATGGTTGCTAGCCTTGCTTGTAGAGCAGAAAGCAGCTAACTAAAAGAAGCTACATTTTCTTATTAATTTAACACTTATATCTCAGCAGGAGTCAGTGTCTGTTGAGATTAAGCAAACAGATACTTTATTAGAAGTAGAAGGGGTCTTATTTAGGGTTTAAAAAAAAAAAGAAAGTCGGTGTGTGTTCTGTGCCGGGAAGGGTTCTGTATGAGTTTACTTTGCTAAACCAGTAGGAGGAGAGAGAGAGCTTAATTGGGGGTGTAACACTATAAAAGCAGGTGACTCAAATTACAACTTCCTGTTGCTAGCCTTTTTTCTTACTAATTGGCCTCCATCCCACCCACCTTAAGCCAGTTCTACTTTTATAGCCACTGGATTTGACTGTCAACAGGAACTTCCTGTTTGGCAGTAGGAAGGGAAGGATCATAGAGAAACATTGGTTTTGTCAACCCTAAAGGAAAAAAGTAGCTCACCCCCCAGCTGCTGGTGGTCTGACACTGAGCAAGGAAGAAGGAGGCTACTGAAGAATATAGGAAGTTACTGTCCCAGAACAGGAAGGGTGAGAGTTGTAAGGAGAGGAGAGAGTAAGCATACAGAGAAACAGGAGAGGGGACACAAAATAAGACATGATAGGAGTGGTGCAGTGCAATGGCTGTGGGGCGGCGGTGTCTGGGACATTCTGGAGGCTGCATGCTGCCCTATTTGCAGGCACCTCTCTGGTCTGAGGGAGGAGGTTGCCGCTCCAGGCTGACCTGGCTAGATCTGTGAAACCTCCTCCCCCACCCAGGGACCACCAGGGCCAATGCCACTACCTCAGAGGTTGCCAAGAAAGAGGAGAGGCTGGACCAGGGTGGGCTCAGGGAGGGAGATGGTGGTGGAACAGACTTGCATCCCTCCAGCTGTACCTCTTCACAATTCATTCACTCTTCTGGTGGATAGTGGTTCCTCTATGGAGGCACCTGCAGTGGAGACCAAGGAGGATGCTGGGAACCTTCACAAAGGAGACCCACAGGAGGGTGGCATGAGACCCCACAGGGAAGGAAACAACTCCTGGTGGAGACTCAATCATTAGGGGGTAAGGTGCCTGCCTGGTGCCACGGCTTGGAGGGACAGGAAGCGAACCCTCAGGATCGTGGGAGCAGCTGCATGAGGGAGGGAGCCGGATGTCATTGTCCACCTAGGGACAAATGACCTGGCTAGGAATAGGATCAGAGCAGTGCAAGAGGAGTCTGTAGAGTTGGGGAAGGGCCTTAGACAAGTAGCGCATACAGTAACCTTCTCGGAGGTGCTGCCTGTCTATGGCAAGGCTGATGCTAGGGTACTCCTCACGAGGGAATTCAATGAATGGTTGAAAAACTGGTGTGGAACTCAGGGTTTTGGCTTCATTGGGGACTGGGGAGCCACCTGGAGGGATGCAGACCTATACTGGTGCGATGGTCTGCATCTGTCCGGGGGAACTAGGATCCTAGGTGAGGTTTAAATGCTTCATTGGCAAGCATTTAAACTAGCCAAGGGGGGAGGCACTGAAAAGGAGCAGGGAAATCCCAGCCTCCCCCCAAAAACAACAGTAATTAGTGAGGTAAACACCAAGGTAGAGAAGTCATTAGGGAGCAGGACAGAAGTAAATGTAAAAAAAGGCAAAGGCAGTAAGGACAGGAATGGGGCTAAAAGGGGTAAGGCCATCAAAAAGTGGAGGGTGATGAGTACCAATGCCCGTAGTCTGTGTAACAAGCTCCCTGAACTAGTGGCCTTGATGGAAGAGGGTTGCCTGGATATTGTGGCAGTCACGGAAACATGGTACACAGAGAACCATGACTAGGATGTCAACATACCAGGATACACAATCTACAGGATGGACAGGGAGTGTAAAAGAGGAGGAGGAGGAGGAGTAGCTCTTTATGTAAAGGAAGGGATCAAAGCTACAGGACTAAAGAGTAAACAGCGAGCAGATGAGACACTCTGGGTCACCCTGGAGACAGGAAATGGCACCACAGTCCGCATGGGGGTTGTATACAGACCCCCATCTCAGGGGGAGGGAATGGACAGGGAAATGACAGAAGACTTCCTTAGAATGGCAGAAAAAGGGGAGATATTGTTGATGGGGGACCTGAATATGCCAGATGTTAACTGGAGCACCTTTGCTGCAGGCACATCCAAGAGCAGGGTCATTCTTGATGCCCTACAGGGGGCATGCCTCAGACAGCTAGTATTGGAACCCACTCGGGAGGGAGCAATCTTAGACCTGGTACTCTCAAATGGGGACGGAGAAAGAATCTCAGATTTAGAAGTGGGTAGCCATCTGGGAACAAGCGACCACCAAACAGTGTGGTTCACGATAAGCACAGCCATGCAATCAAGCCATACAAAAGCAAGAGTATTGGACTTTAGGAGGGCTGACTTTGGGAAAATGAGAGAGTGCCTCAGAAAAGTACTAGCAAACAGGCAAGAAGGAGGGGTGGAGGAACAATGGAGAGTAATCAAAACAGCCATCACAGAGGCAACAAGCCTTTGTGTAAAGCAAATCAACAAAACACAATGAAGGAAAAAAACGCTATAGTTCTCAAAAGAGGTGGCAGGGAAGGTTAAGGAGAAAAGGATAGCATTCAGGAAATATAAGGAGAAACAGAAGGAGAAGGACAGAGAACTTTATCAGTTAAAGCAGAAAGAGGCTGGGAAGGCAGTCAGAATAGCAAAGGCCCAAACCGAGGAAAGGATAGCCAACTCTGTTAAGAAGGGGGATAAGACCTTTTATAGGTACATTAGGGAGCGAAGAAAGACCAAAGGAGGGATACTGAGGCTTAATAAAGGGGAAGGAATGTGGGTAGAGGGTGACAGTGAAAAAGCAGGGATACTAAACGAATATTTCTACTCAGTATTCACAAAGGAAGAGGAGGGGGAGGTACCTAAACCAAACAAGAGAAACACTCTGAAGACGGGGGTGATACCAGTCCATTTACAGAAGAAAGGGTTCTGAAAGAACTCATAAAATTGAAGGTGGACAAAGCAATGGGGCCTGATGGGATTCACCCAAGAATTCTAAAAGAACTAAGGGTAGAACTAATGACACCGCTGACTACTTCTTTAACAAATCATGGAGGATGGGTAGTACCTGAGGACTGGAGGAGGGTGGATGTGATTCTCTTCACAAAAGTGGGAGCAGGACAGAGCAGGAAACTACAGACCAGTTAGTTTGACCTCAGTGGTAGGAAATGATGGAATCACTTCTGAAGGAAAGAATTGTTGAGTACCTAGAGGTCAGTGGGGCACAGGACCCAAGGCAGCATGGATTCACGATGGGAAGGTCGTGGTCAGACGATCTAATAGATTTCTTTGACTGGGTGACCAAAGTAGTAGACCAGGGAGGAGCTGTGGACATGGCTTACCTAGATTTTAGCAAGGCATTTGATACAGTCCCACACAAAGATTAATACAAGTTAGTCAGCCTGGGAGTGGGTCCCAAGGTGGTAGCCTGATAAAAATTGGCTAGACAACAGGATGCAAAGGGTAGTAGTAAATGGAGTCCACAGTGAAGAAAGAAGGTTACTAGCGGGTACCGTAGGGTTCAGTACTGGACCGGTCCTTTCAATGTCTTTATAAGTGACATTGCAGAGGAACTGGAAGGAAAAGTATGTTCTTTGCAGATGACACAAAGATCTGCAACAGGGTTGATACACCAGATGGAGTGGAAAGGATGAGAAGGACTTGGCAAGGTTGGAGGAATGGTCAAATGTATGGCAGCTCAGATTCAATGCAAAGAAGTGCAAGGTAATGCACCTGGAAACAAAACCGAGGGCAAGAGTACACAATGGGGATGAGATACTGACAACAGTAAAATGGAAAGGGACCTGTGGGGTAATTATATCAGATGACCTAAAGGTGGGCAAGCAATGTGAGAAGGCAGTAAGGAAGGCTGGGGATACTGGGATGCATAGGAGAGGCATCAGTAGTAGAAAACAGGAAGTTGTTATCCCTCTGTACAGACAGTTGGTGCAACCCCATCTGAGTACTGTGTGCAGTTCCGGAGACCCCATCTCCGCAAAGACATAGACAGAGTGGAGGCTGTCCAGAGGAGGGCAACCAAAATGGTGCAGGGTCTGCACCAGAAGACATATGAAGAAAGACTAAAGGAGCTTAATATGTATACCCTTGAGGAAAGGAGGGAGATAGAGACATGATAGAAACTTTCAAGTACCTCAAGGGAATCAACAAAGTCCAAGAGGGTGGCATCTTTCAGAAAAAGAGATGTGCAAGAACAAGGGGGCACAATTTGAAGATAGAGGGGGGACGGCTCAGAGGTAATGTGAGGAAGTATTTTTTCACAGAGAGTTGTGGATGCATGAAACAGCCTCCCTGAGGAGGTTGTGGAGTCAAAAACAGTGGGGGAATTCAAGAATGCATGGGACAGACATAAGGCAGTCCTGGTGGTGGGTAGGAGGAAGTAAGCTGTTGGTTAATTAGGATCTGCAGCTTATCTGTTAGGTAGGAAAATGGGCAGACTAAGTGGGCCAAGCGGTCCTTATCTGCCGTCAAATTCTATGTTTCTATGTTAGAGAGCTACAGATCGATAGCTCTGTTAAACACCAATTATAAAATTCTTGCATGTTTGATAGTTGATAGGATAAAAACAGAACTTCCAAAATTTATTAAAAATGACCAAGTTAGGTTTGTTAAAGGCAGAACTATTGCACAAGCTCACAGAAGGGTGGTACAAGCATTATTTCATTATACTCAAAAGAAATAAAATGCAAAGCCATGCTATTGCGGTAGGTGCCTCTAAGGCTTTTGATTTGTTAGATAGAACATTTATGGTGGCGGTAAAGCAGTGGGGTATTCCAGCCAAGTCAGTGAGCACAATTAAAGCCTTATATACTAATACAATAGTAAGATGTGCAGTTAACTCCTATTCTGAAAAATACTTCAGGAAATACCTTGGGGTCAAGTGGCACAAGTGGGTCGGAGACCAGTATGACTAGTGACTCAGAAGTTTCAGAGGGTCCTTTTTTGGAGTGAAGAAATCAAAGACAGGTAAAAAGAAAAAGCAGATACCCTGTGGGAATAAGCACACGAGGAGGGGAAGGAGAAGATATGGAAGGATTTGTGGTACATGGACAGATGCATACACAGAAAGAGATGCTAGGAACATCCAATGGTGAAATAACTGAAGGGAATGGTGAGACAAATGTGATCAGTCTGTCTTCCTATGAACTAAATGAATATGAAATAAATGTGTTGAATAAGGGTCTTTCATTTGTACCGACTGTGGCCTTGAATTTTTTCGATGTAACTATAGATTTATGTTGACTATGTAGAGTCTTGGACTTACAATGTTATTTCTGGAAATCCATTATTACCTGTATGGAAAGTATAGCATATGCTGAAGTTAGTGAGACTGATGTAGATTCTTCAGATATGAGTGTTATATCTACTCAGGAAGTGCTTTCTGCACTCTCTGATTTCTCCCAGGGGGAAGGGGTGGATCAGGCCTTGGATAGTGGGAGGTTGGAAGGTGAGGGAGGTGGGGTTAAAAGAACAAGACCCAGTACTTTTTGCCCTCCTTTACCACATGCAGTAATGGTATTTCAAAGGTTATGTGAACAGGATATAGAAGTACATAGAAAAGAGGATTATGTGCATAGATTTGACAATTTAACATCTAAAGAAAAAGAAGCTTTGTTTGCCTTAAGGAATAATAAAAGTATTATAAAAAAACCAGCATACAAAGGTGGGAGTGTGGTGGTACATGATGTAATTGACTATGAGAGAGAGATAGATAGGCAGTTGTCTAATAAAGATTTTTATAGACAGGTTAAAAGAGATGCCGTTGTTAAATTTAAATTTAAACATGAGAGAGATGATTTTCTCTTGTGGGCACAAAGGGAAGGTAAGATAAAAGAGAGAAAAGAATTTCATGACAGTGATACATCATTTATCATCCCATTTTTATATTATGCCTAAGGTACATAAATCTCTGTTCAGTCCTCCTAGACGTCCCATTATATCCAGTGTGGGGTCCATGACAGAATCCCTGGCAAGATTAATAGATGACAATATTGGGAATATAGTTCAGACTCTGCCCTCTTTTATTAAAGACACAGGACATGTTTTGAGAACACTAGGGGAACATGTATGTGAGGCAGGAAATATGCTAGTAACCTAAGATTTACAATCCCTCTGTAGGAATATACCCCATGATGGGGGTTTAAGAGCAATGCAGTATTTTCTAAATACCAGAGGGTTAGAGGCTAAGCCGGATACTGATTTTCTGGTGGAAATGACCAGAATGGTATTGGAGGGAAACTTTTTTTTATGTATGGTGATAACATTTTCCATCAGATTAAGAGGACAGCGATGGAGGAGAGTTTTGCCCCCAATTACGCCAATTTATGTCTGGGTTACTGGGAACAGGGTGTTATATGGGACCCAGGGTCGAATAAGTTTAGAGATAAGATAGCCCTATGGATAAGATTTATTGATGACATTCTTTTTGTATGGAGAGGGTCAAATAGTGAACTAGATGGGTTCATTTCATATCTCCATAGTACTAACAGACATCTGAAATTTACATGTACTATGAGTAGAG
Source organism: Neoceratodus forsteri (assembly GCA_016271365.2). Classification (NCBI taxonomy): domain Eukaryota; kingdom Metazoa; phylum Chordata; order Ceratodontiformes; family Ceratodontidae; genus Neoceratodus; species Neoceratodus forsteri. Next base: position 1,474,362,766 of record CM028131.1, read on the forward strand.
AGGAAGTTTCCTTCCTAGATCTCACTATTAAAGTAGTGGGGGGAAGGGTGATAAAGTGATAACATCCCTTTATAGGAAACAGACGGATAAAAACACACTATTGTTGGCTAGTAGTTGCCATCCTGGGCACATTAAAGAGAATATTTCCAAAAGTCAGATGTTCAGAAGTAAAAGAAATTGTAGTGAAGATGTGGATCAGAATAGAGAGTTGGACATATGGGGATAGATTGAAAAGTAGCGGGTACTCAATATGCACAATAAATAAGGCTAGGGAGGAATGTGACCTAAAAACTAGGGAGAGTTTGTTGAAAGAGAAGAACAATATAGAAGAAACTAGCAATAGAGGTGACAGGATTAACTTTGCCATTACCTATAATATTAAGTCTAACCAGATCAAGGACATTGTTTACCGGCACTGGTATGTTTTAGGGACGGATAATAGACTTAGGGATACAGTACTGACGATGCCAAGGATGGCATATAGGAGGGCAAAACATCTAAGGGACTTTTGATGTCATCTGTTAAAGAAGTGGAGAAACCTAGAAATTGGTTGCGCGCCCCCCCCCCCCATCTAATGGGTGTAGAAGATGTGGGAGATGTAAATTCTGTCCAAATGTGTATGAGTGTAGTATGTTTAGAAATCCTTATGATAATAGGATGTATGACATGAACGGGTTTATAAACTGTGATACCAGAAATGTTGTATATTATTCTTTTTGTACATGTGGAAGATATTATGTGGGGAAAACCAAGAGAAAATGGAAGGAGCAAGTAGGGGAGCATTTATTGGATTTATATGATGGGAGCATATGAAAATAAAGGTCTTAATGACCGTGTGGAATTAAAACCATTTTTGGGAAAAAGGAGTTTGTAAAAAGAGATATAAAAAAGGAAATGAAATCTTTAATAAGTTTATGTAGAGGGTTCTGTACACCTTTTTGGCCCAGTGTTTTCTATTTCTTGAATTTAGATAGCTATGTATCATTGAAAATTATGTGTTTATTTTGTGATGTGGAATTGCTCTTGGGTTGCTCTGCTTATGTGTTTTTCTCCCTCCTTTCTCTCTTTTTTCTCTCCCCCCCGCCCTATTATAACTTGGGAAGTATTGCTGCTATGCGTTACTTTCGTTATCATAACTTTGCTGTGAGAAGTTCAGAATTAAGTATATTATGTGTGATAAATGTAGGGACTTTTTGGATATTTTACAAATAAGTGAGATTTAGGATCTTATTATGGGATATATAAATGAAATGATTTCTGTTTTTTGTAGATCACATTTTTGTGTCAGAGTCAGTAAAATTAGAGTAATATAGTGCAATTAAGTTTATAAGATATATATTTATTTAAATAGTGAAATAAAATAATGACTCTTTAGTGTGATCTATATTTATCTCTTTTCAGTGTTCACTACTTGCTGATGGTCCTGTAGTAGGATTAATTATATGGTAGAGAAATGTAGCACTAACACTTTAAGAAGGTCACATGACTGTAGATAGGTGCTATTTAGGCTACCTAACACTAGGTGGTTATTACCTTTGACAAAGCCTGCGTTCAGGTGAAACGTGCATGAGGAGTTTTTTCTGTGTCTGCACTTGAGTTTTGCACTTTGTTTGCCATCGCTGTTTTTGATATTTCCAAGTAAAAGGTAAGTAATTATATTGCTCTTAATGTGTGAAGAGTTTTTCTTTGTCCCTTAATAGGTGTGCCAAAACTGTTTTTTTTTTTTTGGTTTTTTGTTTATTTATTTATTTAGTTGTTTAACCAGGTATAGCACACTAAGCTGAAAGCTTTTTTACAGGAGCGACCTGGGAGCACAAGGAGGTTAAGTGACTTGCTCAGGGTCGCACAGTATGCAAGTGGAAGCTGTGGGATTCAAACCCAGGTCTGGTGTGCTGGATGTCACCAGTAGAGATTTTACTTGGTCTTAGGGCACCCATTCCTCTGTGCGGCTCTATTCAGCTGTCATACAATAGTAAGATCTGCAGTTGACTCCTATTTGGGGCCTCCGTTTGAAATGTTGAATGGGGTGAGGCAGGAGTGCCGCCTTTTTCCAGCACTTTTTATTTTGGCCCTAGAACCATTGCTAAGCAGTATATGGGCAAATCAAGAAATTACAGGTATAGTATATGAAAATAAGTGCATACAACTGAATGTGTTCGCAGATGATATTTTGCTGCTTTTACAGGATATAAGTAAAACTATCCCTATAACATTACAAGAACTAAAAAAGTTTGGGTTATTAACGGGTTACAAATTAAACAAAAATCTGTTGTAATTGAAGTTTATGGGCAAAATTATGTGATTGATCCTAACATTAAAGAACAATTTACTATAGTTAATAAGTGTAAATATTTGGGTATAACACTGATGAATAATCAAACAAATATCAAAAAGAACAACTATGAGCACACTGGGGCCAGAAATGAAACTTTTACTTGAGAATTGGGAAAAACTGTCTTTGTCGCTGTGGTGTCGCATAGAGACTATTAAAATGATGGTCTTACCACATCTTATTTATGTAATTCAGAATATTATTGGCTCCCCCACAGCGAAATGGTTTAGCGATGTTAAGCGCATGTTTGTAAAGTTTTTATGGAGGGATGGCAAGCCAAGAATTCCCTGGAATCAACTGATTATTCCTAGGAAAGAGGGTGGGTATAGTTGTTTCAATCCAATGAGCTATGCTGTCTCTTATCAACTAAACTTATTATGGGAATGGGCATTTCCTTTAAAAAATCAAGATATTATATGGGATATAATTTTTTGGGAAGGATTAAACTTAGCAAACTCAGATAATTGGCTAAATGACTTCATGAAAAAATTTAAAATACCTACCATTCTTGCAACTATACAGAATAATATACCAAGCAGGAAAAACAATCCAGAATTCTAAATTATTCCCATGGCTATACTTAAATGTCTTTGGGAACAAGACCCTAAAAATAATAGATTGATCATTAAATTTAAGAAAGATTGGCAACAAGGTACATTAACATGGATACAATTAATTGATGGGAAGGGATTTCTGTCTTTCATACATTTTAAAAGGACATTCCCTTTTATGCAAAATCAAAGTGTTTTTCTGCATTTAATATTAAGAAATGTATTTCAGAAAGACATTTGCCCCGATCATAGAGGAAATTTTGTATAAAAAGGGGATACATGATGGGCACGAGTGTGATATGGAAAATATTTTCACTCCTCTAGAGTGATCTCTGAGTACTCACGAGTGGTGAAGTCACGAGTGAGGTTTCAGAGGTCGATGTACAGGACTGAACATATTTCCCATATCACACGAGTACACATCATGTATCCTATTTATACAGTGGGGGCCTCATTGTTGCAAAATGTACAATTTACGCGGCTTTACAGGTTATGGACTTTTGCCAGCTTTGTGCTGGTTTAGGGCAGGTTTCAGGGGTGTAATAAACCAGCATTTATTTTAACTCTGCTGATGTCATCAGGATTTATTTCACTGCAGTGAAAATAACTTGCTTTATCTCACTGGAATATGTCTCACCCACATTGTATAAATATATATATACAAAAACAACAGGGAAAAATGTATCCTGAAAGGGAACAATAAAATATTTCAAAAAATATATTCTCTGCTTATAGGAACAGTGAAAGATACTTGGAGAAAAGTAAATAATAAATGGAAACAAAAAGGGAATATAATATTTAAGGAACAACAGTGGAAATATTTACATATACAAATACATAAGGATTATACATTCGCAAAAAATAAGATGATTCAGAAAAAAATTATTGACAGAGCTTATTTTACCCCTCAGATATTAGGGAATATAGCCAAAACAGGTCAAAAAAGTTGTTGGCCTACTTGTGGAAAAACAGGGGACCTATATCCATTGCCTATGGGACTGTTGTTACGTGCAGGAATGGTGGAAAGATACAGTAAAGTTGCCGGGAGAAATATTGGAAACAAATTTCCAAATTAGTTTTGAACTAATAATTTTAAACTATTTCTTTAATGAGGATATGAATGAAAGGGGCAGGAAGCTTTTTTATATTGGGACAATGATAACCAAAAGATTAATACTAGAAAATTGGAATGCTCCCAAATAAGATAAGATGAATAAAAAAAATGGTGGTATATGTTGAAAGAAGCTGCACAGTATTTTTTTTTTTTATTTAGTTGTTTAACCAGGTATAGCACACTAAGCTGGAAGCTTTTTTACAGGAGTGTCCTGGGAGCACAAGGAGGTTAAGTGACTTGCTCAGGGTCACACAGTATGCAAGTGGAAGCTGTGGGATTCAAACCCAGGTCTGGTCTGCTGGATATCACCAGATTTGCAGCTCAGAGCCTTAGACCACTGCGCTATACTGCCTCCATGGGGTATGGGGCATTGTGGGAAGAAATTGAGCAGTCTCAAGATTATCAGGACCTGACATGGAAGGGAATAATAGAATCATTAGGAAGGAGAAGAGGAGATTGTTTAACCAGGAGAGGCACACTAAGCTGAAGCTTGTTTTCAGGTGTGACCTGGGAGCATAAGGAAGCTGTGACTTGCTCAGGGTCACAGTATGCAGGTGGGGGCTGTGGGTGTCAAACCCAGGTCTCCAGATTTGCAGCTCAGAGCCTTAAACCACTGCGCGATGCTGTCTCCTCCATTGCCACCATTCATTTTAATATAACTTATTTACTAACTGTGTGGTGTGCCGGTGGGGATTTGCAGGACTCAACCACAGGAGGAGTTACTTTGCTGGTCAGGGCTCCGTCTAACGGGGAGAGGAAGAGGAGCTGGATGTGATTTAAAAGGCAGAGAGCCGATTAACTTAATCGGGGGGCGGGTTTCAACAGAGAGGGGGGAGGGTAGCGTGGCAGAGAAGGAACAGAAATCGTGTGAAAAGCAGGGAGAGAGATAAAGCACAGTCGGGCAGTGCACTTATTTAAGAGCCAACCACGAAATGCAATTTAACATTGGAAATGGCCCATGAGAGCTGCTTGCACAGTCTTGGTCACAATTTCATACAATTCAAACATTTAAAATTAAATAACAGACTGCAGATAACTGTCCTACTAAATTGTACACTGCAAGTCTGCAGATTGAAACAGAAAGGGAGTCAATCCAGGCTGGCTAGAAAAAAGGCACCAGCATTTAAAAGCTGTTGATGGACTGCTGGCTTCTGCGTACCTTTCTGTCGGTGGGTGGGCGGGCAGACTGCAGGACTCAAGCGCAGGAGGAGTTACTTTGCTCAGTCAGGGCTGCCACCTAAAGGGGGAAGGAAGGGGAGTTGTATTTAATTTAAAAGGCAGAGAGCCGATTCATTTAATCGGGGGGCCGGATAGCGTGGCAGAGAAGGAACAGAAATTGAGTGAAAACAGGGGGGAGAGAGAGAAAGTGAGACAAAGCACAATCGGGCAATGCAATTACGAGCCAACTACAACTTGCTGATAGATATAGTGCCTACTCTTCCTAGTGTAGTTGCAACTTAAATTGAAAATCATTCTAATGATTTTGGACAGTGACTGATAGTAACTTGTATTAGAAATAGAAATATTTGTCATCCACCCATCCCTAGTAAAAAAAAAAAAATTCTGTATATCAGTATGGCTACTTGTTATTGACTTCCCTTTGTCAGCAGTAGGTGGTGTTATGCCAGGAGAGGTTCCCCCCTTGAAAAATATTAGTCTCCATAAAGTTACTTTAGTTATTTCACTGAAGTAACCCCTTCTGGAGAGGGGGGACAGGAAGAGACCTGCTGAGCAGTTTAATGAATGTGTCCCCTTCTGGAGTGGAGGACTGAGATGAGAAGCGAGCCATCATGCCAAAGGCTTACTGAAGTAACCCCTCCCGAGAGGGGGACTATGGAAACTAATTGAAACCAGAAGTGGGGGCCTAAGTAGCTAGTATGCAGTGCTATAGCTTCCTATGTGATCTATAGCATTGGTTTACAGTTACCAGCTCGGTAGACTTGGACTTGGAAAAAATTCTGACAAAACAGAAACATGCAGTTCCTTGGTCCTTGTAGTGGGACTCAAAGTTAACAGACCTTTCTGAAGTTTCTGCTGTGGGGAAGCTGAAGCGACTTTTCCTGTTGGAAGGAACGCGTTCTTCAAGTGGACAAATTACAGCATTAAATGGGACAGGAAATTTGTGCTAATTGGCAACGGTTAGTAATGTTCCTGGTTATAGAAATAAGTCATACCTCCATATGATCCTTATATGGGGAAAATCCTGCATCCTGCTTGACTATGACAAGTGCATTATAGGTGCGTAATGCATAGTAAGTTCTGCCAACCAGGACACAGCACCTAAAGAAATCATTGGGCCAAGACTTAAAATGCTAGTTTCTAAAAGGCGGCTATTTTTTTAAATCAGTTAGACACACATCAGATACCCCGTAAAAAGATGATCTCACACATGCATCCCCATAGTAATCAGCCAGTAAAATGCAGTTAAAAAAAGTATTGTTTTTCATACTAATTTGATGTTTTCCTTAACAAAACTCTTCATCCATTTAACAATCAGCTGACTGCTCCCCATATGGCAAGACATTCTCCAACTCACTCATACAACTAACATAATTTTAAAATAATCTGTCTTTATAAAAAAAGTATATTTCTTTTTTTTTTAACTTTGTTTATTGCATTTTGCAACACATGCAATTACATACAGTGCAGCTTCTGCAAGGCATCATAAGTATACAACAGAGACATCCAGTGTAGAAGTAAATAAACAACCTATGTAGTCTGGTGTAAGGAAGTGGGGGGAAAACCCAAATATGCATTAACTTCCAATACGAGTCCAGATAGCTGCACCTATAACGGCTTTTAGTAGTCAAGTCCAAAATGAAAAAGTTCAATAAGGAAACTCAGCACAGTGTGATTATACCGTATGACCCCACATTGAAAATGGGAACCTCCCAACATTTTTAACAGTGATTGATGCACTCCACACTATCCAGAACAGACTGATAAAAAAAAAAAAAAAAATTAAACATCTTATCTCCAAAACATAGAGTAAATAAAACACTGTGTCAGTTGAGAAACCCTCATCAACTATCCTCCAGTATAATAGAGGAATGATGTAATGAATATAATTTACAATCCTCTAAATGATAATATAGCCAAAAGTTCAGGTCTCCTCTTCTGAGTCCGAAGTAGGTTGTGACCCCGTCTCCTGAAATTCCTTATCAATCGCCTCTGCCTTCTTTCCTACGTCCACAGGATCAGTAAATTGGTATGTGCACCCCCCCATAATGGATCTGAAGATGAGCTGGCATCAAAAGGGAGTGTGTAACCCCCAGACTGCGCAGTATTGCCCTAACTGCATCGAATTTCTTGTGGTGCACCCTGGTGGCAAAAGAAAGATCAGAGAAAAGATATACTGTGGCCCCATCATAATTCAGGCCCTCTGTAGATCTAACAGCCTGTAAGAGTGTCCCGTGTGACTGAGGAACTGGTGGTCACCAAAAGAATGGCCCGAGGTGCTTCCCTTCTTGGCCCAGCAGCACTCTGTGTGATCTGGAAAGTCTTGTACAACCGACCCGCAATTGTATCTTGTGGGAGATCTAATGCTGCAGGGAGCCATTCCCGCAGGAAGGCCATCAGATCGTCCTCCTCACTTCTCACTGGTATTCCAATGATGCACACATGTGAGGCCCTACTAGTGTTCTCTAGGGCCTACAACCTGTGATGTAGCTCATCATTCTCCTGGACCAGTTTAGAAGTTGTGGTTAGGGCTCTCATAGCGGTTTTCTCCACCAATATTGCTGTTTGGGACACCACCTCTAATTTTGCATCCTGCTCGGTAAATCTCTGTAGGATCGAGTCAACCTTGAAATCGATCACCTGCATAGAGGCCTGCAAAGCTCTCCATGGGGGTTCCAGTCCAGCAATTGTCGTGGCAGTCGCAGCCTGTGCTTCTGGCACTGGTGGATTTTTGGAGCCACTTCCACTCATCTTCTGAGTACCACCCATCACTGTATTTGGTATGATTCGATGCTGGATTGTATTGTCCTCCCGATCAATATGTTTATATTAGTGTTGGCTCTCAAAGTGCAGTTTGAGTTTAAAGTATCGAAGTGGCAAAGCTGATCTAGAGTGCATCTTGCCTGTAGGAATGCACAACAGCACCCCCCCAAAAAAGTATTTGACCCACATGATTTATTCTGCAAAATCTGTCTCTCTTACAGTTTCCTGTTCATCCTGTTTGTCAGACTCCCCTTCAGTCGGTGACAGGCACAGCAGGGGTAGTTTCGTGAGTAATGCTATCGCAGATGGAAGTGTGCTGATGGCAATATAACATACTGTCACTATTCTAGTATACAATGGGTCTTAAAAATCCTGCTTTCCAATTGACAGCTGCCAGTCAGCTGCAGCAGACACTCCCTCTGAAATCACTCCGACCGTGGACTGGCAAAAAAGGCGACGGACAGTGAGATGCTCACTCAATGAACTGCACACTTCACAGGACCGGCCGTTCCTGCTCTTAATCACTGGCAAAGTACAGATAAAATGAATGCCAGCTTTCACTTAATTAACCCCACTGAATTAGACAGTTGGACAAACAGCACCTTACAAATCACTGGCCACAACGGCTGATCTGTACACTTTTCTTTCAGTCTGGTTCTGCTCTGGTCCCCAAAGCATAAACTGCTCGCTCCGCTAAAAAACTCAAGCCACTCACTCCACTGAAACTCCTGGGGAGGGGGGGCATTGTTTGAACCCCTTTCATAAATTAATCTATACTTTCACTCATGATGTTACTCCCTCCTGACTCGGTTGCAGTGATGACTTGGTCCTGTGATACCCACTCCATGCAGCCTCCATTCCCTCTGTAGACCTCCTACTACCTTTCCACTCTGAATATAGCGGTCCCAAGCCGTTTAATTTCCAAAACAGCCAAAACAGCTTAAGAGAAAATGGAAATAAAAAACCAAAACAGAAAGTTCCTTGTGGACCTACAGTATTTACATATTTTATAAAGCTTTTTACTGCATTATATCAGCTGCTTTTAGCAGTGTTTCAAGATTATTTTCTGTTGTAATATACTTAATACAAATAACAAAAATATATTGGAAAAAAAAAAAAAAACCTAACTCCACGATCTCTGTGGTGTGAATTAAGCCGCAATGCCTGTGTAATCCCTCACTCGCACTGCATCAAGGTAAATGAAATGGGATGCCAAATATCCTCACTGCTCATTGGCCAGTTGCTCAAAACCTGCATCCTGCCCCACTGCACTTACTAAGCAGAGTCAGCCCGGTGAGGCACAGATAAGTGGTACTTTAGCAGATATTGCTACTGTAACCCCCAGGTGGCGCTATCCCAAAGGGCTACTACCCCTGCCTGCTTGAATACTGACAGGTTGAGAGGCCTAGGTTCTATGGCGGGTGCCTCCACCCAGAGGTCAGGGTTTGTAATGGTTGGTCTAGTTTGGTCACAGCCCTCTGGGACACTGAGACCCCCTTCTAATCCCTCTAATGGCCCACACGATGCACAGGAGATAGAGTACCAATACCCCACATGTACACACTCTTCATTCATAAGGTACCACTTACCCTCGAGACTGATTCGCAGGTTCGTCTCTGAGGACCCCCTGAAAAATAAGGTTAAGCAGCATACACAAACCAATACAGTGCTTGGCATGAAGGTACTGACACTTCAGACAGTTTAAAGTTTAACAACAACAACAAATCTGATTTATTTAGGGAATAGTAACACAGGAGGGGGAAATCAGGTTAATTAGTGGCATTAAATCACAGTACTGTGCACATATACAGGGTTTGAAAATTCACACTCTGGGTACACAGGTGGGGGGGGGGGCTAGCCAGGTTCATGCTGTCTTGGCTCGGGCAGGTGCAGATGGATAAGGCCCTGTAGAAGAAAATATATGCACAACACCCAATTGTAATCCGGAGCCTGATGGCTCAGTCCATGAAGCAAAGAAACAACAAGAATTAGATGACACACTTGTGATTGAAAACAGGCTGCAGGAGAATACCCTGATTTATACTCACAACACCCAAACTGAGAACCGGATGGTGGATGTTCTTCTGGATTGTCAGAAACAGCAGGGCATGGAGACAAGGTCCTTGTGACTGGACCCCACTGCAGTTTTAGCAGACGATTTAGTTCGAGACAAGCTGGGGTTTGCTTCCAGCTTCAACACACAGCACAGGGGATTGGAAATAGCGATTCCCCACAAGCATTACACACATTCATATGTAAAAGGAAAGCACTATACCAGGCAGGCTGCTCCTCGATCCCAATCGCAATTACTGCAAAATACCTGGGAGCACACACAGCAGCTTCAGTTCCTGACAGACCGAGCATGATTCAGCAATTTCTCCAGTCTTCTACAGGGTGAGCCTGGTTTCTACACTTCCAGTGCTTCTTTCTCCTCACAGCTCTGATTCAGTCCAAACTGGCACTCACAAAGGCTGCAGACCAAAACCCAGGGCCTCACACATGCTTCCCGCGCGAAACTATACACCGCAGAAGCACAGAGCTCCTTCTTTCTTCACAGTCACAACTGATCTAATCTTTCCAGTCACAGAGCAGAGCATTTCCTTTAGCTCCACACCATTCTGTTGGCTGGTTCAGCTGTCACTCAAATAAGGCTCCCTCTGTTGGTGGAAAAAGGCGCCAAGGTTAACACTACATTTCCCAGAGTCAATGCTCGTACAATCCCCTTGTGACTGGCTCAAAATTGAGAGTCCAAGTTCCGATTCGTTCACAGGCTCCATTTTAGGGTCTCCCTATCATCCTGATTGGTCCAAGTCAGCTATTCAGAACCAAAATGAAAAAGCTACACTGGACAGGTTCGTGCTGAAAGGAAGATTGGTTAGACAAACTACATTTTCTCAGTCATTCTGAATGATTTCTGGCAAACAGTTATATCTTTCAACAAGGCTCCCTCTGCACATGTAGCAACGGCAGAAACAGAGCGAACTGACAGCAGCCCAGGCGGGATTCAGACATTAGAACACACAGTCCCCCCATACAAACTAATTAAATCTGCAAGCAGACAGCTCTTAGAGAGACAGTACATGGAGGCTGAAATAGCACTCACTTGAAACCACATTTAAACAGCTCAGATGCCGAACACCACCCAGACTTGGAGCATTCAGGCAAGCTTCTGGAAGACTTTTGGGAACCCCCATTTGCAGGGGGGGTTACACCACTGCAGATGGTAGCATGCTGCCAGCAAGACCGTCACACAATCACGGTCATGCTACAGCCTGTAAAATAATGGACCGCTTCACTTTACATAAAAAAATTATTGCGTTTCTCTTCCTGCCTTGCTGCTGCTTCACCTACCGCATTGTATTTGGCACAGGGAACTGGAAAAGGAGAGCAATATAAAGCACTGTTCTGAATTACTGTGAGAAAAAAGGTCTACAACCCAAGTTACAACCAAGACTCGCTTACGTTACCTTATGTTACTCATTGCCTTGATTGCTCTTGATGGCTCAGTACCAGTGGGAGTAATATTGTGGTAGAGATGGTATATATGTACACAATGAAAAGTAACAACTTACTTGGCAAACGTTTGACAACACCAGCTGCTCATACTCATTGGCAGAGGGACTATTTTACGTAGGTTTTTTTATTAAGCTTTTAATATTTTTTCTTTTTAAACTTTCTTTTGTGAAATTTACTTAGTTGACCATTTTATAAGCACAATAAGACACTCTGGGGATGGGCATTATGCTGTGAGAACCACGGTCCCGGGGCAACTGGCACTCTGCATTTGGCCTCGTACCTAACTACACCTCTGGGAGTGTGTTTATCACAACGTAATGTGCACCCCGTCTTATTGCTTAAAACTGTACATGAATAAACACATAAGAGAAAAACTGTGTTTTCAGTTGTTTTCTTTATATGGACAACATTCTGCACAGTTCTCATCATGGAACAAGTAATTTAGAGTTTTCACTATGTCATGGTTTGTGTACAGAATGCTAAGCATGGGCTGTCATCCTATCAGAACCATGATCAGAGTTCTGTGCACAGACTGTGCCATATTTAAAATTCCAGCCCAAACTCCAGCCCCCTGGTTCCATGGAGAGAACTGGAACAGAATGCTGCCCATAAAAACAAAGCAGTGCAAAATGCATTTTTTCACATCACTTTTTTATTCCAGTACAGTTAAATATGGATCATTTACAGAAATGAATATTATTTCTGAAAAAGAGAACATTAATAACCAGCTGCACATCAGGAAAAAGTTCCTTCCTCTTTAAAACCTGAATCTGCTGCTATTTTTCTTTTGTATTAAGAAAGTGAACAGGATGAAAGAGGAAGGCAATGCCAAAAGTGAGGGCAAAGAGCGGAAAATACATGAAGAAATAATTGACTGTGAGTTTGTGTCGTAACCGCGACGCTCAAGACTGAGCGATGTTATGTGGACACAGTGGAGCATACTGTGTTGATGAGTCAGTCGGGGACACAAATCCGTGTGTGTGACGCTACTCTGGGGCTCCTGTTGGGGTAAATGCAAGAAGCCACCGGGGGTCTGTTATAGCACACTACACACCAGTTAAAGTAGATAACCAATGCTTTGTTGCACTGCAGTTAAGGTGTGTGTTTAGAGATATTATATGTAAAATGTAAACAAGCTGGGGATTTGAACTTGTTCCATAACGAGACAATGTGAAAAATGCTTGGTTGTGAGTTTTTTCCATGCACCATGTACAGTTCCTTTGCACTGAACTGCAGTTTAAAGTCTATGGGGGTTGGGGACTTTATTTTGGCTTTTATTGAATTTAAGTACTTGAAAGTAGAGACCCACCAGCTTTTTATACAGTAGTCGTGCAGTGGCTTCCTGTCATTCAGATAGCGGATAGCTGATGTGGTCTGTTGGAGGGGAATTTGCCAGTCGTAATCTTGGGAGCCACACAGTCTACTTGGGTGAGTGGGGGCCATGGAATGTGTTGGGGTAGAGGGTCCTGAGAAAGCAGGATGAGGGGGTCGGACTTTCCATCTGGGACTGGGGATTGGGTTGGCGATCAGAGAAGTTGGAAACCACTAGAGCCATGGAATGGGGTTTGCAGTGTTACTCATAAGATCGGCATTCTGAAAGGAGCCACTGGACACCAGGAAATGAACTTTGAAAGGTTTAAAACTGTTGAAGCAGCGTTTGGGATGAGGGGGAACCTCTAGAGTGAGGGATTAGCTGGATAGGACAGCAGTACAGGATGGGGTGTGGCATTGTATGGCACACTAGTAAGCCCATAACAGGCATGCAAATGGTCCCTCAGCACCCTGCATGCCCTATGGGCTTATTAGACTGCTATGACTGAGTATGGCTCACAGGAACACTGGCACAATCCCATTTAGTATGTGCTATCTCCATTGGCTCCTGTGGGGGGTTGTGTTAATGTAGCACATAGCCACTTTAAGATGTGCCGACACAGCCCCGTATTCAGACTGTTACCATGTTTCTGTCAGAGTGTGTTGTCCGACTGTTACCCCCAAGCTGGCTGTGGACTGTCTCACACCCAGTAATAATGGTTGTGCAGTACACATGACCGGCTCTGATTATGGGGGACGTACTATTGCACAATGTTATCTGTCAGAGGACCTGCCTGTTCCTTTTGGAAGCTGAGAAATTGGCTATACTGCAGAGAACAAACTAGAACGCATTTGAGGAACTGGTAATGTGGTAAAACATAATATTGTAGGGGACTAGGAAGGTAAGCCACACTTTCTACAGAAAGCTTCATTATTTTCTTATTGGCATTAAGAATTGCAGGATTCCATTAAAGTGTAGTAATTTTATAACCAGAGGGGTTGTAATACAACTGAAGTTGCTTGATTTCTGTGCTAGACACACAGGATTTGGCAGGATATTTGTGCAATATTTTGGAAGTGTCCTGCTGGCTGAACAGTGAGTTTGTTTTTATCCCTGGACTCAGTAGAGTGGTTTGTGTAGGAGCAATGGTCTAGTACATTGTGGTGTTGGTTGACTTACTATAAAGGGCAGTACTCACCAGGGTGGTGGAGCAGTGGTGTAATTGATTGTTTCTAACAGTCACCAGTGGTTGTGGCATTTCCTTTATAGCCAGGGTTCTGACATCACTTCCCTCAACAGGTCTTGGAGCAGAACTGTCATATTCTTAATTACCCAGCACAGTGCATAAAGCGTAAGTATACACACACCAAAAAAAAAATGTGTGTGTATTATAAGGAAGAAGGACATGTGGGGAGTGGTGCAGTGCACTGGCTGTGGGGCAGCAATTTTCCGGGAAACATTCTGGAACCTGCGTTGCTGCCCTATTTGCAGGCAACTGTCAGCTCTGAGGGAGGAGGTTGCCCACCTCCAGGCTGAACTGGCAAGGACTAAGGAGGACTTCCCCACCCAAAGAGCACCAGTTCCACAACCACTGCCTCAGAGGTTGCCATGTGTGAAGAGCAGATGGACCACAGTAGGTTCTGGGAGGGTGAGGGTGGTGGAACAGAGGCGTAGCCCCCCGAGTTGCACCTCTACACAAATCATATGTCGGTCTGGCAAATCAAGGTTCCTCTATGATGATACCCTCATTGGAGACCAAGAAGAATGCTGGGGACATCCACAAGGGAGACCCACAAAAGAGTGGCAAGGGACAACACAAGGGAAAGAAACAGCTTCTGATAGGGGACTCAATTGTTAGGGGTGTAGACATGGGGAAGGGAGAGGAGAGGGAAGTAAGGTGCCTGCCTGGTGCCATGGCTTGGAGGGACAGGAAGCGAATCCTCAGGATTGCAGAAGCAGCATCACAGGAGAGGAAACTAGATATCATTGTCCACCTTCGGACAAATGACCTAGCTAGGCATGAGATCAGTGCAGTGCAGGATGAATTTGTGGAGTTGGGGAGGGGCCTCAGACAGGTAGCAAGCACGGTAACCTTCTCAGAGGTGCTGCCAGTCTATGGCAGGGGTGAGGCTAGGGTACTGCACACCATGCAGTTTAATGAATGGTTGCAAAACTAGTGCAGAGCACAGGGCTTTGGCTTCATTGGGGACTGGGGGTCCACCTGGAGAGATGAAGGTCTATACTGGCATGATGGTCTGCATCTATCCAGGAAGGGAAACACGCTCCTAGGTGACAGGTTTGAAGGCTTTCCTTGGCAAGCTTTTAAACTAGCCAAGGGGAGGTGCTGATAGGAAACAGGAAAGTTCAAGCCTCCCCGCAAACATGGCAGGTAGTAGGCAAACACTGAGGTACAGAGCTTGACAGAGGGCAGGACAGGAGTAAATGGAAAATGGACAAGGGCAATAAGAGCAGGGATGGGGTAAAAAGGATAAAGCCAACATTAAATGGAGGGCAATGAGTACCAATGCCCATAGTCTGGGAAACAAGCTCCAGAGCTAGTAGCCCTGATGGAAGTGGAACACTTGGATATTGTGGCAGTCACAGAAACATGGTACATGGAGAACCATGACTGGGATGTCAACATACCAGGGCACACAATCTACAGAAGGGACAGGGAGGGTAAAGAGGAGGTGGAGTAGCTCTCACATAAGGGAAGGGATCAAAGTAACAGAACTAAAAGGTAAAGGGGGAGGACAAGAGGAACTCTGGGTCACATTGGAGACAGGGAATGGAATCACAATCCGCACAGGGGTTGTATACAGACCCCCGTCTCAAGGGGAGGAAATGGACAAGAAAATGATAGAGGGCATTCTCAAAATGGCTGAAAAAAGGGAGATACTGTTGATGGGGGACCTGAATATGCCAGATGTTAACTGGGCAACATGGACTGCAGCCACATCCAAGAGCAGGGTCATTCTCGATGCCCCACAGGGAGCATGCCTTAGACAGCTAGTGGTGGAACCCACTCGGGAGGGAGCAATATTAGACCTGGTACTCTCAAATGGAGAGAGGATCACAAACTTAGAAGTCAGTAGACACCTGGGAACAAGCGACCACTGCACAGTGTGCTTCACAATAAACATAACCATGGAGACAAGCCATACAAATACAAGGATACTGGACTTTAGAAGGGCTGACTTTGGCAAAATGGGTGAATACCTGAGGAATGCATTAGAAAATGGCCAGAAAGGAGGGGTGGAAGAACAATGGAGAAAAATCAAAACTGCCATCATGGAGGCAACAAGCCTTTGTGTGAAACAAATAAAACAAAGCGGAATAAAAAACCACTATGGCTCTCAAAAGTAGTGTCAGGGAAGGTGAAGGAGAAAAAGGCTGCATTCAAAAAGTATAAGGAATCACAGACAGATCACGACAGGGAACTGTATCAATTAAAGCAGAAAGAAGTGGGGAAGGCAGTCAGAAAAGCAAAGGCCCAAACCGAGGAAAGGATAGCCAACTCAGTTAAGAAGGGGGATAAAACCTTTTATAGGTACATTAGGAACATAGAAAGGTTAAGGGAGGATAGGGAAGATTAATAAAGGAGAGGGGAGGTGGGCAGAGGGAGACAGTGAAAAGGCAGAGATAATGAATGAATACTTTTGCTCAGTATTCACAAAAGAAGAAGAGGAGGAGTTACCTAAACCAAACAGTAGAAGCACTCTGGATAGTGGGGTTGATACCAGTCCATTTAAAGAAGAAAGAGTACTGAAAGAACTTCTAAAACTCAAGGTGGACAAAGCAATGGGGCCTGACGGATCACCCTAGAATCCTAAAAGAGCTAAGGGAGGACCTAGTGACACCACTAACCACACTTTTTAACAAATCATGGGAAGATGGGGTGGTACCTGAGGACTGGAGGAGGGCAGATGTGATTCCCCTTCACAAAAGTGGGAGCAAGGCAGAAGCAGGAAACTACAGACCTGTTAGTTTGACCTCAGTGGTGGGGAAAATGATGGAATCACTTCTGAAAGAAAGAATTGTTGAGTACCTAGAGGCCAGGAAGGCACTGGACCCAAATCAGCATGGACTCACAGCAGGAAGGTCATGTCAGACAAATCTAATCGATTTCTTTGACTGGGTGACTAAAGTAATAGACCAGGGAGGGGCTGTGGATATGGCCTACCTAGACTTTAGCAAGGCATTTGACACAGTCTCGCACAAAAGATTAATAATCAAGTTAGCCAGCCTGGGAATGGGTCCCAGGGTGGCAGCCTGGGTAGAAAACTGGCTGCACAACAGGACACAGAAGGTAATAGTGAATGGAAACACATTCTAAGAAAGGAGTACTAGTGAGCAATCTCAGGCTCAGTATCAGTCCAGTCCTCTTTAACGCCTTTATAGGTGACATTGCAGAGGGTCTGGAAGGAAAGTTATGCCTCTTTCGGATGACACAAAGATCTGTAACAGAGTTGATACACAAGGGGGGTAGAAAGGATGAGAAGGGACTTGGCAAGGTTGGAGGAATGGTCAGACATATGGCAACTCAGATTCAATGCAAAGAAGTGCAAAGTAATGCACCTGGGAAATAAAATCCAGGAGAAGAGTACACAATAGCAGAGGAGGTACTAACAACAACAATAATGGAAAGGGATCTGGGTGTAGTCATATCAGATGACCTAAAGGTGGGTATGCAATGTGAGAAGTCAGTAGGGAAAGCCAGGGGGATACTGGGATGCATAGGGAGGGCCATCACAAGTAGAAAAAGGGAAGTGGTTATCCCTCTATACAGACAGTTGGTGAGACCCCATCTGGAGTACTGCGTGCAATTTTGGAGACGTCATCTACGCAAGGACATAAACAGGATGGAAGCAGTCCAGAGGAGGGCAACTAAAATGGTGCATGGTCTACATCAGAAACCATATGAAGAGAGAGACTGAGAGAGCTTAATATGTATACCCTTGATGAAAGGAGGGACAGGGGGGACATGATAGAAACTTTTAAGTACCTCAAGGGAATCAACAAAGTCCAGGAGGGTAGCATCTTTCAGAAAAAGAGATGTGTAAGAACAAGGGGGCACAATTTAAAGTTAGAGGGGGGACGGCTCAGGGGTAATGTGAGGAAATTCTTTTTCACGGAGAGAGTGGTGGACGCATGGAACCGCCTTCCTGGAGAGGTTGTGGGGTCTAAAACAGTGGAGGAATTCAAACATGCATGGGACAGACATAAGGCAATTATAGTGGGGGATTGCAGGAAATAGGCTGTTGGTCAACTAGAATCTGCAGCTTGTCCAGTAGGTAGGGAAATGGGCAGACTGGGTGGGCCAAGTGGTCCTTATCTGCCATCAAAGTTTATGTTTCTATGTCTACACTGAGGCCACTGCTGAAAAAGGGTTTAGCTTAGAAAGTTTTCATGAAAACTGATAAATCCCCCCGTCCCCCGGCAGGGACAGCACTAACATGCACCAAAAGGGCACAAGTTGCATCCCGCCCAGAAATGACCTCTCTTCCCTTTCCCAGTGGGTCCAGATTAATGCACCTACTCTAAAACAATACCTAAAAGAAGGCACTAAGAGCTGTTCAAAATCTACCATTGGTTATATTTTGACCCAGCACCTTCCTCTTTAGATCCACATTTTTTACACCAGTGCGCCCAATTCAACCCGTTTTACACTCCTCAGTGGTGTCACTACCCGCTGGCTTGCTACTACCATAGCTTATTTCTAAAAGTGGAGCTCCGTAAGCATCAGTAAATGGACCTTTTACAGAAGAGGTTGCTTGAATATCAGTCTGCTAGCAAAATTTGATCTGCGGGACACGTCAACTGGGATATACATGTCATCCTATATTAAAGAAGTTAAAAAAAAAAAATACATGTAGTTTACTCATTTGGAAAAGTGCCGGTTGAATAACCGTGGTGATGTCACGTAGTACGGGGTAGATTATGAGTAGAGCGGACGCTCAGTTCTGTCCTACACAAATGGGCTGTCCAGAAACCTATCTTTCTCAGTTCTTCAGCTCCATACTCGTAAAAGTTGGAGGAATGCTTTTGCCAGGTGCTTCTTGTTTTGCTTTACCTTTAAGGTGATAGTATATAGGGACAGCTGAAAGTCTGAATAAGGCTGTTTTCCCTTTTTCATATAATACAATCTCCATGAATGGTACACATGCTACTTGGTTGCACAGCAATACATGCTGGGAGTTTCCATGGCTGCCTAATATGACCACAGCTGCAGCTCACTGTTCATTTTGTAGAGCAGAGTTTTTGCCCTTGAAAGTTTAAGGATTATTTTGTTCTTCTCATAAATTCCCGCAGACTGCAAGAAGGGGTTCAGTTGATTATTATTTCACTGGAAGTCTGAAACATTCCTGTGTCCAAATTTGGAAGTCATTCTAGTTTACAGAATTCAAACTACTAGTGAGATCCAAAATGCTGAAAGACAAAGAGCGAACATATTTTGAAAGTATAGTGCATTACAAGTAAAGTACTCTTTGTTTAGAAAAACTAGCAGCTTTCATTTCCATGACTGCAGAGATACAAACATGAACATATGAAGAAGTCAGCAGAAAAAGGCCATTAGGTCTTTCTGGTCTGCTCATAGTACAGGGTCCTCAGCTTATGCTACTGACCCTCCCCAAGCTGCTCTTCCCCTCAGTCCACTCCTACCTTGACCCTTATTATTCCAAGCTCTGTTGAAGCTGCCCCCACCATCTCCAACAAAATCACCTCTTCCAGAAGCACATTCCAACCTGCCACCACCCACTTCATGAAGAAGTACCTCCTAAACCTCCGCCTCCCCCCTCCAACTTATGACTGCTTCCCATCATGTTTCTTTTTTTTTTTTTTTTACTTCGTTTATTATTTTCATTTGTCAGCATTTGTTACATCATTTTCATAAATCACATGTTGTTCTTTGGGGTAAAAACCCCTAGCACTGACAACATTGCAGATATATTACAGCACTTCTGGTTCATAGTAGTCAACTTTACTACACTCTAACTAGAACAGTAACAGTAGGTGCTACTGTCTGGGATGTGTTCCGTCCTTTCACTATCTATAACTAGTTGCCTGGCATCCAGAGAATACCCATAACAGGAGTCTATCAGGGGACATTCTCTATCTCCAGTGTAAAAGATAAATGTCTCTTTAGTACAGTTCAGGCATCTCACTCTTAACCACTGTCATGGAGTAACCATCTGGTCCATTTCTGTTGATATATCTGTGGCTTTTGCTTAAGATTGATCGTTAACCTTTCCATCAAATGTATGGATTCAACCATATCCTTCCATTCCCCTACCCCCCGGGGCCCTCGGCTGCAGCCAATTCTTTGTAATAATTTTTAAGGCTGCCGCAACCAGGATCTTCCATAGGTATCTGGCATCCTTATCTCTAACCTCCCCTAAGATTAGTCCAAAAACCAAGTGTTCAGGTCCTAACTGCGTCTCAATTGCAAATATCTGTTCTAGATGTTTCGTAACCTCCCTCCAATAAACAGTGATACCTGGACATGACCAAAAGACATGTGCCTGTGAGGCATGTTGTTCTCCACAAGCCCTCCAACACCCAGCCGTGGCCCCTCCCTTCACATGAACCATTTGTGTTGGTACTAAGAAATATCTGGTTCTCAACTTCCAACAGAAGTCCCTCCACACCAAAGAACTAGAAGCTGACCATGTACTTCTCCATATCAGAGACCAGTGTTTATCTGTTATGTGAATTACTAAGTCCTGTTCCATTTTTTTCTTTATGTGCTGGGACGTGTTGGCCATATCTGCCACATAATTATTATACAGCAATGAAATGGCGTGGTCAGCCCCCCTTGCCCCCCACACTCTTTGAAGTAGCCCTCTCTCTTCCAACACCGGCTCCTCCAGCATTATCTTGTTAATTTGTATATTCAAATAGTCTCTCAATTTGTAATACCTGATTTTATCTGTCTGCTTCAGGCCATATTTTTCTTGGATTGCTTCAAAGGTGAGTAGAGTATTCCCTGACGTTATTTGATAAGTCGCGCACAGACCCCTTCTAGCTTGTTTCTGATACCACTTATCAAGCGTTGCTGGTGTAAACTGACGGTCATATGCCCACCATCTATACCTCCACAGATTCCCAAATGTGGCCCCCCCTGCTTATTCCTCTCCTCCATCCTTCCAACACTGCCCTTGTACCTGAGAGACTGAACGTTTCCCCTGTGTCCAGAGGCCCAAACATCACCGCCCACAAAGGGGGATCCCTTTGTTTCCAAAGATCTATTCACTTCCAGTGGGTGTCGTATCCCAGATTGCCCCAAAGTAGTGCCACCCTCACATGGGCTGCCACTCAGTAGCTCTGCAAGCATGGGAACGCAAGGCCCCCCTCTTCCTTAGGAAGATAAAGCAAGAATCTTCTTAATCTACGTTTTTTACCTTTCCATAAATAGGAGAAAAAACATACCCTGCCAAGTCTCCAGATCCGCCGGAGTTAACAGACATGGGACACATTGAAATAAGTAGAGAAGGCATGGTAATGCATTCATCTTGAGGGCTTGAGCCCTAGCACTAAGTGAGATGGGTAGAAGGGACCATCTTTGAAAGTCACTTTTAAGCAGCGCTATTATAGGAGGATAGTTCAGCTCTTTCAATTGTATATTGTTCCTACTGAACTATACCCCTAAATATTTTATCTCTGTCTGATCCCATAACGTGGGGTACTTACTTTTAAGCTCCTCAGTTGGGGTAAAATTGAAACAGAGAATTTCCGTTTTATTATTATTCAAGTTTATAGCCGGATATCCCCGAAAAATTATCCAGCCGTCTGAATACCGCTGGCAAAGACTTCACGGGGTCTGCCACGAACACAAGAACATAATCAGCATACAAAGCCAGTTTGTGGGTTTGTCCCCCCATGTTAATCCCCTTTATCTCTGGGCACTGACGGATGCTATAAGCAAGAGGTTCAATGAACAGGGCAAACAGTAATGGAGAGAGAGGACACCCCTGTCGCGGTCCTCTTTCTAAATTATAAGTCTCAGAGATATGCCCAGTCGCTCTGACCTGTGCTCTTGGAGATTCATATAACTTAAATATAGCTGTTATCAGCTGCCTCAGGAACCCAAACCGGGAAAGGACCTCTTTCAGAAATAACCACGATACCCTGTCAAACACTTTTTCAGCGTCAAGACTTACTATCAACGCCGGTAATTTTTGCATGGAAATTTTATCTATTATATGTGTTGTTCTACGGAAATTATCCTGTGCTTGTTTGTCCGGTATGAAACCGGATTGGTCTGTCTGTACTAAAGCGGGGAGGTACTCCTGAATACATCTGGCCAAAAGAGATGTAATCATGTTATAATCCGTGATCAATAGGGAGATTGGTCTATATGAAGGGCATTTTGTTGGGTCCTTTCCCGGCTTGGGTATTACCGGAATCACCGCCTGAGCCCAAGAAGGAGGGGCCGCAGCCTCATCTCTCATGACCTCATCAAAAACCTTCCCCAGAAGTGTCTGTATCTGGTTTCCAAAACATTTATAGAACTCCGCTGGGAGTCCGTCCGACCCCGGACATTTACCCACCTTAAGCCTTTTAATCCCCTCCTTTATTTCCTCCAGTCTCACAGGTCTCACTAACCTTTCCCCTTGCTCCCTAGTTAGGTCCGTTAGTTTAGGCGAACTTAGGAATCTCTTTGTCTTCCCTTCCCTCTTTTGTGTCTTCTGTGTATAACTTAGTATAATAAGTTCTAAAGGCATCTGCTATCTCATGGACCCCTTGAAAACATTTTGCCTATCCCTGGATGCCACACCTTCGTTATTGTTGTTCTTGCCCGTTTTGCCCTCAACCTGCAAGCGAGGTAACGCAGCAGTCGAGGTCCCCTCTCATAATGTTGTTGTCTCAAAAAGAGAAGCCTTTGTTCCACCTTATAATCCAAAATTCCCGTCAACTCTCTCTCTCTCTCTCTCTCTCTCTCTTATAGTCCAACAACTGTCTCCTCCGCTCCTTGTCATACTTTTGTTTTTACTGCCCCTCCAAATCTGCTATCGGCCCCATTAGCTTAAGTCTTCTGGCTTCCCTCTCCCTCTTTTTCCTCGAGGCCAGTTGGATAAATTTACCTCACAGGACAGTTTTTGCGGCATCCCAGCGGATGGCCTGTGTGGTATCCTGCTCTGTATTATCTAGAAGGTAAGCTGTATAGGTTTCTACTATTTGGTCCCAGATTTCTTTATCTTTCAAAAGAGAGGTGTTCAGCCACCATAGGGTATTCCGGCGAGTCTCCCCTAGGTCTATTTTTATATATATATGGGCGCATGATCAGACAAAAGTAAGTCCCCTATCCAAGTGTCCTCAATTCTCTGTACCTCAGTCTTCATGACTAGAATATAGTCTAGCCTTGAATATGTGTTATGGGCCACAGAAAAAAAGGTATAATCCCTCTGTCTAATCTGTTGGTGTCTCCAGGTATCTAATAATCCCATTTCTCTTATCAATTTCTGGATTTTCCTAGCCATTCTGTGTGGTTTCCCTCTTACCCTCGAGGAGGAGTCCATATCAGGGTTCAAGGGCAGATTAAGGTCCCCCCCACAAATTATGACTCCCTCCCCCCACTCTAACAGAGTGGCTAGAAAGGAACGATACTTGGGTAATGTTGAGCCAGGGGGAAAGTACACGGATGCCAGTGTGACAACATTGCCCCAAAATTTACCTTTCAGCATTCCGTATCGTCCTTCCTTATCTGTCTTAGCCTCCATTTTTGCAAATGGGGAATTAGAAGGCACCAACACCATCATGCTCCTCCTTCTACCATTCTTATAGGAGGACGCAGCCATTTCCCCAAAACCCAATTTTAGGAACTTATTATGCTCCTCCATTGACAAATGGGTCTCCTGGAGCAATAAAAAATCTGCCGCAGCTTTCCTTACCTGGCTCAATATTTTAAATCTTTTAACAGGGCTTCTAAGGCCATTAACATTGTAGGAACAAACAATTGTACCCTTACCTGCCATCACAAGGGTCTGTATTTAAAAATATATTCTCAGGGTCCCCCCAGACTCCTCCTCGAGAGACACCCCACACTTCTCCCTTCTTTACTTCAATTAACTCACTCTTACGATGGAACACATCCCAGATATGAAACATATAAACCATTACTTGATAACAGTAGCTCAACTTTACAGCCAGCTGGGCTTGTAACCAATGCATGATCTTTGACCTCCAAGGTAGAAGTCCCACTTTTTGGGGCTCTAGTCCTACCTCCACCTTATACCGATGGAGGCAAGTTCAGAGGGGTTACCAGTGTCTCTACAATGGGAGACCCCCTCTAGAGAGCTCTTGTTCGTGCCTTGAAGCTCTTCACTTTCCTGTATGACCAATTATTCCATTGATCCGAAAAGCTTTCTGTTGGGGCACTGCGTGCCTAAGCACCTGCCAAAAGAAAATGATGTTCTGCGCTGATCTGTCTTCCATATAAACATTTACCTTCTGACCTAATCCCAATTTCATGTCTTCTGTAGGGCCAGAGAAATCTCCCTCTACCACTTCCCCAACTGGGGTACCCCCCCCGGGAGGGGAGACGTTAGTCCCCCCTCACGTGGGAGGGATGCAACCCCAAAACCACCAAACAAGAATCATTACCCCCTTCCCCAATCCCCCTCCTCTTCTCCAGAATTCACTAATCCGACTAATTTTGTTTTTGTTCATTAATTCCTCCATAGTATTCCCCTTTTCCCAAACCTCAAAAGCTTCTTATCTTTCCATCCCCATGTTTTGTGTTATTAATGCCCATTCTTGTACTACCGATATCTTAAGCCCATAACACTGTGCAGTTTCAAATATAATGGTCCACACTTTGTATATTTCTTCTTCATCCAGGCCTATTCCTCTGTTTCAGCTCCGTAACTGGAGCTCTTGTTTTACTTTTACAACAAATCCACTACAGTGGCCCCTTTCAAGTGTCTAACCGAAGATTAGCCCCTATATATCCCCCCCCACCCACTTCCATCCTCTCCCCCGAGCCACATAAAAAATAACCCAGTTCCTGATGATGATGCGATTCCTGCACTTCTGTTTCGTTTCCCTTCACCCTCCTTCCACTGCATCCCCATTTATATTTACTCATAAACCCTTCCACGTCAAATCCCGCTTCCCTGAGGCATCCAATATGTGCATAGCTTTATAACTGCTGCAGGAAGTCAGGAGTCATTAACCCCGCCCCCCCCCGCATTCTCATAAGATCGTATAATTATTAGTCATGTGCCATGTAGTCATACTAAGCAGTCATAGTCCCCGGTTATTAAAGTCTTGTTCATTTCTCTTCAAGTGCTCTGAGCACATTGTACTCCCTTAAGTCCCCATCATAGTCTCTTTTAAGTCAGTACTTGCCGTGTATTCCCGTTTCGTAGCTTCATCCTTCAGCCATTGAGTTGTTGTTCAGCATGACGTCTTGTTCTCTCGGAGGGTTGCCTTGTTCCTGCTCTCCTCGCTCTAGTTCTACGTCTGGGGTTTTTCTTTTGCTTAGGACCTTGTCCCACACCCCAAACATGTCCCTGCTTAAACCACCATTCACTCTTTTTGGGCCTCTTTTGAACCAGTTCCGCTTCCCCAGCTGCTATTGAATCCGCCGTCCCTGCTCCTCAGGTATGTGCAACCCCACTCTCTCCACAAACTCCTTAGCTTCTGCCAGCTCTTGAAATCTCAAAATACCTTTTTCTGTTTGAACTTGCAGCCTAGCAGGGTATTCAACAAAGGCCTTTACCCCTTTTTGCTGTAGTAATTTCACAACCTGTAGCACCTTCCTCCTCCTAGCAAGCAGCTGTGGGGTAAAGTCCTGGTGGTCAAAAAACAGTCTGACATCTCCAAAATATATAGTTTTTCTCGACCAAGCTAGGGCTAACACCTCCTCTTTGGTCCTGTAATCCAGGAACGCAAGCACTATCGATCTAGGTCTGTCTTTCTGATCTCAAGGCCGCGGTACCAATGATCTGTGAGCCCTAATAATGTCCAGCCGCTTATCAGTAGGTAAATTGAGGATCTCTCTTATAAATGAGTCGATAAAGTCTATCATGTTCCTCGATTCCGTTCCTTCTGGTACTCCGTGGATCTGAATATTGTTTCGCCGGTTCCAGTTCTCTAATTCCTCAAGCTTCTGTTCCAGCAGTGTGGTGCGATGATGCAGCTCCAGCAAGGCCAAATTGTGCATGTCTGTGGTCTGGGTATATACTGTCATTACCGTCTCAACTTCTTGTGTTTTCTGGTGTAATTTTGCAATGTCTTGGCATTGATCTAGTGCTTTAGCCTCCAATCTCTGCAGAGTATCATTTATTTGTTGTAGGGTTTGGCAGAGCTGCCGGGAAGTAATCGTGCATTCTGTCTCTTGAGCCATACTCGCGGCCTTCTCCATACTTTGTACCGTGGATTTGTGTTCTGCATAGGCCTCCGCTCGGCCGTTTTGTACCTGCTCAGCTATTTTTTGTTTTACAGCTCCATTCAACTGAATCTCCTTCAAATGGTGTTTGGGTCCCATTAGGTAGTCTTTTATTGATCTTTTGGTTGACACAATTGACGTTTTCTTTATGGATTAACGTGGATTGTTTCTGGTCAGTCATTCAGCACTTGGTTAAGGCAGCCATTAGGTCCGTGCCCCAACCGGAAGTCTTCCCATCATGTTTCAGTTCCACTAAGCTTGAAGAGACCATCCTTATCTCTCCTATTTATTCCTTTCAAATACTTGAAGGTCCAAATCGTGTCCCCATTTCCTCCCTTTTCCTCCAGGGAGTACATGTCAGGGCCTCCTACATCTCCTCATACATCCTATCTTGCTGGCCCATGATCATCTTTATTGCCCTCCTTTGGACCATCTCCAGCAGTTTAATTTTTAAGATATAGGCACCAGTAATGTACACTGTACTCCAGATGTGGCCTCACTAAGGACTTTTTACAAAGGCAGCATTACCTCCGCTTACCTGCTGTTGATTCCTCTGACAATGCAGCCCAACATTTTATTTGCCTTTGCTGCTGCTTTCCTACATTGTATGGAGTGCTTCAGGTCACTAATGATCATCCCTTCCAGATCCCTCTCATCCACTGATGCAGATAGCAACACCCTTTCCAGGCTGTACTCAGTCCTCGAGTTCATGGCTCCAGTGTGCATAACTTTGCATTTCTTTGCATTGAAGCCAAGCTGCCAAAGCCCAGACCACCTCTGAAGTTTTCTTGTTTGCCTCCTGCTGTGTCCACCCTCCCATAGAGCTTGGTGTCGTCTGCGAATAATGCCATCCCAGTATCATTGATGAAGACATTGCACAGCACCGGTTTGAGCACCGAGCCTTGTTGGACCCCACTGGTGACCTCTTTGGAGCTAGGTAGCTCACCACCACCACCACCACACTTTGGATCCTACCTCTCAACCAGTTTTCTACCCATCTGGTCTGAGATCCGCCACCTTCCTGATCAACTTCTTGTTGGGGTACATAATCAAAGACCTTGCTGAAGTCCACATAAAAGATGTCCACCGCTTGACCCCTGTCCACTGTTTTAGTGACCCAGTCAAAGACATCTATCAGATTTGTTTGACATGACCTCCATTTCATACGCCCGTGCTGCCTCTCATCCTGGAGACCTTGCGCATCTAAATACTCAACCAAATGTTCCTTAAGTATCCACGAGCTTGCACACAATTGAGATCAGACTGACCAATCTATAATTCCCTGTGTCATGCTTGGGACCGCTCTTATCAAGGGGCACTACATGTGCCATTTTCCTGTCCTGCGGTACTTCCTTCTCCTTGTTTTTGAAAGTTTTTACCCTTTTTAGCAAGCAAGATACCTCAAAAATTGAGTTAACCAAAACTCTGAATATATGTACAGTTTTATAAGCAGCGACGCAAGTCCACTAGAAGAGACATCCGCATAATGCATTGTTACTCAAAATGGGGAAACCTTTATTTTTCTTTCCATAGACATTTCCTCCCCAGCCCCAGTTTTGGCTACCCTCCTGTGGGCCTGGGCAGTCACCCAGCCTAACAAAACACTAGCCTGTCCCCAGCACAGTTCTTTTTGCCTGCGGGATCCATTGCGTGGCCTGTGTGTGTGTATGTGTGTGCGTATATACCCAGACCATCATTCCAAGTCTGACAGCACTAGGGTTTTTTACTTCCCATTTTGTAGTCCCCCCCCCTCCCCACTTGATGGTGCTGAGAGTCTTCAGAGTTGTCCCCAGATACTGCTGCTAAGTCTGGGTGGAACAAGCTGTTCACTAATCTTATCGCCCCTGGGGAACTCCATGTTTGAATATTTGTTGCCTTTTCTTTTCCTACAATGCCCCCTGTCCCATGTAACAGTAATGTGTCCATTACCATTGATTTAGCAAGTCCCAGTTTACTGTCACGTTTACAGCAGTAGAACTGTGATTTACTTGCCTTTCCATATCCAGTGAGCACTAACAAAGGCTACATTCACAGTTTGGCAAACATCTGAGGAATAATTGAGTGGGCTGTTTTTAAGGAAATGGCTAGAGTCTTCACTAATTTTAACACTGATGACCTGGGATGCTTTCTTTACTTTTTATGTCTACATGTGGATTGATGAAAGAAAAACTTTACAAACTAAACCTTTACTCCTACTGGCTAGACCTAGCTTCCTTTAAACATCTGTCTTATGTAGAACATGCACTGGATTTTGTAGCACCGTATCACTTGGGCACTTTGTATTTATTATTGTTTACATTAAAAAAGCAGCACGCCTAAGCTTTGTGTGTACCAATCTTATTGTATGCTTTCAGTATTGAAAATTTTTGGTAGCACCAACCATGGTTAGAACATATGTTCTTTGTGTATTAGACCTAGACACATACCTAGAAAACAAAAAGATTGGATTAGAAAAAGTTATTTAGTTGAAGCCAGAACAGCAGGCTCCTAATTGCAGAATGCTGCTGCAGGCTGGACAAAGCTCTCACTGGCTGAACCAATGGTATTGGATGCATCACTGTCACATGGAATGGAAGACATCTGTGAGAAAAAGGAAAGGCAATAAATGATACAAACATGGAGATTCCACAAGGGCTATAAAACAAATAGGCAAATTTAGAAAAAAAAATTCTAACAGCAAAGAAAGGAAAGGACACATTAGGACTACACATACAACTTAACGCACTCTGCACAACGTGTGTGTGTGTGTGTGTGTATGTATATATATATATATATATATATATATATATTAGAGAGCAAAAACTCCGTTTAATGCATTAGTTAGGGTTGTTCCACTTGTGACAAAGTGAAATTATGTTGAGGTTAGAAACCCTAACTCCGAATTCACCCCAGCACCACACACACACGGACACACACACATTCAAGTATGGGGAGGACCAAGTCAACACAACCAATGACAGACATCCAGCAGCAGGTGACAGAAATAACAATTGTCTAAATGTACTACGAGACATCCCCACCCACCTGACCAGGTACTGCATGCTCAGTGGAGATCAACAGCAAAACTGAGGCCATGTACACAAACGTACACATCCCTGATTGCAGCTGCACACAGCGTACCAGACTTAGTAGTTGCATGGCCTTACCTACGGATGCCCACACCACACCACACCACTTGTGGTGGGCCACCTGAACAATAGAGTTAAGCAAAACCAAGGAGTTGTACAGGTATAATATCTCTGATTATAACAAGGGTTTGAGAAATGCAGCTTTCTAATTGACTGTAAACACTGTAACAGCCTTATGTTTAGTTTTATTAACATACATGTAGAGCCTAACCATATGATGAACATGGTTTAATGTTGTTTAAAAAACAGTTTCATTATGATAGCAATAAGCCACTCCCAGGTATTATGTTAATGGTCAGTTTATCACTGTCTAGCGACATGTGGCACTCGACTATGTCTCATTCAACACTAAACCCCTACAGGGTGATTAACAGACCATTTAACATAACTGTTGGTCATGCCTTATTGCTTAATTGTCTTTATGAGTAGATACTCTCCCTCTGCTAGGCACTGCAGCAGCTTTGCAACACAGTGTCCCACCCAGTTACACCATACACTATCTAGTTACTGGAGAATGGCTGTGAATATGAACTCATGAAGATGAACAGTGTAACTTGATCATTACAGTCATTGAAACCCTAGTGTGATTATAACTGACAGAGTCAGTGATAGAGGATAACCCTGCTGTCCTAGTACACTTACCCCATTATGAGTTAAATCAATACTAAAAGACATTCTGTTTATATCTACACCATACCTACTTGATTCCTGTAGTAGCACAATTAACATAGTTATCACTTTGATAGCATCAGTGACAGAAGTGTGGCAACCCAAACAGTAGGCATACAGCCTGAGTATGAAACAACTGTTAAAAAATCACACTGTGTCCATAAGTGGCATAGATCACTCATTGCAACAATAGTAAATGTATTACTATTTGAATAAGTTAGTCATCACAGATGCAATGAGATTGTCTTTATCAGGTACAACATACTCAGTAAGTGCCTACAGGAAAATCTATCCTATATACATCTCCGATACAGGTACATCATTGTTGGCTCAGTAGTGCTATGATCTTTAGAAGTTGCTTGGCCTGATCCATGCAATTACAATGTTTCTTACAAAGAATACTTACTGCATCTTTAATATTGAAACACAGTGAAGGTCTATGTATGTACATCAGCAGTACACCTTCATCAGTAAGAATGCATGTGTTACTGGCAGTACCAATTTCACAGCGTTGAACAGGCAATGCTTTTCCATACGTTTACATCAGCCTCTCTATGTTGAGTAAACCATTGCCGTAAATGTACTACTATGTAAATCACCTACTAAATGTATCACTACTTTTATCTTGAGCATGCTAGTGTCTTGTAGTTAATTTATGTGCCTCTCTTAATTAATGTATACTCACTAGTGTTAAAACCTTTCTACAACTGTCATCATGCACCTTCAGCATTTATATTGAATAACGGCACAGTACCAGTTGTGGTGTGGTGTGGGGCATCGGTAGGTAAGGCCATGCAACTACTAAGTGTGGTACGTTGTGTGCAGCTGCCATCAGGGATGTGTACGTTTGGTGTAGATGGCCTCAGTTTTGCTGTTGATCTCCACTGAGCATGCAGTACCTGGTCAGGTGGGTGGGGATGTCTCTTAGTACATTTAGACAATTGTTTGTTATTTCTGTCACCTGCTGCTGGATGTCTGTCATTGGTTGTGTTGACTGGGTCCTCCCCCATACTTAAATGTGTGTGTGTGTCTGTGTGTGTGTGGTGCTGGGGGGGGGTCGGGTTAGGGTTTTCAACCCTAACAGCGAATTCCTCACTTTTATTAGCTTGGAACAACCCTAACTAATTCATTAAACTGAGTTTTTTGCCTCTAATTTCCCTTCTTTTTGAGAATGATATTGAGAAATAGTGAATGTAATGCGGTGGCGGGGGGGCCCCTCGCTCCCGCCACATGATGTCTTGTTGCATAGTAACAGGAGCAGCAACGCAAACAGAAATGCTAACAGTGGCACACATGGTAACACAAACGCGAATGAGAACAGAAAGGGTAACGCACACGGTGGCGTAGACAGGAACTGTGTGCCACTTGATGTCTTGTCACATAGTAACATGGTGCCTGTAAATGGAAATGTCAATGGGCATGGTGATGCAAAGTGAAACAGAAAGAGAAACAGTATGGTACACACAAATGGCAAAAAAGTAACAAACGCAAGCGCAAATGAAAACGCAAAGGATGACGCACGTGGTGGCATTGGGGTGTGCATTGGGATCATCAGCCTAACTCTCACCCCATGACATGTAAAGCAGCAGAAGTATAGGAGGATTGGGTGAGAGTTAGGACCCACGATCCCAATGCACACCCCAATGCCGGTTGGGGGTGGGTGCAAGGGGGTTTTCAACCCTAACAGCGAATTTCCTCACTTCGTTGCTGTGGAACAACCCTAACTAATGCATTAAACTGATTTTTGCCTCTAATTTCCCTTCTTTTTGAGAATGATAACGAGAAATAGTAGATGTAATGCAGCGGCGGGAGGCCTTGGGGCCCTGGGCCCAGCACTCTGCCTGATAGCGGGAGCCACGGGCCCTTTGGGCCCCGCGATCCTGCCACATGATGTTTTGTGACATACTAACAGGGACAGCAACACAAACAGAAATGCTAACAGTGGCGCACATGGTAGCCCACAAGCACGAATGAGAACAGAAAGAGTGACGCACATGGTGGCGTGGGACGGGAATGGTCTGCCCGTGATGTGTTGTCACATAGTAACATGGTGCCTGCAAACAGAAATGTCAATGGGCATGGTGATGTAAAGTGAAACAGAAAGATAAACAGTACTGTAGACAGAAATGGCAAAAATAACAAGCATAGCGCAAATGAAACGCTAAAGGATAACGCACATGGTGGCTAGACGACAACGGTAAGTGAAACGGGTACGGAACCGCAAGCAGAAAGGGCAACAGTAACAGCAATGTAAGCGCACAGGCTGGTTTTCCCCAAAACCTGCATAGAGAAAGACAGTGAGTACAAATAATGTATGCATAATAATGAGTATTGGCACAGAAAATGAGATCTTGGAATACTAAATACATTATATCTCAGGAACCGTATGACGTAGAAAAAAAATTTAAAAGTCATATTTACAACTGTCCTGGCTAATTTGAATCTTAGCCCCCATTAGGGGGCTAAGAAGTTTTCCGACGAAAAGTCCCGTATCTCGCACCGTTTCCGAGATACGGGCCCTGAAAGGCGCAGCGAATGCCATAATGTTATCCTATGGGAAAAAAAGAAAAGTTCAGAGTGCCATAACTTTGCCTCCCTGTAATGTTTTTTCACCAAACCACTAAAAGGCACATCTGTGGGCTGTTGGCTGTCTTCCCTCCAAATTTCAGGAAAAAAGACCAAACCGTTATTTTGCAGCAGGGATCCAAAGGATTTCTGTAATGCGTCGGGTGCCGTAATGTTATCCTATGGGAAAAAACGTCAACTTTGGAGTGCCGTAACTTTGCCGCCGTGTAATATTTTTTAAATACAACACTGCAAGGCACATCTGTGAGATGTCGTCTCCGTTCCCTCCAAATTTCAGCCCAAAACTCCCAACGGTTCTTTTGCAGCGCAGTGCCAAAGAGTCGCTGTCACTGTCCCACAGATGGAAAACCACTGTCGCAAATTGCAAAAGCTTTCGCATAAAAAGTTCGACACTTTCGTGAGCACGAAAGTAATTTGCGAAACTACTTTTTCCAGAAATTTGAAAAACATATTTCTGGGGTGTTTTATCACAAAATAAAGACATGGCAAGCATCCTCAGGGCCCGGCTAGGTGAATACAAAAAGAATTAGGTTGTTAGAGGGTCTCAAATTTAAATGCCAACCATTTTTCTGATCACCAACTGAAAACAAAATGGCCGATTTGGGAAAGTAACAGGCCCATTTGTGAAAGTAAAAATGCATTTGCGACACTGTCGAACTTTTTGTTAACTTTTCCCATTGCCTTATAATGGGAAACTGTTTTTTGAATAACTTTTGAACCGTTTAATATTTTTTCACCAACTCTTCAAAAGGCACATCGGGGACCCCGGCCGCATGTTCCCTGAAGATTTCGGGCCAGTCACGCAAACCGTACGATCTGTAGGCGCGACCATAGAATTCCAGAAAAAGCGTAAACGCGCACACAGATCACACTTAATAACTCCGCAGCCGTATATCCGACCAGTACGAAACTTGGCAGATCCCAAGGCCTATGGTTCTTGATCATGTATTCCAAATTTCAGGCAAATCCATCAAACGGTTGCAAAGTTTTGGGGTTTAACATAGAAATGGCTCCTCAACCCTAACTATGGTAGCACTGCTGTGCTACCATAATATATAATATTGCAAAAATCTTTGGTAATGCATCAGTTAGGGTTAAACTAGCAAAAGTAGGGAAATGTGGTGGTAGGGTTTCCAACCCTAACACCCCATTCCTCACCCTGCACAGAACCACAGGCAGTGTGTGTGTGTGTGAGAGGGGGTCTGTTTTGGGGCAGTTAACCCTAACGCTTACCCCATTCTCCTATGCTGTAGCCATGTCTCCTAATTTTGCAATGGAATGGGGTGAGTGTTAGGGTTGACGGGCCCAAGACAACCCCCCCACCTGTGGGTCTCTGCAGTGTGGAGAATGGGGCGTTAGAAACCCTAACGCCACATTTCTCTACTTTTGTTGATTTAACCCTAACTGATGCATTAATGATGCTTTTTGCAGTTTATTTCCTTACTTTTTGAGATAGTGTAATAATATCCTTATTTTACTGTGGGAGCACAGGGTACAACCCTGTGCTCCTGTCCTGCCATAGATGTGTATATCTATCTAGCTGTAGAAGCACAGGGACCTCTGGCCCCTGCACTTCCAGTTATAGGACAACAGTCACCAAATTGCCACCATAGCCATGTTATTACCCAACCTCATGTACCCAGTGCAGAAAATGTTTTAATCCACGCCAAAACGTAGCTCTGCGCAAGCGCAATGCCAATCTACAGCACACATGCAAAAACACATTTTGGCTAGGATTTGAAAAAAATGACAGCTATGACATACATGAGGAGGGTTGATAAGAAGGCTATATTGAAAATATGGGTAAAAATATAGAAAATGTCCAAAATTATGATTGTGTGTTGCGAAATTTCAAGGAATGGTCATAACACAGCCATTTTTTGAAATTTTGACCCCAAATTCTCAACATAGCCTTCATCATCATTCAAAGGTTTTATTGTTCAGCTAATAAGCCATTACAATATACTAAAAAGAATAACTAAAAACAGGGAGGCAGTATAGCGCAGTGGTTTAAGGCTCTGAGCTGCAAATCTGGAGAGCTGGGTTTGAATCCCACAGCCCCCACTTGCATACTGTGTGACCCTGAGCAAGTCACTTAACTTCCCTGTGCTCCCAGGTCGCACCTGTAAAAAAGCTTTCAGCTTACTGTGCCACTCCTGGTTAAACAATAAAAACAAACAAAAGAAATACATATATATCGTGCAAGTACACAATATAAAATAATTTGACTTCATGATTATGCACATTATAAATACATTTGTTCATTTTCCATTAGGGCTATCCAGTTTATAGGCTGGCTGTCATGTCTGTGCCTATTAAATCAATAGTAGCACAAATTTACAAACCATGTTCAGGCTCCCAGCTCCTCCATTTCATTTAACTCAGGCCCCAAAGCATATTACAACAGACAGCGTTGAAACACCAGTGTTTAAGCACCCATAGCTCTCAATGTTTTATCAAATATCCTTTGTCATGCTTTCTGTGTTATTCATAGAAACATAGAATTTGACGGCAGATAAGGACCGCTTGGCCCACCCAGTCTGCCCATTTCCCTACCTAATGGATAAGCTGCAGATCCTAGTTAACCAGCAGCCTACTTCTTCCTACCCCCAACCCCTAGAATGGCCTTATGACTTTCCCATGCATGCTTGAATTCCACCACTGTTTTTTACTCTACAACCTCCTCCGGAAGGCCGTTCCATGCATCCACAACCCTCTCTGTGAAAAAATACTTCCTTAAATTACCTCTGAGCTGCCCCCATCTTCAAATTGTGCCCCCTTGTTCTTGCACACCTCTTTTTTGAAAGATGCTACCCTCTTGGACTTTGTTGATTTCCCTTGATTCTTTACAACTGTTATAAAACTAAAGCCTCAACATACATGTAAAACAGTGTAAAATGTTTCCGCCATTAAGTAAACACTCATTTTCATAAAAATAAAATCACATAGCACCTAACATTCTGAGGAGTCGGTTCCACAAGGAGAAAGCACAGTAGTGCATATCTAAGGGTCCAGATAAAAAGAATTCGCTCAAATGTACTTCTCAGCTCCTTGGCAGGGCAGTGTCACAAAACAAGTGAATCCCAATAGTTCAAAATAATGAATCTGCACAAAGTTGTTGGTTTATTTTTATTTATTTATTCACAATTCGGATTAATTTATGCCCTTGCTGTGCCGTAAACATCCTCAGGCTGAGTAAGCAAGTGCATTAAAAAGATTCAAAAGCATCTGGACCCAAAAGCTTATACAACACTTTCTACTGGGCCAACAATACCTCCTCACAAGTCTCATATTCTTCGACTCATTGCAGCAGCATTAACAATGAAAAATCCCCACCTTAATATACATAGAGGCATATCTCCTGTATCTTGTTCTGGGAATCCTCACAATTTCCATAAATAGTACACCCTGTTAGGGGAAGTTACACATTTTCAGAACTCACATTGCTGGAACAGGATCTTTTCAAGCATATAATGCCTGCTGTGGGTTAAATCAAGGTTCCAGCAAGCAATTTAAGTTTTGCCCAGAGCATGATAATTGTAACAGCAGAAACCACTATTTATTTAAACGCTAAATTGACTTTAGTAGTTATGAAGGAGTATGGCAGTAGATTTCGATAAGCTCCGGCACAGGGAATCCTTTTAAAACAATAAAGACATCAGATTATCGAATAGCAGCCTTCCTAATACTAGTGTTCAATGCATTTTAAGTTTGCTCCGGGCGGCAAAGCACATTGGTTCAAGAAAAACGGACCACACAATTCCCCTGTAAGTATTAGAAAATCTCCAGCTTGGGAAAATGACTTTGTGAACACCAGATGCAAAGAACTGCCAAGCTTTTCTCCGATTTTAGGAGTCCATAGTATCTGTCAGAACTTCTAGTGAACTACAGCTTGCTGACCATTAACAGCTACCATTCAAGGAATAAAGGTTTTAGCAGATTACCGTTACGGGAAGTTTTGATAGACATAGCACCTGACTTGTGTCTCCCATTCTGTAAAACCATTTATATTCTCCATGAGACACCTGCAACCAGCTCCAGCAGCTGTACTCCATTATTTGGCTTTGTGACTTCTCAATCACCCATTCTGGCATTGTGGGCTCACTCCAACATCTTCAGTCTTGCCTTTATCAATAACATTTTGGGCCATCACCTTAGAAGCTCAACTTCAGTTGTACCTGTAAAAATATAGTAAAAGCACTTCTCTAAGTGCAGTAACTTTGGAATAATGTAAGACTGACCCATCTCCCTTGCCCTAGGCAACAATTAGCATACCTGTATTAAAAAGAAAAAAAGGTCTTGCTGCACCCCAGGTGCTACAGTTAGCATTCCGTTCTTCTGCAACTCTCCTCTAATCTTCTCTATTCCTTCAGAATAACAGCCCATGGTAAAAAGCTCCAACTCTCCACCTTCAATTACAGGACAAAGAAGGCTTGCTTCTGTCCTTGTCCCAGAGTCAGTACTCCAGGTTCTTACAGTCCGCACTTTACACACTTAGAGTTGGGGTAATCAAACAATTTAGGGGCTACTACCTCGGGACTCAGGCTAGAATTCTAACGTTCATCCTGCACCAGCAACAGCTTCCGCAATAGAACATTTCTCTCATACTTTGATAAAATTCAGCAGGTGTTTGACAAAATGCCAGAATACCACTGGTGGCCAAGTCGACCCCTCTAGGGAAAAACGCTTGATAGCTTCAGTAGATTCCAAATACAAGGGGAAGCATATGACATGAAAATAGCACCACTTTCTTTTATCAACTTTAAAGTGGTGCATACAAAAATGGATTTGTCGATCGTTCAAAAAAGGCTGGAACCACTGAAAGCGTATCACCCTGTCAGTAAGCTAAAAAAGTTTGCCTTTACAAATCTGATGTCAGAACAGCACTGCTTTCTTTTATCAAACTTTAGAATAAAACACAAAAACAGAGATTTTCAAGCCAAATTGTTGACTGCACAAACAGATTCAGAGCTGCGGGTAGTGGAGCAGCACTGCTGCCATCTTGCTGCCCCACCCCCCTCAAGGCTATCTGAAAATCTTCCTCACTCAACATAGCCTTCTTATGACCCATCTCATGAACACTATGACTGTTATTACACAAATCCCACCAGAAAGGTGATTTCGCCAACCAACCACAAACTCACCTTTCCTCCGGGAGTTGCCCAACGACAGTCCTATTGTTCATGAGAAGGGGTCCCCAAAAGGCCAAGGTGAAAATTTGGGGTCAAAGTCTCAAAAAATGGCTGAATTATGCATCAGAGTAGCCTGTAAAATCCTTTTTCATGCGCTCATGAAGAAAGAATTGGCTTGCGAAAAAGGATCTGAGTCACAAAAAAAGAATTTAAATGTTAAAAAAAGAAAGGCATTGCAAGGTTGTTCTTCCGCCAGATAACTTCACTGTCCCCCTAACAGAGTCCAGATGAACAAGATACATGTGTTGGTGTCTCTAGATACCTTCATTTTGGGTGCTTTTCAACTTTTTCCTTTTGAAAAAGCAAAAAAAAAACAAGGTTGTGGCTTGTGAAAAAATGAATTTTTTCTCATGTAAAAGGAGTTTGTTCTGACAAAAAAGAAAACATTCTCTGGAGACTAAATCCTTTTTCACAAGAGCAAATTCCTTTGGCGATTTTTTTTCCCCCTCTATTCTGAAAAGTGCTCTTTCCATTGAAAACAATGGGAAATGAAAATGTTTTATAACTTTGCAACAGATCAATATTTTTTCACAAAACATGGCATGCTTGTTCTGTTACCCAAGCTGGTTCTACCATAAAAAAATCACACCAAAATCCCCTACTGTCTGGACACAGAGCGATAAGGAACAAACTGCAAAAAATAGACAACTTTATGACTTTTTGCACTGTCCAGATCTCAGACTCTACACATCCAACTGGAATGAAACTTGCCACATCAAAAGATCTACCCCATGGGACAGCACTTACCAAATTTTGAGCAAATCTACTGATCGGTTGCAAAGTTATTAAAGTGCAAATTTTGAGGTTTAACATTAAACACGCGCTACTCAACCCTGACTATAGGGGCACAACATATATATGTGCAATGCTTTGCAAAAAAAACTATGTTAATGCAGACATTAGGGTTGTAAAAATGTAAAGTACACAAAGACAGGAAATAAAAAAAACAGGGATTTGGGTCTATGGAGTATTGGTAAATCAGTGGTGGGTCTTTTGGGTCATCAAACCTAATGCCATCCACCCACCCCACCAGTAGCCTACTGTCTGAAGACATGATACAGGATGGCCAACATGATCTGTAAGTGCTTTCTTCACGCAGAGTCCTATGGGACCTGCGTAAAACATCACATTTGACCTCATCTGATCCAGAGTAGGGGTGGGCATTAGGATTGACAACCCCAAGTAAGACCCCCCCCTCACTGATTTGCCAGTACTCTGGAGACCCAAATCCCTAATGTTTTTTCATTTCCCGTCTTTGTGTGCTTTGCGTTTTTACAACCCTAAGGTCTGCATTAACGTAATTTTTTGCAAAGAATTTCCTTTCTTTTTGTGATAGTGGAACTGTATCTTCATTTGTGCAGGTCCCTTCATGAGAGATAATTAAAATGTTGTAGGCAGTCCCTGAAGTGTATCCTAATTTGTGCAGGTCCCAAGGGGGACCTGCGCAAAATGGCATAAATACAATATTGGAGACGGTCCTAACACCGTGCATGGGCCCAGCAGATCTTGGCACACATGTTGATACTTTTGGGTGAGGTTCCCTGGCCCACCACAGGGTGTGGTGTCTATGCCAAAATACTGCTCCATCCCTACCCGGCCATGACTGGTGCTGCATGCTGTAGCACCTTCCCCATCAGCCTTGTCCCAGTAAACCGGCTCACCAGGTTTACACCTGAACTCGGCTCACTGACACAGTAAGACAGCGTGTTCCCCAAGAGTGCAACGAACATCTCTGCAAACTACATTACTTAATAACTTTTTTGGTTTTTAATATTTTGACCCCAAACTTTCAACATAGTGTTCTTATGACCCCACCTCATAAACCCCATATGTGAAAATTTTTAAGTATGTGCCAAAATGCCATTCCACACCACAGGTGTGAAAACATGTTTTGGACAGGATCTGAGAAATGACAGCTGTGCTGTTAATGAGGTGGTGTGAAAAAATAGCTGTGTTAACAATTAGCAAAGTTATGCAGGTGCGTTGAAATACTTCAATGAACTTGTGTAACTTGGCTATTTTTATGAAATTTTTCACCAAATCTTCAACATGGCCCATTGGGGATACCTACCTTATGAACACTGGTAGTGAAATTTCGTTATTCAGTGTCAAAACATGATTTCGGGCAGCAACCGCAAATTCACCTTCCAGGTCCAATTAACAAAATGACAGTGACTGTGTTCATGAGGTGGGATCCCAGACAGACCATGTTGAAAATTTGGTGAAAAAATAAAAAAAAATGGCAAATATATCAACATAAGTGCTGCTTGACCAATACCAACATGGTTTCACCAAAGGGAAGTCTTGTACTTGCAATTTGATAGCATTTTACAACAAAATCAGCTACAGTACTGATAAGGGGATACCTTTTGATGTTGTTCTGTTGGATTTTGCCAAGGCCTTTGATAAAGTGCACCATAACACCTTGATTTCTTAACTCATAGAAAATGATATTAGCTTAATTAAGTCTTGTCAGACGGATCAACAGCTGGCTACTGGATTGCACCCAACAAGTGAGAATTAATGACTCTGTGTCTAATGAGGGTACTGTTAGTAGTGGAGTACCAAAAGGTTCTTTACTGGGACCAACATTGTTTGGAATATTTGTCCAAGATATGAATAACAACTTGGAAAATCACCTTATAAAGTTTGCCGATGACACTAAGTTGGGTGGCGAAGTTAATAATATAAATAAACATCTCTCCCTGGTTAGTGACTTGGGAAAAGTTGAAGTTTGGGCAGAAAGAAATGGTATGTCCTTTAACATCAATAAATGTGTAGTTATACACTTTGGACATAATCTCAACTATTCTTATATACTGAATAATATTATACTTAGGGCTTCCTCACTTGAACGAGACTTGGGGATTCTTGTTAACAATAAATTAACATCTACTGATCATTGTAAGACAGTTACTAAAAATGACAGGGGAATGATAAATAGGATCAAGCGAATGTTTGTATGTAAAAATGAACAATGCATCATC
The DNA here is from genome assembly GCA_016271365.2 of Neoceratodus forsteri. Taxonomy (NCBI): domain Eukaryota; kingdom Metazoa; phylum Chordata; order Ceratodontiformes; family Ceratodontidae; genus Neoceratodus; species Neoceratodus forsteri. Next base: position 1,474,403,488 of record CM028131.1, read on the forward strand.
TCTCCCCCTCCTCGTGTAAAAATTGTCAGGCCTGTCCTTGATTATGTGTCACCCGCTTGGTCCTCCTATTTAATTAAAGATATCAAACAATTAGAGTGTGTACAAAGATCTGTAACTAAATTAATTCTGAGATTAAGCAACATGTCCTATGATGAGAGGCTATAGGAAACCGTTCTCTTCCCATTACAGTTCAGACGACAGAGAGGGGACATATTATTTGTATACAAAACATTGCAAGATCCAGAGTTAGACTTATTGTGATTTACAGTTTAGCTCCAATAGAGAGAATCTGTGGTCCCATAGTAAGAAGCTTATTGTGCCATGAGCTATCTCGAATAAAATGTACAATTATGTTACTGTAAGGACAACTAAAGCGTGGAATAGGCTACCACAAGAAGTGGTTGACTTAATCAATTTTGATAGCTTTAAAAAGGCACTGGATGAATTGTACTGTACTGAGCACAGAATGGTGTAATTTATCCCACATATGTGGGAGGACAATCTCAATAGGCAAATTTGCCTTCTTTTGTCCTCTAAGCCTAGTAAGTTCAAAACGCCTTTGAAATGCATTATACGGCTCTTACCTGTATTACTCAGTTCCTGGTTTGGCTTGGAAGAGTACAGATGCGTCCCAGTCCATGGAAGATGACATCGTATGACCTCCGGTGGTAAGTATAGGGTGAGAGGGGGTGGAAGCTGAAGGGGATGGCAGCAACAATGAGGACTTTTTTTCAGGAAAAAAAAAACAGACATCGGGGGACAGTTTTTTCTTTACAGGGAAGGATTACAGCCATAAAACTATTTTGGGATTTCGGAACACTGTGGGCGGGTATTGCAGGTACATGGTTATAAAGATGACACTGGACACAGTAATAGGGTACAACGGTTCTATATGATAACGGTGACTGCCTAAAGGCGAGCTGCTTTATCGCGACGTTAGAGTGGCGAAAACATTTTCAGCACTCTGACATCCTCAGTACATGCAATGAACGGCGCTAGTATAGACTAAATGCTTTTTCTAAACTCTCCGCACCACCCCTACTAAAGGATTCTCAACTCCAGGGAGGTGCATGTCGGTGGGGGGTGTAAACCTAAAAATAAAGTTTCAGGCCAGCACAGTAAAATTGCACCAGCGCCCGAACCAGGTACCTCACCCACCCAAACCACAGGCCAACTCCCGACACCACGGCGCAGCTCGGCAACCCACCGCAGCACCACACCTACAGCCCCTCTGCCCCCCTACCAGCCCACGCTCGCCGTGCTCGTGCCCCCGTGTGTGTATAGTGACATCCTGTTGCCAAATCGCCCCACCCCACATCGGTCCATACTACCCTCTCCATCGCCATTCGGGCTTTCACCCATAAAGAGTCGCCATTTCGGACATAGCCCTTCTTCATGTGCCCACATCACAGGCTACTAGGTACAATACACCCACAGTGTGTTTCATTCTATGCAAAAAAAACAGTTCAAACAAAACAAGAAAATAAGCAATAGCTCTAGGCTATTTCACCTTACATCAGGTATTTCAAAACAGTTCATCAGCTCTCCTGCTGTTAGAGATAAATTCTTGTTCAGGCACAGGTTCTTCTGCTTACCTTACTCCAGGTAAGTGAGACTGGCTGTGCAGCTAATCTGACTCTTGGTGTTTGAGGAGGTCTTATATAGCCCTCCCACTTATGGGAAAAGTCCCTCCAATAACATCCCATTAGTTCTAGAATGGTCCCTAAATAGGGAAACTCCTCTATTACATAATGAGGTTTTACTTATGAGAAGTTCCTCTTTAGGAAATCCCCTTCCTGAGGTCTTGCTAATAGGTCATCACCTATTTCCTTTATATGCAAACAATGGAAACATTTATTTCATTTGTACACGTGCTGTATTGTTGTAGTATATGGACACTAGCCCTTTCTATCTCAGGGCCACACACACTGTATGTAAAACAAAATGGTTATTTATTTATTTCAAATTCAGCTCCCTCCTCATCTACAGCCACAACACCTCTGCCCCTTGACAGCATGGGGCCATCCTCTCTGTTCAGGCGCCACCCGATTCCATTGGCTGGCTACAGATGCCAGTCACTTAAGATTGCCCTCAGTGGTGCGAAAAGGCGCCATGGCCTAGACTTCACTTCCCACAAGTACTAGCTGTATCTTCATTGGTCCGCTGGCTCCCTAGAGAGCTCCAATTCTGGTTGGTCGTCAGTTACTCCATTTGGCACACCCCCTGCCCCTAGTGGACCCTTCAGACAGTTTTGGTCCAAAATGGAGGGGCACAGCACACAAAGTCTCAGCTGCGGAAAAAACAGGTTAAACAAATAGTAATTCCATCCACAGGCTAGCTAATTATGTCCAATCAGTTATATTAGTTAAAAGGGCTCCCCCTGCGCATACAGTGACTGCCAAATGGGAGTGATTTCACTGCAGCTTAGGCGGGATTTGAATAGGGAAACACCAGTCCCCCCTTTTCCAACCCGCTGAAGCCTGCGAGCAGGCAGCTCTTAAAGAGATAGTACTGGAGGCTTCAAAAGCACTCACAACACCCACAATTTGGCGGCATTCCACTGAACACCAGTTAGGCAGGGAGCATTCAGGCAAGCTCCGGGAAGGCCTTGAGGAACCCCCATTTATGAGGGGGTTAAATTTATTTCAGGTTTAAATAAAAATAAAAAAAGACATTGGTAGACAGTTTTCCTTTTTGCAGGTTTACAGATCAAATTAATCTATTTCAAGACACTAGGGTGGGCTCCCCAGTGTTCCACTCTGCTGGAGGAGGGGTGAATTACAGGAAATAGGCTGCTGGGGTCAGTGGGCGTCTGACACCGGGGGGTGAGCATCCTGGTGTTGGAAAATAAATAAACAAATACATACACAACCACTGGGGATTGGGCCCCCCGGTGTGCAGATACAGTTGAAGGCACAGCACAGTCAGGATGGTGGGGCTACAATGACAACCCTGTCCCTGACCTACAAGTGGCAACAGCAGCAGAAGTTGCTGTATACGACACAGCTGTCATTTATTAAAGACAGCTGTGTCGTATAGTGTAAACTGCTGCTTTTGCAAAAATTCTGTTATAAATAGATTGATTTTTTTTGAACTGCGCATGCTCAGAAATGGAACATTTTTATTAAATATTTTACAAACTACTTAACTGCAGGACCTAAAAGCCACAAAAGCACACACCTTGGACCAACTTCTATCAAACCTGGAAGTTTCAGGTTTCAAAACCTCCTATTTTTTTTTTTATCGACTGTCAAAAAAGGTCTTGAGAAGATGGAAGGTTTGATATCTTTTATTGGACCAACAAGTGTCTTGTGCATAATTTTGCACTTCTTTGAATTAAACCTCAGTTGCCACTCCTTAGACCATTTCTGAAACTTCCCCAGGTCCTTCCTCATTTTCTCCACCCCTTCTGCAGTATCCACCCTTTTACAGATCTTGTTGTCATCTGCAAACAGGCAGACCTTTCCTTCTATCCCCTCTGCAATGCCACCGATGAAAATATTTAACAGGACTGACCCAAGTACTGATCCCTTAGGTACCCCGCTGGTCACTCCCCCTCTCCAGATTGTACCCCATTTACCACCTCTCTCTGCCTCCTCTCTGTTAGCCAGTTCCTGACCCAGTTTACCACCTTGTCTTCCATGCCCAGACTTCCCATCTTGTTAACCAGCCTCTTATGTGGGACAGTGTCTGAGGCTTTGCTGAAATCGAGGTAGGCGACGTCCACTGCACCCCCTTCCCGATTTACTTCCTTCATCACCCAGTCAAAGAAATTTGTCAGATTCGTCTGACACGACCTGTCCGCTGGGAAACCATGCTGCCTGGGCTCCTGGGCACCAATGGGTTCTAGATGTCCTACTGTCCTTTCTTTAAGCAGTGCCTCCATGATCTTCCCCACTACTGAGGTGAGGCTGACTGGCCTATAGTTCCCTGCCTCCTTTCTACTGCCAGATTTGTGTAGAGGGAGCACATGTGCCCTCCTCCAATCTGCTGGTACCACTTCTGTGTTGAGTGACTCTGTGAACAAGGCTGCCAGAGGTTGTGCTAGCTCTCTTCGCTGCTCCCTTAATATCCTCTGTGTATGCTGTCTGGCCTCATTAGTTTGTCCACGTTCAATTTAGTGAGCTCCTGCAGGACTCTTGTCTCCTGTGAATGGACTGTTGTCCACCCCTTCCCTTGACATCTGTTGCTTGGCTGTGTTCCCTGTCCCCCCTCCCCTTTTGTGAATACTGAACAGAAGTATTTATTCAGTATTTCTGCCTTATCCACGTCTCCCTCCTTGCACTCCCCTTACTCCCCTTGGAGCCTAACAATCCCCCCTCTGTTTTTCCTTCTTTCACTGATGCACCTGTAGAATGTCTTGTCCCCTTTCTTTACTGTCTGTGCTAATCCTTTCTCAGTCTGTGCCTTTGCTCTCCTTACCACACTTCCTGTCTTCCCTTAGACACTCTAGGTACACCTCCCTGTCCTCTTTTCTTTTGGTCTCCTTATATTTCCTAAAGCCTTACTTTTTAGCCCTTACTTTGTCTGCCACCTCTTTTGAGAACCATAGTGGCTTTCTCCTTCTCTTGCCTTTGGAAACCAATCTGATGCATTGGTTTGTCACTTCCACTATGGCTCCTTTTAAGTGCTTCCACTGTTCTTCCACCCCCCATCCCCCTTTTCTCCAGGGCTCTTTTGATAGCCCTCCCCATTTCAGTGAAGTCTGCCTTTTTGAAATCCAAAACCTTTGACCTAGTGTGACTTGACTGAGGCCGTGGCCCCATGCTGAACCACACTATGTGGTGATCGCTGGATCCCAGTTGCCCTTTACCCAGACATCTATGATTCTACCCACGTTGGTCATCACAAGATCCAGAATAGCCGTGTCCCTGGTTACATCAAGCTGCCTAAGTCCTGCCTCCTGTAGGGAATCTAGGATGCCTCTGCTTCTGGCTAAAGCAGCTGCCTAGGTGGTCCAATCCACATCCGGCATATTGAAATCCTCCACTGGCAGAATTTCACCTTTCATTGCCATCTTGTGGATTTCATCCACTAGTTCCCTGTTCACTTCCTCTGCCTATCCTGGAGGCCTATATATTACCCCTGTGTGTATTGCTGTGCCATTACGAGGTTCGGGGGTGACCCACAGTGCCTCGGCCTCCCCCTGCTTACCCTGCATCTGTGTTGCCTTTACACTTCCCTTACATACTGACGACTCCCCCAAATCCCTCCTGAACAGAGCATAACCCAGTACATTGATTTCACACCCATAATTTGCAGTGTACCAGGTTTCAGTTATTGCTTCTATGTCCAGGCCTGCCTCTATTATCAATGCCTCCTGGTCTGGGAGTGCAGGAGTCCACTGTTGTCTACCTGTGGAAGGGCAGAGCAGTACTGGAAAAAAAACAGAGAGCAGTCACAACCAGGGAGCCACATGGTAAAATGTGTTTACCCATTTAAAGCAAGGTGTAGTGCAAGGCACAAAAATCCTGGCACTCTTGAGGCAGAGGACACCTTCGGGGGGGGGGGCCCTTTCCATGTGATAGAAACAGTGACACTTGAGGAAAAAGGCCGAATCCACTATTGTACTGCCCCCCCCCAGGCCAAAGCATGTCCGAAATGGCAGGCTACTCACAAGTGTCATGGTCCTGGGCAAGTGGTGGATGACTAGTAAGTCCATAAGGAGGTCAGTGATGGGGAGGGGTGGGGTGTACAGTCGGCAGCCCAGGGGATGAGAAATACCTTGATTAAAAAAACATTTCTGAATGGACGTTATTTGCAGGTAGGGATTTGGAAGACGAACAAAAGCAGTGATAGGACACCCTTCACTACTTCCTGTTTTGGCTACCCACTGCTGCTGTTTGGGTTTCAAGCCTTATTTTCAATCTACCTGCCACTACATTCTATTCATGGTGGAACAGCACCTTCTTGAAGGCTTCTAAGAAGTAAAGTGAGTGAAATCTCCCATACTGTGGGAAAGATGAGATGTATTTTAGGTCCCATATACAGTTGTGTAGAAGTGAGCCTATCATTTAAGTTATCACACTTTCCCCATTGTGTTTACTTAATATGATCTGGCCTGGAAAGAGTGCTTTTTGAGGTACAGTGAAAGAACATTTTTACAAGAGTGCCATGGGGAGGACTGGCATATCAGCACAGCAGTTGGGTATGACGTGTGATGCCAGCACCACAGGTTTGGGAATGAGCCCAAGTCATTGGTGGCCAGTCGAGAAGAGGATCGGACATTTCTGAGGACACTCTCCGGGGTTGTGGGTGGCAGTCTAGCCCCCGCTGCTTGAGCATCACCAAGGGTGATAGTGTAGGCTCAGCTGGGATGACAGTGAGAAAGAAGACATATGGAGTCTTGCAGTGTGCACATCTGTTGCACGCTTAACAGTGCGTTCATGCCCCAGTGTCTCGGGGAGGTATACATTAGGATAATAAGACACTTCTTGCATTCAGGGCTACCTTGCAAGATAAACTCAGACGTTGAACCAAGGTATTACAAAAGGATTCATATGTTTCGGCTTTTGGCAGCATATTTAAATTGATGCAAAAGAGGACACAATACAAAAACAAACTCGACATCTCATGCATGCTTGTGGTGCTTTATCAAGAGTTAATGAATAAGTAAAAACAGTACTTTTTATATTCAAAAATATAAACTCATGCAAATGTACAAGAACAAACACATTAATCAAGCTTCACATTTTTTAGTTACAAATCCTATACAAAATGGCTACTTCATTTCAAGTTATTATGGTTACAAATTAGTTCATTGTTGTAAATTAACATCTATACAATGCTGGCTACAAATTGGAAGACCCATTCATGTGACTGTCACTTAGCTTCTTTGGCTCTTCTATGACGTCATCTTGGGTCTTGCTGTTTGTTGTCATGGTAACCCAATGGAATCCATGTGATAATACTAAAGAGAAAATAAACAGACAAATGATTAACCACAGGTTTTCAGTAAAAGAGTAACACGTCCATCCTGCCATTCACACCTTTCACTTGCGTGACTTTCAACTTAAAAATCGACATGGATTCTTGGTGCAGCACTTTTGTATCCAAATATCCCTCTTTGACTCAGTGTAACCTTATCCGTTTCCACAAATGAAAATCCATGTGTTGGTCGATTATTTATCACATGTGTAACCAAAGCATTCTCTGTGTCCTCTTTCAGCATACTATTTAAATGTTCACCAGTATGCAGTTTGTTTTCTGCAGGTCTTTCCAACGTAACAGCAAGCACATGTACATTTTGCTAAGTATGTCACAACTTCACTATTACATTAATGGACTGTCTAACGGAAATTCCTTTCCAACAATATCCAGCCCAAAGGTTTTGCTTTTTATTGTAGATTTACAGAATCTGCAATGACTGCAAGTGAATTGTCTACTGGAGGTGCAGGCATCCGTTCCAGTGTTATACATTTTTGTGTTACCGTCTGAAGGATATGGCAAGATAGCAGTCGTGGACCTTTTTTGTACATTTTCTCTTAATCTCCTCTCCAACTGCTAAACAAACCAGTTTTTGTTTATAATCTGCTGGATTTATCTTAACTGCAAACAGTAAGTTGTTAAAATATGTAAACATTCCCAGATTGTACAGTGGGTGACTATGACTGCATTTAGATCACTGGGACCATTTTGGCTACTCAAAATCACTTCATTATAACCCTCAACCACCTCAGGACATTGCATTTCTGTGGACCCATGTATCAATTCACCATGTAACTTGTTGTCAGCCTTATTTCTTGCTGCAGACATACACGCCTGTGAATACCCTCTTTGTATAAATCGTGCAGTCAAAATGTCAGTGTGTTTTTTATAATCATACTCAGTACTACAATTTCTTTTAAGTCTGTATGTATGTTTTGAATAAGGTGTCTCAGGTGGCAACTAGTATAATGTGAGAGTTGCGGTCAGTATTATTTTAAATCAGTCTTTATACTGCCCACTCCATCTTTTTCTAATAACAAATCCAAACATTCAATTAATTGGGTATCATATTTTAGGGCAAATTTAAGTTTTCATTTGTGCCTTCCAAATATTGTACGGAGGACGGCAATTAACTCGCTGTGCTTCCCATACCATAATTACATCGTCAGTATAACAATAAAGTTGAACATTATGAAAGACGGTATTCTGTTTAGAGTGTGCAATGTATTCATCCTCCCAAATGCCAAGATATATACTGACATAATTGGGGGTGAAAGACACCCACATTGCAGTTCCTTTAATCTGGTGGTATCCATGACCAAGGAAGGAGAATACGTTAGAGGTTAAAACCTTTTCTTTTAATGTAAGCAAGAAGTTAACTTGTTCAACTGTATAGAGATCTCAAGCTAATGATATTTTTTGAAAGCCCATAGTCCATCTTGATGTTGAATATTAGTATATGGCCTAGCTGTGTCTATAGATTTACTGGATACCAGCTAGATTCTACGATTTTCAAGACATCAATAGTGTCTTTGACATATCAACCAAAGCCTGCAGCTAAGCTCTGGATGCAGGTATCTACGTATTTAGCCAGAGGCTCTGTAAGGGATTCTATACAGGAGACTGTAGGTCATCCCAGAGGGAAAAGGGGGTCCTTAGGCATTTTTGGTAAGGTATAAATTGTAGCTGTTACCAGATGTTTTACTGATACGAATTCTAAGGTTTTACCACTGATGATGTCTAATTCTGCTGCTAGCAAAAGTAAATCTGTTTCCTTCTTGAATATCATGGTGTGATAACCACTTAATTTACAATAAAATTTATCATCGTTCGGCTGTTTTATGATCTCTTACTAATACCATTCTATTTCCATTATAACAGTCGAGACGCTTTTATCAACAGGCTTGATTGCAGTAGATTTCTTTTACTACAGTTTCTAATAGTGTCTCTTTCAGATTTAGTGCAGTTAACATATTGTGGCTTCTGACTGCCTTTAAACATCTTTTGTAATAATTTTCACACATATCGAGAGATGTTTGTACTGTGCCATTCATGGGAAGCATGAATCTAGATTTGGGTTTGAACTGCAAAAGCATTTTTACATTAACCTCCTCCTTTCCGCCTGGGTTGTTTGTTTTTCTACTAAGGTGTCATCACACCTGTCAGTGTGAAAATAAGATTTTATATTAAGCAACCAAATAAACCGTGCACATCCACTAGTGTACCAAACCCATTAGCACTATGAGAAGGTACGAAGCTTACCCTTTTCACAAAACCTCCTCTTCTGTCTAAGTTAATGCAGATTTTGAAATATTAATGACATTTAGTTTTGATGTAATAATAGCGCAGACATGTTCTGCCTCTCCCCTTCCCCTCCAGTTCTGTTCTTTGGGGTCCTGCTGATGGTATTTCCCTCTTCTTCCTCTTGCCATCCCGTTCATCTTCTGGCTCCCGAGCTGTACTAGCATCAGGCTCCAACATGGGTAGGTCCCTTGCTGAGGTTGGGATGGTGAGTGGTGGTGGGGAGAGGCGAGGAGGGGCACACGGTATTTCATCCCCATCTTCTAAAAAAATAGTTTGAAGATTGTCACTATGAGTCAGACCCACTTGTCGCTGAGGCATCCTTATATGAACTGGTCTTTTTAAGGATGGATATAGGTTTAATATTTCTTCTGGATTTCTTCCAGTCTAGTACCTGTCCTGTTTTAAAAGAATTTTCGTCTCTAACAAACTTCACAAAGCAGAGTAACTACCAAAGACACTTTGATTCAGTTGGAACGCACTGCCTTAAAGGCATGCCACCTTTATTGGCAGCAGGTGTCATTAGAGGCTTATTTATATGTTGGGCAAGTGCCAGGAAGGCTAAGAGTAACAAAAATTTAAGACTGCGTTTATGCCTCAGCAGCGTTTATGCGGCTAATATTGGAAGATGCAGCAAAGACTGAAGCAGAAGTCAAAGCGGAGCTGATAGGAGAAATAACTAAGTGACTTTTCATCATCTGCTGAGTTTAAGGATTTTAGAAAATCCATGCAAGACACAATTAAATACTATGATGAAAGAATTTGTGGCATCAAAAACCTCAAATTTAGGCCGGCCCGGTGGCGCTGAGGGTTGAGGCGCTGGATGCCACACCTCGCACCACACTGGTGACCTGGGTTTGGGAACGAGCTGGGGTCGCTGGGGGTCGGTGGGGGGGGACTGCTTTCTCTTTCCAGGGAGGGATAGGGGGCAGTGCTTGCTCCTGGAGTGGCCTCTGGTGGTGAATCAGGGGCGCCTAGTGTGGTGATGCAGTGAGAGCATTAGGGGCGGAGTTTGCGGCTCTACGTTGCCTTGCTTGCCGCAACCTGAGGGGACAAGTAAAAGAAAAATAGAAAAAGGCCTCTCATCCCTTCGGTGAGATGACAGTGACTCCAGTGACTCAGCCCACATCTCAAGCGCCGGCCCAACGCACCCAGGATCATCCTCCATCCCCTGACCCAACGACCAGCCAAGTAGGCACTTCATACTTATGGAGCACACCGCTGAGGGGCCAGAATCAGCCCCGGAGATGGTACCGGGGGTTGGGCCTGTCTGGGGGTCACTTGGGGAGGAGATCAGGGGAAATGCAAGGGTTCAGGCTGGGAGTAGGAGTAGGGCAGATGTCAAGAGGGTACACCCGAAGGAAGCCTGTAGGGATGGGAAGAAAAATTAAGTTTAAAAAAAAAACAACTCATATTTGTTAAAGACAAAGATGATTTTAAAACAGGACAGTTACCAGACTGGAAGAAATCCGGAAAAATGTTAAACCCCAATCCATCCTTAAAAAGACCAGTTCATATGGGGACTCCTCAGCGACTAGTGGGCATGACTCAGAGGGTCAATCTTCCAAACCTTTTTTTTTTTTTTTTTTTTTAAGGGGAAGACAAATTACTATATGCCCAGTCCTCCACCACCACAGCAAACGCAGCAAGGGATTTATCCATGTCAGAGCCTGATGCTAGTACAGCTCATGGAGTCTGAAGACAAACGAGAGTGGCAAAAGCAAGAAGGAAATACCATCAGCAGGAAGCCAAAGAACAGAATTGGAGGGGAATGGGGAGAGGCAGAAGATGTTTGAGCTATTCGGTCAAAGCTATGTACCTGAAAGAATGAATGTCATCAATATTTCAAAGCATGCATTGAGACAGAAGAGCAGGGTTTGTGAAAAGGGTAAGCTTCATACCTTCCCGTAGTGCTAACTGGTTTGGTACACTAGTGGATGTGCACGGTTTTATTTGGTTGCTTAATGTAAAATCTTATTTTCACACTGACAGGCGTGATGACAGCTTAGTGGAAAAACAACCAACCCAGGCGGAAAGGAGGAGGTTAATGTAAAAATGCTTTTGCCATTCAAACCAAAATCTAGATTCATGCCTCCCTTGAATGGCACAGTACAAACGTTTCTCAATATGTGTGAAAATGATTTCAAAAAGATGTTTAAAGTCAATCAGAAGCCACAATGTTTTTTTTGTTTTTTTTGTAGACTTTATTTGTACTCCTTTGGAACGAGGCATCTCTCAGAGGTGTTCACTTGATCTGAGGTTTGTTACTCCCCGTCGAGACCCCACCACCAATGGACCCCCCCCAACAGGGCTTCCTAGTCCCCCAGATCACCCTCCGAGGGCCTCGCTTCCACCTTGGCGCAGCGCTTCTTTCTGAAGTTTGACGGGTCTGTCCTGTAGGTGGTACCTGGGGATCATCAAGGCAGTGGTCCAGCGTTGGGGATGTGCAGCCAGATCCCTGGAGCCCTCGTCATCTCCTCAGTCCTCCGGGGATTTTTTCGTGGATGTTTCCTCACAGGAGCATGGACGTGCAATGATGTCAAAGCACAATGTGCCGCCATCTGCCATTGCTCCTACCTACTGTGCCAGTGCCGCATCTCTGTATCACCCCAGAGTTCCCTCAGGAGCCGCTAGAGTGGCGCGAAAACCCAATTCCCACTGCAGGGAAGGGAGAGTAGTCCTCCAGATGCTCAATCTATTACCTCCCCTGCTGACCCCCGATGGCCTGAGTCCATTCTGGAACACGGGTCACCAGCGTGGCGCGAGTTGTGGCGTCCAGCACCTCAACCGTCAGTGCCACCGGTCTTGCTAGAAGCCACAATATGATAATTGCACTAAAGTTGAAAGGGAAGCTATTAGCAAGCTGCAGCAAAATAAATGTTACAATCAAGCCTGCTCATAAAGGTGGCTTGACTTTCAGAATATATACAAAATGGTATTAATCGGAGATCATAAAACAGCAAAATGATGATACATTTTTGTGTACATTAAGTGGTGATCCTACCATGGTATTCAAGAAGGAAATAGATTTACTTTTGCTAGCAGCAGAAAAACAAGACATTCTCAGTAGTAAAACCTTAGAATTCTTATCAGTAAAGCATCCTGCAAGAGCTACAATCTGTACCTTACCAGAAATTCATAAGAACACCCTTTTCCCTCCAGGACGACCTGTTGTCTCCTGTATAGGATCCCTTACAGAGCCGCTGGTTAAATGTGCAGATGCCCACATCCAGAGCTTAGCTGCAGGCTTTGGTTCATACCTCAAAGACACTATATGGATATCTTAAAAATCTTTAGAGAGGATACATGTGGAATCTAGTAACTCCAGGCATATGTAGCTTATATACTAATATCCCAAATCGAGAAGGAATATGGGCTTTGAAAAAACATTACCAGCCTCAGATTTCTATACAGTTGAACACGTTGATTTTTTGCTTGCATTAACAGAAAAGATTTTAACCTCTAATGCATCATCCTTCCATGGTAATTGGTATCATCAGATTAAAGGAACTACGATGGGGGGGCGTCTTGCCGCAGTTGTGCCACTATATGTATCTTGGAATTTGGGAAGATTAATACGTTGGACATTAACAGAATCCCTTCTTTCATAACATTCAACTTTATCATTGCTGTATCGATGATGTTATTATGGTATGGGAAGGCAAAGAGAGCGAGTTCTGGTTCTTCGTAAAATATTTGGAAGGCACAAATGAAAACTTAAATTCACCCTAAAATAGGATATATAATTATTTGAATTTCTGATTTATTAATTGAAAAAGAGGGAATGGGCAGTATAAAGATGGATGTCTACCAGAAAATGACTGACCGCAACTCAGTCTTACATTGTGCTTGTTGCCTCCCGAGATACCTGTTTCAAACCATACCGTTGAGTCAGTTTTACAGACTAAAAAGAACTTGAAGTGCTGAGTCTGATTATAAAAAGCAAGCTGACAGTTTGACTGCACGGTATATAAAGAGAGGATATTCACAGTTGTGTACATCTCCTACAAGTATAAGGCTGATAACTAGTTGTATGGTGACTTCATACATGGGTCTACAATGGGAAATGCGATGTCCTGATGTTGTAGAAGGTTCTAATGAAGCGATTTTGAGTGGCTAAAATGGTCAGAATGGCCACAGTAATCTAAATGCTGTCATAGCTACCGACAGTACAAACCAGGAACATTTGAATTTAACAACTTACAGTTTGCAGTCAGAAGAAATCCATCAGATTGCCAGTTAAAACTGGTTTGTTTTGCAGTCAGATAGGACATTTAGACAATATGCAGAAGAAAAACCACAACTGGTATATTGATGTTCTAATTTAATGCTATGTTAATACATAGCCTTCAGACTACAGCACAAAAATCAGTAAGTCTGGAATAGATGCCTGCACCTGAGGTAGGCAATTTTGCTTGCGATCACTGCAAATTCTGAAAAAAGCAACACATTTGGGTGCAATAGTAAAACTGTAATATACTTGGCATAATGTACATGTGGTTACTGTTATGTTGGAAAGACTTGTAGAAAACTCAAAGTGCAAATTAGTGAACATTTAAATAGTACACAGAAATGGGAGAGAGAATGCTTTGGCTACACGTGTGATAAATAATGGAGCAGGACATGTATTTCCATCTATGGAAATAGATGAGGTTATTTTTAGTCAGCGAGGGTGGGGGGGGGGAGAATTTCGACACAAAAGTGCAGCACCGATAATCTATGTTGATTTTTAAGTTGAAAGCCACACAAGGGAAAGGTGTGAAAAAACCTGTGGTTAATCATTTGTCTGTTTATTTTCTTTGTTCGTATATTCTCATGCATTACATTTGGTTACTATGACAACAAACTACAAGCAGCAGCAAGACCTGAGATGACATCATAGAAGAGCCAAGGAAGCCAAACTAATTTAACAGTCCTATGACTCGGTCTTCCAGTTTGCAGCTAACATTACAGAGATGTTAATTTATATCAAATAACTAATTTGTAACCATGGTAACATGAAATGGCCATTCTGCATAGGAATTTTTAACTAAAAATCGTGAAGCTTGATTAATGTGTTTTTGCACATTTGTTTGAATTTATATTTTTGTGTAACAGCACTGTTTGTAGTCATTCACCAACTCTTGATAAAGTGCCATGAGCAGGTATAAAACAAGCTTGTTTTTGTATCATGCCCATTTTGTTGTTTTTTTTTTTTTAACATCAGTTTTAGTATGCTGCCATGCGCAGTAATAACTGATTCTTTGTATGATACTTTGGCTTAAGGTCCGAGTTTATCTCACACGGTAGCCATAAGTGCAAAGTTTGCCTTATTTTTTGAATTCTATTTTACCTATGTGTCAGCTGTTCGTTGGGCTCTGAGCTGCTTTGTGCTTGCAGTAGAGAAAAGCTATCCTCAGCTTTGCAGGATGATGCCCAGTCTGGCCCTGCATTGCCCACTTGCCCAGCACAGAAGGGCCAGTGATATGTTGGAGTGGGCTTTCACAGGCTTTGTACAGGTTGTTGTTAAATGTTGTCCTCCATTAGAATGAATGGGAAAGGGATTTAGTTGTTAAATCCTCAGTGCCCGTTGAGTAAAAAATAAATAAATAAATGGCAGCACATCACTGAGAAGGGCCCCACTGCCATGGACTTTGAGAACTTGGTGGGGGGGGAGTATTGCTACCATCCCATACTGAGGGAAGGTAAACCACAGGGCAAGTAAGTGGGACTGTCTGGAGTCCTGGGATGCTTGATGAGGCTGGGTGCTGAATGCAGCTGCGTTGGAGCGATAGAAAATAATAATAATTCAAAGACAAAACTTGTCTTGGGGTGGAAGCAGTGCAGCAGAGCAAACGTAAAACATTTTAATTATTTTACCCTGTCCCTGAATTTTAGAAAAATTAGAGTCAGGATTCTGTGTGTAACAAGGTAGACGTGAATGTTGTCAGTTGCTTTCTCTACCATGTGGGCTCAAACAAGCTTGAGGGACCTGTCATTAGTGATTTATGGAAGTTCCCCAATTTCCTGTTTCACATAGTATGTCACTGCCAGCTATGCATCAGATGTCGAGGCTGCAATTTGTTTTGTAAAAAAAAAAAATCTGTCATAGTTATTTTTTTAAAGTGTTTCATCAGCGCTTTGTTTCTGGCTGCCCTCTAGTTTTCTCTGTGTGGCCACAACCCCGTAATGATGTCATGCAACGGAGCTGTCAATGTTTTGCATACAGCAACAAGGAATTCTGGGTAAATTATAAAGTTAACAAATGTTCCTTACTCGGAGGTGCAGTCTCTTATTTTGGTATAGGTTTGACTGCAGAATAGCACCTAATATGTAGATGTACATAACGAGGCATTGTGGGTGCAATACGAAGTTGTTTTCCAGTTTCCTTACTATGAGGTGCAGTCTCTTATTTCTGTGGTGGCTTCGACACTATAACATCCCATGTGTTTATTTTCAAAACAAGGCATTGTGCACACAGTATCTAGCTGACAAGATTTCTTTACTGAGAGATATATTCTCCTATTTATGTAAAAAGCAAAGAACTATAATAGCATGTATACTAATTTAGATAGTGAGGCATTGTGGGTACAGTAAATAGCTGATTTTTTTATCTCCCTAATCAAAGTGCAGTCTCCTATTTCAGTGGTGTTTACAGCAGTACATTCTGTAGAAAAGCTTCTGGAAAAATGTTTTTGTGATGCAGGAAGGCCAGAAATATCATTTGCCCTTCTGTGTGGTGGTTGTTTCACTTTTACTGCCTGCTTGTGAAGTGACTGGTCCTGTCAGAATGTGGGAGTGTGAGTTATACTTTTTTTTAATTTTTATTTTATTTTATTTTTTTATTTATACATCGGTTTACAACCTTTGAGCCAGAGGCTCATTTCCAAAGGTACCTGGTCACAAAGAGGACAAATACAGTACAACATTTAGTTACAATATTGCGGTTACAGCATACATCTCTGTGGTTACAGTTTTGGTAGATACAGGCAGTTATAACTTAGTTACAATTTAAGTGCTACAGGAATGGTAATCACAGGTTATTACAGTTATAAGGGTACAGACTGAGCGACAAGCCTACATTGGTAATGTGGATAAAAGTCTTGAGCAGGGACTGCTAGAGGTGAAAGAGTTCAGGGCAAACACGGTTTGTGAATGGTTTGGGTGAGGCGCCACTCAGAGAGTTCTGTCAGTCAGTTTAGGAGAGGAGCCACCAGAGAGCTTTGTCAGGGCATTTCAACTAGATCACCTAGGGGCAGGAACAGCTACGCATGTTAAAGAGCCGACCAAGTGAGATTTTGAAACGGAGATTGTAATGGGTATCAGTGATGGAGGTGGGGAGAGGTTGTACCAGGAGGGAGTCTGTAGCAGAAGGACCTTGCCCATGTGTGGTCCTGGACCTAGGGACTAGCAGGGTGGCCTTAGAGGTGTTACGAGTTTGGACTAAGGGTTGTGCAAGGTGGATAGAGGCTATCAGACCAGGTGGGGATAGTCCAAGGAGGGTTTTTTGTGTGAGGCAGGTTTGGTATCTGAGCCGCTCGTCCAGATTAAGTAGCCTGGCCATGTCATATAGCTCTCGAGGCATGTGTGAGCCTAGGGCTCCTGTGATTAACCTACAGGCCTTATTCAAGGTGAGGCAAATTTTATTGAGGGCGGTCGTGTCTGCAGCACCATAGACAGGCAAGCCATAGTCTACGAGGGACAGTATTGAGGAGGTGACTGCTAGTCGGAGGGCATGGGGGGGGGCATTGCTTGTAGCGGTAAAGGATTCCTAGCCGCGTGTTTGTTGCTGAGGCTAGATTATCTATGTGGTCATGGAATGTGAGGGCTGAGTCAAAGGAGACCCCGAGGTATTTGTACAAGCGGACTAGATCAAGAGGATGCTTGGAACCAGGGAGGATGCGGAGTGGGAAATTTCTGGATTTGTTTTGGGGATGGGCAAAGAGCATTGTTTTGGTTTTTTTTAGATTGAGTACAAGTCTGTGCTCTTTGAACCAGGCTTCAGCATCAACAAAGGCTTGTTGCAAGGAGTCTTGTAGGGAGTTGGGGTTTCGTGGTGGCTAAGATGACGGCATCATCTGCATACAGCAGGATTTTACCAGTACAGGCTTTGGGGAGGGTGTTGAGATATAGTGAGAAGAGAAGAGGACCAAGGATGGAGCCCTGGGGGACACCTGAGCAGATAGGACACGTATCGGAGAGGGTCACATTAATTTTAACACGTTGGGAGCGGGCAGACAAATAGCTGGAGCACCAGGAGACTGGACCAGGGGCAAAGCCGGTGCGGCTGAGGGCATCCAGCAGGAGGGGGTTGGAGACCGTGTCAAAAGCCTTAGAGAGGTCAATAAACACTGCCCCAGCGAGGGAGCCAGAGTCCAGGGAGGAATGAAGAAAATTTGAAAACTCAATAAGGGCTGTGCCGGTACTGTGCCCTGCCCGGAAACCATGTTGTTCATGGCAGAGGATGTTGTATTTGGTTATGTAATCCATGATTTGGGTAGCCACCAGTTTTTCTAGGGCTTTGGAGAGGGTGGGAGAATGGAGATGGGCCGGTAATTCCCAGCAGAGGACCTGTCACCTCCTTTGTGAATGGGTTTAACTGTGGCAATTTTCCAGGCTGAGGGGAACTGCCCCAGGCAGAGGGACTTATTGAACAGGCTAGTTAGTGGGGCAAGGACCTGATCCAGAACCCGGCGGAGGATGCTGGGGTCCAGAGAGTCACTGCCAGTACTGTTGCTCTGTAGAGCTTTAATCAGGTGTGGCCTGACTTCCTGGGCAGTGACCTCATGTATGGAAACTAGGATAGTGGAGTGTCTAGGGCAGGTAAGGAGGAAGAAGTATCAAAGAAATCACTAGGAGGACAGAACTAAGGTCCGTGAAGGATGAGTTGAGGAAGTTGGCAATGCAGGCAGGGTCAGTGGAGACAGAGCCTTCAATAGTGATCTGAGAGGGGGTGGGGGAGCCGACACCCCATTTAGTTGTTTAATGTTGTCCCAGAAAAATTCTCAAGATTCCCCAGGAGGTGGTGAGAGCGCGCCTGATAGTGATCGGCTTTTGCTTTTCTGATGGCCCAGGTACATTTGTTTTTTAGTGCATTGTAAGCCTGTCTGTCTGCCAACCGACCTGATTCGGAGGCCAGGTGCCAAAGGTTATCCCTGTGTTTGAGCAGTTGTAGCAGGGCTGGGGTAACCCAGGGGGCATTACGAACTTTGGTTCGTACAGCCGTCCGGGGTGCGAAGATGTCACAGGCTTTGTTGAAGGTTTGTGAGAAGAAGGTAAGGGCAGTATCTGTATCAGGGGCATAGTGTATGGGAGACCAGTTAATTTGGGCAAGATGTAGCTTAAGGGCTTTTAGTCCACCCGGTCTGAGGCACCGACGTAGAGTGGGGAAGACCATGGGTTTGGGAGTGGTGGTTGCCCAGCGGAAAAGGATAGGGGAGTGGTCACTAAGGGAATCAGGAAGGACCTGGGTATCATGGATTTGTTGAGGGCGGTTGGTGATGACAACGCCTAGTAAGGTGCTGGTACTTCTTTGAGTTAATCCTGGTGGGTTGGGAGACTAGTTGGGACATGTCTAAGGCTGCAAGGAGTCACGGGTGGTGGCGGCAGACGGCTGAGCCAGTTAACGCTCAGGTCACCCACAAGGATTTGGTCAGCTGAATGAGGTAGGGTTGAGAGATAATCAGTTAATGGAACCAGTGCCAGAGTTTGGTTTTAGGGAACGAGGCAGTGGTGAGATATAGGGACCCCTGGAGGGGCCAGGAGTCAGTTTGAGGGTTAGGGCTCGCCCATATGCGAGAGCAGGGGCAGGGAGTGTCAGTCCAGTGAGAGAGTCCCTAGCATAGATCGCACAGCCCCCTCGCTCACTCCACACGATCCTCCCGTAAAGGGAGTAACCTGAATGGAGACAAAGGAGTCTGGAGTGGATTTTGATAGCCAGGTTTCCACCAGTGTAATGACATCTAGTCTGTGTAAAGTGACCCAACATTGTAAAGAGTCAAATTTTTTCAGCAGGCTGCATATATTCATAGAGGCTATGCAGAGCCCGGGTGACCCTGCTGGTGGGCTACGGTGGGCTGGGCCTGGGTTCGGATGTATATTGCCTGTCAAGAGTAGTAAAATGACCACAGCCCTGGCCAGGGGACGGTATAGGGCGAGCTTTCGACAGGTATGTCGTGGGGATGAGGGGGGCTTCTGAGCACAGGGGGTGGGCAGGGTTTTCCAGGCTGAGAAAGTGAGGGCAATAAGCCTCCAGAGAGCACCTGAGGAAGCAGTAGGGAGATGGCTAGGAGGTGGGCTGGGCCTGGGTTCGGATGTATATTGCCTGTCAAGAGTAGTAAATGACCACAGCCCTGGCCAGGGGACTGATAGAGCGCAGCCGGTTGGTGGTATGTCGTGGGGATGAGGGGGCTTGAGCACAGGTGGGCAGGGTTTTCCAGGCTGAGAAAGTGAGGGCAATAAGCCCAGAGAGCACCTGAGGAAGCAGTAGGGAGATGGCTAGGGGGAGGGTGTTGTACGCTGGGGCAGATGATGAGAGTAGGGTGGGATTGTATAAGCTCTGGAGCAAGAGCAGGAGTGGGTGCCAGTGAGCCTGAGGGGGTATCAGGTACGGGGACAGTAGTGTCAGGAAAGGATGAGGGAGGCATTTTAGAAAGAGGTGGCTAACATAATTGCTAGCGGGTAGCAGCAGGTAGTAGGTTGAAGCTGTCTTGATTCCTCATCAAGTGTAGATGCCACTTTGGATTAGTGGTAGTGACACAGACTCTGGTGGGTAGGGTACCAGGTTCAAGACCAACTCAGGGCAGTTGGAAAAGGGGCCTGGGTGAGGGCCGTGCCCCACACACTGGGCCCAGAAAGCAGGGTATGTTTGGGACCAAAAAGGAGTGCACAATAGTGACTCCTAGTGGACACTAAGAGTAGGCTTAGTGGCAGAGGCAGGAGGTCTGTGCGTGGGGTAACTACAGAGTTGGGTGTGGGAGGTGGTGTAGGTAGGGTAGATGTGGTTGATGGAGACCAGGGGAGGAGGTCACTCAGTGTGAGCTTGGGGGTGAGTGGCAGGAGGTCCGAGGGTGGACTAGTTTCAGGGTTGGGTGTGGGCAAGGTAGCCTGTAGTTGAGGGAGAGGGGAGGAGGGATGGGTAGCTTTGGCGGAGGCAGGAAAAAAGAGGGGGAGGCTTTCAGGGAGTAGATGAGCTTGTGCAGGGTCTCAAGGTCCCTCTAGTGGCAGGCAGGTATAACCTGCAAATGGAAAAATTGGGACTTGTGACGGGCTAACCCCCCTCACAAAGGTGCAGGCAGAGGTTCTTTAAATTACCTCTGCTAGGCACCCGCGATTGTCCTTGGCTCCTGGAGGGAGCTCCGATGGGTCGGAGGAAGGCAGCTGGTGGTTCCTGAGGGCGTGCAAGGCCTCTGCTAGGCACCCGCGATTATCCTTGGCTCCTGGAGGGAGCTCCGATGGGTCGGGGAAGACAGCTGGTGGTTCCTGAGGGCATGCGAGGCCTCTGCTAGGCACCCGCGATTGTCCTTGGCTCCTGGAGGGAGCTCCGATGGGTCGGGGAAGGCAGCTGGTATATAGAGCTTGAATGAATGGATGTAAGTAGTTCAGGAGTGTAATTATGGGTCAAGTGATCACATGGCTCTGAGCAACTTTCAGCTATTCAAATCATTAGAACTTTTCTACACATGTTATAATGCTTGACACAGCTACTTACAAACAATGTAAAGAGTCAGCTAATAACTGACAGTGTCCCTTTAAAAACTTTGTTTCCCTTGCATGATGTCATAGTTATGGGTTGCAGAACTGAGGGAAAAAAGGGTTAGGGTTATGCAAATGAAGCAGAACACAGAAATAAAAGGATTTTTTTCTAACGGAATACAGCACTTTTTGGCAGTTTGAATGGCAGGAGACTGATTCACAACTCCTACAGGTTACTACTCCCATTTGCTATGTCAGTCCTTCCATAAATCACTTTAAACTCTTGGTTGGGGGCTCGTATCCAAGACTGAGATAATTTTGCTGTGTTTCCACGCAGAGAAAATTTAAGTTAGCGTGATGTATGGTACCTCTTCCTGGGATGCAGTACCTCCCCACAGGACCAGCCCGCCCAAGGCCCTTACCGGGCATCAGCAATTGTAGTTCTTGTTCTCTACTTAAGCAATAAGGCAGAACGGTGTAGTATATCATGGGATATCATCACATCTCTGATGGTTGGGCACGAGGCCGCAGGCTGAGTGCGTCCAACCACCCGAGAAGTGATGTTCTCCCATGATATACCACACCCTGGAGTGACTTATTGCTATTATGAACTGAGTTTCAAATTTTATAAATAAAAAAATTAAAAAAACAGGTTTTAAAACATTTTATGAATGAGTTTTTGGGTGGTGTAGGAGTACATTTCGAAAAAATAGTTCTGAGACAGTAGAGAAGAAGGAGGCTGGTGGCGCTGGAACTTTTTTCAGGTCGTGATGATGTAGCCCGATATCATAACGACTTCAAAGAGCTCTGGGCCAGTCAGATTCCTCTATTTATGATCCTCGGTTCATAATAATAATTATAATATGGCTGTAAACAAATCCAGTAATCTGATTGGCTGAGGAGCTCGGAACCCAGTGCTGACATCGCATGACGACAGCACTGGAAAAAGGTCCAGTAGCCTCTTTACAAAACAATCAGTAGTACCAGCCATTCCTGATTGCCATCACAAATGTGCTGTCACCTTTACTCACTGAAAACATTCAACTAGGCCCTAAAAATAAAACTGTCTTAACATTTAATTCTTATGTTTATAAATTTATTTGCCCTCATAATACATGTGTTACACATACATGCATAAATTGAAAAATGAAGTACTACAGTACTTAGAATTGTAATTTATGGTGTTTCTTTGCTGACCATGAAAAATCCCCCTCCTATCCTCACCTGCTTACTAGGGAAATGTGTGTTGTTTAAGCTGTTACAGAGGAAACAAAAGCCCTGGTTCCATCTAAGGCCTTCTGTTGTGTGATAGTGGGAGTAAACATTCTGCCAGCAGAACTGAGCAGAGGTTTGAATTCTTGCATTCTGTCTGTAGTAAACATTCCATCTCTTGAATGTTGGCAAGACAGAAACTAAACAAGACAGAGAAAAGGGAGGGAATATTATAAAGAAGAAGAAGAAGAAAGAAAGCTTAGGGAATGGGTAAAAGGGGGTGGGTTGGGGGAAACTAGAAGATTTAAGAGCTAATTAAAAATACATGAATTTTGCTGTACATAATATTTAAACCTGAGATGACATGTCAGTGCAGGGATGTGCTGGTGCTATTTAAAAAAGTCATAAAAATGTTTCTTTTTTGCTATGGTGCATTTCTTCACGCGCCCCCCCCCCCCAACAAAAACATCTTGGGCCCATTTTATAATCACAGTAAGACACTCTAGGGTGTGGTGCACATTGTGGTGGGGTAACTGCACTTCTCAGGTGGTTGAAGTGAAGGCACTCTGCGAAATCCTCATCCCACACCCGAGGTGTGCCACTATCCAACCACAACGTATACCCTGTCATACCTTATTTTTCTGTTTGTTACGACAGTCTTCACTCCTATTTAAAAAAAAAAAAAAAAAGGAAGCAAGAAAATAACCATACGGATGCCTCTGCCACAGCACGTTTGATCTCTATAGTAACTCTAAATGGGACTGTCAATATTAATGTGTTCAACTCTGCAAAGTGAAAAATGAGAAAAAAGCAGGAGTATAAAAAGTATTGCTAAGCTCAAAGTAATAAAATCAGCTATAAAAAAAAAGTTGGTGTAAGTAATTCAGAGGGATGCAGTAAGGCTCTTGAAGAGACTATTATCTCTATTTTATGTCTAAATTACTTATAATAAAGTTTAGTAGCCTCTGATTTGTTTCTTATGTCTATTGATTAATGATTAAAGTCTTGCTGGATTTTTTTATAGCCATGTTATAATCACAATAAGGCACTCCAGGGTGTGTGTCGTTGCTCAATAACGTCACACCTAGGGTGGCTGAAGCACTCTGCATGTGGCCTTGTGCTTCAACCCACCCTAGGTGTGATGTTACCCAGTGATGACGCACATCCTGTCATGCCTTATTACTTAATTTGCTCAGGCACTGCACAGATGAACAAATACAATGGCACTGTTAAGGATAGTGGGAACAGGTCCTAGGGTGAAATGGAAAAGGTAAGGCAGTACAAATAAGTCCCTTGCTAGATGTCAGGCAACCTAGCACCACACCACACATAAGTGCCATGTGCCTGACTGTCGTGTCAGGGCCCTTCTACCCACTCACACTGGTGCAGATTATTATTACCCTTTCTTTTGGGCATCCCTTTGTATTTACTTTACTGGGTAACCATGGAATCTGGTCAGGTCCTTAGTCTGTCATTGCCCAGGGTCTTGCGGTGGTACACTTAAAGATTTAAATGCTAGGCAAATAAGCCCAATGTTAAACTCTACTGTGTATTTATAAATCCTAGCTGGATGGCCTAATCCATTATCTGATTTCCCAGATTAAAGTAACAAATGTTAGGGTATGCAGCAGGGACAACGTCCTGATGTAGTCATGATTCCCAAGTCCAGCAGGATCTCCTTCTGAAAGCAGGGTGTAGTTAGTGGCAGAGCAGCAGTGGGTTCCTCCTCTGACTGGTGTAGTTTCTCACTCAGTGCAGGCCTCTTTAGGGACAATCTTTCCCTGTGAACTCAGTCCATGAGCCCTCTATGGCTTCCTTTGCAAGCCTTGGAGCCTGATTGGCTGTATGGTCACCTTCTGACCTAATTGCTATGCTGATGAGGGTCAGAGGTGGCAAAGATGGTTGCTGAAGCTGTTGTCCACAGGCAGCCATTCCCAAAATGACTTTATTTACAGAACTAGTTATTCAGGTCAGTCTGTCAGCGCAGCGGTAGGGTTACCTTTTGTAATACCAGCAACCCAAGTTCAGGAACGAGTCTAAGTTCCCGAAGACGGTGTTGGATTGATTATCCCAGAGGACACTGTCCCCTGGGTGAGTTGCAGTGTGACCCCTGCCGCTTGAATGCCTCCGGGAGAGGGTACCCAGTTGGGGGAAGATGACAGGGGCCTTGTGGGGCACATATCTGTTGCATGCTTCACTGCATAAGCACAGCTCAGTGTTACAGGAAGGAACAACTTGGGGGAGAGACATTCTGCCAGTGTGGCAGGATATCACTGGCACATTGAGGCCCTGCACCGCCCATCTGGCATGATGGAGCTCTGCTGCCTCTAGATGAATTGAATCCAAGCTTGGGGGGGTGTCCTCGCAGCGGCAGACCTACCTTGGGGGAGAGAGGCTTACCCTACAGGGCAGGTAAGCAGAGCTCTCTGGGGTCCACGTATTATGGCAGGGCTCAATAGTAGCCAGGATGAGGGAAGCAGAGTTGGGGAATGGAAACCAAATCATAAAAAAAAGCTCCTCTCACTAAGCATAATTCTGTGCCCCAGACATGTTGTTTGCAGTAGTGTTTAAAGGAGTAGCGCAGTCAGAGTTGGAAAAAATATAATGTATGTTGTGCAGAGTGTTTTGATTTGTGTGTGCAGTCCTAGCATGTCTTTCCCATTGTCTGCTATTAGGAGTTTTTTTTCTAAATTAGCCTGGTGGTTTTATGACCCCTGGGAATTTCCATCTTAGCATGGTTTATTGCTCTTCTTGTTCCTGTAGTGCCTCCAGTCCCATGAGACATTGAGGTGTGCAGGACCATGGATTCAGCAAGCGCTGGTTTAAGGTCAATTTTACAATGGCGGAACTGTGATATTAAGTAACTTGTCTTATCCACTGAGCACTAATGGCTACATTTACAGTTTAGCACATACTTGACAGCTGATTGAGTGGGTTATTCTGTAAGAAAACAGCTACAGCATTTACTAGTCATAGCACTGATGATCTCTGGTGATTTGTGAGCTTTTTATGGCTGTATGTAGTTTGAGGAAATGGAACGCTTTAAAACGAACACATTTATTCATGCTAGCTAGACCTAACAGACACATAGAAAACAAAAATATTGATCTAGACTATTTGGTGGAGACTGGAATATCAGGCTCCTCTCTCTAGTACTTGCTGAATCAGTGGTCCCACACGAGTCATTGTCAAATGAGACAGAAGGCATTGTCAGAAAAAGAAGAGTAATAAATCTTGCTAAAATGGAGATCCCCATGGGCCATAAAACTACCATATAACTAGCAGGCTAATTTAGGAAAAAAACTAATAGCAGAAAAGGGAAGGACAAACGCGGACTACACACACAAATCAAAACACTCTGAACTACATATGTTTTTGCAGAATTTGACTGTACTACTCCTTTAAGTGTCCATTTCGTTCAGGACAATGACTGGAAGATTCTCAATTCATTTGGGAGCAGCACTGCACTCCGGCCATTGAGCCTTTGCTATGCGAGCTGTGTGGAACCTTTAAATTAAGCTCCACATGGGGGAAGGGATTACATGTGGCTTGAATTGGATGCCAAATTCTTTTCTATTTATTTTAATTTTATATATATTTTAATTGAGAAGTTGGTGCAGAAGGACATGCATTACAGTTGAGGGTTTCTGGCACATTGTATATCACAGGATATTATATAGATCTTACAAGACACAGTGAGACACTGTCTGCTTCCTGCACAGCTTAGGAAGCAGTTGACGGATAGTATCTTATAATGATTCTGTGAGAAGTAGTCAACCAAGTTGATATGGGCAGGTCCTGGGATAAGTGGAAGAAGGCAAGGCCCCAGCAGTCACAGATTCAAGGCTCATCCCACCTCCAGCTTCGACAGGCTCCTGAAGTGAGCCTCTGGGTACAAAATGTGAATCATATAACATCACACATAGAATCTGAGCATTCCATCTAGAAGTAAAAATCTCTGATCCATTATTTCGGCTAAATGTCATTTTCTCAAACCTGTATGAACCATTCACAATCTCCCTCAAAATTCTGGTTTGATGTCCAACACTGAGTGCTAAATTGTTTATGGATTATCTCCAGCCCATACCACTCTGGCTCGAGAAAAGATAATTTCACAGTCCTGTCCTCGGGCTTACAGACTTCAGCTTCTTACTGCAGTAATCTTTGTTGACCTTGAACATTTGACACAGTTGCCACCCCCCGTGGAAAACTTGCTAATGCTGGCCTCTCTGAGTAGATAATCAATTGGTTTCGAATGACCTATGTATCTTATCGTTTCCAGATGGCACATATTAGTAGTTCTACAACCCTTCTTCTCCACATGGACTTGGGTGCCCCAATGCTAGAGGTTAGAGTAATGAGCTGTGGATGAGCTTGGTACATCCAGCAGACCTAGGTTTGATTCCCACAACTTCTACTTGGCATACTGTGTGACTCTGAGCAAGTCACTTAACCACCCCAGTGCTCCTGGGTCACCCCTGAAAACAGGCACTTGTGCTTAGTGGGCCTTACCTGGTTACCACGCAATTAAAAGAAAAAAAATTCTTTGTCATTCTGAATAACCTCACCAGTTCCTGTGCCTTCTCACATATTCACATGACCATCACCTTGCTTTCTCCATACTAGAGCTGCAGGATGATTTGATCCAAGAATTGAGTACCTTGAACTTGGGGTGTTTGATTCCTGCTGATTATAGCAAATCTTTGAGGCTAAATTTGAAATGGCAAAGGTTTAAGACTGGTCTCAACCCCCTACCCTGTTCTCTCATAAAAATGTTAAAAAAAAAAAAAAAAAAGTTTAAAAGAAGTCAACTGCCTTGCATCATCAATGACTGAGCTACACTATTACCTTCCTCTCTGCCATGCACCCGCTCTTTCCATGGGTGTACTTACTGTGTATGACTGGGGGGGGTGCACAGTTAAATTGGCTGGGAATCCTGTATACTGCCACAACATTTAAATAAATGTTAACACACTCCGGGCATTAAGATAGATGGTTCCTTGTTAGATGTTAGGACTGTATCTACCGGCATTCCCCAGGGCTCTGTTCTGGTCCCCTTACTATTTGGCTTATTCATAAACCACCTGCCTGATGCCTGTCAGTCTGCAAATGTACTTTTCTTTGTAAATGATGCTGTTATCTATTCCAAGAACCCTGACCATGGCAGCTTTACTTCCATCCTCCAGTGTAATTTCGAGACCCTTGAAAAACTATTTTACAAACAAACCAAAAAAAAAATACTAAGACTGCTCTTCACGAGCCCACAAATAAAGAAAAAGGTACCCCCCCTTGTCATCCACAATGATCTGGAACATATACCTGAACAGGTGGAAACCTTTAAATACATTGGGGTGATCCTGGACAGTCCTTTTTTTTTTTTTTAGTTTGCTCCCCACCTTGACAGCCTTGTATCCACGGTAAACTGAAGACTTAGGAGCCTTGTATGTAACTGGGTCAACCTCACTGCTGATGCTAGATGCCTCATAGTGGCAAGCTCAGTACTGTTATTAGTTGACTATGACCTCCCTGTCTGTGTAACTCTGTTCTCAGCAGAGTAAATGTGATATGTAGTAAGCTTGTCAGTTCATGCTTGGGGCTGACAGACACACCCATATCTGCACCCTCTACACCCAAACAAATTGATTACCCTTACCTAATAGAGTAAAGCTGCAGACATGTCTGATAGCCAAGATGGTGCTACTTGGCCTAACTCCCCCCACCCAACCCTAACTCACTACTTCCACCCTGTCGCCAATCTCAACACCACCAGGAGAATGGCTCGGAATGCCTTTGATCTGCCTTTTCACCATACTCAGCTGGGCAAGTGTTCATTTGCTGTTAGTACAGCTGGCTGATTAAATGAGCTGGCTGATACCTTGCCTAATCTACCCGGGTTTGACCAGTTTAGGAAAACACTATGGGCAGCCCTAATAGTTCAATGTAACTGTAACCACTAATCATCCTAAGCCCCTCCACCGTATACACTTTGAACTATGTCAGACTGTGGCTCTGAGGCCATGTCCCATTATTATGCTTGTTTTACACAGTTTCTGTTTACCTGCCTTACTGCAAAATTGTGTACTAGTGCTCTAACCTGTTTATTACGTACTTGTTTGACTATAGTGTACTTGCTTGACTTCATTCCACTGGAACTCATTTATTGTATTTGTAATGTTTTGGTCATTGACATGGAGTCTTTGTAAAAGAGCACTTGTGCTCAAAGGTATTCTTCTAAATTTTCAATAAATGAAAATGTATTGTGGGCATTGGGGGGTAGGGGCGTGACACCAGTGCAGTGTTAAATTATTTATGTTCTCTGTAAAACGAGTTTGCAGGTTTGGGATATATGCAGAGAACTGAAAATTGTTTTCCTATTGCTGTCCCAGACTTGAGGACATTCAGCTAGAAGGGGTTTTGTTTGAGCATTCCTGTGTTCTCATGGGGGGAGGCAGGCTTGATGGTGGATAGCTGAGTCCCTTTGATCTAAAAGGTTCTACGTTTTGGATATAAACAAATGGCTGGGCAGGCCAGATGCACCCTGCCAAGCTTTGAGCTGTGGGGACAATTAAAGCAAGTCCAAATCCCCATCATGAGTTTGGACCAGTTCTGTCTTGGAAGTGGTCTCAAAATTCAAAGAACTGTCCAAGGTGTGGTATGAGAGGCAGGGCACATGATGCTGTGGAAGTGGTTGGCCTGGCATGGGTATTTCTGTCCAGTATTCTCATGTGTAAAGTCAGTCTTTCTTATCTTGGGGACTTGGAAGCCACACAATCATGGTCCAGTCTAGGACTCAAGAGATCTCAGTTAGGGGTAAGTTTAAACCATCTACTTATGATCTAGTTATACTTGGTGACTATTGTTCTCTGTGCATTATAACTGTTCAAAAGTTTTGCTTTCCATTTTCTGTAATGTACTGTATTCCCCTAGTTTTTAGTGTGTATAATCCTGTACCATATGTAAATATAATGGAGTGTTAAATATTGTTTTAATATACTTCATGCTCTCTGTGACTGTGTCTTTAAGTGTGTGACTCCTGGGATGCCATGTCTGGGTTCACACCCCTGCCTGGTGGCTGTACAGATCCCAGCTGGTTGAGGGAGTTGGATTCATTCTTTCTCGTGTGGCAGAGGGGTTCATCTGAGAATAAATAATCTGGGTGCCTCCACCTAGAGAGAATAAGTGGGCCAGATGTTGTGTGCAGTACCACCTTCTGGGATTCAGTACCTGCCCATCTCCCTGCACTGGACTAGGCCTCCCCCTGGGGACCACTAAGACACTTGTTACCTTCACAAACACGACAGTCAGGTGATACAAACTGGATGCACACAAAGGAGTAAAATTAAACAAATTAACACTACTTTTATGTAAGAACACAGGCCTGGAAGGTGGAAGAAAATGAGGGGGTCAGACAATTGCAAGTCACCTTTAACATTCCCACTCTATAGTAGTGCCCCTGTGAGCCACTGTACTGTGGGTTGCTAACACTCTCTTAGATTCTACACAGTCTGTAAAGCACCCGCTTAGTCAAGGGGCACAAAGAAGAGAAGAATTATACTACACAGGGTGCAGTAACTCTTCAGCTGGTACCACTAATAAAGCTACAGTTTCATGTGTGACACAAAAAACCAGTGACTCTGGTACCTAGTATAGAGGGGTTGTGGGATAACAGATGGACCAGACACCAAACTTAAAGTTCAACACACAATATCTGTGTGATGTTTATTCAAAATGCAGCAGATAACCATCAGCAATGGCATATCCCTTTGTCAGTAAATCAGTTTGTAGCAACAGATTATGCAAGTATTTCCTCTACACTTAGCCAGCACCTGCTGACTCACTGATCTCTGATCTAACTTATCTGTTGAGCTTTAGTCTCCCCTATGCAGGCCTTGTTTGCTTGGGTGGTGGGTGCTCAAATAAAAAAACAAAACAAGCTAAAGACAAAGAACCTCAGTGCAGAAGCACTGAAACAAGGGTAACCCCCAAAGGGCATTGACAATAAGCCAGGTTTCAAAGAAACACAACATCAAACATACTTCCATAATGCAAAGCATCGTTAGGATATATGCAAATCACCATGACATTTCAAACTTGTTCAGTTTACAGCAATTTACATGCATTTTAAATAGCACAACAAACTTAATTTTTATCATATAGTCCCCTAGTAATTTTTTTACCTTTATCAAAAGCACCTAGTGTCATGGTATTTTCAACATTTACAGGCTTTATACACATAAGGTATATACATGAATGTATTTTATGATGTAGTGCCATTGCATACTAAATCCAACAACGAGGAACACAGCCTGTTGTTTTATATCAGCTCGGAGGCCACAACAATAACCTCCCTGTACAAGGACCTGAGACGGAAAAGGAAAATTAAAGGGGACACTGTCGCATAGTCAAGAAAGGGAAGGGAGTGCCCGTAGGTGGCCAACCTTAAGGACTAGAAATTGTAAAGGATAGATTAGGCTAAGAAATAGAAGAACTGTTGCAACAGATTTAAGAAAACGTCAGTCCTCAAGAGTGGCAGGATCTCCCTGTCACACCCAGGAATGACACTAGTGTGCCGGTGCATGCCTGATAGCTACTTTGCCCAGGTTCTATCAGTGGTGCACATGATGAAAATTAGCAAACTTATGATTTAAGCCCCCTCAAAAAACAGGCCATAGAGTCTAGCACAATTTAAAGAACTTAAAAGCCAAAAGGAAGAAGCTTGAAACACAACTGTAATCCAAAGGCAGTAATGGTAATCCAAAACTGGAAAAGTACTAAGGCTCCAGCCAGTGATACAGTGCTAGCACTCACATGACCCATGGATGCAGTAGCCAAGGTGGGGAACAGCACACAGCGGCAGGTCAGGCAGTAATCAGGAACAGGCCCCAGTGACCTGTGGATTAACCACGTCTAACTCTACCACAGGTTCTGCGACAGCACAGCCCTTCTGGCTCAGTTCTCAGTCACAGGAGCACTACACAGGCTTCCCAGTTCCCAAGGAGCCCAGACCTCAGCAGCTGACCCCCTCCTCAACGGACCAACTCCCCTCCAGATCAGAAGTACCCATGTACTCTGGGCACACACCCCGTGATTCCTTGTTCCCCGCTGCATGCCACTAGATAAGGGTTAGCAGGCCCTTGACCTGGATTTGGAGCAACTGGGTAGGATGCAGGTCTCAGTCTCCACTGAGTACAGCTCAACAGCATTAGTATGTATCAGTGGCCCACAAGCTCACACACTCAGCAATTTCTTCTCCCAGGTGCTCATCTTACACAGCCTATGAACAATGTAAGCCTAGGATAAGGCTCACAGTGAGTTTACCGAATGAACCCTGGTGAGGCTCCAGAGCTGGCTCTGGATTTTTTGGTTTTGTTTTGTGCCACAACCTGAGCCACATTTTTTATTTCCCCACTTTGATTTAATTGTCACCAGTACTGTTGCGTGAGCGTGACAATACATGGTGATGTTTCACAGAACATGTCGCAAAAGCTTCATGAAATGCAAATTCTGTGTCTGGGGGTCCTCGGTTGATATCATGATTAGATTATGTGGTGTGTCTGTGTTTAGACAGTTCCTCAAATGAGTCTTAATGAGGTTTTGCTTGCTGAATCCACGTTCACAATCCACAGTTGATACTGGCATTGCCATGAAAATAAATGTAAGAATACGTAAACAGGTAAACCCCTTCCCCTTCTGTGATAAATATACACACATCCGTGATAGTTTTCAGCTGATGTTTTTGTCTTTTACATCAGTGCTCTGAAGTGGCTGTACTCCTTTCTGCATGTTTCTTCTAATCCTCCTGATTGAAGTTGATGGGATGAACTCCATTCCGATCAAGCGCTGGCAAACATGCCTGAAAATTGATGAAGAAGCAGCAGCAGTATCATCATCAGATGAAGAAGAATCATGAGAATTTTGCCATGATGAAGACGAAGAGGAACAATCATCTAGTAAGATGAACTTT
This sequence comes from Neoceratodus forsteri, assembly GCA_016271365.2. Classification (NCBI taxonomy): domain Eukaryota; kingdom Metazoa; phylum Chordata; order Ceratodontiformes; family Ceratodontidae; genus Neoceratodus; species Neoceratodus forsteri. The sequence continues at coordinate 1,474,435,565 of CM028131.1, forward strand.
GGCCTGAAAACTCATTAAGACCCTCAGGACTTCTGAACTGTGTCACTGAACCTTTTATTGATGGTCTGGATACGTCTCTGAACCAATGGTCGACAGACTGAATCGGCTCCGTTGTTTGCTGCTGTCTTTCAGTATGTTACCAGAAAATTCTAATTCAGAATTAACTTCATGTGCTGTGGTGTGTAGTCTCTAAACTTCGTAATGGACACACCAGTCCTTGCTTCGAGTTCAGAAAGTTTCCAAACAGAGATGGCCATCATGTCATGCATTTGCCAAAATGGAAGTCTTTTCACTAGAAAGCCCTATTCATAAAGCCAAGCTGGTGGAGAACATCAGAAAGAAAAGGAGAAACGTAGATAAATTCATATGTAGAAACTGATTTTAGCAATTTTAGCAAAGCATTGATTTTTACACTTTTCATTCCAGCAAGCACGCAGAGCAGACTTGAATAATTCACCAGTAATGCGTCAACTGCTCCTTCAAATGATAGCCATCTTGTGTGGAAAACCTCAGCAAATTTCTACTGTTTCTTATTCAGAACATTCTAAATTGGTGAATTTTCAAAAAACTTGCAAATGCCGGTAAGCAACTCTTAGTATTTGATGAGATAAGGAATGCTGTCAGCGGCATCAATAGCTACTAGTGCCATTCTGTGTGAAATGCAGTGACATGACAATATATCTGGATATATGCCCTTTAGCATAGTGACCACTCCAGACCTAAAGAGCAGGTTCACAGTACAGCCCACCTCAAACATACAATAACCCTTACCTGGCCCCAAGTGCAGTGAAACATTTATTTTACTTAATTGCCGCCTGTGTTTGATAATAGATTGTATTTTGCTCCGTGGGACCAACAGCCAAAACACTGCCACTTCCCGAATTACCAGACATGCCCCCATGTTTGCATGTTTTGTGATGTCAGAAAATGGAGAGCACAGGGATGCGCTCCATAGAGTTGAATGGGGACAGTTTTTAAATGCATTTTATTACGATTAGAGTTCCAATTATAACAAATCAAGGCCACCACTCGATTCAACAGGATCCTGTTAGTTGAACGGTGGCCTTGATTTCTTATAATTAGAACTCTAAATCATAATAAAATGTTTTAAAAACTGTCCTCATTCAACTCTATAGACTGCTTCATGTTTCCGCTTTGTGACATCACAAAACGTAGCAGAGGGCATGTCTGGAAATTTGGGAAGTAGCAGTGTTTGAGTTGTTGGCTCCATGGAGCCAAATACTATCTATTTTATTATCAAATACAAGCAGCAATTAAAACATTTTTTACTGCACTCGGGGCCAGGTAGAGGTTATTGTATGTTTGGGTGGGTGGTGCCGTTCACAGGAAGAACCTGCTCTTTAACCCCAGTCATGGTTGCAGCCCCATCTGTGGCAACATGGCAAATCTTGTTGAGGTCTTTGTGATGCTTCTCTTTCAAAACATAAGTTGATTCTCAATAACCTCTGTAGTAGCACCAGGAAGATATGTCAGAGACAACAAATGTGTTTCAGACAGCCTTGATTTCAGTTTTGTAAACTGTACATACACAATAAGATTTTGCTCTACTGATGGGATTCATCCCAGAATTCTAAAACAACTAAGGGTAGAACTAGTGACACCACTGACTACCCTCTTTAACAAATCATGGGAGGATGGGGTGGTACCTGAGGACTGGAGGAGGGCAGATGTGATTCCCCTTCACAAAAGTGGGAGCAAGACAGAGGCAGGAAACTACAGACCTGTTAGTTTAACCTCAGTGATAGGGAAAATGATGGAATCACTTCTGAAGGAAAGAACTGTCGAGTACCTAGAGGCCAGAGGGACACAGGACCCAAGGCAGCATGGATTCACAGCGGAAGGTCATGCCAGACTAATCTAATAGATTTCTTTGACTGGGTGACCAAAGTAGTAGATCAGGGAGGGGCTGTGACATGGCCTACCTAGACTTTAGCAAGGCATTTGACACAGTCCCACACAAAAGATTAATATACAAGTTAGCCAGCCTGGGAGTGGGTCCCAAGATGATAGCCTGGGTAAAGAATTGGCTGAGTATAGGACGCAGAGGGTAATAGTAAATGGAGTCCACTTGAAGAAAGGGGGTTACTAGTGGGTACCGTAGGGTTCAGTATTAGATCGTCCTCTCAATGTCTTTATAGCTTACATTGCAGAGGGACTGAAGGAAAAGTATGTCTCTTTGCAGATGACACAAAGATCTGCAACAGAGTTGATGCACAAGGTAGGGTGGAAAGGATGAGAAGGGACTTGGCAAGGTTAGAGGAATGGTCAAATGTATGGCAGCTTAGATTCAATGTTAAGACGGCAAGGTAATGTACCTGGAAACAAAACCCAGGGAAGAGTACACAATGGGGGTGAGATACTAACAACAAGAAAATGGAAAGGGATCTGGGGGTAGTCATATCAGATGACTAAAAGGTGGGCAAGCAATGAGAGGGCAGTAAGGAGGGTTGGGGATACTGGGATGCATAGGAGAGGCATCACCAGTAGATAACAGGAAGTTGTTATCCTCTGTACAGACAGCTGGTGAGACCCCATCTGGAGTACTGCGAGCAGTTCTGCAGACCCAATCTCTGCAAGGACATAGACAGGATGGAAGCTATCCAGAGGAGGGCAACTAAAATGGTGCAGGGTCTGCACCGGAAGACATATGAAGAGAGACCAAAGGAGCTTAATATGTATAGCCTCGAGGAAAGGAGGGAGAGGGGGGACATGATAGAAACTTTCAGTACCTCAAGGAAATCAACAAAGTCCAAGAGTCTTTCAAAAAAAGAGGTGTGCAAGAACAAGGGGGCACAATTTGAAGATGCGGGGGCAGCTCAGAGGTAATGTAAGGAAGTATTTTTTCACAGAGAGGGTTGTGGATGCATGGAACGGCCTTCCGGAGTCAAAAACAGTGATTGAATTCAAGCATGCATGGGACAGTCATATGGTAATTCTAGGGGGTGGGGTAGAAAGAAGTAGGCTGCTGGTTAACTAGTATCTGCAGCTTATCCATTCGGTAGGGAAATGGGCAGACTGGTGGGACAAGCGGTCCTTATCTGCCGTCAGATTCTATGTTTCTATATTTCTATGTATGTAGTATCAGTTGATTCATCTAGCAGTATGCTAAAACAGGGACTGTGTTTCAGTTTCGTAATGATACCACCCTCAGTCACAGAAGCAACTGCTGATTGGAAATCTCTAATTGAAGTGTGGTGACTGTAGTCAGTGTATGAATCTACTTTGAGTTTTGAGGTCTTCAACTCCATGTGCAATGGCAGGGTCGATTTATCTCTGGGACTGCTGTACTTGGGAGACTCAGATCTTACTTCGAGAGGGCTCTTGCAGTAGGTAATTACATATAGGACTGACGCCGGCAGGTGGCAGGTCGCCACAGAAAAATTTCTAGCTAGCAGTCCCTGGCGAGGGACCGCCCCCACATCAGGTGACTGGCGTCAGGAGATGTCGGTATAAAGGGGCAGTCCCCACACCCGCCTTCCAGTTCTTTTTTCCTACCGCTAGCCTCGCAGCCGCTGAAAAGTTCGCTCACCAGCCCTATCTTCGTTTTTACCGAAATAATTGCTTTTTCACTAACGCTAGTACAATCGCCGTGTATGTCATCCCCTGCACCTTCTGAGCATAACAATAAGTGCGACCGTAAGTGCCTAACCAATATACACAAGGACGGCCATTCCCTGTGCCTGTTCTGCCTAGGCACCGATCACCCGGTCGAGAAGTGCCAGCACTGCCTCAGTTTCAATGCAGCTACCCGGAAAAGGTGGCAGCAATCCCTGGAAGCCCATATTCTGAAGAAGAAAATGAGTTCAATGGAGAAGGAGCTCAAAAAACTGAGGCAGGCGTCCACTTTCCCCGAAGGCCATCAGAAGAAGGAGAGGCACTGGGACAAGGGCTCCTCTACCGCGTCTCCCTCGGGAGTCGCTGGGACACAGGCAACGTCCCCTCTGGGGGACCGCTCCTCGACGCCCGCCTCGGAGGTTTCCAAGGGGGTGTCGGCCCGCCTGTCTGGCTCACGCTCGGGCCTTGCGGGCGCCTCCGGGCAATTGGAGGCCTCCGACCCTGGTTCGGCCGCAAGCTTGCGGCCTACCACTGTGGGCGACTCTGGTAAGCTGGGCATCAGCTCCTCTGACGTCCACCCGGAGAGGGCCGGTAAGACGCCCGACCCTTTGGGGCGGCGCACGGCCTCCACTGCACCGGACCAGGCCGATCGCTCTACTCGACCTGCCTCCGGTGATGGCTCTCATAAGTCGGACGCCGGCTCCTCCGGCGCCCACCGGGAGCTCGTCCTTAAGCCTCACGTCGGTTATCCGACGTCCGGCTGGTGAAGGAACAGACGACGGACCCTCCCACGTCCGTCGTACCTGGTTCCCCGCAGCCTTCACTGCCGTCTGGGGAACCAGAGTCTCCCCAACTCTACCCCGGGGATTTTTCCCCTCCATCCCCGGGTGAAGCTGGGGATCTTCCTCCTCCGTCAGTCCTTCTGCCACCTGGTGCACCGGACCTGACATCTGCTCCCCGGATGCCGGCCCCGACACCGGTCCTTCCGACGCCAGGGCCTCTGACATCGGCCCTGACACCGGCATCACAGACTCCGGGAGACATCCCGCTCCTGTCGGGCCCTCCAGGCATTCCACTGTGGACCCACCCGTGAGGCCACCGGCCAGGCCGTCTGCTCCGGCAGCCCCCAGCTCCCGGTACCTCCGTCAGATCCGGCGCGGGCATACCTGGACTGCAGTAGCCGCGCCACAGTACCCAACGCCGGCTACCTGCAGCCAGGTTTTGATATGCTCCATACGGTTACAACCCGTATCCTTATCCCCCACCTCCTCCACCGCCCTCGCGGCCGCCGGTGGACCTGCAGGAGACTCTGGCCTCCTGGTGGGCTGAGGCCAAGGCTCAGCTCACCAAAGAGGTTGAGAGCCGCCTTCCGGCGACGGTGCCGTCCCAGGTTCCCGCATGTCCGAGGCGGCACACTCCCTCACCACCTCCGGATTCCAGGGTTCTTCCGTCCGGATCCAGAGAAAGGCAGGACACGCTTCCCCGGGGACTTCCCAAAGGGTCCGTTCCTTCCCCAGGTCGGGAAAGGGAGTCTTTTTCCTCTTCATCCTCCTCTTCACCCTCGGAGTCCTCCGACGGTTGCTCTGAGAGAGACGACGAGCCACGCTGTCCGTCAATGCCCAGGCCAAAGTCTCCTCCGGAGGATCCTTCTTTTACGGAGTTGCTTAGGAAAATCCAGGAGGTTCATCAGTGGCACTCCCTGGAACCAGATCCTCAGCGTCTGAAATTCGCTGAACATCTGGATCTGCCCGTGACAGCTCCTGCCTTGGTGCCACCCTGGATAGAGCCTCATGCCGACCTCGTTACCACAATATGGAAACAGCCGTCGGCTCTAGCCCCACTTCCTAGGAAGTCGAACAGGCTATATCAGGCTCCAGAGGGTATTGATTTTCTGGATTCGCACCCTCGTGCCGACTCGGTAGTGATTAGCACTGCTCACGGCCGGTCAGCAAACCCCAAACATCTTAGCTCGTCACCACCTGATAAGGAATCACGCCTTCTGGACCAGTATGGGAGAAAGATTTATGCTTCCTCCACGCTGGGGATCAGGGCCCTAAACTATGTTGGCCATATGGGGGACTACCAGAAGGCTATTCTGACTCAGGTGGAAGCCAAACTGCACTCCTTGCCTGACTCCCAAGTCAAGCAGGAGTTGGCTGATCTTGTCTGCTCTGCTCGTTCGGCCAGTCGCCACATGCTTTGTGTGACATACGATGCAGTGGACGCTATGGATGAGCTCAGCCTGCCATAGCCCACGGCGCCATGCTCTGGTCCGCGGTCAGGTTGGTTCCGAGGTGCAATCTGCTATCCAGAAGCACCCTTCCGGTGTCGGGTATTCCAGGATGATGTCATGACATCATCAACGATTTGTAAGAGAAGGGGATGGCACTGAAGTCCGTTGATTCCATGTACCGCCCCATCAGCAGCAGCACCGCCCCTTTCGAGACGGAATCGCCAATGGTGAAACCACAGGAAGGCGGGCCACAAACGCTGGCCCCCACAGCTGCTAAGCCCCCACCCAAAAAGCAGTGGGTGCTTCAGCCAAGGTGCTGCCGCACACCACCTGACTCTTTTCCTCCCCACTACCTCCGGACTCCCCGGAGGAACCAGTAGGAGGGAGGTCTTCCCTCCACCTTCCGGGATGGGAGAGGATAACCACAGATTCTTGGGTGCTCCAGCTCATAGCAGAGGGACACTCGATAGAGTTTCTTCAGAAACCACCCCACCACCCTCCTCTGAAGTCGTCGTATTCACGGGAACATCTTCTTTTGGTCCAGGAGGAAATTTCGGCTCTCCTGCTGAAGCAAGATATAGAGCCCATCCCCCTTCATCTGCGAGGGATGGGTTACTATTCCCATTTCTTCCTGGTCCCAAAGAAGACTGGAGATCTCAGACCAATTTTGGATCTCAGTTCCCAGAATCTTTTCGTAGAATACAAAAGGTTCAGGATGGTCTCTCTGCAGAGTCTTCTGCCCCTCGTCTGGCCAGGTCAATGACTTTGTGCTCTGGATATGCAGGATGCTTATCTGCACATTCCCATTCGCCCATCTCATCACAAATACCTTTGTTTTGCATTCCAGGGGGACCACTACCAGTTCAAGGCACTCCAATTTGAACTATCCTCTGCCCCCTGAGTGTTTACCAAATGCCTGGCAGTGGTGGCGGCCCACCTGCGTACCAGGGGTGTGCAGGTTTTCCCGTTCCTGGACAACTGGCTCCTGGCGACCTCGTCCAGGGAGGAACTCCTGCGTTGCTTCTCCCTTACCCAGCAGGTTTTTGCCTGCCTGGGTATTACCATCAACCATTCCAAGTCTCATCTGGTCCCATCCCAGAGTCTACAGTTTATTGGGGCGATTCTCAACACGACTCACGGCAAGGCCTTGCTGCCTCCAGACAAGGCGCCCACCCTCCAGACCCAAAGGTCAAGGTCCGGGACCGCAGGACGGTCTCTGTGAGGTCGGTCCTTCACCTTCTCGGGCTCCATGGCTGCTATCCCGACGAGTTCCTCGCGCCGCCCACATGTGAATTTCAGTGGACTCTACGCCTCAATGGGATCAGCTAGTGGACATCTAGATCACCCAGTTATGGTCTCCTCACCGATGCTTCGAGACTTGCAATGGTGGATGGTTCGAGAGAACCTGTATCGGGAGTTCCTTCTCGCCTCCCTCCCAGAGTCTAACCACAGATGCCTCGGCAAGGTTGGGAGCCCATCTAGGCTCTCTCATCGGACCCAGGGCTCCTGGTCCAAGCTAGAACAAGCTCTCCACATCAGTGTGCTCGAGCTTTGGGCAGTGTTGTACGCTCTCCAAGCCCTTCACCAATACATCCTTCCCGGCCACCTAGCCATCCAGACGGACAACATGTGCGTGGTGTGGTACATCAACAAACAGGGAGGGACTCAGTCCTACCCTCTTTGCATGGAGGCAATGAGGGTTTGGGATTGGGCAACACAACACGATCTTCACCTCATGGCAATTCATGTTCCGGGAGTCGACAACACCCTAGCAGACAAGCTAAGTAGCTCTTCTGCTCTGACTCACGAGTGGAACTGACCAAGGGGTCTTAGACAATATCTTCTGACTTTGGGGAACACCACAGGTCGACCTGTTCGCATCCCCTCTAAACGCAAAACTTCCTGTCTTCTGCTCGCTCATTCCAGAGCGAGGCGCTTTTTGGAGCGACGCTCTGTCTCTAGACTGGAAGGACAGATTTGTCTATGCCTTCTCCCCAGTTCCACTTATCCCACGAGTCTTGCAGAAACTAGCTTCAGAAGGAGTGCGAATGATTCTGATCGCTCCTTTCTGGCCCAGGCAAGTTTGGTTCTCTCTCTTCTACAACAATACTCAGAGGATCCTCCTCTTCCTCTTCCTCTATCTCAAGGTTTACTGACCCAGGATCATGGGACCCTGGTCCATCCAGGCCTCAGATCCCTTCAACTGCATGCTTGGCTCCTGCAGACTTAGCCCAATCCTGTTTTGGAGCGTCTCCCAAAGTGGCAGAGATTTTGGTGAAGGCCAGAAAACCCTCCACCAGATCCACTTATGCCATGAAGTGGAAAAGATTCACTATCTGGGCTGCTTCCAAGAACGTGGAACCCTTCTGTTCAGCGGGGCTTCTGCTGGAGCATCTACGTTATCTGTTTGACTTGGGTCTCAGTCATTCTTTTCTGAAGGTACACATGGCGGCCATCTTGGCCTATCATGTTCCCTTTGCAGACAAAGCTTTCACTCAACTGGAGGTCTCTAAGACCTTTCTCAGAGGGGTCCTTCATCTGAGGCCCCCCATCCGCACTCCTGCTCCCCCTTGGGACTTGAATTTTGTTCTTGAGAAACTTGCTTTCCCTCCTTTCGAACCTGCAGCTTCTGCAGATTTGAAGTTCCTTTCGTGGAAGACTCTCTTCCTGGTGACCATCACTTCTGCTCAGAGAATTTCTGAGCTCCAGGCCCTAATGAGTAAAATCCCATACTTGATTTTTCACAAGGAACGTGTTGCTCTTCACACAAATCCTAAGTTTCTCCCTAAAGTAGTAGCTGAGTCTACTCTAAATCAGTCCATAGAGTTACCTGCCTTTTTTACGCAGTACTCTAATCAAGGGGAGTATTTACTCCATACTATGGATGTTCACCGGATTCTGAGATACTACACCAACAGGACGAAGGATCTCTGAAAGACTGATCAATTGTTCGTCTCTTTTGCTCATAAAAGAGAAGGCAATGCTGTTTCCAAGCAGTGCCTATCTAAGTGGTTGGCTCATTGCATCACTTTCTGTTATGACAAATACAAGACCCTCCCGGGTCAAGTAAGAGGCCACTCCACTAGAGGAGTAGCTGCCTCAGTGGCTTGTTTCAAGAATGTGTCTGCGGCAGACATCTGCGCTGCTGCCACCTGGACTTCCGTCCATACCTTTACTAAACACTACAGTTTGGATGTTGCCTCTCGCCGTAGAGCAGACTTCGGGCTGGCTGTTCTGCAAGGCCTCCTATCTTGAGGCGTGCACAGCTAGAACTGCTTTTTGGAGTAGCTTCCTCATCCATGTGCCTGTCTTTGTTCCAGACTGCTTGGGATTCAGTCCTATATGTAACTACCTACTGCAAGAGCCCTCTCGAAGGAAGATAGTACAGTTACATAAGAACTTACCGTAACAGTGGATCTTCGAGAGAGGCTCTTGCCGTAGGTAATACCTTCCCGCCCTCCATCCCCCTAGGCTTTTTCAGCTCCTTTTCCAGTGAGGGAAATATCCGCTTCTCTCTCATCTGGCCTTTCTGGCCCATGGCGGGAAAGAACTGAAGGCGGGCGCCGGGATCGCCTTTATACCGACGCCTCCTGGACGCCGTCACTTGATGTGGGGGCGGTCTCGCCAGGACTGTTAGCTAGAAATTTTTTCTCTCAGGTCTCAGCGTCGTCAGCGCTAAAGTCCTACATATAATTACCTATTACAAGAGCCTCTCTCGAAGATCTACTGTTACAGTAAGGTCTTACGAACTGTACTTTTGCAGCTAGCACTCATTTTTTAGAACAGCTTTGTTGCAGCCCTGATTTTTCACAGCATTAATCTGCCCTTGCTGTAATTGTTTTGCCAATACCTGGCGTTCTTTGCCAGAAATATTCCCTTCGGATGTTTCATGTTTAGCGATGCTTTCTGCTTCCATGACTGAACAGCCTGTTGTGAATAGATTTGTTAATTTTGCATGTAACCCCCCTACAAAATTGGGGTTTACAAAGATGTCTTCCTGGGCTGCCTAATGCCCACTGTCAGGATGGTGTCCTGTGTCTGCAGTAGCTGTATGTGCCTGCATGAGAGTGCTATAGAAAGCCTCTGTGCCTGTCTCTTTAAGAGAGTCATTATGCTGTGTTAGAAATTAGTCTGGCTGGGTCCCAGTAGTTTAGGGCTCGTGACCGGCCAAGCGAGTGGTATTTCTGCTCCATTCTGCAGTCGCTATATGCACAGAGGGAGCTCTGTTAGGAACTGTGTTCATTTACTGTTTATCTGCCTTATTAATAATAGTATAGACGTTTGTTTAACCTGCCTTCTCTTGCAGCTTGGACGTTTTGCATAAGAGATACCTTTTTGGTTCTAGATTGTCAGAGTTGGACCAATCAAACCTCAGGGGACCTAAAATGGAGACTGTCCCCAGAGGTCTTGTGGGATTGAATTTCTGTAGCAATTGTAGTTTTTAAGGTTTGGCACCTAAATGGACCTGGAAGGGCAGCCCTTGCTGTGACAGACAGTTACTTCAGCCAACCAAACCTTTTGGATCTCACTCAGGAAATCCCCAGAACTGCTTGCAGCAGAGCCAGTTGTGAGCTGGAGTTTGGAGAGTGAACATCTTGAGCCATCGAGCAGCTGCTCCTGCATAGGAGCGCAGGAGAGTCGTCAGGAAGGCCACACTGGCCTGCCTGTCACATCTTCCAGTGAGAAATCCTGTTAATGTGAAAACTGGACTTAAATCTAATTCCTTTGTTTGAGATCTGAAGCCTGAAGAGAAAGAGAGTGATCATTGCCTGAATTTTGGACCAGAGACTTTCTCCAGAAGCAGTCAGCCTGCAAGGTACCGAAGTGAGTCACGGATTGAGAGGTTTGCGCAGAACATCTGCTAAATTGTAACCAGACTTTACCTGAACTGTGACAGAGTTGTCTTGCTTATAAGTGTACTGAATGTGCTGTGTGTGTCATGATACGGTCCCCCACTTTCAAGTGTGTTATGGTAGCTGGAAGCTGCTCCAGCACTCGCACAGACTAAATCCGAACTGCCTGCTCTGGTTTGGGCCCTGCCATCTCAGCCTAGACTGCCGCTCCCATCGCAGAGACATTTTCCGATGAAAGACCAGTTCAGGGATTCGGCTCCCTGCTCAACACCATCGAACAGGTAGTGACCACCTCGGTAAGCCGTGTGGACCCTGCTTCCCCTGGCAAATCAGAACACCATCCAGAGGTCTTCATCTTGTCAGTCCTGCCTCCTGGTCTGGGTAGCATTAGCACCAAACAGGGTAGCTCCCTGTAACAAAGCTGCAATCATGGTGTGTCATCTGATTTATGTGTTTGGGTTTATTACAATGAACTGAGCCATCCGGCTCTGGATTACATATTCTGGGTTGATGTGCATGCTAATTATTTTCTTTCCTAAGGGCTCCAACAACAGCTGCAATACCGGCCTACCCCGGGCATCGCTTCAGGCTAGCCTGCTTACAACTGGGTACCCAGGGTTGTGTGACTGCGTACAAGGGGCACTCTGTGCCTGCATTTTCAGCCTGAAATAATCAGATCTATAAATCATCTACTAGATTTATGCCCCACCCCGTTCACATTCCCCTGAATAAAACAGACTGTGTTGCTTTTTGCATTTAATCTGGCTAGTGTGTACCTTTTTGGTGGGGGGTATTGTACTGCCATTGAACTGTTGCATTACAGGTCTTATTTTACAGGGGGTCTTCAGGGCAGCTGCAGACGATCCAGCCCTGGTGGGAAGTGCAAGGAATGTGAGCAAGTCATTACTGCCATATGGTATATGTGAAATTTTTGCTGCTATACTGTTTAGACTACTAGAGGGGTTGGGGGGTTATAGCATCCCAGAGGGCTATACCAACAGCAGTTACGCTACCCCAGAACCATTCCTCTGGGTGGAGGCACCCGTTCAACGAGCTCAGGCCCCTCAACCTGCGCCTAGTCACGCAGGCAGGGGTAGTAGCCCTTAGGATAGCGCCACCTAGGGGTTACATCTTGGAGGCACAATTTGGGATTAGTGCCCCCTAATGGTCAAAATCAAGAATTACTGTGAAAAGTTTAATGAGTACCACTGTAGAAATGACTGTGCATCAGTTGGTGGGATGGTGTACAGGGCATGATATTGACCCCCACAATGCCTTGTTAATACTGGATATATCCCTGGGCACTAGTAAAGACACTGTGGAAGGGGCACTTTCAAAAATTGAATGCTTGGGAAAAGCTGCGGTGGTAAGCCGACGTGCTGACTTGAATGCCCAGACCTTAATGGTCTTAGTGGAGTGTAGCGACCCCATGGACAGCACTAAGGTGCCCCAGACTATTGCTGCTGAGTGGTCCCCCCAGCCACCTGGAGGGTGGTGACTAAAGATAGTAATCCCTTAGAAAACGAGCCCCCGCCATTATATGAGACCTTTGAGGAAAAGTTTGCCAAGTTGTTACTGGAGGAGGGTAAAACCATAGAGGACTTTAAAAAGTTAATGCCACCTGGTGGTGTTCCTTCCCCGCTGCCCACGCCAGCCCTAGCATCTGTCCCTTCACCAGCTCCCATGCCCACACCAGTACTGACATCCACTCCTGTGCCCATAGTTAGTCACGACTCTTACCGCAGGCTGAGGATATTCTCGTGCACTTGTCCCACCCCCCTAGGGGGAGGATGATGGGGAGACCTGGATAGACTGTGATGCCTCCTTGATATCCGAATGTCAGTGTTCTGAAGCGGAGAAGAGAAAGAGGTTGAGTGAAAGCCTCCAAGGTCCTGCTCTGGCTGATATCCATGCCAAGCGGGCTACTAGGCTACTAACCCCGAAGCAACTGCGCAGGACTATTTAGATGCATTGGAAAATGTGTTTGGGAGTCCAGATTCAGATGAGGACCTATGGTGGAGGGTAAGAAACAGTCAGCAATACCAAGGGGAGCCCTTATCAGTGTATGTACCTCGAGTTGAAAAGGTGCTACAGGAATGCCTCAGAAAGGGTAGCGTGGCCTCAGACAAGTTAGATCGGACTAGGTTGGACTGGATCCTTAAGTCTGCCCCGTTCTCTGAAATATTACTGCTTCAGGTACAACTTGCAACCCGGCTGGATTCGCCTCCCTTCCATGACGAATTAATGAGAGAAATTCAGGGGGTTGAGCAAAGGTGGCCATGTGGGGGGCTTTTTCACATATCTGCTGCTGCTGCCCAGGTGACAGAGGGTGATCAGGTGAGTGAGGTTCAAAGGTGGAATCTAGCACCTGATGAGCACTCAGAGACTGCTAAGGACATTCCGTTGTGGGCCGAGCTGTTGAGAGAAGTGAAAGTGGGTGCCTCTACGAAAGTTCCTCCAGACAAAGACCCTGGACCCTCTCAGAGTGTGTCTGCTATGGGGGTTGGGGTACATGCTCAGTCATCTTCCACTGAAGGCAGCTCCAAGACTGAGATCAGTGAATTGACGGCCACCATAAAAGAGTTGCTGAGACATATTACATCACCTCCAACTCCGCAGGCAGTGGGTGAACCCCGATCTTCTGTTGTTAATGCTCCTGTTTCAGCACCCAATGTGTACTCTGCCCCACCCTCTAACTGTGACTGGAGACCAGCTCCTAATGTAGTGTTTCAGCTAAGGCGGGCTCAAGAACCTGTAATTTGTCACAATTGTGGAAAGGATGGGCATATGAAGAAAGAATGCTGGTCTCAAAAGGATTTAGATAAGGTGGTAAACAGACTCCCAACGGGAGCTCCGAAAAGCAAACCAATTGCTGAGGAGTGCAAGAAATGATTACAGTAGAGGATCTGGAAATCCAAATTCCAATTTCTTTGTGGCTAAATCGTCCATCCAGGTTCCTCCTAAAGTCCCTCCAGACTGGTCTAGATTGGTGGGCCCTTCCATGGACACTACTATACACATAGATGGGATTCCTGCCAGAGCAGTTTTAGACAGCGGGTCTCAAGTCACAATAATTTTCCAAGACTGGTGTGAGCAGCATCTATCAGACCACCTATTATAACCTCTTGATGGACTGCATGTGGGGGGGTTAAGTGAAACGTCATATCCTTATCTTGGCTGTTTGAAAGTGTTTCTTTCTTTCCCTTCTCCTGTGGCTGGCGTAGGAGATTCTGTGGAGATGCTGGCCCTGGTCTGCCCTTCCACCAGACTTTATGATGGTATCCCTGTACTGACTGGCACCAACGCACACATGTTTGGGTGCCTGGCCCAGCTATGTGAAGAAAGGCAGAAGAGAAAGACAGGAAAAGCCCTGCGTGTTCACACCCTGATCCAAAAGGCTTACAAGGAGCACATGCGCCCTGAGCAAGCTGACCAAGATGAGCCTGTGGGGATGGTTTTAAAGAAGGATCTTGTTACTATTATGTTACCTCCCAATGCAGAATCAGTGGTGAAGTATGTCTGCGGAAAGATGTCACTAACAAGATTCTGATGCTGGATGCCCCAGATGAGGGAAAATTACCCGAAGGACTGCTGATTAAACCCAGTGTGCTTCCAGCCTGGGCTCATGCTTACGCCCGACGAGTGGTGGTACGAATACAAAATGTTACAGACAGAGACATCACGGTACAAAGAGGATGCATCCTGGCTGAAGTTTATTGTGCTGACACTGCTGTGCTCCAATCCCAGTGCAGAGCTGAAAAAGGATGTGAGGTATCGCCAGATATGTTTGATTTTGGGATTCACCTCTTCCAAACAGCTGGAGAACCAGGATCAGTAACAAGCTGGCCCAGAGAACCAAAGTATTCTCCCTCAAGGAATGGGATGTCGGTTGTGTCATGGGTGCTGAACACCACATTCACTTACATGACGAGAGACCCTTCAGAGAGAGAGGTCTAGACGCTTAGCTTCTGCTGACATAAATGATGTGCGACGTCACCTACAAGAGATGTTAGCATCTGGCATCATACAAGAGTCACGCAACCCATACGTTGCCCCAATTGTTGTGGTGCGGAAAAAGAATGGCTCTGTTCGCATGTGTGTTGTTTACAGGACCCTCAACAAAAGAACTGTGCCTGATCAGTATACAATGCCACATATACAGGAAGCCCTGGACTGTCTAAATGGAAGTAAATGGTTTTCTGTTTTCAACCTCCGAAGCAGATACTATCAGATCCCAGTGGCTCCTGAGGACCAGGAAAAAACTGCATTCATTTGTCCCTTGGGCTTCTGTGAGTTCCTTCACATGGCCCAAGGCATATTTGGTGCACCAGCAACATTGCAGCGATTAATGGAGCGTGCAGTGGGAGATATGAATCTCTTGGAATGTCTCATCTACCTTGATGATGTCATAGTTTTTGGGAAGACTTTCGAAGAGCATGAGGCTTGCTTATTCAAAGTATTGGACAGACTTGAAGAGTTTGGTCTAAAGTTATCCATTGAGAAATGCCAGTTTTTGCAGAGTTCTGTCAAATATGTGGGTAACATTGTGTCGTCAGAAGGCATCCAAACCGACTCCAGTAAGGTGGAAACCTTAACCAGCTGGCCAAAGCCCAACAACTTGAAAGAACTGAAAAGGTTTCTTGGATTCTGCAGCTATTATCAACAATTTGTCAAAAACTATACCAAGGTGATCCGACTGCTACTAAACTTAACTCAAGGGTATCCAATTATGCACAGAAAGTTTAAGAAGGGCAGTGACAAAGTTGCTAAGAAGACCTATTTCAGACCAAATGAGCCGTATGGGCGGAGATGGATGCTCGATTGTGATATTGCTTTAATTTACAGACTGACTCAACGCTCCCATACCTGCTTATGCAGATCCATCCAAGCCTTATGTGTTACATACAGATCCAGTTTGTGTGGTCTGTGAGCAGTACTCTGTGAAGAACATCTGGAAGGACTGCGTCCTGTCACCTTCGTTAGCAGAAGTGACATCTTCAGAGAAAAACTATCCAGTGCATAAATTAGAATTTCTCGCTCTCAAGTGGGCCATAGTTGACCAATTTCATGAATACTTGTATGGTGCTAAAATGATCAAAACCAATAATAAACCATTAACATGTGTCCAAACCACCGTTAAAGTAGATGCTACTGGATACAGATGGCTTTCTGCTCTAGCAATCTATGATTAGGCAGTGGAATACCGACCAGGCCTAAACCGCATAGATGCCGATGCTCTTTCACGAAGACCTCCTTCTGATGAACAGTGGGTTCATATCCCTGACCAATCTGTAAAAGCACTATGCCACGAGTTTGACCAGGAAGAAACCTTGTCCTCTGAAACTGTGAACCGTCTGGCAGATTGTTTGGGACCTCCAGAAACGTGCATACCAATTGCCTACTGTAACTTTGCAGCTTTAGTCTGGAGTTCTTTACCACAGCTAACTCCAGCTGATATCCGCAAGGAACAGTACTGTGATCCGATGATCAGGCCAGTGGTTAATGCTTTACGGAAAGGGGACGATATCTCAAAAATGCAGTCCTATGACCCCAAGACTGCCTTACTTCTTCGAGAGAGGAGCAAGCTCCAGCTTCGGGAACAGTTATTGTACTGAGAGGTAACTGACAGCCAAGATAAAATTGTGAGAAAACAGCTAGTACTGCCAGCTAAATTCAAAAATATTGTCCTAAAAGCTTTGCACGACCAAATGGGACATCTGGGTAGTGAGAGAACCCTTAATCTGGCCCATTCATGTTTTTACTGGCCTAAAATGGGCCTAGATATAGAACAGCATGTTAAAACCTGCAGCAGCCCCTCTGGTCAATATTGTCACAAGTGAGCCAATGGAGCTTGTCTGTATCGATTTTCTTAGTCTGGAGCCAGATTCCAAAGTCATTGCAAGTGTACTGGTAGTCACAGATCACTTCACGAGATATGCACAGGCCTACCCAACCAAAGACCAAAAGGCCTCAACTATAGCCAAAGTCCTTGTTGAAAAGTTTTTTGTACATTACGGTGCCCCCCAGCATATTCATTCGGATCAAGGCTGGGACTTTGAGAGCAGGCTTATTAAAAGAACTGTTGCTTCCATGGGGTGTAAGAAAATCCAGAACAACCCCTTATTACCCTCAGGGGGATCCACAACCAGAAAGATTTAACAGAAACTTACTTGATATACTAGGCACTCTGCAACCTAAAGACAAACCAAAGTGGAGCCAACAAATAAGCGCTCTTGTACATGCCTATAATTGCACTAGGAATGATGCTATTGGTTCTAGGGACATGGATATGTTGTTCAATCCACACTTATTGGCAGGTTCCTTGCTGTTTTAATTGTTGCCGGAAGGTCTTCAAGCTGGCTCCTCCCACCCACCCGGGTGGTAAAACTCTCGGCTCCGCCCCATGACGCCAGATCTTCCTTACCGCTTGGAAGCTCAGGTTCCCTCCTTAGCGCTCTGCGTTTTAGACTGGATCCTAACTCTTCAGTTCGTCCGAAACTGGTTTTGAAGTTTTCCAAACTTCAGTCTTCATCTTCCCTCGCGGCTGCGATGGACAAATCTATTCCTGGCTTTCGGAGGTGCTCTTGCGGGCAGAAAATGTCCAGGACGGATCCGCACTCCACGTGCGTCTACTGCCTAGGCCTAGATCACAACCCGCAGGCCTGCAAGTTGTGCCGTTCTTTCCCGGCCAACGTCCTGGACAATCGTGCCGCCCGTTTGCAGCTCGGGCGCCCCAAGAAGCGTTTTCCGCTGGTAAAATCAAAAGAGGCTCGTTGGGCGGTGTCCGCGGCGGCTGGCTCAGCTGAGCAGCTCGAGCAGATGATCGCCCTCGAGGAGGAGGCGGCCCAGGCCGCATCTTCCTCCTCCTCCTCGGCCGCGGCATTTATCCCACTCTCTCTGAGTTCCTGTTATTCAGCTTTGTTCAAGGAGCCTTGTCAGTCCCTTTCCACGAAGGGAGCGGGGCCTTCGGGACATTCTTCTCGGCCCAAGAAGAAGGAGTCGAAGGGTAAGTCCCACCGTCAGCGTTCGTGGGAGCGGGAGAGGTCTCCTTCCCCAGACAGCTGACCGTCGACTTCGGTCGAAGTTGCAGCTCAGGCCACTGGCTTCATGGTGTCCCCGTCAGGCCAGCCTGCCGAGACTCCCGTCGACCCAGTCGAGATTTTTCTCGATCCTTCGGACGGGCTGTCGACTGGTGAAGCTGACAACCCACCTTCACCGGTTTCCCCGTTGGAGACCGAGGATCTGCCTGCGCCTTCGGGGCCACAGTCCCCGGTTAAAGTGCCCGAGCCGAGGGAAGAGCGGGTGTCCCCCCCCCTTCCCAGATCCGCCCTCGGTCCCCCCGAGGGTCTCAGTCTCGGACTTCATCTCGGTCAAGCCTTTCTCGCCGACATCGGCGGTCTCGGTACCGAAGTAAGCAGCGACACCGTTCCTCCTCGTCCTCTTCCTCGGATGAGGGGAGGCTTCGGTGTAAATTACGTCGACGCTACGAGGAGCTTATGTGGCAGCAGTTACTGTTGTCTGGGTCTAAACCGACTCCGGTTCAGCCCCCGGCCATCAAGTGGCTGTCGCCCGAACGACTAAAGCAACTGCTCGCCCCAGTCGAGTTGCCCGATCCAGGGCCAGTTGTTCGTCCGAAACCAGCTGCTCCACCGATTGTGGTGGAACCTCCGCCTCCACAACCGAAGTCTGGGGCACCAACCAAGGATTCTCGGTCGGGTCATGGCTTGCCCCACAGGTTGTCGGTCACCCTCACTCCCGACCGTCCTCGGCAGGTAGAGGGCGGCTCAGGGCCGAGGCAGCTCTTCGCAGACTCTTCGGCATCCGACGACAACTCCTCCCTGTTCTCCAGGCAGGTCGACCTGGAGTCCTCCAGGGGCCAGTCATTGGACAATAGCCCATCGTCCTTCTTGGGTCTGCTTAGACTCATCTCGGAGTCCACCGGGATGCAGCTCAAGCCCGTGTCCAAACGGGCCAAGTATCCTCTGACGGAGATACTGGACCGAGGGGATTCTCCCACGGAGGCCTTTCCGGTGGCTGAGGCCATTGTCGGCCCAGCCTTGGAGCTCTGGCAGCGGCCTGCTTCCTGTCCTGCGCCCTCGGCCAGGATGGCCAGGAAGTATGCGGTCCCTACCGGCTCTTTGCCCGGTTTCTCGGAGCACCCCTCTGCCAAGGGGTTAGTCACCGACAGCGTCTTCCGGCGTTCCGGTAACACTCGGGACGTGGATAAGCCCCCCGACAGAGTCCAAAAAGCTGGACTTTGCTGGGTGCAAGGTGTACACTGCGTCCTCCCTCGGCCTGCGGCAGGCCAGCTTGGCCATGCTGATGGCACACTTCTTCCACGCCCTTTTGGGCTCCCTGGATGAGGTTGTCCCTCATCTCCCAGCCGACCTGCAGACCACGGTCCGTCAGGTGTGGGACCAGGGTAGGGCGGTGGTGAAGCAGCAACTTCAGACTGCTCTGGACATAGATGATTCCTATGCCAGGTCAGTAGCGGCCGCAGTGACCACGTGCCGCAGGGCGTGGCTGAGGATATCCACCTTCACGGCGGATACCCAGCACAAGTTGGCGGACGTCCCCTTCTTGGGGACTGACCTCTTCGGTCCTGGAGTGGAGGGACACCTCCAGCGGATCGAAAAGTCCAATGCCACTCTGGACTCTGTCACCTCCGCCCAGAGGGACAAAGGCTGCCGTCAGCAACAGCACAAGTCCTTTTGTCCTTCGGCCCCTGCAGCTCGACTGGCCCAACAGCACCAGCAACAGGGCCAGCAGGCTTGCGCTTGACGTCCCAAACCCAAGCCAGTGGCTTCCTCCAATAGGAAGCAAGGAGGTAAAGGCCCAGGAGGTCCCTTAGCCGGTTCCTCCTCCAAGCCTGACCAGTGACGGGTTGAGGGGTGCCGCCCTCAGCCTCGTCAGTCCCACCTGGGTTCCCCCCGTGGTGGGATGGCTCCACCACTTCCTTTCTGCCTGGTCCGCTATCACCACGGACCGCTGGGTGTTGGAGGTGGTAGGAAAGGGCCTGTCTCTGGAGTTCGAGCAGGCCCCACCCTTTCGAGCCATCGCCCCTCGGGGGGCCACGGGGTCCACAGCCTCGCTGTCGGCCCGCCGAGCCAACATTGCTCTGCTCCTCGAAAAAGAGGTGATCAGGAAGGTGGCGGATCCTCCTCTAGACCCGGGGTTTGTGTCCAGGTATTTCCTGGTCCCGAAACGGACGGGGGGCTGGCTCCCCATCCTCAACCTGCATGACCTGAACAGGTTCCTAAGGTCTCAGACCTTCAGGATGGTCACTCTGGCTCAGATAATACCATCCTTGGAACGAGGCATGTGGTTCTGTTCCCTGGACCTCCAGGACGTATTCTTTCATGTCCCGATCCGTCCGTCTCATCAGAGATTCCTCTGCTTCAGAGCAGAGGGGTCCCTTTACGAGTTCTGGGCCATGCCCTTCGGCCTCTCTCTAGCTCCCAGGGTCTTCACCAAATGCATGGCAGTGGTTACAGCATTCCTGCAGGCGCCGAAGGGTCCAGGTGTACCCCACCTGGACGACTGGCTGATTGCAGCCCCCTCCAGAGCGGAGGTGGAGTGGTCCAGAGATCTGGCCCTCCAGGTTTGCTCTCAGATTGGCCTCCTCATCAACGAGGCCAAGTCGGAACTCGTGCCGAAGCAGGTGATACTCTTCATCGGGGCAGAGCTCGACTCTCTTCGAGCCAGAGCTCGGCTCCCGGCAGACAGGGCCGAAGTTCTTTCCTCCTTTGCCCAATCATTTCTGGTTGAACAATCGCGCCCTGCCCGGGACTTCCTGTGCCTCCTGGGCCTCATGGCGGCCTGCACCAGCGTGGTCCACTGGGCCCGTTGGTACATGCGTCCCCTTCAATGGGGACTGGCCAGCCAGTGGTCACAATGCTTCGATCTGTTGGACCAGCCCGTGACAATGACCCAGGAGATGTGGAACGCTCTCCAGTGGTGGACCGTTCCGGCACATCTGCAGGAGGGCATCCCGTTCGTCTGCCCCAAGCAGACGGTCTCTCTATCGACCGATGCATCTTTGATGGGGTGGGGTGCCCATCTGGGGGAGCACAGAGCGCATGGCCTCTGGTCCCCTCGGGAGTCCCGATGCCATATCAACCTGCTGGAGCTCCGAGCAGTCCGCCTAGCTCTCACCGCCTTCACTCCATTTCTACGGGATCAAGGGTTCAGGTCCATACGGACAATACCACGACCATGTACTATCTGAACTGCTAGGACGAGACGCGCTCCATGCTGTTATGCAAGGAAGCTCTCCGCATATGGTCCTTCGTGCGCAGCCTGGAGGCAGATCTCCTAGCCATTCACGTGGCAGGAGCCTCCAACACCTTGGCCGATGCCCTAAGCCGGATAGGGGCTGCGTCTCGCGAGTGGTCTCTCCTGCTGGAGGTAGTACAAGATCTGTTCTCCCACTGGGGCACGCTCAGGTGGACCTGTTTGCCTCCAGGGAGAATGAAAAGCTGAGTCTGTTTCATGCCCGCCCCCTCAGCAGGGCTCGCTGCAGGGGGATACCTTCTCGAGGCCGTGGGCCCCGGGCCTCTTCTGCACCTTTCCCCCATTTCCCTTGATCCACAAGGTGCTTCTCAAGGTGAGGAGGGACAAGGCGCAGGTGATTCTGGTAGCCCCAGACTGGCCCCGCCAGTTCTGGTATCCAGATCTCCTCAGCCTCAGCTCCAGGCTCCCGAGGCGGCTTCTAGCCCGCCCGGACCTGATCTCAGTCAACCAGGGGAAGGTATTCCATCTGGACCTTTAATCCCTGCACCTGACTGCCTGGTTCCTGAGCGGCTAGAGTTCCAGGCCTTGGGTCTTTCTGACGAGGTCCTCAACGTTGTTGATGCGTCCCGTAAGGAGTCAACCAGGAAATGCTATGCCTTCAAATGGAAGAGATTCTCCATTTGGTGTCAGGGGAAGGGCTTTGACCCCTCTGCCTGCCCCTTGGCAAGCATTCTGGACTAACTGTGGTCCCTTTCTCAGCAAGGGCTTCGGTCGACGACCCTTAAGGTGCACCTGGCAGCCATCTCTGCTTACCGGGTGCGGGCCGGGAAGCAGTCGGTGGCGCAGGAGAAGGTGGTCGGGTGCTTTTTCAAAGGCTTTAACCACATTTCCCCTCCGGTGCGAGAACCTCCACCTCCGTGGGATCCACTGCTGGTATTGGCCAAGCTCATGGGCAAGCCATTTGAACCAATGCACAGGTGCGATATTTCCCACCTGTTGTGGAAGACAGCCTTCTTGGTGGCTATCACGTCAGCCAGAAGGATGGGAGAGCTCCAGGCGCTTTCCATCGAGTTTCCTTATCTGGTCTACCACAGGGACAAGGTTGTCCTGTGCCCCCACCCGAAATTCCTTCCGAAGGTGGTGTCAGAGTTTCACCTTAACCAGGTGTTGACTCTGCCGGTGTTCTACCTCAATCACACCTCGGAGGCCGAATATAGGCTCCATACTTTGGACCCTAGACGAGCACTCGCTTATTATAAGGAGCGGATGGCTGAAGTTCGGGGAGAGGTTCGCCAGCTGTTTGTCATCTACGCTGAAGCTGCACCTGGCAGACCTGCAGCCAAGCGGACGATAAGCAGGTGGGTCACCTCCTGCATAGAGCTCTGCTATAGGTTGGCGGGCATGGAGCCTCCCAGAGGGATAAGAGCTCATTCTACCCGCCATACCGCTGCATCGGTAGCTGCTTCCAGGGATGTCCCTATCCAGGATATCTGCAGGGCTGCTACCTGGAAGTCGGCACATACCTTTATTACCCACTACCACATCAACCTTGAGTCACGCCGGGATGCTGGTTTTGGGGCCTCGGTTCTCCAGTCTTTATTCCCTAAGTAGGGGGTGTGCGCCTTGCCTCCCTCCTCCCGGAGAACTGCTAGGAGTCTGCCAATAAGTGTGGATTAAACAACATATCCATGTCCCTAGAAATACAGGTTACTCACCTGTAACAGGAGTTCTAGGAATGGTATATGTTGTTCATCCACACGACCCACCCGACCTCCTCGGCTTTGACGCACAACCTGTCTTCCAGCGGGCTAGATCTGGCGTCATGGGGCGGAGCCGAGAGTTTTACCACCCGGGTGGGTGGGAGGAGCCAGCTTGAAGACCTTCCGGCAACAATTAACGCGGCAAGGAACCTGCCAATAAGTGTGGATGAACAACATATACCATTCCTAGAACTCCTGTTACAGGTGAGTAACCTGTATTTTTTCACCGTACCACCTAATGTTTGACAGAGAAGCTTGCCTTCCAGTTGTTGTATGCTTTGGAGTGTCTCCTAATGGTGTCCAATCTGATAATTACCGTCCGTATGTCAAAAATCTAAAAGCCCAGCTAGATCATGCCTATCAGCTTGCAGATACTGTGGCAGCAAAGAGAAACCTGATTAACAAAACTCGCCATGACAAACGTGTTAAGGCCTAAGAGCTCCAGCCAGGTGACATGGTACTAATAAGAAACTTTGGACTTCCAGGTAAACACAAATTATACAGTGGCAAGAAAGAATCCTGGTCTTTGATTGGTCAGTCTGGGACAGGACCCATGATGTTATCCCAGCACAACATTACGGGTCTAGTCTAAGCACTGTGAACCAATTTGGATGCCCACCATGATGACCATTAGTTATTCTTTTTTTCGCATCTTCTCTTAAGAAACAAAAATATTCTTACACACTAACAAAAACATTCTTTAAAATTATTTTTTTTATTCTGTATTACAACAAGCCATTGTATAATAACAATAATGCCCTCCAGGGTGTGTGTTGTGCTGGGATAACCTCACGCCTCAGGTATTGGATGCACTTGGCCTGCGGCCTCGTGCCCAACCACCTGAGGCATAACATTATCCCAGCACAACACACACCCTGTCGGGCATTATTGCTTAAATAGCAGACCGCTGTAGTCATGTTCCGTACATAGTAGTCAGTAAGCTGCATGATCTGCCAGTGTATAAAATTCATACAGAGGGGGACCTACGTGCTGTTAAAACCATTCACAGAAACCATCTGTTACCTATTGGCCAAATAGTAATCAATAATGTAACTAGATCTGCTACCAAGGATAAGCAACAGAATCAGCAAACTTATGCTTCTTAGTCTGTTGCTCCTAATGTCTCCCATCCTGCAGACATTGCAGATACTGAAAATGCTGAAAGTGATGATGAAAGTGAATTCTATCCTGCTTTCTCCCCTTCTTTTGAACTTGAGAGACTGTTCCAGGGAATTCCTTCCATTAACTATGGTGATCACACTCTGAACCTCCAGCTGATTTAACAGATCCCAATTCATCCATGGCGCCTGAACCTCCAGAAAGTGATGCTCACAGTGTGGACCTTGAAGAGGTTGAATCCCTTTGTATGGTACAGTCAGTGGAAATCAGTCAACCTGGACCCAATGAAGCAAGTAGTGGACCTATAAGTGACTGTGCAAGTGCAAATGAACTAAGTGGGCTAAGTGAACTGTTTCATGCTAATGAAAGTATCGTTCAAGAGCCAGAAAGATGTGTTTTGGATGATTCTGATTTTGCAGAAATACCTCTGACAAGTGACAGTGGGCTTCAACAACAAGAAGTGCCAGTGTGGCCACGTCACTCAGAAAGATCTGTAAAACCAATCTTAAAGCTCACATATGACACTGCAGGACAGCCTGTTAACTTGCCCACGAATGTTGTGCACAAAGGAGTCTATGTCATGCCCAATTCTTTTCCCAAACTTGTGTTAACTGCCTCTGCCCAAACCAAAGCCTCCACCCAAGTTAAGGTGCCCATTCAGTGTAATGAGGGGTATAAAGTTGAAAAGATGGGAATAAGGTGAAATGCTATGATAAAATATGGTAACGTTACAGAAATTGTGATTCTGTTTGATGTGAAAAATGTGACTTTTAAACTACTGAGAGATACCAGATGAAACATGTATGTATCTTTTCGCATAATGTGTTCTTATGGAATGTTATAGTAAGAATAGACTTGACACAGACACCAAGTTTTTCCAGGCAGGGAAGTTTTCTACCTCCCCCATACAAATTGGGGTATACTAAGATGTCTTCCTGGGCTGCCTAATGCCCAGTGTCAGGATGGTGTCCTGTGTCTGCTGTAGCTGTATGTGTCTGCATGAGAGCGCTATAGAAAGCCTCCGTGCCTGTCTCTTTAAGAGAGTCATTATGCTGTCTTAGAAATTAGTCTGGGCTGGGTCTGAGTAGATTTGGGCTCATGACCGGCCAGGCGAGTGGTATTTCTTCTCCATTCTGCAGTCGCTATATGCGCAGAGGGAACTCTGTTAGGAGCTGTGTTCATTTACTGTATATCTGCCTTATTAATAATGGTATAGAAGTTTGTTTAACCTGCCTTCTCTTGCAGCTTGGACTTTTTGCATAAGAGCCACTTTTTTTGTTCTGGACTGCCAGAGTTGGACCAATCAAACCTCAGGGGACCTAAAATGGAGACTGTCCCCAGAGGTCTTGTGGGGTTGAATTTCTGTAGGAATTGTAGTTTTTAAGGTGCGGTGCCTAATTGGACCTGGAGGGGGAGCCCTTGCTGTGACAGACAGTTCCCTTAGCCAATCAAACCTTTTGGATCGCAGAGGAAATTCCCCAGAATTGCCTGCAGGCAGAGTCAGTTGTGAGCTGGAGTTTGGCGAGTGAACAGCTCAAGCCATCGAGCGGCTGCTCCTACGTAGGAGCACAGCAGAATTGGCAGGAAGACTGCACTGGCCTGCCTGTCGCATCTTCCAGCAAGAAATCATGTGAATGTGAAAGTTGGACTTAAATCTAATTCCTTTGTTTGAGATCTGAATCCTGAAGAAAAAGAGAGTGATCATTGCCTGAATTTGGGATCGAAGACTTGCTCCAGAAGTGATTGGCCTGCCAGGTACTGAAGTGAGTCACGGATTGAGAGGTTTGTGCAGAATTTCTGCTAAATTGCAACCAGACTTTACCCGAACTGTGATTGAGTTGTGTTGCTTATAAGTGTACTGAATGTGCAGTGTAGCTCGTGATTTGGTTCCCCACCTTCAAGTGTGTTATGCTAGCTAGAAGCTGCTCCAGCACTGGCACCGACTAAATCCAAACTACCTGCTCTGATCTGGGCCCTCCCATGGCAGATATATTTTCCGATGAAAGACCAGCTTGGGGATTCGGCTCCCTGCTCAACACCATCGAACAGGTAGTGACCACTTCGGTGAGCCGTGTGGGCCTTGCTTCCCCTAGCAAACCAGAACACCATCCAGAGGTCTTCCATGTCATCAGTCCTGCCTCCTGATCTGGGTAGCGTGAATACCAAACAGGGTAGCTCCCTGTAACAAAGCTGCAATCATTGTGTGTCATATGATTTATTTGTTTGGGTTTACTACAATGAACTGAGCCATCCGGCTCTAGATTACAAATTCTGGGTTGATATGCATGCTAATTGTTTTCTTTCCTAAGGGCCCCAACAACAGCTGCAATGCCGGCCTAGTCCAGGGCAGCTGCAGACGATCCAGCCCTGGTGGGAAGTGCAAGGGGTGTGAGCAAGTCATTACTGCCATATAGTATATGTGAAAGTTTTGCTGCTGTACTGTTTAGACCACTAGAGGGGTTGGTGGGGGGGGGTGGTGGTTATAGCATCCCAGAGGGCTGTACCAACAACAGTTATGCCACCCCAGAACCATTCCTCTGGGTGGAGGCACCCGTTCAACGAGCTCAGGCCCCTCAACCTGCGCCTGGTCACGCAGGCAGGGGTAGTAGCCCTTAGGATAGTGCCACCTAGGGGTTACATGCATCTAAACAAATTTGGCAGTACACCATGCGCTCTTTTGCTTTGTACATCAACCATGGTCAGTTGTTTTCCAGACTGGACTGAATGCTCTGCCACAACAAACACCAAGTCTTGAATCCGATTCAGTAAAATCCTACAGTGTATCTCCTAGTTGCCCGTCTTTCAAACCACTGGTTATTTCCGTTGGTTCAGAGTCATTGTTCCCTGGAATCTCTAAAATTGCAGTGGAACAAACACTGCCAGAATTCATGTCAAGAGAGGCAACACTTCCTAAATTTATTTTTATTTTATTTATTTGGTTTGGAAAATACCTTTGAGTCATAGACTCATTTACAAAGGTTCCATGTCACAGAGATGAGATACAGACTGACAGTCAACAAAAACTAAATAAATAAAATAACAATTGTACAATGAAGGTTCAGGTCTGTTACAAAGAAGAGCAAGGCTAACATTCGAGTGCTAGGAATTACTTAGCTAGATCCTCCACCATACAGGTTGAATCGCAGATATGATAACAAAATTCCTAGGTTGAGAAGCAATGGGGGGTGGGGTATAGTCAGGCCAGAGGCCATCGTCAGTGGCCCTCAACAGTGGTGAAGGTGAGGGAGGGGGTAGGTTTCAGGTGCAGTCGCAGGCACTTGAAGTCAGGAGGTGTTCCCTAAGATGGGTTTTAAATGGTCCAAGTCTAAGTTCATTTGCCAAGGAGTTGGGTAGGCTATTCAACCACAGAGGGGCCCTGTAGCTGAAGGACCTTTGGAATAGGGAGGTGCGGCAGGAGGGAACTGAGAAGAGGTGTCTGTCAGAGCTACGGGTGTGCTTCACCTTGAGATCTGGGTTGACTAAGGGGGTGAGCCCTACTGGGGCAAGTCCAATGGCAATTTTTTTTAGCCATGAGGCAGGTGTGTAACCTGATTCTGTTGTCCAGGTTAAGCCAACTGGTGGCTCTATAACGTGAGCAGGTGTGGGTGAGACGGTCACATCCCAGGATGAGGTGGCATGCTTTATTTAGGGAGAGACTGAGTCTAACTAGGGCCGAGGTGTTAGCTGCTCCATAAATCGGTAAGCAAGCAGTGATAGGACCGAGGAGGAGGAGACTGCTAGCCTGAGGGCGTCAGGGGTGAGACTGTGTTTGGAACGGTGCAGCAGCCCCAATCTAAAGGTGCTTTTACACACAGGTTACTTTACCGAAATATTCTGTACCTGTGTGGCGCCGTTGCAGTTTGTTCCATTTCGTGCTGACTTTACACGCACTGCACTCTGTCAGAAAACTCATCTTCTGTTCTCTAAAAGCGCCTTCTTCTTCCCCAGAATTCCATTCTAGGTAATGACTGGTACCGGAATGGCCATTGCACATAACGTAGTGAAACGGAACACATTACCACGAGCCATGCCAACCAGGGAACGCGGTTCAGGGGAGCGTTCACTGTGGAATCGGAACACATGCGGTTTACACACCAACGGAGGTAACGGTAAACTGCTTCTGCAACGGTTATTCCGTTACAGAAGAGGTAGCGTAAAAGCGCCTTAACATTCAGGGCCTTAGATAGGTGGTGGATATGAAGGTGAAAGGTTTTTTTTTTTTTATATATATCTTTATTTACCTACCCCCCGGGCGTCCTTCAGGGGTGCCCAACTCGGATCCCACCCTACTCCCAACCTGAACCCTCGCATCTCCCCTGATCTCTCTCCCCCAGATCGACCCCAGGCAGACCCGACCCCCGATACCACCTCTGGGGCTGATTTCACTTTCCCCTAGCAGCTACCTCCTGAGTATGTAGGGCCTACCTGTAAGTCATTGGGTCGGCCTGAGAGAGAGATCCTGGGTGTGTCTTGGCCGGTATTTGGGATGTGGGAGGGTCGACCGGGGCCATCGTCATCTTCCAGCTGGTAAGAGGCTTTTTTCTGTAATTTTTCCCATTCCCTTCCCCTCCTGTGGAGCCCGGCTAGCAAGGCTACATATTGCCGTGGCTCTGCCCCCAGGCTTTGCGCCGCTACACTAGCAATCTCCAGCCACCGCCAGAGGTCGCTACAGGAGCGAAACGCTTCCCATACCCACCCCTGGGAAGAGAGAGCAGTCGGCGGATGCTCAGTCTCTCCCCCCCAACCCCCGGCGGCCCCAGCTCATTCCCGAACCCGGGTCACCGGTGTGGCGTCCAGCGCCTCAACCCTCAGCGCCACCGGGCCATGAAGGTGAAAGTTAAGCGCAAGGTCCAAGGTGATGCCCAGGTAATAAAAGGAGGCCACTATTTCCAATGGGTTCTGATATGCTGTTAGCACCTGAGGGCAGAGCTCCTTTCTGGTGTTCTGTGGGTGGGAGAATAGCACAACTTTGGTTTTAGTGTAGTTGAGAGTTAGTACTCAGCACTACTAAAAGAGGACTGGAGGGAATGGTGGAGTTGAAAGGGGTCAGGGTTGGAGGAGAAGAGGACAGCATCGTCAGTGTACAGTAGGAGATTGCCAGGGCGGGACATGGGGAGAGAGAGTTGAAGAAGAGGCTGAATGGTAGAGGCCAAAGGATGGACCCGTGCGGTACACCAGAGAGGACAGGTAGACTATTGGATAAGGCGTTACCAATTTGACCTGCTGGTCAGTTTTTATTTCCGCTGAACTTTTAGATGGTGCAGATGCACTGGTACCTGCTAGTTCTAGAGATACTACAGGTTTTGTAACAGTGGTCAATGTACAAGGCTGGTTGGATGTTGTTTCTACTGATGTTTAATGTTTTTGCAGATAGGACAGCATGCACTTGAGATGCAGCAGAGCACACAGTCTGTGAATGTAATGGAGCAGAGCTACTTGTGGGCCTTTCATTTTGTTTGTTTGGTTCTGTGCTTGGTTTACTGTGACTTGTTTTAGTACCACTTGTGTAAAACTGAGTGATTTTATTGTTTGACTCACTTATAAACTTTTTTTTTTTTTTATGGCCCATGATGTTACTAATAAAATGTTCTTTGAACAAAAATGAGTCATTTTTTTTGTCTGTGTTATGGAAAACAGTTTCTCAGAATCAGTGCTCCAGAAGAGTATCTGACGATACAGGCTTGGCAGTATACAGACACAGGTGAAGTGCTTGAGTGGCTCAGCAAAGACCATGAGGACCCACAGTATTTCTTACATTTTTTTTTATTAATTTGTAACCCTGGCACCATTATACCAAGGGCTACTACCCCTGCCTGCTTCCCTGACTGCAGGTTGAGGGGCCTGGGTTCGAACCCAACGGTCACTGTAGTTTCCCTACCAACAGTATAACTACAATTATGGTGCCTTCCCCCAGAGTAATGGTTTAGTGGGTCAGAATTTAAAGGTGATGTGCAAAGAAACCGTGTAGACCACTCCCGTTCCCATATACCTTGTAATGCTGCTGTGGGAGTCCAGGGCTGCCACGATCTTAATTTTTAACGGCATGGGTATATTTTAATAAAAAGCTGAAAGTTATGGCCAAACGCAGAAGCGCCGTGTAGGTCCAGAATGAGCGGGTGCAAATGCTCATGGGTATTATACCCTTTTAGTGATGTCACTAACACCATTAGTCTTATTGCTGCAGCAGTGGTGGTAGAATATTATACTTATTTTAATGCTTCAGCGGGGGTCTTAATACTTGAAATATTACTTACAGCAACAGCCTGTCCAGGTGTTGCTCCCCTTTTATTAAATGTGATAGGAGACAAATGCAGCATCTGCTGGCTCCAAATGGCACTGGAGTCCTTAGCTTGAGAAATCCTCTCACAGTTCTTTTAGCTGCCTTCTTTTAGGCAGACGCTCTTTTCCAGCATCAAGGTCTCTGAACTCTGTCAGAATGGTTGAGGATTGCTTTATCCGGTTCTGCGTTTTGGCAGTGTAAGTCCTGCAGGGCGACAGGGCAGGCTGAATTCCCTGCGACTGTTTTCAGCTCGCCACACAGGCTCCTTTCTCTCAGACTTGAGCTGATCTGCTCTCTCTGCTCTTAGGTAGTCTAGTACACTTTCAAGTCCTGCAGGGAGACTAAACGGGCCTTTCCTCTGCGCTTCTCTCAGCCCACACACACAGGCTCCTTCCTTCTCGGTGGCCCAAGCTGAACTCTGTTCTGCAGGCTTCTTCCTTCTTGGTGGCTCGAGCCGAACACTGTTATGCAGGCCCCTTCCTTCTCGGTGGCTCGAGCTGAACTAACTCCTTGTTCAAAACAGTCCCAATTGAAGACTGGGATTTCTGTATTCCAGTTGACTGCCTTTACTGTCAATCATGGTCCGAGAGCTCTCATTGGTTAATTTTGATGCCAACAAGAAAGTTCACAGCTTTTCCCACAAGTCACTGTAATTGGGATGCTTTGAGGACCCCTTGGTTCTGATTGTTCCAACCACTGGGTCCCGGACCAAACATGGCAGCTCCCATAGTGGAGGAATACATAGTCGGTGTAAACAGCTCATTTATACAGTAACAAGAAGGATTTGGCAATAAACATTTACAGGGTGTTGAAGTATAAAAAAAAACATTTACAGGGTGTTGAAGGGCTCTCCCAACGCCATTGAGCAACTGCTGAATGAAGTTAATCTGGGTTGTGCCCGGCTGGTCGTGAGCCTTGAATTGTACATGTAACCCCCCTGCAAATGGGGGTTCCCAAAAGACTTCCAGGAGCTTGCTTGAATGCTCCAAGCCTGAATGGTGTTTGGCGTTTAAGCCATTTATCAGTGAGTGTTTTTAGAACCTCTGGTACTGTCTCTTTAAGAGCTGTCTGCTTGCAGACATAATTAGTTTGTATGGGGGACTGTGTGTTTCTTTGATTGAGTACCACTCAAGCTCGCCAATTCACTCCATTTTGCAGTCACTAGGAGTGCAAAGGAACCTATCTGAAAGATGTAACTGTTTGCCAGAAATTATTTAGAGTAATAATGAAATTACAGTTTGTCTAACCTGCTTTCTTTGCAGTCAGAACTGTGTCTGCTAGTTCCCCATTCTAGTTTTGAACTGCTGAACTGGACCAATCAGTGTGGGGTAAGCTAGCTCTAAAATGGTGCCTTGGACGAATCAGAACTTGGACTCATAATCTGAGCCAGCCACAAGAGGATTGTATGAGCAGTGACTCTGGGAGATGTAGTTTAGACTTCAGCACCTTTTGGACCAACAGCAGCAGTCTATTGTGAGTGACAGCCAATCCAGTCAAGAACTGGGAGGAACTCAAAGGAAGTGCCCGGTTTTGTCGGTTGGAGTTTCAGTTGAGCTTTGGCAGTGAAGAAGGAAGGAGCCCTGTGCTTTTTCAGTGTGCAGTTTTAGTCAAAAAACGTGTGTAAGGCCCAGAGTTCCGGTCTGCAGCTTGTGTAACAGCTTGTTAGGACTGAATCCGTCCTGTGAAAAGAATCAAAGGATCTCTGAAGAGTAGAAACCAGGCTCACCCTGTAGAAGACTGGAGGAATTGCTGAAAATTGCATTCGGTCTGTCAGGAACTGAATCTGCTGTGTGTTCTCCCGGGTATTGTGCAGTAATTGCGATCGGGATACAAATGCAGCCTGCCTGGTATAGTGCTTTTATATGGATGTGTGAAGAGGTTTGTGTACCTCAAGTGAGCCCTGCTGACATTGAAGGACCCTATCTTATTTGGAGGTCGTGAGTACTAATTCAGGGTCGCTCCTGTTGAATTGCCACATTAAATCCAAATGGAATTACTGTACTGCTGACTGTTTAATTCTCCTTTTCTCTGTGTGAAAGGGCCCTACCAGCTGCCACGGTTTGGACTAGCCACTAGGGCTTGGGTACCCAGGGACAGTAACTGATAGGGATAGGCCTGTGCACAGAGCCATAGGTAGATTATTAGAGTGATAAGCTAATTAACCTGATTTCCCTGTCCTTGTTATATCCCCTAAATAAATCAGAGCTGCTTGTTTCAGCAAAGTTATACTGCCTGAGGTATTTGTCTATGTTAAAGTACTGTACTGTGATTGTTGCACTGTATCTCATTTCACAGGAGGTCCCAGTGCGGAACCAGACCTGGGGTAAGTGTATACTGTGAAGGTAATTCTGATATATTGTGTGGGCCACTAGTGGGAAGAAAGGGGTTGCAGTGTCCCAGAGGGCTGTGACCAAGTTAGTTTAACTATTGCAAACCCTGACCTCTGGGTGGAGGCACCCGCCATTGGATCCAGGCCCCTCAACCTGTTAGTGGCAAATCAGGCAGGGGTAGTAGCCCCTGGGATAGCGCCATCTAGGGTTACATCTTGGAGGCTCACACGCTGGGATTTGTGTGTCCTCTAGTGGCCATATTCACAGAACCACTGTTAAGAAAAAAATGGGTACCCCGACAGAAGTGGCTGTGCACGGCTGGTGGAGTGGTGTACTGGGGAGAGATCGACCCCAAAATGCTATGCTTATCCTGGACATCCCCTGGTATTAATAATGGACACTGTGCAGGGAGTACTTTCCAAGGTGGAAGGTTTACAAAACCCTGTGGTGGTGGGTCGGCATGCTAATCTGCTCACCCACACTTTCCTGGCCCTAGTAGAGTTTAAGGATCCCATAGATAGCTCCAAAGTGCCACAGACCATTACCCCAGAGGGAGCCCTCACTGCTTGGAGAATGATAACTAAGGACAGTAAAGACCCGGGGGGGAATCAGCCCCCACCACTATCTGAAACTTTTGAGGAGAAATTTGCTGAATGGTTGCTGGGAGAGGGGAAAACTGTGGAGGACTTGAAGAAACTATTCTTGCCACCTGGGGGTGTTCCTCCCCCAACACCCTCTCCTGCTCCAGTGCCCGTAATGGTGGCTGAACCAATGCAGACTCCTATTTCTGCACCTGCCATTAGTCACGACTCTTACCGAAGGTTGAGGATCTTCTCTGGCACCCTCCCCACCCCCCAAAGGGAGGATGACTGGGAGACCTGGATAGACTATGTTGCCCCAAGTGCTAGAATGGCAATGCTGGGAAGGCGAAAGAGGGTTAGTGAGAGCCTCCGGTCCTGCCCTGGCTGCCATCCGTGCTAAGCAGACCCAGTAACCCTGAAGCGACTGCACAGGCCTATCTTGAGGCCTTGGAGAATGTGTATGGGAGCCCAGATTCTGATGAGGACCTATGGTGGAGAGTAGAGATGCACAACAGTACCAAGGAGTTGTTGTCTGTGTATGTATCTCGGCTGGAAAAATTGTTGCAAGAATGCCTCAGAAAAGGTAGTTTGCCAGCGATTGAACTGGACGAACCAGGCTGGACAGGATCCTTAAGTCTGCCCCTTCTCAGAACTGCTGTTGCTTCAGTTACGCCTGGCAGATCGACTGGAATCCCCACCCTCCTATGATGAGTTAATGAGAGAAATTCGAGGAGTTGAGAAAAGACGACTCGGGAGGGACCTGCACCAATAGCTGCAGCTACGATCTAGTGACTGAGGGTGACCCATCAAGTGAAGTTCAGGGCAGAGGTTGGCAGTCAATGAGTGCTCTGACAAGGAAAAGATATGCCACAATGGGGCAAACTGTTGAGAGAGATCCAGGAATTCAAAAACAGTCCTTTATGAAGGCCACGCCTGCAAGTACAGGCCCGACCTATATCCGACTGCATCTGCTATGGGGTGGGGTACCCACCCATGTATCTCCTGCTGATAACAGCTCGAACTCGATTCCTTGACCATGGAAGTGGAGAAACTGACGAGATGTCTCCAAATGCTTATCACGCCGCAGACAGAGATGGCACCAAGGTTTCCAGTTAGTAATACCCGCCCTGGCTCCCAGTGTGGCGCCTCGGCCAGCTCAAACTCCAGAAAGTATGTTTTGCTATAATTGTGGGAAAGATGGGCACATGAAAAGGGAATGCCAGTCCCAAAGACACTGACAAAGTTGCATATAGGCTACAAGGAGAGCTTCGGAGAAGAAATCAGTGGTTAAGAGGTGCGACATGATCCCAGTGAGGGCACCAAAATGCTAATTCACGTCCTTTTGTGGCAAGGTCAGTTGCCCAGGCCCCACTACCGCCTCTCAGACTGGTCCAGAATAGTGGGTCCCTCCATGGAGACCACTGTAAAGGTGAATGGAGTGTCTACAAGAGCTGTATTAGACAGTGGCTCCCAAGTGACAATTATGTTCCAGGATTGGTATCAGAAGCATTTGTCAGGCGTACCTTACAACCATTAGAAGGACTGCATGTATGGGGTTAAGTGAAGGCCTACCCTATTCCGGGTATATCCAATTTGGCTGTCTTTCCCCACCTCCGTGGCTGGAGTGGCCGAACAAGTAGAGACCTAGCCTTAGTGTGTCCCCCACTGGACTGTATGATGGTGTCCCTTTGTTGATTGGAACAAATGCTCATATGTTCGGAAGGCTGGCACAGTTGTGTTATGAAAACAGGGGTCAAAGACTAGTAGAGCTTTAAGAGTTCCGGCTTTAATTAAGAAGGCCTATGAGGCAAGAGAGATGCTGAAAAAACAGAACCAGAGGAACCGGTCGGAATTGTATGGAAGAAGGATCCTGAGTCTCTGATCCTGGCGCCAAATGCCCAGTGTACCTTACAGGAGAGGTCCGTATCAGAAAGGATGTTAAGAATAAAATATTAATGTTGGATGCACCAGGCGATGGAAAATTGCCAGAGGGACTGCTGGTCAAGCCTAGTATTTTGCCGCTAGAGCCCATGCTTATGCCAGAAGGGTAATGGTCCAAGTTCATAATGTGTCTGAAAGAGACATTCGAGTAAACAGAGGTTGCATCCTGGCTAATGTGCATTGTGCAGACACTGCAGTGCTACCCAGCAGCAAGAGTTCAAGGAAGAATGACAGAGTAACGCCTGACTTGTTTGATTTCGCGACTTCCGCTGCCAGCTGAATGGAAAGTGAGGATCAGTGAGAAGCTTGCCCAGAGAGACCAGGTGTTTTCTTTAAAGGAATGGGATGTAGGATGCGTGCAAGGAGCTGAGCACAATATCCGGCTGCATGATGAAAGACCATTTACGTGAGAGGTCTCGACGCCTGGCACCTGCTGACATAGATGATGTGAGAGCGGCATCTGCAAGAGATGTTAGCTGCTGGTGTAATACAAGAATCCAGAAGCCCTTATGCTTCCCCATTGTGGTAGTGAGGAAAAGAATGGAACAGTAAGGATGTGTGTGGATTATCGCACCTTAAACCGGCGGACTATCCCTGATCAGTACACAATGCCCGCGATTCAGATGCTTTTGACTGCCTAAACGGGAGCAAGTGGTTCTCTGTGCTGGATCTCCGCAGTGGGTACTACCAGATCCCGATGGCCCCAGAGGACCGTGAGAAGACGGCCTTTATCTGTCCGCTTGGCTTCTATGAATTCATGAGGATGCCTCAAGGGATTTCAGGTGCCCAGCCACTTTTCAACGATTGATGGAGTGCAGTGGGGACATGAACTTACTAGAGTGCCTGGTATACCTAGATGATGTTATTGTATTTGGCAGCTCACTGGAGGAACATGAGAGCAGATTATTTAAGGTATTGGACCGACTGGAGGACTTTGGCCTTAAACTGTCCATTGATAAGTGTCAATTCTTTCAAACATCAGTAAAGTATGTGGGACACATAGTATCCACCGAGGAATAGAGACCACCCAAGTAAAGTTGAGGCCTTGACCACCTGGCCACAGCCCAAAAATCTAAAAAGAACTGCAAAGATTCCTGGGATTCTGTGGTTATTATCGGCCTCATCAAGGACTATTCAAGAGTGATCCGCCCTTACTTAACCTTACTCAAGGGTATCCCCCAACCCACAAAAAATACCAAAAGTCAGCATCCCTCAAGACTGAAAGAGTGTATTTTCATCCGAGTGAAGTATTTGGGGCCCGCTGGACTCCTGATTGTGAGACTGCTTTTCATGAGATCATATATCAACTTACCCATGCTCCAGTGCTGGCCTATGCCGATCCAAGAAAACCTTACGTCCTGCACACTGATGCTAGCTTGCAAGGGTTTGGGGCTGTGTTGTACCAAGAGCACGAGAATGGCCTGAGACCAGTGGCCTTTGCCAGTAGAAGCCTGACCCCATCCGAAAAGAACTATCCTGTACATAAGTTAGAGTTCCTAGCTTTGAAGTGGGCTATTGTTGACCAATTCCATGAGTACTTGTATGGGGCTAAAATACTAGTAAAAACTGACAATAATCCTTTGACCTATGTGCAGACCTCAGCTAGTTGGATGCCACTGGCCATAGGTGGCTTCTGCATTATCTACATATGACTATGCTCTCGAATACCGAGCAGGTCTGAACCACATAGATGCTGATGCTCTCTCCCGGAGGCCTGTTCCCCAGAATGATTGGGTCCGATTGGCAGAACCTGACATTCGGGCACTCTGCCGGAAGTTTGACAGGGAGGAACAAATGTCCACGGACGCAGTGGACTGCATGGTGGATTGCTTGGGAGCCTCTGAGAATTGCATACCTGCTGCTTATTGCCACTTTTCTGCAATAGACATTGGTGCACTGCCTCAGCTGGACAATGACAGTATTCGGCGGGCTCAATCCCGCAATCCCATGATCAAAGCAGCTTTAGAAGCCCTCTATGCAGGAAAAGATGTGTCCAAATTACGCTCCACTGATTTGAGAACTGCACTGTTATACAAAGAAGGTCCTAAGTTGAAACTGATCAATAAACTGTTATACAGAGAAACAGTAGACATAGGGGGACAAGTAGACAAACAACAACTAGTGCTGCCCACTGCCTTTCGAGACTCAGTACTGAGGTCCTTGCACAACCACATGGGGCACCTTGGTATAGACAGAACACTTGACTTGGTGAGATCCAGATTCTATTGGCCTAAGATGGGGGCTGATGTGGAGCAACACATTCGAACTTGTAGTCGCTGCTTACAGAGGAAAGCTTTGCCCCAGAGGGCTGCCCCCCTTGTTAACATAACCACCAGTGCACCCATGGAGCTGGTCTGTATTGATTTTCTAAGTTTGGAGTCAGATCAAAGAAATATCAGTAATGTGCTGGTGGTCACTGACCATTTCACGAGATATGCCCAAGCTTTCCCCACCAAAGACCAGAAAGCATCCACTGTAGCCAAAGTACTTGTAGAAAACTTTTGTTCACTATGGGGCTCACAAAGAATCCATTCTGATCAAGGGAGAGACTTGAGAGTCGTCTTATCAAAGATGCTTTCTCTGTAGGGAGTGCGAGTCCAGAACCACTCCTTACCACCCCAGGGGACCCACAGCCTGAACGTTTCAACCGCACTTTGCTAGATATGCTAGGCACCCTGCACCCAAAGGACAAGCCTAGATGGAGCCAACAAATTAGCACCCTGGTACATGCTTATAACTGCACCAAAATTGATGCCACTGGATTCTCCCCACCGCCTGATGTTTGGAAGAGAAGCTCGACTACCAGTAGATGTGTGTTTTGGGGTCTCTCCTGATGGGGTTCAAGCTGACAACTATTTACAGTATGTGCAAAAAGTTAAAGGCCCAGCTAACTCATGCGTACTAACTGGTCAAACCATGGCTGCCAAAAGAAATCTGGCCAACAAAGAAAGGTATGATAAAAGGTGAAAGCACAGAACTCCAGGAGGGAGATCGGGTATTGCTAAGAAATCTGGGACTGCATGGCAAGCACAAGATTGCTGACAGATGGCACCATCTCCTCACATTGTAGGGCAAACTAGATGATCTGCCAGTGTACAAAGTAAGGCCTGAGAATAATTCAAAAGATGTAAAAACAATGCATAGAAATCATTTACTGCCCATTGGACAAATCCTGATTGAGTCTGAGCACCCAGAAGATGCCCCTCTGGACCAGTGACTAGAGCTGCTGCAAGAAAAGACCAAGGAAGTCTGCACCTACAGAAGCAGAGTTAAAGTGTTCCCCTGCACAAGTCCCAGTTGAGCATGACTGTCAGTCCATATCAGAAGAAAGTGAGAGTGACTTTGAATACTATCCTTCTTACGAACTGAGTCATTTGTTTCAGGGCAATCCCCTAGTCAATACTGGAGATGAAGCTGGGCCTTCTGGACTGTCCAAGCCCCCAGCTCCATCCCTGGAGCCAATGCTCCCAGAAAGTGAAGTGCAAAGCATCAGATCAGATGAAATGGAATCATTGTGCATGGTTGAACTGTTTGAGCTTTCAGGGAGGAAAATGATAGATTGGGGCAGACTGGTGATACACCAACAAGAAGAGTATTTTGAGTGCCTGACAGTCCACTGCCAGTGTCCGAAAGCTCTCCATGCGAGCCAAATGTTGTGGACTCAGAAACTGTAACTCCTGGAGCTGAAAGTGCCCCAAGTTCTAGCCTCTCTACCCCATGGAGACTGCCCTGACAAGTGAGGACAATGCTGAAAATGAGGCTCAGAGTGCAGAGACTATAACAGTTCCCCTAGAAAGACTGGTCGAGCTGTAAAGCCTGTGGTGCACCTCAGTTATGATTCCCTGGGAGGCCTGTGGATTTGCCTCTCAATGTTGTCCATAAGGAGTGTATGTGTCCCTGAGCTCATTGCCCAAACTGAGCATCAGTGCTAACTCCAAGTTACTTGTGTTGCCCTCTAAGTATGGTGCCCTTGCCCCGTCCAGCCCCAAGGTAACTGATAGGGAAGGGCCCCCCTCTCTTCAGGTTTCATGTACAAGAGATAATAACTTGAGTTATGGTACAATGTATATGTAATACTGTGTAAAGAGTGACGTACTGCAATGTTTCAGAAATGTGTTCTTGGTAAAATGATATATTGATTGATGATTACATGTGTGAGCCTAATGCAAATGTGTATGGTTGCAGTTAAAACTTATGGGGGTACTTGCTTGACGCGGACGTCAAGCTTTCCCAGGCCAGGAAGGGTATAACCCCCCTGCAAATGGGGGTTCCCAAAAGACTTCCAGGAGCTTGCTTGAATGCTCCAAGCCTGAATGGTGTTTGGCGTTTAAGCCATTTATCAGTGAGTGTTTTTAGAACCTCTGGTACTGTCTCTTTAAGAGCTGTCTGCTTGCAGACATAATTAGTTGTATGGGGGACTGTGTGTTTTGATTGAGTACCACTCAAGCTGCTGCCAATTCACTCCATTTTGCAGTCACTAGGAGTGCAAAGGAACCTATCTGAAAGATGTAACTGTTTGCCAGAAATTATTTAGAGTAATAATGAAATTACAGTTTGTCTAACCTGCTTTCTTTGCAGTCAGAACTGTGTCTGCTAGTTCCCCATTCTAGTTTTGAACTGCTGAACTGGACCAATCAGTGTGGGGTAAGCTAGCTCTAAAATGGTGCCTTGGACGAATCAGAACTTGGACTCATAATCTGAGCCAGCCACAAGAGGATTGTATGAGCAGTGACTCTGGGAGATGTAGTTTAGACTTCAGCACCTTTTTGGACCAACAGCAGCAGTCTATTGTGAGTGACAGCCAATCCAGTCAAGAACTGGGAGGAACTCAAAGGAAGTGCCCGGTTTTGTCGGTTGGAGTTTCAGTTGAGCTTTGGCAGTGAAGAAGGAAGGAGCCCTGTGCTTTTTCAGTGTGCAGTTTTAGTCAAAAAACGTGTGTAAGGCCCAGAGTTCCGGTCTGCAGCTTGTGTAACAGCTTGTTAGGACTGAATCCGTCCTGTGAAAAGAATCAAAGGATCTCTGAAGAGTAGAAACTAGGCTCACCCTGTAGAAGACTGGAGGAATTGCTGAAAATTGCATTCGGTCTGTCAGGAACTGAATCTGCTGTGTGTTCTCCCGGTATTGTGCAGTAATTGCGATCGGGATACAGATGCAGCCTGCCTGGTATAGTGCTTTTTTATATGGATGTGTGAAGAGGTTTGTGTACCTCAAGTGAGCCCTGCTGACATTGAAGGACCCTATCTTATTTGGAGGTCGTGAGTACTAATTCAGGGTCGCTCCCTGTTGAATTGCCACATTAAATCCAAATGGAATTACTGTACTGCTGACTGTTTAATTCTCCTTTTCTCGTGTGAAAGGGCCCCTACCAGCTGCCACGGTTTGACTAGCTACTAGGCTTGGGTACCCAGGGACAGTAACTGATAGGGATAGGCCTGTGCACAGAGCCATAGGTAGATTATTAGAGTGATAAGCTATTAACCTGATTTCCCTGTCCTTGTTATATCCCCTAAATAAATCAGAGCTGCTTGTTTCAGCAAAGTTATACTGCCTGAGGTATTTGTC
The DNA here is from genome assembly GCA_016271365.2 of Neoceratodus forsteri. Lineage (NCBI taxonomy): Eukaryota > Metazoa > Chordata > Ceratodontiformes > Ceratodontidae > Neoceratodus > Neoceratodus forsteri. The sequence continues at coordinate 1,474,476,033 of CM028131.1, forward strand.
TATGTTAAAGTACTGTACTGTGATTGTTGCACTGTATCTCATTTCACCGGAGATCCCAGTGCCGGAACCAGACCTGGGGGTAAGTGTATACTGTGAAGGTAATTCTGATATATTGTGTGGGCCACTAGTGGGAAGAAAGGGGGGTTGCAGTGTCCCAGAGGGCTGTGACCAAGTAAGTTTAACTATTGCAAACCCTGACCTCTGGGTGGAGGCACCCGCCATTGGATCCAGGCCCCTCAACCTGTTAGTGGCAAATCAGGCAGGGGTAGTAGCCTCTGGGATAGCGCCATCTAGGGGTTACATACACTATACACAAGCTGGACTTTTTAAAAAGACAGCGCAGCAGCATGGCTCTGCACACTCACGCAGGACAGCATCGCACCATTACTGTATGTGGATTACCTTTCCTTACTTGACGTCAGCCAGGCAGTGGGCATTAGAGGAGCCCAGGGAGATACTCAAGGTAAGCCCCCCAATTTGGGGGTGGGGGGGTTATATATTCAAACTGCACTTGCAGTTAAGGACAGATACTGGACAAGTGCTTCAGTGGCTCAGCTGAGACCACAGGACCCACAGTAATCCTTACATTTTATTTTTTTTTTATCTCACACAGACTGTGTTGCAGTTAAGGATGGGCTCAGTCGAGACTACTCACAGACAGACAGTAGTCCCTAAGTTTGGCTCAGCTGAGACCACAAGATGTCCTTGTTGTGTTTTTTTTTTTGTCTCTGTAATTGTCTTGTCAGTAAAGCATTGAGCAAGCAAATCAGGTATAGATCACCAGAACCCACAAGGACTTTTAAAGTCAGCAGGGCTATCTGTGGGGAGCAAGCGGTAAATCGAACTGCTGCAGATTACCAGACCCCCAAAATGAGCCCACAGTGACTGATGTATGAGTCGGAGTGATCTGTAAGTCCCATTTTAAATATTTATTTAAAATCAGGCTGTCTGTGGGCACAGCAGGGCAGATCTGTCTGCTGCAAATCAGGAGACCTGCAAAATGAGCCCCCATGGACTGTAGAGTCCATAGTTACAATTATTTACATAAATTCAGGACTTTTCTGGCATAGCAGGCAACTCACCCGAGCCCACAAAACGAACTAGCCCCACAAGGGGTCTTTTTTTTATTTTTTTTATTTTGTATTTATTATTGTATGTAAAATCTTACACACGTTTCCTCATACAGGGTAATAGGCATAGCAAGGAATAATATCCATACATATAGTTGAAATACATACTTCAGACCCCCGTAATCTTTAACAGTGGGGGGGAGATATCCAGTGTTTTCTAGTGAAATGTCCCAAAAATGCCAGCCATCTCAACGGCCATGGAAAGTCCTTTAAAGGTAGAATTTATTTAGGCAGTGTGATGCAGTCATAACAGACTGCTATTTAACCATTTAACAAAAACACGTAGCAGGAAGATTTACCATTCCTAGAGCAAGAGCTACATACAGCCAGTAAAGAACAGAGTACATTAACTATTATTAATCTTCAACACCATACACCAGCAACATGTCAGTTTCTTTGTCAAACTTAACGTTAGAACAGGTAGGTTAACGGGCAACCCTAATAACATACAGAGCTTTATGGTTAAGAAATGGGGGAGAGCTAGTATCTGCAGCTTAAGCAAGATGGAGGGAACATCATACCAAGAGTGGATTAACCCACCGTATGGACCACACTGACTAGCAGCCTGATCCTGTCCCACAATAATGCTCAAAGAGATCCCTACCCATCATGCCAGCTACAAGTTACTTTAAACCGGTAATTTTATGTCTAGAAAAAGGGTAATTCAAAGTTCCCCAAGTCTGTTACCTAACCCCACGTATATAGATTTCCAGAAACTTCCCAGCGAGGGGAAAAAACTGACTTCCCCAGAGTCATCTGCTGCCTTTTATCATCCACCCTGTTCAGCTTTCTGGGAGCAAGGTCTTGCAGCTTCTGATAGACGAACGGGAACATACATCGCATAGGTCTTTAATTGTAAATTCGATCCCACGTGGTCGAGTAAGTCCAGTAAGAGTTGAAGGGGAACTGTAGTAAAAATGACCAAATCTCATCTTTCTGCACCTTCTGGTGAATCCATTCGCTGTCGGCTTCCAGTACGGGTCCCAGTCCCCCAGGCCTCTGTAGATCTCTGGTGTTGCTTAGATTCCTGTGTCAGGTTCGCATTAATCACTTGAGTAGCTGCCAAACTCTTGGTGGAATCCTGTACTGGTGTAAATGGAGCCATGAGTACTGCGTCGTGTTTCTTCAGCCTCGCCAAGTATTTCTTTAGTTTGGAATCCATTGATTGCATTATGGAGAGTATCAGCTGCCACGGTAAACACGATGATGCTTCCATTGCAGAGGAGGTTCCATAGCACGAGGAATCAGCAGCCTTGTCTGTTTTATTGGAGGCAGTATAACATAGTGGTTTAAGGCTCTGAGCTGCAAACCTGGAGACCTGGGTTTGAATCCCACAGCCCCCACTTGCATACTGTGTGACTGTGCAAGTCAGTTAACTTCCTTGTGCTCCCAGGTCGCACCTGGAAACAAGCTTCTGCTTAGTGTGCCTTTCCTGGTTAAACAATTTCCCCTTTCCCTTTTTCAGCTCTAAGGTTAACAGCTGCAAGGACAGTGTTTTTTTGTCCCATCATGTTGTTTAAGGTATCAATTGAAAGTTGGTGAGTTGAGAAAACCATTTCTAACCAAATTTCCAAAGTAATAACAGAAAATGATATTTTAATCGATTTAAACAAGCTGAAGTGTAGTGCGCTCAGGAAATGCTTCCTGCCTGGAGATCAGCTCTCTCCTCCAGAAGGGGTCTTTAATGACACTGCAACAGAAAGCCCAGTAGTCTCCTCTTTTACTTTTCCCCAGTACCCCCTCCCCTCCTAATAATAGTGAGCTGCTTAGCTGAAGCTGCAACAGTTTTGTTTTATATGGATGTTTTCCGTGGTAGCCAGACAAAACGCTCATGTCTTTGACACCCTACCAGTACCAGGATCACAATGATACTTGGTCATTCTGTAACTGTACTCAAGAACTCCTCCAGCCTTTCTCTGATTTGATTCTCCTCCTGCTAATCACTGTGATGACCTGTTAGGTCCTCTGCGGAAGGGGGTCGTGTGATTGGCAGGATGCCGCTGGCACTGAGGGACACTGTTAAATCCATCATGTGAGTGCACTCTCTGCATCTCGCCATGATTGGACAGGCTGCTGCCAAAGACATCATGTGTAAGTATGAGCAGGGAGGTGGGTGGTTGTCTGCAGCAGCAAGCTCGTGCTCTTGGCTGCAGGACAGTGCCAAGAGGGAGCGAGTGACCATGTAAGTGGCAACATTTAAGCAGGAGTAGGGGGAGTCATCGGCAGCAGCAGAATCACGCTGTTGGCTGCGGGAAGTACTAGCGTTGTTTTCAGCACCAGAAAATGGCACCAAAGTTTAAAAAAAAAAAATCACCTGATTAAAAATAAAATCTTTGTGCTAAAGGCAAGTGCCAGCATGACCCCTGGGGCTCGTAGGTTTGTTGTCCTGACTGAGTCTCTCCAGCTGCAGGTTTGAACACCTCAGAGTCGTCCTCAGATTGCCATGAGTTCCTCAAGAGCCCAGAAACTTCTTTCCCTCCATTCCATGTCATTTTGGACAGGCAGGGCTGTCTATCAGTTCTGCCCTGCCCTGCCCTGCTCTCTGATTGGCTCCTTAAGCTTGCCATTCCTTTTGTGAGCGTTCTTATTGCATCATCCTTCCCAAAATTGCTTGTTTTGTTTGCTGGGGCTTTCCAGCCATCTGATTGGCCAGCTGGCAGGGTTGGAGGTCATAGAGATGGCTGCCCCGATGTCCTGGTGGAGCCCTTGCTCCAGAGTGTATTATTTTTATTTAGTTGCCTGCTCCCAGCAGTGCAGGTGTGTAGCATCCCCTTAAAGCTGCAATTCCGTCTGTCTGGGGTGGCTGCTGGTGCAATGGATCCGGAGTAGTAAAGAGAGAAATGGCGGGGATGGGGCCCCTTGCAGCATGCACTCTTTCTGATGCCATCAGCGGCAGTTGAGTGGCGCAGGAGGCGCTGAAGAAAAGTGTCCCTGTCTCTCCCTGTCCCCAATGCCAGGATTGGGGGACCGAGGAGAGAATGCAGCCACAGCCTGAGGGAAAAGGAGTAGGAAGCAGCTACCACACATGTGGTCGAGCAGGAGGGTACAGGCCGCACAGCGCAACTCTGTGGACCTCAGGAGGATAGCAGAGGCAGGCCAGGTAACCCCCACCCCCCGCCGAGGCTATGGTTACAAGGACAATAGGTAACTTGGTGTGATTGGCAAGTCCATGATCCATTTCTGAAGAGACAGGCTACTAAACAGTCCAAAGCAAACTGTTTCTCAGCTGTGGCTAAAGGGGCGGGTTGTTTGTCATTTGAGAAAAGTCACTGTACTATGGAAGCAGTAGTTGTGGGATTTTCACCTCAGATACCTCAAGTGATAGTCAAGTTGGGTAGTGACAGCATATCGAGGTAACAGTTAAGGCGTTTGAAGGGTTATGAAAACTTGTTGCCTAGTGTGGATGGAGTGCTGGGAGAACTAGTCTGCGACACATGGGTTTGGGAGGGAAGGGATTGAATTTTATCACACTCCTGGCTCAGTGCCAGGCAGTTGGAGAGATGTTTTCTTTCTTAAAGGAGAACTACGGGCAACAGTAAAGACACGATCAGAGCACAGTTTATGGCTCCAGTACCCCGATCCTCCCTGCAGTCACATTATACATTTGTTTGTATAAGTACCTTATCACTGGCCCAGCCCGGTGGCACTGAGGGTTGAGGTGCTGGACGCCACACCTCGCTCCACGCCCGCAACCCGGGTTCAGGAACGAGCTCAGATCATTGGAGTTCGGCAGGGGAGGACTGGGATTTAGCATCCGACGAGTGCTCTCCCAGTCCTGGGGAAAGGGTAGGATACACACTGTGCTCTGGCGGTCCCTGGGACGCCCAGTGGTACTGCAGACGCGTGGGTGTCTGGGGGGAGCACAGTGGACATCTGCACGTTGGTGCTTGGATATCATTGCAAGTCCGTGCTCCCATTGGGGAGAAAATGGAAAAAAAGGCTGGGCACGACCGAGCAGCTTGATAGCCGTGCCCTGCCACGTGGGGAGGACTGTTGTGGAATCGCGCTTGGGGAGTTTGGCGCCGGTCCAGCTGACAGGCACAGGGGAGCCCTCCAGCAGATCGGCCATGGCCGTGCCGGACCCCCCTACCTTCATGTGGGTGAATCTGCTGTTCTCCCTGCGGGCAGGGCCAGTGGCCGGTTGCCCCCGCCAGTAGCGCCGCAGCAAGCCCAGCGAAAAAAGAAAGTCGCAATTAAAAAAAAAAAAAATAGTACCTTATCCTTGTAAATTCTGGGAATCCCTGTGGCGCAGCTGGCATTTTTAATAGAAGGTACTGCCGCAGAGATCACTGGCCAGGAAAGAACATTTATATGTTGACATGCCTTTGTTTCTTTCGGTATTGTACCCATATGTATGGAGATTTATTAATCTCAGTATCTTCCTATGACCAGTGCTGTTTTACAGAATTTGCCTAAATGCCATGTGTGTGCCAAGCATACACATGGCATTTAAGCAGATTCTGTAAAAATAGCACTGGGCATAGGAGATACAGAGATTATTGGATCTCCGTTCATATAGGTACAATACCAGAAATGGCAAAGGAGCATCAGCATATCGTGTTCTTTGCAGCGTGACCACCGGCGCTGGGTACCCCCTATTAGAAAATGCCGGCTGTACCATGTGGGATTCCTGAAATTTATAAGTGATAAGGTACTTAAACGAACAAATGTGTCATGTGACTGTAGGAGGGATTGGGGTACTGGAGCCCCAAACTTTGCTCTGATTGTGCCTTTACTGTTGCCCATAGTTTTCCTTTAACTTTAATGGGGGGTAGATGACAGAGTTAGTCTTGTATATAGTTAATAATCCCACCCTGCCCCAGATTATGGATTTAGGGTCAGTGGCATGTGTAACTGTTAATAAACTTACTTTTGGCCTTGGAGGGTAGGATCCATCTATAGGGGTCATTTCAAAGACGTCTGCTCCTGGCTCAGTTGCTGTGTTTGTGGTGGAGGTTGGGGGTGCTGGGGGGAGGAAGATGCTGGGGTATGGGAGGGGTAGCCAGTGGACTTGTCCTGCCCATCTGGGGAATATTGTACCTGTGAGGTGGTTTTTTTTTTTTTTTTTTTTGATTATGCACTGCAAACCAGTCAAACTGTGGCAAACTTTGCTGGCTTCAAAGTTCCCTATTGTTGAACTTGGGGATGTTCGCACAGCACTAATTCTAAAGCACTGTCCTATTCAACTGTAAATGGTGGCTTTTTTTTATGTGTGTGTTACGTGTTGTGCTATGTAACGTAGTAGCAGTAGTAAAAATGTAATACTTAATATCACAGGAAAAGAATATCTGATTCAGCTGTCAATCATTTTTGATAGGATTCTGAATAACATGTACACCCACAGTTTCTGAAGTAAAAAACCAAAAATTAAACAAATAATAATGTTCTAAATAAATTTTGGCCCAGCAATCCAGCCCAACCAGCAGTCTGTTCCTGGGGTCATGAGGGCAAACAGTGGCCCTACCCTCTAAGTCCATGGACTGTACAACTCCCACGATTTGGCCCAGGTATATTTGCCTTTGCGTTCCTCTCTTGCAGCTCCATCTTTGCTCCCGGCCAACTGCAGCTGATTGATTTTCTACACCCATTTTGTTCCTGTTTCACCGTTACTAGGGTATTTGCAGCTAGTGTACTTTAATGTGTGTTTTGGTATTTTTATTTCTGCATGCAAACAGTGTGTTGTGTTTAGTTAACTACCAAAATTCATTTTCATTTGTGGGATGTTTTAGCGGCTTTCAGCCTGTATTTTGGGGGGTAAACTGTGAGATTTACAAGTCAGCCTGTAAAATTAATATTCGTGATTTCTTCTACTGCAGTAATTCCTGTCTCTTCTATGTCTTTGTGCTTAATATTTTTACTCTCTGCTCAGCAGCTGCTGCCTGCTGTATTCTGCAGCTGTTTTGGTTTCTGGCGCCTCTGCCTCCATCTTACCCCTCACCGTTTCTCTAACCCTCCCCTTCCTCTCCTGCAGTTTAACTCCCCCAGCTCCGATTTCATTTATTGTCTCTCTTTTGTCTCTGCAGCAATCCATTCTGACCAGCAGTCTGTTCCTGGGGTCGTGAGGGCAAGCAGTGGCCCTCTCCTCTAAGCCCAAGGTCTCCGCAGCTCCCACCATTTGGCCCAGGTATATTTGCTTCTGCGCCTCCTCTCTTGCACTTGTGGCGCCGCATTTCATGCGGCACCACATCCTACTGCCCAGCCACCCTCCCACCCTAAGCTAGTGCTACCTTTATAGGGACTGTTTGATGTTTGAAACAATCAGCTCACTTTCCACCCCCTACACTTAGAGGTTATTTGGTCTAGCCCTCTCTCCTCTTCCCCTCCGAGACCTGATACTCTTGGTCTCTTCCAAATTAGAACTCTATCGCTCCCTTTTCTCCCCTTTTTGCTTCAGTGGTGGCACTTACATTACATGTTTCTTTCTTTAGCATCTACTAAAATTAAGCTGCTCCGTAGTTCTCATTGTCCTTCCCTTTGTATCTTGAGGCGCTTTTGATTTGTAGCCTCCTATTTTCCCTTCGTTATCAAGTGCTCCCCTGCAGGCCTGCTAGCCACTGGCAGTGCAGGTCTCTCCCCCACTCCCCAATCAGACATGTAGCTACTTGATTTAGTCTCAATCATTGCCCCCCTCCTCCTCCCCCTTACTACCTCCCCATACCCACCTGCAACATGCCCACCACCGCCAGTCACCCCTCATACCGTCCTCCACAACCCCACCTACATTTGAGTCTCTTACACTCGACCACTTACTCCCCCTCTCTCTGTCTCACCCCTCACCTCCTCCCGTCTTACTGCCCTCCACCCCTGGTCTCTCCCCACATCCTGGACTAATTGCCTATGACTTACTAAATCTTGAACCTCTCTGCTACTACCTCTCCCCCTCTTGACCCCCTTCCCTGTCCTATCCCAAGCATAAGTTCATGGCCTCTCGATCCAAGCACCTCTTAAGTTGCTTCTTCCTTTCCTCCTCCTTATCCTATCTGAGGATGTCCACCCCAATCCGGTCCCCTCCCCCACAAGATCTTCCAAAAGGCATGCAAATTTTTGACCTTAATGCTAGAAGCCTCCTTCCAAAAATGGACTTACTCAGAATGTGGGTCTTAAAACACTTCCTGGCCTCCTTTGCATTACTGAGACATGGCTGTCGCCCTGCACCCCTGACTCCCATGTAGCCCTTCCAGACTACTGCATACTCCGACAAGACCACAGTAAGCGTGGTGGCAGTGTGGCCATTTATGCCTGTCTCAGCCTTCCCTGCAGTATTTTATCCTCAGAAGCTCAACCTTGTTCCCACGAGCACCTCTCTATTTCTCTAAACTTCCCATCCTGTTTCCCTCTCCTAGTCGCTGTGCTCTGTGCCTCCCTCAAATCCCCCCCCATCGACATCATTACCTCCCATGTCTCCGTTATCCTCTAATGAACAAATTATACTTGGTGATTTCAACCTAAACTGGGTCTCACCCTCTCAAAAACCCTACACTGACCTTGTCGAATCCCTATATCTCACACAAGTAAGCAACGAACCCACCCGTCTAAACCCATCCACCCAAAACCACTAACTCCTTGACTGGGTTCTTTCCTCATACTCTCAAAGAATCCTCAGAGCAGGCAGTCTTCCAGATGTTTTCAGTGATCACCTCATTACTTACTGCATTCACAAAGTCCATACTCCCCATTCTGCCTCGCATACCATTGGATCCACTCTTCCAGATTACTTGACACCAATGAGCTGTTACACGACCTAAAGTCCATCGACTGGTTGGCAGTGTACACTGCCCCTGAAATGGACTCAGCCCTTGCCCTTTTCACTCATTCTCTACACAACATCTGGAATCATCATGCCCCACTCAAACATCGCAGGGTGAAACAGCGTCACCTTCCCTGGGTCTCTGCAGACCTGGTCTAGATGTGTAAATCCTGCGACAAAGCCTGGGAATGTCAGAACGCTGCTAAAGCCTTTTCCAATCTGTGTAAATACAAGGTGTTAAGAAACACTTGTATAAAGGCTATCAGATCTGCCAAGGCTGCTTATTTTAGTACCCTCCTGCACTCAAATCAGACCTTCCCAGCCACCCTCCACTTTCTTATCGACCTCCCTGTCCAGTCCACCACCCCCACATTATCCATCAGTGGCTCCACTGTCAATGGCCTAGCTGCTGTAGCAGCCTCTCTAAACACCTACTTCACTGCCTGGGCTCTACCCATGACCACTCCCTCCTCCCCAACCCCCTTCCTACTCCCATCTCCCCTCTCAGCTATTCTTTCCTCCATCTCTGTCCAAGAAGTCTTACAAGCCTTTGCCTCTTTAAGCTTTAATGTGTCCAGCCCAGATGGTCTGGACCCATACCTCCTTCGTATCTCTGCCCCCGAAATATCTTACCCGTTCAACTACATTTTGAATCACTCTTTCTCCCACTGCATTGTCCCTCAGGCATGGAAGTCAGCTCAGGTCTTACCCTTGCACAAAGGTGGGGGACACCCTCACGCTGGGTAACTAGCGTCCCATTTCTCTGCTCCCTACCTTGGCTAAAATTCAAGACTCCCTTGTCCTGGCTCAGCTCACTGAGTTTATAAACTCCTTGGATTTCCCCTCCTCTCTTCAATCCGTCTTCTGGGTAAATCATTGTACCACTACTTCTCTCTTTCGTGTCACAAACTCCATCCTCTCTGGCATGGACCAAGGCCACATTACTGCTACCATCCATTTTCATTGACCTTGCTAAGGCATTTGATTCTGTCTCTCACCCTGCTGATCAAATTCTCCTCTGCTGGCTTCTGTCCTGAAACTGTAAATTGGTTCAAGTCCTATCTCTCTGGACATACCCAACAAGTCCTTGTTAAAGGGTTCCACCAACTTCTTCTCCTTATCCATGCTGGAGTCCCCCAAGGTTCCATTTTAGGCCCCCTACTATTTTCCATATTTCTAAATGATCTTCCATCTGCTTGCTCATTGGCAAACATACAAATGTACGCCAACGACACCGTCCTTTTCACCGCTGGCTCCTCTGCCCCGGCCGTCCATCCCCAGCTCCAAATGGACTTCCACTCAGCCCTTCACTGGTTCCGCAAAAACCTCCTCAAGGTAAATGGGACCAAAACTGTGTCAATAACATTATGGACCCGTCAAAAACTGGCCACCCTCCCATCCCCACTCATGTACACCACCCTGGTTCTTCTTTTTTAGGCAGGGGAAGGGCCCAGCCACCCACCCCCATCCCCAACCACCCCACGCTACACTCCTTTTATAGGGTACCACAGTTGTGACATTTCCTGTGGCAGAGCAGGAAGGGGCGGATCAGTGGGGCCTCCACAAGGTGATCTCATTTACAGGGCACTAGTAATTTAACTTGTTATAACAAGTTAAACAAAGCACAATTAAACCATTACTTGCATTTTTTTTCCTTCTAATTACTCTGACTAGGTTACAAACCCAGCAACTTATTTGGAATGGATTTCATTAACTGCAGGTACTGTGGAACAATTTTCAGAAGGACAGTCTTACAGGATTTAGGACACTGTCCTACATGCTGGGCCTTTGAGATCTTAGGTCTCAGCTCCGGCAGCATGGGCAGAGATTGCACGCCTCAAATTTCATATTGAAGAGGAAATACATTATAAGAACCACCCGCCATTTCCCCAGCATCCAACAGAAAACCTCGACTGCAGAGGGTAGTTGGTCCAGGAGGTTGGCAGGTGGTTAGGGGAGCAAATCAGGTGCCCCATCACTCTGCTTCCAACACATTACCTCCGAAAACCATATAAACACTACAAACAGGTATCTGCCTCTATCTCTGAAATCAAATAAAGAGGCAGAAGACACTGCAGAGCAGGACACTGGGCACAGGAGCTAGCACAACAATACTCACCCAAATCAGGAACCAAAACTAAACAAGCACAAAGGAAACTAAAAAACTACTGATCATAGGAGACTCCATGATTCGGGAGTTGATACCCATCTCCAGCCAGGGGGTGATGGCAGATGTCTCCAGGTACATCAGCATGGAGAGACACTGACCGCATTGCAAAATTGTTCACAAAGCAGGAGAAAACATTGATGTCCTAGTACACATAGGGACTAATGATCTCGCCAGCCGGGTCAGTTGTGGAGACCAAGGAACACCTGACTAGGCTGGGTGACAAACTATCATCTATTTCATCCGCATCTCCTTCTCTGAGATCCTGCCAGTCTGGGAGAAGGGAGCAGATGGACGGAAGGTCAGAGAAGGGAGATAGGGGAGCTAAACATGTGGCTCAAGGACTGGTGCCAGGAAAAGGACACAGATTTGTAGGAACTGGCAACAGTTCTGGGAGCGAAAGTTCTTTAAATTTGATGGACTGCATCTGACTAAAGAGGAGTCAGTGCATTGGGGCAGAAGTTTGACGTCTTTGCAGAATATTTAAACTAGCAAATGGGGAGAGGGTGCAGCACCATACGCCGAATGGGAAGAACACCCTCCCCTCAGCTAGTGGTCAAACAGGAATTGTGCCTGCTTGCCGCTCATTTGCATCACCAGGTAAGAAAAAGGTTTGTCTCCCATACGTGCACAGGGTAATGCCAAACTTCACCCAACAACTAACACACCAAAATCTGGCCAATGGAAAATCATGTACACAAATGCTCACAGCCTGGGAAATAAGATCCCGGACCTGCAGGCAATGATGTCAGAGGCTAAACTGGACATAGTAGCAATTAGTGAGACGTGGTTTACCAGTAATCACGCTTGGGAGACTTCAGTACCTGGCTATGTTATTGTTCAGAAGAGACCGAGGTGCAAAGAGGGGGGGAGGAGTGGCACTGTATGTTAATGAAAATATCAAAGCTACAGAAATTCAGAATACACATAAGGAGCCAGAGGAGCTGTGGGTCACCCTGGAGACGGGAGATGGGACAGCCATAAGAACTGGGGTTGTCTACAGGCCCCCAGACCAGAGGGAGGACATAGACACATTACTGTTAGAAGATATACAAAACATGACAGCTAAAGGGGAGGTTCTGATAATGGGAGACTTCAACATGCCAGATACAGATTGGTCAATACCAGCAGGAACATCTGCCAGAACTAGACTCATAGTGGATTCCCTGCAGGGGGAGGGCCTCAGACAACTGGTACAGCAACCCACAAGAGACAGGGCTATCCTAGATCTAGTACTGACTAACAAAGAAGGGATCACAGATCTCCAGGTAGAAGGTCACCTGGGGCCAGTGACCATCACATGGTATGGTTCAATTTGGCTACTACATCTAAATCATCCCATTCCAAGGCAAAATATGGGACTTCAGAGGAGCTGACTTTGATAAGATGGCCAACAGAGTTAAGCTAGCCCTGGCAAAAAGAAACACAGGTGAGGAGGTACAGGCAAAGTGGGCAAGCATTAAGGATACAATACTTGAAGCAACATCCCATTGTGTTAGACAGAAAAGGAAGTGCAAAGAAGAAGGAAACCACTTTGGTTCTCAAATACAGTAGCAGAAAAGGTCAGAGCCAAAAGGCTGGCCTTCAGAAAATATAAAGGAACACAGCGGGATGAAGATAGGGAGGCATACCAAACTGCCCTAAGGGAAGCAGGTAAGGCAGTAAGGCAGGCAAAGTCCCAAACTGAGGAAACACTAGCACAACAGTAAAAGAAGGTGACAAGACTTCTATAGATACATTAGTGAAAGGAGAAAGTCCAGAGGGGTATTAAGCTTAATGGAGAAAAGGGAGCATGAGGAGGAGGACCCTGTAAAGGCATCTATCCTAAATAGATACTTTTGCTCAGTATTTACTGAAGAGAAGGTAGGGCAGGGCCACAGCTCAGCATCATGGACACAGGGGGGAGGGAGGTGAGCACTACTCCCTTCACAAAAGAAAGGGTCCTACAAGAGCTTGCTAAGCTCAGGGTGGATAAGGCAATGGGACCTGATGGCATACATCCCAGGGTACTTAAGGAGCTAAAGGAGGAACTAGCAGAGCCATTAGCAGAATTGTTTAGTGAGTCTCTGAGCGCAGGAGAGGTCCCAGAAGACTGGAGAAGGGCTCATGTGATCCCACCACAAGAGTGGTAGCAGGAGGAGGCGGGAACTACAGACCGGTCAGTCTTACCTCAGTAGTGGGCAAGATTATGGAGGCACTCCTTAAGGAAAGGATAGTGCAACACCTGGAATCCATAGGGGCACAGGATCCAAGACAGCATGGGTTTACAAAGGAAGGTCCTGTCAAACTAATCTCATAGATTTCTTTGACTGGGTAACCAGAGTGGTGGACCAAGGGGAGCAGTTGATGTCGCCTACCTTGACTTCAGCAAAGCTTTTGACACTGTTCCACATAGAAGATTGATAAATAAGCTAGTAGGCTCGGGTGGGTCTGAAGTTGGTCAACTGGGTGGCAAACTGGTTGACTGGCAGAAAACAGAGAGTGGTGGTAAATGGTATACAGTCAGAAGAGATGCAAGTCACAAGTGGGGTACCTCAGGATCAGTCCTGGGGCCAGTCCTATTCAACATCTTCATTAGTGACCTCGCAGATGGACTAGAGGGTAAGGCTTGTCTGTTTGCAGATGACACCAAGATCTGCAACAGAATAGATGATCCAGATGGGTGGGCAGAATGAGAAGAGATCTGGATAAACTAGCAGAATGGTCAGAAGAGTGGCAACTGGGATTTAATGCAAAGAAGTGCAAAATCATGCACATAGGGAAGAGAAACCCTGAAGCCACTTATAGGCTGGGAGGGAGTTGCTAGCAGTCACAAAGGAAGAAAGAGACTTGGGCATCATCATCACTGATGACCTAAAATCATCCAAGCAGACCTCTAAAGCAGTAGGTAAGGCTAGGGGGGTGTTAGGGTGTATTAGTAGGGGTATCACAAGTCGTAAGTGGGAGGTAATAATCCCTCTGTACAAGACATTGGTTAGGCCCCATCTGGAGTACTGCGTGCAGTATTGGAGGCCACACCTTCACAAGGACATTAACCAAATTGAGGCAGTCCAGAGAAGGGCAACCAAAATGGTGCAGGGACTGCATCAGAAGACATATGAGGACAGATTAACGGAGCTCAATATGTATACCCTTGAGCAAAGGAGGAGAGAGTGATATGATCGAGACATTTAAACACCTTAAGGGCATAAACAAGGTGAAAGAGTCTAACATGTTTAAATATAAGAAAAATAGCAGGACAAGAGGACACAGCATGAGATTAGAGGGAGGCCGATTAAGGGGAATGTGAGGAAATTCTTTTTCACAGAAAGGGTGGTAGATGCATGGAATGGCTTACCACAAGAAGTGGTGGCTATGACTACAGTGCAGGGCTTCAAACAGGCATGGATAGGCATAAGGAGCAATACAAATGACTATGAATAGATAGGTCACTGACAGAGCAAAGGCCGGTGGCACATTTATAAGGTAGAAAAGAAATGGGCAGACTGATGGCCTTAAGTGTGTCCTTATCTGTCGTCAACTTCTATGTTACACCACCCTGGATCGATCTGTACTCAACGTAGTCTCCCATTATAAGTACCTGGGGGTCTAGATTGATTCTCAGTTGGACTACTCAAAGTACATTGAACATATTCATGCAAAATTACGCCCTAAGCTGGGCACACTGTCAGAAACAAATGCATCCTCTCCCTAAGCACTCGGCATCAGCTCCTAACCAAATGATCATCCCCAAATTTGATTATGCTGACGTAGTATATGGCATTGCCCCAGCCTACTCTCTAGCTAGGCTCGACTCCCTCTACAATGCTTTCTGCCGTTCTGCTCTGTGTCCCAGGGTAAATAAAAGGGTGGGAGCCCTTAGAAGAACAACTAAGTACTTAACAGAAAATAGTAGAAAAAGGGTTGCAGAACAATTAATTATTCTGGTACTGACTTATGGGGATATTTTGTGCTGAACTGCAAACAAGACATTATTAAGCAATTTAGATAGATTGTACCACAGGATCACAAGGTATATCTTGAGGTGTAGTCCAAGAACACATCACTGCAGTCTGTTGACTTCTTTGAAATGGTTGCCACTTGAAACAAGATGTACTACGAAATGGCAAACACTAATTTATATATATCACATGGACAGTCCTGAGCATTATATAAATAAAAATGTATTTGGAGGGTGTTATCAAACTGAATTAAGACAAAAGAGATCAAA
This sequence comes from Neoceratodus forsteri, assembly GCA_016271365.2. Taxonomy (NCBI): domain Eukaryota; kingdom Metazoa; phylum Chordata; order Ceratodontiformes; family Ceratodontidae; genus Neoceratodus; species Neoceratodus forsteri. The sequence continues at coordinate 1,474,491,287 of CM028131.1, forward strand.
CTATAAAAATAAAATCCCCATTACTGTTCTTAAAAATAAATATGGGGAAAAGACATTATGTCACCAGGCAGCAAAACACTGGAATATCAAATTTAGCACGTACATTTCCTCTGTATAGCCAGTTTAAACAGGAATTTATTGCACCAAGCTCTGTTACATGCCAATGTCTTGGATGAAAAGTATAGTCTGAATGGACTACAGGATGTCTGGAGAATGTTTTGAACCTCGAGGAGTGATCCTCACATATTTATTGTAAAAAATGTGTATTCTTTTGCACCTTGAACTTGTTTTTTTTTTTTTAATTATTGGTTTTGCAAATAAAACTTAAAAAGCAAAATTGTACATAGGATAGCATAAAAGTTTACAGTACAGACAATATATTCTTATGAAGATCTTGTGTATGACACCCCCTTTGCGGTATAACATGGTGGGGGGGGGGGGGATTCCAAAATGAAAATATATACTGAATAATTTCACCCAATGCATGCAGTTAGGAAGACCAACAGGGAATCTTAACAGACTGAGCAAATAGGTGTTCCCTTCCACCAAAGCGACTATAAAGTCTTACTGAGTTCCCCCAATTCAATTTACATACATATATATATATTCCAATCTAATACCCCAACCTCCCAGACAAATTAAATATTTATTTCCCATTTACCAGTCATAACCCAAGCCATTATAAAGCACCAGCAGCATTGACCAGGAGTTGAGTAGAATAATTGTTTTGACCCTCAAGTGGCCCCTCTTTTACTCCCAAAATGAAAAGAACAGCAATAGAAGAACTAGATATAACAACTCCCTCATTTTCTTATGGCATATTACAAATGCAAATGGAACTAAACTTAACCCGCTATAATAACGACCCCACGTATATTTTCCCCATAGGAGTGAAGACCAGTGGCGTCATGTTAAGTAGTAAAACGAATCAAAATTAACTTAACAGTTCCATTTATCACAAAGCGGGATCTGGATTAAAGTCCAAAATAAACAAGTCTATACACAATGTTCTCAGTTCCAGAAACGGGCCATTAACTACCACAGGCCCATTCCCCACAGCATAAGTCTACTTTACCCAGATACCCCAGATGATCAGTCACCATCAGACGAGATTCCTTCATCTTCTTCTACCCCTTCCAGCTTCAATTCAATTTTCCGGACCATCTTGCCAGCGTCCTGCGGTTCATTGAATAAATACTGTTGCCCATTCCACATTAACCGGAGTTTAGCCAGGAGAAGTAGCTGGTGCTGTACTTTAAGTTGACGCAGCCGGCTCCTCAGCCCATCGAAGGCCTTGCGACATTGGCGGGTGCTGTACGAGAGGTCCGGAAACAGCATGACTTCATCTTCACCATATTTCAGGACCCGCTGGCACCGGCCAATTGCAAGGGCCCGATCTATGTCCCCAATTATTGTGCACACTATTAGGAAGATTCTTGGAGTCGATGAGTCCGCTGCAGCTCTTCTAGGGGTAATTCTGTAAGCCTTTTCCAGGGACAGAGTAGGTTCAGCTTCGTCAAGCCCCAGTATGGCCGGCAAAAACATTCTGGCAAAGATCAGGCTGTCCTCCCCCTCAGCATTCTCTGACAGTCTGTTAACTCGTAAATTGCGCTCTCATGCCTGGTTTTCTACTGTCTCCAGCCTTTGACGAAGGTGCGAGTTTTCTTTTATTAATTTAGTAGTGGCATCCGACGATTTTAGGATAGAAGATTCAGAGCGTTGAACATTAACTTCACATTGCTCCATTTTGGTTTCCAGAGTAGAGGCTCTCAGAGTGAGAGTATCGAACTTTTTATCTAAGTCCTGCACTGTTTCACAAGCTGATGGAGTGTGGAAAGTATGGAAGCTAGTGAGGCCTCCTCCGGTATCTTATCAGTCGAGTCCCCTGCTTCTCCACGCTGATCAGGTCTCTCCTCCTTGTTCTGGTTTTTAGGAGGAAAAAAGTTGCCAGCTGGAGCCCCAGCCCCTTTAGTTTTGCCCATCTAGTCAATTACAGGTAATCCAAGCACTCTAGAGCAGTTTCTGGTATTTTAGAAAAGAATAAGTTTGAGTTTTAATAGTTTTAAAAATTCTTCTCTGGGAGCTTCAGGAGTTTGCTGCTTGCTCTCAGCTGCTCAGCAGCCCCCCCTTTGTACTTGTTTTAATGTTTAGGTAACTTGTAAGGAACAGGACAATTCTTGTAAACTAGGCTAACCAGCTTAAAGATTTGCTTTCCTGTATAAAAATACTTTTTTAACAATTGTTACATACACATCACTGCTCCCTCTACTCGGCCCTTTCCCTTACTTCTCTTCAACATCACCAGTTACTCCACTCTTCTCTATTCATCTCTAAATGTTGGCTCAGTTCTATGCCATCCTACCTCTCCTCACTTTTATCTCCCTCCCCTGAGGCCTCCTACCCTTTCTGTTCTAAGGACTCCTGCATTTTCTCCCTCCGTCGGCCTTGCTCCTGCTTTGGCTCGGTTACCTTCTCTTATAGACAGACTGCCCTTGCTCTGGAGTACCCTACCCTTTCATATCAGATGCTCCCCCCTCTTCCCTCCCTCTCCAAAATGTGCTGTATCCCCATTTCCCACTCATCTGTCTTCCCTGTCTCCTGTCACTATCAAATTTGACCTCCCTCCGCCCTCCCCATACTCTACTCTTGCCTAGCTAGCTCTTAGCCTCAGCACTTTATTCTCACCTTCTCACTCACCGTTTCTTTTTTTTCACTCCTCCTTCCTCTTACTAACCCCCCCCCCTCCCCAAAGTAATAATCTTTGTTGGTCAATGCTGTTTTATTTAATCTATTTGCTTATTCGCACTACCCATGTCTCGTTATGCTATGTTACTTCACTGAATTACTTTCTGTATTGCTCTATCCGAAGTGTATATCTGCTTATGTTATGTACTCTGTATACTGCTTTAAACTATTGTACTGTAGTATTTTTTTATCTACTCAGTTTATGTACATTACCTGCTTAAGCCTATGTAATGTAACCTCCAAATCCCCTTTTCCCCGGATCGTGCCTAGGTTCAGTGTGCCTCTCCCGGTTACAATTTTCAAATAATTAAGAAATCAGTAAAATGGTACATCACAAAGTACAGTGATATGTAGATGGTACACACATTCACAACATACACAATGAGATGCATACAAATAAGGTACTGTTGTAATATAATAATACACTCAAGTCATATTATCTGCATCTTGTATCTAACTACCAACCCACTGCTGAGAGTTTTTCCTTTGGAATGTATATCCATTGTTTGCACTGTGTTTTTGCATACCTTCTTCGAGGATATCTCTTTCATCAGGCCACACCTATGGAGCTTATAGCCACCAGGCTCTGTGACCACATGGAAACTTTTGCAAGCACAGTCCACTAGGGGCTGCCTGCAGCAGCGTCTGATGTCACCTCTCCCATATAAGCGTGGCCAGCCCCATCCCTCCTCGGTTCTTTTCCCACCGTTGACCATATTCTTCGGGCCTCCTTGGAAACATCGCTGTTAGCAGCTATGCTTTTATTTTACTAGAGTAGTTTTTAGTCCTCATTTTGGCGCCTTTCCTGTCACTGGCAGTCCTGTCATTTTTTTAACAGCCGGGGCAATGGTTTAGTGTCCCATCTCCCAACCCTCTTGTACCTGCCCTTCTTGCACTGGAGCAGCACAGGTAGGGGGCTGCATTGTCTTTCCTGCCAGTGGGCGATGATGGTCTGTTTTTCCCAGAGTCAGAACTGCAGCCATTAACAGGACCGTCGCTCTTTTTCTTCTGAGGATTAGGGCCTGCTTACGCGTTCCCTCTCATAGTCACCTGTCTTGATGCCAGTGTTCCTGCACACCTCAACCGCTTCTGGGAACCCATGGTTGGGGTTTGTTCTCCTTGCCACCAGGTCTTTTCAACTGGTATGCTGCTGTATATCACTGGATCTTCACCTGGCATAGATCCTTGCCGCCCTAGTTGTCGTTCAGAAACTAATGGTTGAGGTTTTGGCTCCTACTGTACTGGATCTATATGGCTGGTATGACGTCAGTGGTGGGTCATCCCAGTCGCCAATTCTCTGTGTGTCCCGATCATCACTGACACCAAGGTTGGGGCTGGGCTTTTGCAGTGCTGTGCCTATATGGCAGTACATTGCTCCTTGTCACTGGGGTACTCCCCACCGTCAACTTCGACCATCTGACTGTCATCAATTCCTATGGTCATGTCCTAGCTCCATCGCTACCAGACCCTCTTTGGGCAGTATGTCACCGTGTTTGTCGGGACTTCCTATTTCCTGATGTTGACAGGCGCAGTTGCAACCACTATCATATAGTGGCGTCAACAGCTAGTACTGTGCCTACTGTACCATACGGATAGTACACTGCTTATCATTGCCAGGGTTCTACCCGTCATTGATCTTGACCTTCTCACCATCATAAACCCTTATGGTCAAGCTCTTCCTCGGGCACTACCAGACCTTCCTGGAGTGCTAGGTCACCGTATTGAGGGGCTTTCTAACCCTAATGTCGATTAGCATGATCATGATCACTTATACGCAGTGACATCGACACTTGGGGCAGTGCTTTGATTTTTTTCAGCCTGCTTGCTTACTCTCATCGACGGCATTCTTTTGCTCCCCTCCCCATCGCAACTGATAGGTTACTATGCCGAGTGAGTTTGCATACTACCACTCGATGTTGCAAGATGTGATCAGATCCACTTCATTATAGTGGCGTCGATGACTTAACCTACTTGAGTTACGAGTTTGCATCCTACTCCTCGTCGATGCGAGATATGATCACATCCACTTCATTACAGTGGCGTTGACATCTTATCCTATTTGCATTGCGTCTCCTCTTTCTTTGTCAACGATCTTACTTTTCTGTCCCATTGACATTTTCTAAACCATTGGGGTAGCAGGTTCCCCTTCCATCGTTGACAGAGGTGATGTTAAGAGGGCACATTATCTTATTCTTTTGTTAGTGGAGACTACTACATGGAATAAGAGTGTCAGAGCATGGCCACCTATTCTGTCATGGGACACCAGCTCTTTCTTTCTCCCCCAGGATCAGGGGGCCCTTTTTACCTGTTCTGGGACATACCAGTTAATAGGTCCAGGTGTCCAGATGGTTCAAGCATCTTTTGTGGGATAGGGCTGGCTTATGCCCTTATAGTTGGGCACCTCCCTGTTGTCTCCTGATGACATAATACAGGAGAGTGTTCTATTAGGCCCTATTAGCAGCCACTTATACATATCAAAGGCTAGGGGCCACATAATGCCTGGCTTGGTGGGGTTCCCACTGCAGGTGGACCATACCTTCTTTAGTGTACACTGAGCAGGTTCAGTCCCTTTCCCACGCAGTTGGGCTGGGTTGCTCTGTCACTGTCAGGCCACTAAAATGCTGGCCACATTCTGTAGCAGCTTTTATTGTCATGTCTTTTCAGGGCATCTCTGTCTGACATGGGAGGCTCTTCTTACATGCATTCCAGAGAGCCCCTGATCACCTGTCTCTCCGGAACAGCGGCACACAGTCCTTCCATACTAGGATTCCTCTAATCCACCCAGGGGATAGCAATTCCCAGGTCTACATCTCCCTGGCTTACAGGAAACATGGAAACATAGACTTTGATGGTAGCTGTGGACCGCTTGGCCCACCCAGTCTGCCCATTTCCCTTCCTGTTGGATAAGCTGCAGATCCCAGTTTTATCCACAGCCTACTTCCTCCTACCTTCCACTAGAATTGCCTTATGTCTGTCCCATGCATTCTTAAATTCCCCCACTGTTTTTGACACCACAACCTCCTCAGGAAGGCCGTTCCATGCGTCCACCACCCTCTCTGTAAAAAAGGAAAGCTCGTGCTCATGCAAGAATGTTAGGCTGTTAATCTCGTTTAGGGAGGGGTCCATGGTACCTCACTGTTGGCGTTCACCTTGCTACTTGTAACTTTGGATTTATTCAATAAACAGAAAATTTCACATCATATCACCCTAGTGTGTGGGTCTTATCTTTTGGATCTCTGAATTTCTGTTGGATGAAGATCGGGTGCTCTTTTGTGGGGTTCCTCAGGGCTCTATATTGTCCCCCATGTTGTTTGCGGTGTGCATGCTTCCCCTTGGAGACATTGTGAGACGGTACAGGTTGGGTTTCCACTGTTATGCAGATGATACCCAACTGTACCTGTCCTTTGCACCCGACCAGGAAGGAGCTGTCTCGGTATTTAATAGCTGTCTAGAGGAAATCCAGGATTGGATGAGGTCGAGCTGGTTGAAGTTGAATTCTGGGAAGACTGAGGTGTTGGTTTTGGATCTGGATCGCCGGATAGGGGGTCCTATGGCCGGCTCCCCTTCTGGAGTGTTTTGTGGGGATGTCGAGTTACTGGTCTCTGAATGGGTGCGAGATCTGGGGGTGATCCTAGATGATGGGCTGACCTTAAGATCTCAAGTGTCAGCAGTGGTAAAATCTTTGTTTTATCATCTGAGAAACATCGCCAGAATCAAGCACCTCGTTCCGTCCGGCGATCTGCCAACTTTGATCCATGCCTTTGTGACCTCACGCCTGGACTACTGCAATTCGCTTTACCTTGGGCTTCCAGGGGTTGATATCCGCCGCCTGCAGCTAGTGCAGAATTCCACAGCTCGAGTACTTATGGGTACTCCTAGAACATCACATATTACTCCGGTGCTACGGGATCTGCACTGGCTCCCAGTTCAGTGGCGGATCACCTTCAAAGTTGGATTACTGACTTTAAAGCCCCACATGATCTGGGCCCTGACTACCTGAAAGATCTTCTGACTCCTTATCTCCCGTGAGGTCGCCCGCTCAGCCAATGAGGGGTTGCTAGAGATCCCTAGGGTCACATTGAAATCAGCTGGTGCCGGGCTTTTATGTTCGCACCAACCGTTCAAATTCTCTACCTCGTCGGTTAAGGGAATGTTCGACCGTGGGGAGCTTTAAACAGGCGCTTAAATCCTTTTTATGGAATAAGGCATATGGCCTTTATTAATGTTTACTTGTTCTTAATAGTTTTTGTATTATTGTCTGTTTGCTATGTTTGTATTTAATCTTTTTGGAATGCGCCTTGGTTTTGGAAAGGCGTAATATAAATAAAGTTTATTATTATATTATTATTAAAGCTCTTCTGCCTGTGAGTATTTCTTCTTTTTGCCTTGGCACCGGTCTGTTCTGTGCTGCGTTTAGCCACTTCCATGACTGGTTTCTAAATTGGGCCCAATTTGGGACTTCAGGCCAGTATGGTCACCCAGTTAAGCCTGCTTTAGCTACTGCAAACAGGAAACTAGGTCCGTTTCCTTTGACATGCAGGTTGTGTACCTTCATATTGCACTTTGCAAACCTCACACCAAGTATTTGAGGTTCCTATTTCAAGGAGAACATTACCAGTTTAGGGTATGGCCCCTTGGCTTATCACCTGCGCCATGGGTCTTTCCCACATGCTTTTTTTTATATATATATATATGTTTCCTGCTTATACTCTCTCCCCCGCCCGCCTTACTCTGCACCCTTTGGGAGTCACCTATGGCTTCTGTCCCCGCCCTCTTACCTGGAGCCCAAAGTGGTTGATCCCCCATGTAGCCTTGGCTTGGGCCCCCCCCCCCCAAGACGGGGACAAGGTGGGGCCTGTACTCACCGAGTTCCTTAGTGTTGTCGGGACACCGGTCTGGGACAGGCAGGGGCACTGGGGATCTGTGCCTGGCACTCCGTCTACTGGGAGCACAGTGAGTCATTTTTCCTCTGCGCTCTTGTGTGACATGCACCCTGATGTCAAGGCACAAGTGCTGACGTCCATCACGCAGGCCCCTTCTGTGTGGCTTGGGCTTGGTGTGCCTCAGACCTCTATCTGAGGTCAGCCAAGCACCGAGCCTCAACCAGCCTCCCTCCCAGAGAAGGCAAATGGTCCTGGGACGCTCAAGCCTCCTCTCCCCAGGCTCGTTCCCGAACCCGGGTCACCAGCATTCCAAGCAGTAGTGCTACCACTACGCTGGCAGGCCAGCCATCTTTCCCACATGCTTAACGATAACTGCAGCCGTTTGCAGGGCAGACCTTTACGTCTTCCATTACTTGGATGACAAACTACTAAAAGGTCACTCCAAGGAACACCTTTTTCATGCCCTAGCATGCTCCAGACACCTGTACGATACCCTAGGGTTTTCTGTCAATGTACCCAAGCCTGTCTTGCCCTTTGACAGCATCTGTAGTATATAGGGGCAGTTTTAAATACAGCCGAGGCTCAGCCTTCCTGCCCCTGGGCAGGGCCAAACATCTGCTTACACTAATCCATATGATCTCATAAATGCTGTTGTCTTTGGTTTCCCAAACTGAACCATCCCGTGTCCCTGTATAGCTGGCAGTGATGCCTATCCCGAGGGGCATCCAGGATAAAGTGGGCATCCTGCTTTGCCAGCCGCCTTCCGGATTCCCCCCAAATAGCATATCATAGTGAAAAATAAGTACAGTACCATCATTGTATTTACTGTCTGCAAATGTGAACCTAAGAGAAATATACTTCTTGTCTTTGTAAGAAAGACCTAGTTGCATATGCATTTTTTTATTCTACAGCTCTGTGAGTATCTGTGTATACAGTGGAAGTCTAACCAGTCTCTCAGTTATTTATAGGAATATATTGTTTCGTAGAATACGTTCCTTGGTGGCTACAGTACTAAGACCATTTTTGGTTTGTGCAAGTTTGTTTTTTTACCAAAAAGCATAGTCTGAAACTTGCACGCATTCAAAACAGATTTATGGAATTGAAAGTACTAATGCAACACATTAGCATTTTGCGGCAGTTTCCTTTGGATTTTCCCCACCGATGACCCTTCTGCATACAAAACAGTGTCATGTGCATGCAGATGATGCAGGACATCCTCGAACGAAATTTGAATTTATGGTCTTTTAATTAAACCATCTGATGTCTATCCTTTATGTAACTAAAAACCTGTTTAACACATTAGTGTTTGGTCCTAGTTCGTTTAATGTTTCCACTAAGGTATTGTGATGTTCTCCGTTGCATTCTGCTGTATCTGCTCCCCTTCTCTTACCATCCAAGATGTACCTGGTTGTGAAGGTGAGGGTACTGAGAGCACATGTGAAAAGGAACAGTCGAAAACTGACTAAAGGGTGTCTCACATGGTGGCAACAAAGGAGTGCGCAAACCAGGGTGAGCAATATGTACACAAAAAAAACAAGCTCAAAAAAGATGGGTTGCCAGCAATGGGTTGCAACAGGGTTGCCAGCAAAAAATCCAAAGGTGACCTGGCAACCCTGTTATCTTCATCCAGACAAGCCTGTGGTGATGGTAAAGTAGCTGGAAGAAATGTTTTACTTCTGTGCAATAAATGATTATTTGGATTGTGACTCTTGCTGTGAGTCTCCTTTGTTTAATGGGTACTGAGAGCACCTTTTTTTTTTAATAATCTGAGTATTCATAAGTCACTTCCTTAATACTTGGCTATTTGTTACCTGAATTCAGCCAAAACTAAAAATTATTAAAAAAAAAAAAAAAGCCCTGTCCCTCACCACATGATCAGCCCTAGTCCCATGGCTACCTCACTTCCCATTCACGGTATTTTCCCACCCTCCATCCCCCTTTCCCATCCTTCTTCAGAGAGAGATTTGCTAAAATACATTTTTACTGTCTCCTGACACTGTGCCAGGTGTTGACAGCACCATTTCAAAACGTTCCTCCAAGTCCACACAGACTGAGTCTCCACAGTGTTATTGATGACACACACCGCTCTGGCCTCTCCCAGTCATGCTTTCCTTGTGCTGTATCTGAGGCTGAGAGGGATGGTGCACAGTGGAAGGACAGGATGACTAGGCTAGCTGGGATTTCTGACTGTTGCCTCCCCCCCACCGATGGTAGATTATCTGTAGGAAGGCACCTAGCATTAAAATAATATGATGTTGGGGATTGGTGAAGAGTTGGCTAGGGAGGGAGGGAGGAAGGAAGGGGAGGAGGCTTTGCAGTGATGGTGTTCACACTTAGCGAATCTCTCTGAGTATGGGAAAGCAGGGTGGAGGTTGGGGAATCGCTGGGATGTGGGAGGGAGGTGGACATGAGAATATCCGTGGCCACCTGGATAGGGAAAGGGCTTTTGTTTAATTGGTTTCCCTAAAAGCTCACAAGTGGAGAACAATACTTAGATCTTGGATCCGAGTACCAGTACCCTATTATTTGTGGTATTCGGGGAAATTAATATTCAGGGCTTGTACACACGTAGTACCTGGGAAAGTGCTGCTCACAGCTCAGTGTACTGTACCTTGCTTGGCCAAAATTTGCAACTAAAAAATATTGACCAACACTGGACCCACAATATTTGTGGGAGCCAGAACTGGACACATAATCAAATTTGGTAGTTGCAAAAATGATCAAGTATTGAAACCCCTACCAGTAGGCTACCCTCACAGATGCAGAGTCCCCCTTCTGTAGTACCTATTGTAAGCACCAAAAAGCTAGATGTGTGTGCATGTAGAGAGACAGTAAACGCATTGTTTGGATTCAGAGCAAGGGACCTCATTTTGTCTTGACGGCATATCACAAGGAAAGGGATTACTAGCTGTTCACTTCTGTAGGTTTTTATTCTCCTTGCATCCCTTTCTGATGCTTGTTCAGTGAAGCTAGGCAACACATAATGCTAACAGGCAGTCTACCTGGGGGAGGGGGTGGTATTTCACTGTTCCTGGTTCCTTAGTCAAGTGGCCGTAGTCAGTGACTGAGGGTGGGTGGCTCTGCTTTCTGCAGCCATATTGCCCCCCAGTGGGCCAAGGAGGTTTGGCTTCCTCTTTATGGTAAGCTGTGTGCTGACCAGGTCAGTAATGACAGCTGCGTGACGCCATCAGGAAAGAGGGAGGGCACAACAACCACCCCATGACATGTCTGAATTATTGCCAGTGGTGTTCTTGGGCCCCACGCCACACAGAAGACAGCGGGTTAGTGATTTAGGGGTTGGGAGATCACTGGAGCATCTTGGGGGCATCTGGGATAGGGGATAATAAGAGAATGGGATAAAAATGTGTTCATTTGAAAATTGATGACTTGGCGAGGCACACTGAGCCAAGGCTAATTTCCAAGTGCAACCCAGGGGAGAGGAAGCAGGAGGGAAAACTGGTACGAACAAAATAAATTGAAAAAGATCCGTTTACAAACATCACTATGGTAGCAGCAAAAACAATAATCATAAAAATTTAAAATATGAGATGGCCCCACATGATGTGGAAGCAGAATAAAGAGATGCAGACAGTTGAAACAAAAAAATAAAAATAAAAAACAGGTAGCAATTGTACAAAATGTGGATAACTGAATCTGAGCCCACTTTAATGTGTATACTCTTACTGTATTGTGTATACTATGGCCCAGATATTCAAAGGGTTGAGCATGGGCGCAGCTTACTGTTATTCGCGCCCGGCTGGCGATATTCAAACTGGAAAAGTCGCGAGCACAAATCCTGATAGCCGGGCGCATCAGTAATGTATGCAGGTGCAGGTGGGGGGCGGCCTGCCATACTCTGCACAGCCCAATATTCAGCCCGGATGTGCAGAGCCATGCATGCGCAACTCTACCTGTGCCAGCACAAGTTGATCCAAAAAAAAAGGAACAACAGTTGGCCACCCACAGGTGAGCTGGCGTGCACTGCAGGGCTTAACATGGCAGTTGCCACCTGTGGGTGGCCACCCGAGCTCCAGCTGCACCTGGCGGCGCTCCCCCCATGCCCGATCGCGGGCATTTGTCAATGAAAAGAACCCTTGTATCCCTGGTGGTCCAGTGGACCGCTGCTTGCCCGATCGCGGGCATCTGTAATAAAAAGATATTCCATCCAATATCCCTGGTGGTCCAGTGGACCGCTGTCTGCCCGATCGCGAGCATTTGTAAATTAAAAGAACCCCTGTATCCCTGGTGGTCCAGTGGACCGCTGCCTGCCCGATCGAGGCATTTGTAAAAAAAAAGTAATAAATGTCTAATCTCCTGGTCCAGTGGACGCTATCTGCCCGATCGCGGGCATTTGTGAAAAAGAAATAAATGTCCAATATCCCTGGTGGTCTAGTGGAACACCCTCCCCACTGCCATTGAGCCCATCGTCGTGCTCCGTCAGCTGGCGGGCATTGAGTCGCTGCCGCTCGACATCGCGGCGCAGTTCACGCTTATTGGTCCACAGCGTGAGCCAGTGGGCCGCGCAGCTCATATTGTACTACATTCCAGATATGTGAAAATCATATTTGAATGTGTAGACGTATGGTTGCACGCCTATTGGTTCACGCTTGTGGACCAATGGGCATACAGCCTCTATCGACGGTGCCAGGCTGCAGGCGGTGGGTGCTGCCGCTGACCGGGGAGCGGGCGGTGGGCTCGGGGGTTCCACTAGACCACTAGGGATATTGGACATGCGTCCACGATTGAGCAGATAGCAGTCCACTGGACCACCAGGGATATTGATAATTCCTATTTATGTACTTAGGCTGCGATCGGGCGGGCAGGTCCACTGGACCACCAGGGATGATAGGGATGTTATATTTACTTAGCTCATGATCGGGCTGTGGAGCACATTGCTGGCTGCAGGGGGCGTCGGTCCCCGATGGCTGCTGCCTGGCAGGGCGCCAGGCGCAAGTCGTCAGGGATGGGCGCACCTGCATGCAAATGGGGCCATAATGATATGCAAATGGCCCTATATGCACCTTGCATACATTATGGCCCCATTTGCAAGTCAAGTTTTGAATATCGCGGTTTCTGTGCATAGCGCAATGGAACTTGCGCTAGCGCATCCCCATGCTGCACTCTGGCCACTTGTGCTGACACAGTGCCATTGTGCCATACACACTGCGGGTGGCCAGGGTGTGATATTCAATGATACTGTGCCTTGGCGCAGCTCCGGTGAATATCGCCCAGTCCACACCCCTTCGCAGCCAAGTTGCGCTGCGCCCAAGCTTGCGCCACAGCCTGGCGCAGTTTGAATATCTGGGCCTATGTTTTTAAATGTGTGTAACTTATTTATTTATATAGAGCCACCAACGCCTTGAAATTAACTTTTCAAAACATAATGTTTGGACACAAAGCAACTTATATTTCTTATTAACTCAGTATTTCTTATTTCCATTGTTTATTACTAAGGTCATATGCATGAAAACAGGACAGTTGTTCTTTGAGGGGGCTCATCAGCTCCTGTTGCTTCTTTCCAGCCTGATTCCATAATTCTCTGCTTGTGACATCACAGTTATTCCCAGAGAGACAGACTGAGATGTCATAACAGAGCATTATGATTTCAGAGAATAAGCTACTATGGCAGATAAACTCCAAGGGATAAAGATCTTGTTTTGTGGGAATTTCTTCAGTAATAAATGATGGCTAGGAGAAATAAGAAGATAATAGGAAATACAGGCTGAATTGTGCCTAATGATTGTTTTTCCAAAAATTTCCTAAAGGTGTCAGCTGCTCTTTAAAACTTTTGCTCACTTGCTTCTCCATCAGGGAAGAGTGCAGCACTGCAGTGTTAGCATGGATCTGTGAGATCAAAAGCCTGTCATAGTCCTGGAACCCACAATCTTTCTGGTCCAGAGGAGGGGATAGTACAAAGTGAGACACGTTGACACTCGGTTATTCAGACCCTGAGGATATTATTATGTCTGTTGCATTTTTTTTCTGTTACTGGAAGCAGTTTTCAGTCACTGAGAAGGAAACCATTCAGTTTTGTTTATGTTGTCCACATGTGTTTATTATAACCTCTTTTTTTTTTTTTTTTTTTTTCATTTTATCAGTTGGGGTTAAATGCCTGTTTTACATTGGCCGTATATTTCCTAATTCACTTGGTTTGCTGTGCATGGCCCAGAAGAAGTCAGACTGAGATCGGGTCTGTAACCTGCCTGACTGCCTTGACTCTCCGTACATTCCCTGTGTGCCTTACAAAGCTGTATTCAGTCCTTCAGGAACAGGATACGGAGCTGCACTCCATTTTTGTTTGCAGTGGTTGCCATGGTAATGAATAGCCTGCCTAGCATGTGGTTCCAAAATGCTGTTTAACTGCTGGTACAGCTCACACAGCTCCCTTGTCCTCATCTAGAAGGCAGAGTGTAGCCCCGCCCATGGCAATATGACCTTGGTCACTAATAAGCGACCGATTAAAAGGCCAGTGTTGCCCAGAGCCGCTTAGGTGACTGTAATCTACTGATAACCTTTTCTTGACGTCAGCTTCTCGGGGGTCTGGTCACTCAGAAGGCATTAGATCCTCCATTGCACACACAGTACATGAGCTGGTGAGCTTGTGCTGTGCTCTCTGTTCCTGTGTTTAGCTGTTGTGTACTTTCATTGTGCTGGTCTGGGACAAATGAATGCAGAGTTTTTGCAAACCGGGATATGGGAGTGTGGGATGATGTGATTCACACATGGCGTGAGATGACAGTTTAAGGTAATCCATGCTGTTTTTTTTCCTTCCTTCTTTCCATAAGTGAGGAAGGGATGGTTGTGGGAGGGGATGGTAGCTACACTGGAAATGTGGAGGTGTATGTTGGAAAAGCTTTTGGCTGTAAAAACCTAGACTTTGTTTTTTGGCACATAGAAATGCTGGTTGCAGTTATTTGAATGCAGGTTAAGAAAGTTCATTCTGTAGATCTATTCAGAATAACAGAGTGCTCTGGGATAAATGTCTCCCTCAGTGCATGTCCTGGGATGTTCCTAATAATTTTGTTTTATTCCTCTTCTGAACATGGCCATTTCCACACATTTCCTTGGTAAAGAAATCTGAAAAGGGTGCTTGGAATTTTACATAGAAATAAATTGCTCCCATGAAAATACATTTACAGAATTGAACCCAGGATCTAAAGTCTGTTTCTAAAGTATTCAGCAGAATGTTCATATTTTTACATCATCAACATTGTCTTTTTGAAAGAAAACAAATGTGACCTGTTGCTTTCTGCAGTTTCTACCAGTGCTGCTCCAGGGGCACCGTTTATTTGGCAGTGTCTGCTTTGTTAACAAAGCAAGTGTTTCTGGATTCTGGTTTGTTCACACTTATCCTGGGTTGGACTCTGAGACATCCTGCAGGTAAACAGCATGCACAAAAATCTAGTTACATATTTTTTACGGATGATCTAAGAATGGGATGGAGCCTACTTCAGTATTTTAAATGGCTTCTTTAGTAGTCGCACAGCAAACTAGTTGAGGAATATAGACCCAGGCATTGATTTCAACACTCTTGTTAATGTAGAAATACAAATATTTTTCTTTTATATTGCTTGGTACACTGAAGTTTTGATCAAGTGTGTAATATAAATACGTCCCCCGGAACCTCTCATTGCAGGATAAGAGTGGTTTCACGCACGTTGTACTCCAGCGAGAACAGCGAATGTACCCATTTCCAGGGCATCTGCACATGAGACACTCTTCACAGAATAAGAGTGTCTCATGCGCAGGGAAAGGGAGCGCTCAGATTGGTTGGGAGCACTCTCTCGATCTATAATAAAGTTCAATTTACAGGATACTTTAATTTGGAATGCTTGTGTGAAGAGGAGAGATTCTTTTGTTTGTTTTATGGGTGGGAAAACAACAGTTGGCAACTCGGAATATTTGAAGGATCTTTCCTTGGTTTGGTTCTAGAAGAAATAAAAGCCTGGGGTTCCCATTCTCAGTCACAAGAGACTGGCATTGGCAGGCCTGGTGATGCTGAGAGTTGACGCCTTGCTTCATGCTACGTCGGCAACCCATGTTTGGGAATGACCTCTAGTGTTTGGGGTGCTGGTGTGGGGGGGGAGAGGGGCAGGATCAAGCATAGTCGGTAGACTGCTCTCTTCTCTTGAGGGTGGTGGGGGTGGGTTGACGTGCCCCTGTAGTTCCACTTCCACCGGGTGGAGGTCCAGTGGGAAGCGTAGGCAGAGGTGGCAGCAAGGACGGGAGGGTGGAAGGGGCTGAGCTGGTGCCACGGTGTGTATGTGTGCCTCCGCACGCATGGCCGTGTGCTGGGAAGAGACTAGCAAGAAGTGGTCACTGTGACGGTAGCAACTTTGGGACCCCATTTTACCA
Organism: Neoceratodus forsteri; assembly: GCA_016271365.2. Lineage (NCBI taxonomy): Eukaryota > Metazoa > Chordata > Ceratodontiformes > Ceratodontidae > Neoceratodus > Neoceratodus forsteri. The sequence continues at coordinate 1,474,507,270 of CM028131.1, forward strand.
TGCATAGTGGGCATTGCAGTTGATCTGTCTTGCATGCTAAATGCACAGTGAACATGTGGCAAAGGGGGCCGAGGTCAATGAGCAAATGGCCCACAGTGGTATGCACAAAGTGTAGAGTTCCTCACAAACCTTGGCACAGATGTTTGTGACACCCATGTCTGTTTTACTGCTACAGACAAGGAGTAAGGGTGTCACAAAGCTGCAGTGGGATGGCAAGAGCCATTTGGGGGTGAGACCTGAGTAGACTGAATGAACCAGTGTCTGGCTAGTGTTTGGGAATGTGGCTGTGGAGGTTGGTTCCACTGGACTCCAGGGAATGCTTAGGGATGGAAGAGCTGGTATAGTACCAGGGAAATTATTGGGACCAATTGAAAAATCATTGTACCAGCTGCACAGAAATGGGTCTTATGGTAAGGTGTATAACAGATGGGGTGACATCTGGCAGCAACAGTGTTTCCCACGTAGTTGCAGCATGGCATAGTGCCCACTAACATCTGGGCAATGGATTTACATAGCAAAATATTCTGAGGGTGGAACTCCTCCCCCTTGAGCTATGCACTTTCTTTGTGATTTAGATGTAGTGTGAAATGATCATCTTCAAATAGGCAGTGTTCCAATGTGTTGTTTTCTGCTTTGAGTGAAGAGCATGGTGAGTTCTTACCCGGCTGCCATTTATGTAATATAAACGTACAGTACTAGGTATCTGTTTGGAAATATGTTATTTCACAACATCTGTGTCATTAGAGCATACTGGTCTTGTTTGCAGGCACTCAAGTAGAGTCTGTGTGTGTATATATACAACAAAATGAACATGAGTGCTCCTGACAGAGATATATTTGGGTGAAACAGAAAGAGGATGTCCCCACATATTGCTAGAAAACTTATACATCTACTGAATACACCTTCATCATGTTACAGTATAATTTCTTGTAAAATCAAGGAATGATTTTACAAACGATTGAGCTGCTGAGGCTTATTTTCAAAGGTGTCCTTCGAGAGAGCAGAGTGATTTTATGTAAAAAAAAAAAGTTGATACCATCCTAATAAAAGCTGCGTGATACCTGTAAGGTAAGGTATAACATAGTAGAAGAATAGTAAGCCAGTACAGTTCCAGTTCATGTCAGTGATGAGACCTGAGAAGGTGTTGGGGTTGTTGAGATACCCACATGCCGAGGGCATAGTGAGGCCCAACACTGCAGGCCGAGAACATTGCAGTCCCAGAAGTGTGGGTATCTCCCAAGACCCCACACCCTGAATGGTCTTATTGCGCTTACAAAATGGGCTTTTGCAGTAACAAAATAAAAAAAATTAAAAAAAAAAAGATTTTGTATCTTTTTTTTTTTTTTGCCCTGATGGTCAGCTCATCATTCCTGTCACCACCTCCACCCCAGCTGGCACCTACTTCCCCTGGACCTACCTAGAGCTGGTTCCCTCACAGTTTGCCTCCCCCCGTGGCAGTGTATTCCGTCAGAGGGATGCCGCAACCAATTCTCCTGTTCTGGTGAACTGGATTTTGCAGCGCTCAGCATGGATGGGAGCTGTAGGACTGTTGTGCCGCTTGTCCCATACACGTCTGATGTGAGGGTGATTATATTATAGTTTTGGGGGGAGTGGGGCACAGCCGCCCCAAAACAGCCCACACTTTCCCTGGGGCATTGGTCGCAACTGGGGTCTGGCAGCACAGTCACCGGGCATGATGATCGTCAGCATTGTGCTGGTGCCCTAATGTCCCTCCCCTTTCGCTTGCTGCACTGGCATGGATGACCCCCCCCGGAGTCACATATCCAAAGGTTCAGGTAGAGGTGTGGGTCTAATGAGATGTGCAGGGCTTCATGTAGCTCATAGGTTCCCATTACTGTTTTCTTCCCCAGTCCCCTGGCCGTCACGGCATACGTGCATGTGTGTGGAGGCACGCATACAGTGCAAAATTGTGGCCCCTTCCACTGAGTTGCTCGTAACCTGCACTACCGCCGGCCTTCCACCCGGTGGCAGTCAAAGGCCGAGATGGCTTGCTACCTCTCCCTCGGAGATGAGAGCAGTCCTTAGGATGCTCAGTCACGCTGACCCCCAGCAACCAGAGTCTGTTCCCAAACCTGGGTTGCTGTCATGGCAGCAGTTGAGGCACCAGTGCTTTAGCCCTCTGTGCTACTGGGCCAGTGTATTAAGAACCAGTGTTGCATGTTAAGTAGTCCTTATGCTGGAAGAGTGCCAGCTCTTCTTTTTTTTTTTTTTAAAAGAGGTCTCATAAACTTATGTCTTGTGACTGCTGTCAACCAGTCAGGTTTCAGGACTTATATAACACGTTTTTTGATGCAGTGTATCAACACTGGCAGCACAAGGCATTCAGCTTTCATATAGTATATTTTAAGCAGAACTGGTTCTAACCCCCCAAACAAACACACACATGTGTGAGGACCTGACTGGTTAGAATTAAAACTAAAAAGAGCCACTGCATCCAGACTTTGAGATTCACCATTTAAATAAATAATAATCATGTTCTTAATATGTACGTGTGTGAATAAGAGCCTTTAGAACCTTTTGGGGGTTCTTGTGTTCGAACCTGTTCTGATTAGAACCGGCAGTGTTTCAGCTTATATTTAATGCAGTAGTGTATTTATAACTATACTGCAGATCAGAATTGCAGCACTGGAAAAGGAGTGCCTGGATACAAAATGTCACCAATTTTAGGTATATGCATTGCTGCGGCTTGTTTTCAACCCTGTGAAGGATTTCTCTAGGATGTCATTTTGTTTTCTTTGGTGACTCATTTCCTTGAATTTTCCTTGGCTGTCTTGCTGCATCTGTGTCAGACAGAAACCCCTGTGAACGAGCTGAAGAAGATAACTGAAGGAAATGGGCAAAAACATCCTGGATGGCATTCCTCCCAGAACTGAAGGCACGGACAGACAGACAGACCGACAGACAACAAATACGCACGCGCCCACACACACACCCCAGCACATACATTTAAAAGCACATACATACTAACAACTTCACAGAAGACACAGAAAATGGTTAAGAAACTACCTTTGCAACAGCAGGTCATTACTGGGTGCTGAGAGTCTGAACAGAGAGCCCTACTGTTCTCTGCACCCCAAGCTATAAGTCCTTGCTCTTGGGGAGCATGTCAGTTCACTATATAAGCAATAAGGCACAATGGGGTGTGTATAAAACATATTTTACCGCATGGCCAGGGGCGTGGTGTGGCACGAGGCCACAGGCCAAGTGACTTCAGCCACTGGACATGCGGTAAAATATGTTTTTTAAACATTGCAGCACTGGAAAAGGAGTGCCTGGATACAAACTGTCACCAGTTTTATGTATATGCATTGCTGCAGCTTGTTTTCAACCCTGTGAAGGATTTCTCTTGGATGTTTTGTTTTCTTTTGGTGACTCATTTCCTTGAATTTTCCTTGGCTGTCTTGCTGCATCTGTGTCAGACAGAAAACCCTGTGAGCGATCTTATTGAGGTTTATAAAATGGGCTCCTTTTTTTTTTTTTTTTAAACTTTTTAAAGTTGGGTGGGGGGGAAGTAAGTTTATATGTAGAAACAATAGATTTACTTGTGTGCATTTATGATAAAATAGTCCTTCCACCCGCTGCAAATGATGTCATTGTATTACTGCTGGACAAGGTTTGTCCTTTGCTGGCATCAAGATTCAAGATATGGAATGTCTATCATGGAATGTTTCCCATGGAATGCTTGGTTTCAGAATTCTGCTCAGTTCCACTGGCAGAATGTTTCTCTCCTAACATACTGTATACACATATGCACACACAACAAAGGCCTCTGTTATAGCCAGAGACTCACTTATCTCATTGTCAGGGCAAGCAGAAGAGATTTCCCTGATGAGCAGGTAAAGATAGAAGAGGGATTTTTCATTGTCAGCGAAGAAATAGTTGTTGTGAAAACTTTTTTTTTTTTTTTTTAAATGAGACTTTATCTCTCCTCACTGCCTGCCCCGACCCATCGGGACTTCCAACAAGTCATCCTTCTACCACACACCCGCCAGGACTCTCCTCGCCTCCTCCCTCCATGGAGCTTCGGTTTCCCCCTCCGAGCGGGGACGAGGCGGGGCACAACACCCTGTAATCTAATCTCGTCAGGCCGAGATGGTGATCCTGGTGAGCAGGGCACATCGAGGGCACGCTCTGGGAAGTCCATCTTCCTGGAGCAAGCAGGCGTCTTTCCTCTTTTTCCTCCCTCCCCTACAGTGCATAGTCCCCTGACATCAAGGCGACAAGAGCTGACGTCCGCACTGTGAAGCGGCCGCCCGTTAGTTGGGGCTTGTAGTACACCAAGCCTCTGCTCAGGGTCAGACAAGTGCTCGGGCTTTGGCCTCAACCCTCCCCGGAGAAGGTGAGCTGTCATCGGACGCTCAAGCCTATCTCCCCCCCGGCTGACCCACCAGCAACCAGAGTCCGTTCCCAAACCCAGGTCGCTGGCGTGGAGAGAGGTGTGGCGTCCAGCGCCTCAAACCTCAGCGCCACCGGGCCGGCTGTTGTTGTGAAAACTATAAACAATACTTAATGTTTCTAATTTGTTTGTGTGTGCAAGTAAAGTATAATTATCATGGAAACAACATTTAATTAATTTGTTTTATTCTTTATTTAAAGTTCTTTGTTTTTAGGCACAGTTGAAGGTTTTTTACAGCGTAAAGATAGCAGCCATTTTTGTGGTGATAGGTCAATTCTGGTTGAAGGGGGACTGATGGAAGATGGTTCTGGTTGTAGAAGGACGGATTTGTTCATTGTCTGATGTGGTTTAGGACCAGGATGACTGTGTATAAAACAGATTTTATACACGGTCACATGAAATATTTTGATTAATGAGACTTCTTTATTCTGAATGCCCGTTTTATAAGGACAATTCACCTTGTGACAGTTTGCTCTTTGTTTCCACCAAAACAGAATACTGCATCAACGATTTTATTTATATTTTTTGAACCCCCTAAATTAATAACTTACCTTATACTGAGAAACGTTCACTTTCCTGTAACGGTTCCCCAGATCTGGAGAGAGAAATATCCCATAATGAATTGTTGTCACCTTGCTCTTGTGCCCATGATGCCTTCAGCAAAAATTGTCTATACAGCAAATCAGTACCCCCGCTTCACAGACCGCACCTAGGCAGTTCTTTTCCCGCTGTGGAGACATTCACAGAAAATCAGGAGTCCCTGCTGAGTTTGTTCTGTGCTTTCTTCTGATCATGCCAAATAGGAACGCTGACAGAACTGCAGCTGTCTGCTCTAGACTAGAGACCTGGTAACATGTAAATCCTTGAGTGGTAGCCTGGCCTGGCTGCTAGGCAGTTCTGCATCCCTCAGGGACCATAGTCAATGTTGGGGCTCATTGTGGCCTGGCTCATGAAGGCTGGAGTGAGACCTGGTCTCAGTGGGGCAGCAGTTTCTGGAGGCTTGGCCCATACCTGGATCTGTGCCTCTGGAGTCTGGCGCACAGTAGAAGGATCAGCAGGCAAAACTGGACACTGTTGGATTGTACACACTTCTTTTTCACAAATACTGCAGCACCCAGCAGTGAGAGCACTGGTTAAACTAGAAATAAGTAGGTGGAACTGTTATACCTGGGAGGTAGGACTCTCCAGTAGTTTTCAGTGGAGAAAAAGTCAGCGGAGGTTGAACTGCATTCCTGTGGGTTCCTGCCCAATTTAAATATTTTAGATGGAAGCAGTTTTAAACATCTATAATACTTTCTAGCTTTTTATACATATGATAAGTGCAACAACACACCCTGGGTGTACTGTGATCCTTTAACAACTGAACTTCCTGGATGGTTGTTGGCCCACGGTGCAGTATGATTGCACACCCCATAATAAAACACCCACACTCGTACCTCTCAACCTTTTGTCCCCCAAATGTGGAACACTTAATCAAATCTTTACCTAGGAAGCTCAGAACACTGTTAAAATTTTGCATTTATGTTCAGAGAGTCTGTTATTAATTGAATAATATATGTTTTGCATCATTTACTATAGATTTTTGCTTTAAAATCTTAATACTGAATTTGGGACAAGTCCTCACAATGTGGAACAGGGGGCTTTTGTGAAGTAAAATGAGGAACGTTCCTCGTAATGTGGTACAGTTGAGAGGTATGCACACACTCTCACACTTTCTCTGTGTTGTCTCTCTCTCTCTCTCTCTCTCCCTCTGCAGTCAGAGATACACATGTAAACAAGTGCCTTGGGGCATTTGGATTGGATATGTCTGGGGCTTCCCTGGCTGGGGAAGTGGCATGGAGTGGTATGCTCCATGTAAATCAGATGGCTCCCAGAATTATTTGTTTTTATTTATTATTTAACTTTTGTTAACCAGGTAAGCACACTAGACAGTCAAGTGCCTATTTTCAGGTGCGACCCGGGAGATATGATACAGAGAACAGCAGGTATAACAGCATTTCAGGGAACGGTAAAGAGCCAGACGCAGCATGACTTAACAGGAAGGCATACAGAAAACGTAGCATAACATAAAATTCAGTAGTCTAGACTGGAAATCTAGTGAGAATAAAATCAGAGAAAGGAAGCGGCATGAGGTCAGGCTGGCCAGTGGTGCCTCTGCTGCAACGGAGGGTGGCGGGGGGAGTGTCCGGACCCAAGGCCTTGGTTCTTGGTTGCAGGAACCCTGGGTGTACTGTAAGCATTTATCTATTGGAAAAAGAGAAACTTATATAGTGTAACTCTTTGAAGTAACTGTGCGGTCACTGTTGGAAGAAATCAAATGCCGAGTAAATAAATGGTATTCACAGTCTCTGATAATGCAGATTTTTTTTTTTATTTTACTTTAAACATTACCATGTCCAGCTTTCCTATCTTACTAGGGGGGTAATAAAGGTTTTAAATCAGCAGTACAACAAAATCAGGCAAAATTTTTTGACCCTACCTTTTTCACTATAAAATATTTCAGGCATTTTCCAGTTTTAAGTAGTGGTAAAATGTTGTAATCACACTAAAATTTGGCATTTTATAAATGATTTTTACTTTTTTCTCAAGAAAAAAAAAGATGGCCACCGCCTTTGGCTTAATAGAGTGTAGCCCTAATAATAGCATTGTAGACCTGTCAAGGGTCAGGATCTTAACAAAAAAAAAAAACACTTAGAAGCATAAGAGGTACTTAGAAAAGTAGGTTTCACCAGTATGCTAGTATTTTTATTATTTGTAGCTGAAACTAGCTTTTTGGGGGGAAAAACATTTTTTCATTTCTCTGCTGCCTTGAAGAGAAGCTAGATAAGGAGTGAGATTGAGATTGATTTAATGTGTTACAAATCAGCTGGCTGCTTTCTGGGTTTTTACTGAAAACTCTTGATAGCGCTAGAGTTTTCTTTTAACTTTTAAAAACATATCTGCTTTGCAAGCAGGACTTCATGATCCATTGAATATAGTGTCAGTATAGGACAAGTCACAATGATTTTTGCTAGGCTGTTTACAATGCTGTGAGATCATAATGAATTTTATGTTATTTGCATAAGCCGAGGGCCTATATTTCCTGTGTGTTTCTGTCTGTCTGTCAATCACTCCACACACACACACACACACACGCCAAACTCCCCCCCGTCTCCTACTGCTCCGCAAAAATGCTCCAACAGTGCAAACTGTAGTTCAGTGACTGTATGTATATATGTGTCATTTCACCCTTTATTTTTACTGACAAAATGAAATGAAGTCAGCAAACCAAGAGTGCCGTAACCGTGGATGGCTACATGGGTAGAGCTGGCAAGCCTGCCATCGAAGTGGGGTGCTTGGCTCTTGGCTGAGGGAGGACACTGCTGCTCAGCAGTCACACTCCACCTGTCATCAAACTAGGTAGCAGCACTGCGGCGAGCTGTGAATGCAGCCGCTCAACCTCCATCTCATCGCATCCAGAGTAAGGGTACGACTTACCAGGACCTGGCTGTCACCACCCCAGATACTCCGTCACTCCCACCAGTGCTCTGAGGCTTTCCTCCATGTGGTGAGGCCCGGGCCTGCCATGCACAGATGGCCCGTAGTGGTGGGGTAGAAAAGAGGTATGGCTGATTGTTTGGTGCTGGGGTGGGTGAGGCAACGATGCCATAATCAACACAGACTTGTGTTTTTCGCTTTTGGGTGCTAGTAATGTGGGGTCACTCAAGATGTCATTGCTCCCAGTGTTCCTGCCATAGGAGGTGCAGTGAGGCTGGGCCCCCCGGTCAGTGCGGGACACCTCTGGTTCATACCCTAGGCCCCACCAGCCCAGGGCCTGGTCTGTTCGTATGACAGCGGACTATCTGCCAGTGTCACTGGTGCAGGCACGTTATTGGTTTTTGAACTAGATATACGATTAGCCCTGTGGAAGTCCAAGTGGAACTTGTCTTCACCCATGGTACTGGAGTCTCCTCGCAACAGCACTAGTTGCCTTGCCTGTAACTGGCAGAATAGTTCTTGGCAATTTTACTTACCCAAATGCATTAACGTAGAGAAATGAATGACAGAAAAAGTATGTATTCAAGTTTTGTTCTTTTCAGATTGTATGCATTTCTTTTTGTTTTCAACATATGTATTTATTGTTTGGATGTACGTAACATAGACATCTGTGTTTGAAAGGGACAGTATGCCCATCACGTCCACCCTCCAAACATGGAACTACAAGTATGCTTTGCAAAAATATATCACTTTATAGAGATTTCCCTCCCATCCAGTGCAAGGTGCATGATTTTACATCATGCAAGTACTACATATGATATACGCTTCTCCGTTATATCTTTGTACAGTCAGACGGCAGCCTGCTGATGTGGTTTGAGAATGGCTTGAGCTGGTCACAATCATAACATTTATTTATTTGATATTGTGTGACTGGCTGTGTGGGTGACTGGGGGAGGTGAGTGGAATGGGCTTGGAATAACAGGGTATGTTTTTTTTCACTGTACTGGTCTGTGTGGGTGAATGGAGGGATAGTGAAGTGGATGTTGCTGTGTGTTCGGGGGAAGGGGTTCACTTTATGGGGCTGTGTGGATGATAGGGGATGGGTGAGAGATGGGGGCTGCTGTGCAGGCCTGGGGAAGGGGTAACAGGATTTTATTATTTGTGTGCTGGGTTTGAGAAAAGAGGGTGAGATAGCTTGCTAAAAGAGTGGGAGGGTTTCTTTAAAAGAAAATCAGCAAGGTGGTACTTAAAATGGGGTGGTTTGCATAGCAAAATAGCACTGTCAAAGCTTAGCTTAAAGTCAACATCATTTTGAAACCTTGCAGAGTGCGAAGTCTGTCACTATGCTGCAACTTGGCTGACAAAGTTTTACTTCTCTGCATCTCTACTCAAAATGTAATCAGTCCATTAGATGAATTTGAAAATGTTTCTATTAGTCTACAGTTCTGTTTTAAACCTGTAACCAAGATTGAGGTTTTTAAATTATTAAAGGTACTCAAAACAGAGAAAACAACTAGTACTGTGACTGCAGGTTAATTTCAGAAATTTCTGGTGTTAGCAGTCCCAGTGATAACTGAACTGGTCAATGTTATTCAAGAACCCATCGCTTTCCTTACTGTAGATTAAGTCCCAGATCTCTGCGAGTGTGCATGTGATGTCACCCTTCCTAAGAGAGGTCAGACTAACATACTAAAAGCCAGCAGAATAGGCCTAATGGTCTGTCATGTCTGCTCGGTAGCTAGCCACCTACAGTAGTTGTTGGTCGCTATTCCGCCCCCCCCCCAGCCACCAAGAGGGTCTTCATTGGATTTAGAATCCCCTTGTACATGTCCCACCCCTTCTTGAAGCCCTTTACTGTGCCTTCCTCCACCAGCCTCTTGGGCAGCGCAATCCGCGACCCCGTCACCCTCTCAGTGAAATAATGCCTCCTATGTTCCCCTATAATTTCCCCTCAAGTTTCCACTCATGCCCCCTCTTTGTTCCCCTTTTCTAGCCTAAACAGCTCCTTGTTTCTGCTCTGTTATTCCCTTTACATACTTGACTTCTATCATGTCTCCCCTATCCCTCCTCTCCTCCAGTATGTACATCCCAAGCTCCTTCAATCTCTCCTTATAGGTCCTCCCTTCCATTCCCTGAATCATCCTGGTCACTGTCCTCTGAACTCTCTCCAGCAGTGCTTTGTCCTTCTTCAGATGAGGTCTCCAGAACTGAACACAGTACTCAAGTTGTGGCCTGATCAAGGCATTGTACAGAGGGAGGATCATCTCCCTCTTCCTGGACGTAATTCCCCTGGCTATACAGCCCAGTATTCTGTTTGCTTTGGCTGCGGTTCTTCTACTAGTTTCAGAGTTGTTCATTTTGACGTCTACCACCACCCCTAAATCCCGCTCACCCATTGTGGCTTGCAGTGTGAACCCCCAAGAGTGTAAACATGGCCCGGATTTCTGACCCCCCAAATGCAATACCTTACATTTCCCGGCATTACATTTCAATCCCCACCTCTTTGACCACCCCTCCAGGGTATCCAGATCCCCTTGGACTACCTCTCTTGCTTCTTCCCAGTCCAGCAGTGCTCACAGTTTGGAATCATCTGCAAAGAGACTTAGCCTACTCCTAACCCCCCCTTCCCTATGCCTGAGACATAGGCATTAACAAAGTTGGGGGGATGGGGGTGGGAAGACAACTGCTTAGATGGGTAGAAAACTGGCTTACTGATAGAACACAGAGGGTAGTGGTTGGTGGTATAGTCTCTTCCCCTAGGAACGTCTTCAGTGGGGTTCCTCAAGGTTCAGTACTGGGGCCACTCCTCTTCAATGCCTATGTCTCCGATATAGGGAGGGGCGTTAGGAGTAGGATGAGCCTCTTCGCGGACGACTCAAAACTGGGGGCACTGGCTAACGGGGAGTAAGTGAGAGAAACAGTCCAAAGTGATCTATATACCCTGGGGGGTTGGTCAAGGAGGTGGGGACTGAGGGTTTAATCCAGGGAAGTGTAGGGTGCTGCATCTGGGGGTCAAAAACCCAGGTGATGTATACACCCTGAGAGGGGTCTCACTGCAAGCCACAGTGAGTGAAAGGAACCTGGGGGTGGTGGTCGACATCAGAATGAACAACACTGAAAACTGCAGAAGATCTGCGGCAATGGCAAACAGGATTCTGGGCTGCATAGCCCAGGGACTAACGTCCAGGAAGAGGGAGGTGATCCTTCCTCTGTATAATGCCTTGGTCAGGCCGCATCTTGAGTACTGTGTGCAGTTCTGGAGACCTCACCTTAGGAAGGAAATAGCATTGTTGGAGAGGTTCCAGAGGAGGGCAACCAGGATGATCCGGGGCATGAGCGACAGGACCTATGAGGAAAGGCTGGAGATCCTTGGGCTGTACTCGCTGGAGGAGAGGAGAGACAGGGGTGACATGATTGAGGTATTCAAGTATGTGAAGGGAATCGACAAGGGCAGAGCCAAAGAAATGTTCAGACTAAGGAAAGGGGGAACAACCAGGGGGCATGATTGGAAGTTGGAGGGGGGAACCTACCGGGGAGAACGTAGAAGGCATTACTTCACTGAGAGGGTGGTGGAGCCATGGAATGCATTGCCCAGGAGTCTAGTAGAACAGGGCACAGTGGAGGGCTTTAAGAGGGGGTGGGACAGATGCATGGGTATACTGAAGCCAAATGTGACCCTCTCGGGAGACAGGGGAGGAGGAGGAGCTAGCACACAATAGGGGCTGGCTAACAAGCAGACACGAAAGATCGTTAGGCCTATTGTGCTGGCTTTTAGTATGTTAGTATTAAACAGGAGTGATCCCAACACTGAACCTTGAGGTACCCCACTGATTATCTTGCTAGGGGAGGAGACTATCCCATCAAGCATTACCCTCTGAATTCTCCCCCAAACCAATTTTCAACCCACTTAAGCTCCTGTCCTCCCACTCCCATCTCCCCCAGCTTTGCTATCAGCCCTTTATGGGGTACTGAATCAAATACCTTGCTAAAATCCAGGTACAGGACGTCCACCGGCCTATGTCTATCCAAAGCCCTCGTCACCCAGTCATAGAACTCTACAAGGTTGGACTGACACGATCTCCCCTGGAACAAAGCCATACTGTTTATTATCCTGGTGCCCTAACCCTTTCAGCTGCCTCCCAAGTCTCCCCTTGATAAAGCCCTCCACTACTTTGCCCACCACAGATGTTAGGCTGACAGGCCTATAATTCCCCATCTCCTCCCTAGACCCCCTTTTATGGATAGGCACTACATACACCACCCTCCAGTCCTGAGGCACCCATCCTGTCTGCAGAGAGATGTTAGAGTGCAGCCAATGGAGCTGCCAGTTCATCCGCCAGTTCCTTCATAACCCTCGGGAGTAGCCCATCCAGCCCCAGCGCCTAATCAGTTTTTAGATTCCAAAGGGTCTCCGTCACCCTTTTCACTGTGATTTCTCCCCCTCGATCCTCTCCCTCATTCAACCTCCCCACCCCTTCTGGGTCAGTCCCTGCCTGCACCCTAGCCTCTCTCCATCCTCTGGTCTCAGACTGACCTCTCTCTTTGCTGGCTCCTCTTCCCTCCCATCAATCTGTAGGGATCCCCTTTCCCCAACTGCAAAGATTGAGGCAAAGTACTCATTTAGCACTTCTGCCTGATCCCCCGCTTCCTGAGCGCCCCCCCACCACAACTTTAATCCTGTTGATCCGTGTCCTCTCTTTTCTCTTCTCTCTTATGTATCCATAGAATCCCCCACCTCCGGATATCCTTAGCCAGGCTTTGCTCCATCCTACCTTGGCTCCCTCACCACTCTGGTGACCCTCCTGGCCAAACTCCACTCTCCTCGCTCCGTACCTCCCTCCCCGATCGTTTAAAAGGTGCATAGGCAGCCTTTTTATCCCTCACTGCCTCCTGCACTTCCCTAGTCCACCAACATGGTTTGCTGGTTCTGCCATGCTTTCTCCTAAATTTTGTACAGGACCTAGTAGCCTCTTGCAACCCTTTTTTAATGGTCTCCTATAAACTTCCAGCATCCATGTCCAGCCTAATCTTTTCCAACCTCTCTCTTAGAATCCTACCCATACCCACAAAATCCACTCCCCTGAAATCTACCAGTGCTGTATTAGTGCGGTTCTCCTCCCCCTCTAGATACAGCAGAAACCAGACCGTGGCATGAGCCCCACCCGCCAGTGTACTGCACACCTCCAGGCCCCTTATCTGGTCACTGTCCGCTAGGACAACGTCCAATATCCTCCCCTCTCCTGTAGGTTCCCCCACCTGTTGCACCAGGAAAGCATTCTGAAAGACATCCATCAGTCACTGTTCCCTGGCTACAGAGGATGTCATGGTGTCCCAGTCCATCCCCGGCATATTAAGGTCACCCATGACCACCACCCTACCCTTACCAAGGTCACAATGACTCTTGATGTTCTCAACCAGTTTATCCTCCAGAGTCTTCTCCATTGCGGGTGGCCTGTACAGCACCCCTATTATTAATTTTGTCCTCCCCTCGTTTGCAGGGTTACCCATATCGCCTCCACACCCCCTCCAGCGTCTTCCACTCCACTAACCACTATATCATTTCTGACTATCAACGCAACCCCTTCCCCTCTTCCCACTCCCCTATCTTTTCTGAAAATCCTGTAACCCTCCAAATTTAGATCCCAGTCCTTTCTCTGGCTGGCCCATGTCTCTGTAATTGCCGCCACATCCGCTGTTCCCTCAGCCAGCATAGCCTGAAGCTCAGGCATTTTATTGCTCATGCTCCTGGCATTGATCAGGACTGTCCTCCACCCCAATCTCTCCCCCCTCACCAGTCCCCCCCAGCTCTGTGCAGTCCCTTTTCTGCCCAATTCTCTTTGGATTTTCAGTGCAACCCCCCGCACTCTTCCCATGCCCTAAATCTGTACCCTCAAACAGACCCCCGAGTCCTTTGTTTTAATTGACCCACCCCCTTTATAAGTTTAAACCCCACCTCTCATTTAAAAATCCAGCAAGTTTTAGTTTCAAGATCTCTCTGCCCTCCAGATTGAGACGTAACGTATCCCTGGCATATAGCCCCTTATCCTCCCAAGTATCCCCTCAATCACCTACCAGCCCATACCCTTCTGCCCTGCACCAGTCCCTGAGCCACTGGTTCACCCCCTTAAGTTTTAGTTCGGTGTCACCAGTTGCCCTTGGTACCGGCAGAATCTCAGAAAAAGAAATTTTGCTTCCTATAGAGTGACAAACCCTTGCCAGCTCCCGGAATCTAGCCTGTATTCCTAGTTCGCTATTCCCTTCCAAGTCATTTGTCCCCAAATGTACTAGGAAGTCTGGGGATCCCCCACAATCCAGTGCTAATGGGTATAGGTGGAATTTGGCCTTGTGTACGGATAGACCTGGTATACATTTAGCCTTGACAGGGCTGCTTTTATTCTCCCCCCTCCCAATGGATACCCCTGGTCATGGAATCCCCAGCAATATCACCCTCGCCCCACCCCCCACTTTATTAGCCCACTTTAATCCTTCCAGACTCCTCCTTCTGTCATCAAACCCTTGCTTGCTCCTGCCTCTCCCATCAGCCTGAGGGTCTTTATTAGTCCGTTTAGTACCTTCCAGGCTCGTCCTTCTGTCGACGACCCCCTGCTTGCTGATTATCCAGTTTAATAACTGTAGACCAATTTCTTTACTACCTGCCCTGGCTAAACTTGAAGAAAGACTGTTACATGATAAGTTGATAACATATATTGATGCACAGTGGGTTATTACATAATTACCAGCATGGCTTCGGGAAAGGTTATGGGACGGACAGCCATGGTCAGTTTCATGGATGAGGTTCATAGCTCAGTGGAGACTCATATGACTACTGGTGCTTGTCACAGGCAGTGGGATAATGATGGACTAGGACTCCGGTAGATGATGTTCCAGAAACAATACTGCTGTATTTTTCTTCCTTTAAATCCAGCAGGAATGGCAGAATATCAAAACATAATAACGAACTTAGGCGACAAAATAATGAGTAATTCAGTAACAAAAGAAATATTTCAAACTGTCATAATTCCAAACGAAATCCACAGCTAGAAGGAACTAGTTGCTCTAGGTGTGCTTCATTCCACACCTTACCACTACCTGCCTTCTATCTCAATTAAGTAGTCTTTTATACAGGTACATGATCATGTGCCTACTGTAGCTCTGCCCATTGCATCCTATGGCAGAGAAATAAGTACAATTCGTACAATAAAATACACATTGTACCTATAAAACCACATCATTCATATACATGTGTGTATCTATATCTTTATTAATGAAAAAACATGCTTCCATGCATCTCCTACAGAAAAGTGAAATTCTGCCATTTGTTCCCTCTGATCATTCACAGAACCTACTTACTCTAAATTGGGAAGGGGAGAGAAAAGCTACACTTTGGTGATTTAATAATTACTTGCTTAACATAAAAGAATTTCAGGATAGAATAAAGGAGAGAATACCTCAGATAATACAGGTGAATGACACCTCAGAGGTAGGTCCCACGATAATATGGGACACCTTAAAGTCAGTATTGCTGGGAGACATCATTAGTTATGTGGCATAATACAAGAAAAAACAAGCAGAACAACTGGATAAACTGCAGAGACAGCTTCAAGACTTACAACAGCAGCATGCATGGGGGAGAGGTGGTGGTGCGCCCTCTGTTGGATGCTACCAAGCAAAGAATACAACAAATATTAGATATTAAAACTGAGCTAGCCCTGCAATTTTTAAGGCAGAAATATTATGAGGGGGGTCCAAGGGCCACCCGCATTCTAGCACATAGGCTGAGAAGGAAAATAACACAAAACACAGTCAAACAAATCTGTACCCCGCACAAGGGAAACATCTTGAAAAAACCCACTGAGATATTGGAGGCGTTTACTGCCCACTATACCTCGCTTTATACCCCGGACACTCCATATGATACGCAGTTAGGAGCACAATTTCTAGGAGGATTGTGGCTTCCTCAGGTCCCGCAGGAACACAGGTTAAGTCTGACAGCCCAAATCCCAAGAGAGGAATTGATGAGGGCAGTGAACCATTTAAAAACCGGGAAAGTCCTGGGTCCCGACAGTTACACAGGCGAGTTCTACAAACAGTTTAAAAACCTGCTGATCCCCTCCCTACCAGAGTGTATGTCATGAGGTTATAGGAGGTGAACCTATACCCCCCACTTGGGAATATGCACTGATTTTGAGTATACTTAAGCCAGGAAAGGACCCTGGTCAATGCGGATCTTACCGCCGTATCTCAATGTTAAATATTGATTACAAAATATTTGACTATATAATTACTAAAAGGTTACAGAAAATTATACCCTCATTAATAAATCTTGATCATTGTGGCTTTATTATGTATAGGCAAACACAGGATAACGTGAAACGAACACTCCATCTTTTGCATCATGCCGCCCGGTTGAGAACTCCTTTCCTATTATTAAGCCTGGATACTGAGAAGGCTTTCGACCGGGTGGCATGGCAGTTCCTGGGGGAGACTCTGGGAGCCTTTGGATTTTCCGATCAATTAAAAAAATTAATAATGTCTTTATGCAAACACCCTAAAGCCTATGTTAAAATTAATGGGAATATTTCTCCACCGATCACACTATTCCGGGGAACAAGACAAGGATGCCACCTATCACCCCTATTATTTGCATTGTATCTGGAGCCCATGGCGCAGGCCACAAGACAAACTAAAAATATTACAGGATTAGAGGCCGGAGGAGAACAACATAAACTTACTCTATACGCAGATGATCTGCTGGTTTACCTCACACATCCTGAACGATCTCTCCCTCATTTGTGGGCCTTACTCAAGAAATGTGGGGAAGCGGCAGGGTATAGAATCAGTACCAGCAAGACAGAGGTCATTCAGGTGAATTACTCTCCAACGCTTGCCACAAAACAGTTTTTCCCCTTTTAGGTGGGACATACCGCATCTGAAGTATTTGGGAGTCCAGATAACAGACGTAAAACTACAACACTACCTAAATTATGCCCAATTACTTACACAAATAGTGGGAGATATAGAGAGGTGGAATACTGTATCATTGGCTTTAATGCAGAGGGTCGAGGCAGTGAGACTAAACCTGTTACCGAGGTTTTTGTATTTGATACAGTGTTTGCCCATAGGGCTCCCTGATTCATTTTTTAAAGAAATAAATAGAATTTCTCGCTATATATGACACTCGCACCCACCCCAGGTGAGATTCCAGACATTGCAGCTGTCAAACAGGGAGGGAGGCCTGGCACTACCATGCCTATATAGATACTATACAGCCTCACAAATTGGAATAATATTTATGTGGTTGAACCAAACTTACACATCCAAATGGTGTGAACTGGAGAAAAGAGAGGCTGATCTAGTTAACCTTGATAGGATATTATTAAGTCAGCCACAAATCCCCTTAGACCAGATTACAGAAAACCCGTACACCAGAAATACACTAACCTGCTGGAGATCTCTATTTATTTATTTAGCTTTTGTTAACCAGGTAAGTACACTAGACGAGACAAATTGCCTATTTTCAGGTACGACCCGGGAGAGTACAGGAAATTACATACTTACGTACTTAGGACAACATGGTACATAATTAGGAAAAAGATTACAAGTCATAAGACAACAAAGTACAAGTTAGGAAAAACAACTCGCATGTCACGTGCGAAATTCTTAATTTAGAATACACAAAGTACAGGACATGTGAGGCAAATTTTAGTTAGAATAAGTACAACAGAGTAAACGGTATGTGCCAGTTTGGAGCAGTACAAAGGCAAGGATTGGTAGCAGCAGGTACAAAACTATCAACATAAGGGCCAACTGATATGTATAAGGGCTGAGTGCAAACATTTTGTCACGGGGGGTTTTGGCACCCACAGGCCGATGCGAGTTTGAGATGGTTCCATAGGGAGGAACGCAGGCAGCCCTGAGATGGGGCAACACGTACCTGGGCAGGGAAGGTGTTCCATAGTTTGGGGGCACACACTGCAAAATCCCTTCCACCCATTTGAGTCCGAGTCACAGGTACCTTGAGTGTGGCAGACCCCTGAGACCTAAGGTGGTAGGAAGAGGGAACAGTTTGGGCAAGCAAACTTGCCACCCCTGGGGGGGGGGTGCCTGTGCTAAGGACCTTTCCTGTGAAGCAACCAAGGACAAAGTCAATGTGCTTTGAGGGAGAGAGCCAGTTTAGCTTGCTATAGAGATTGCAGTGGTGAGTGAACCGGGGGGCCGCTAGTGAAGTGGCAGACATTGTTGTAGGCAGTCGACCACCTAGAGAGATGGACCTTAGTGGTGCAGGCAAACAGCAGGAGCCCGTGACATAGCGAGGGGAGAAGCATACTCTGGCAAGAGCAATACGTGCAGCCAGAGTGAGGTTATTTTTTGCTCTATAGGCCAGACCCAGTTTACAGTTGACAGTTTTGCATGTATTCTGGATATGGCGGCCAAGGTCAAGCTGCGGGTCCAACGTTACCCCAAGGTACTTGAAGTTGTCCGCGATTGGGATCGGGATGCTTCCCTTTCTGGAAACACAGAATGGCACAGGGGAGGCCTTAATCTTAGCCCGGGACCCAAAGAGCATGGCCTGGGTTTTTTTTTTGTTGTTTTTTTTAAATTAAGGACTAGCTTATGGTTCAGGATCTATGTCTGAATATTACTTGGGTCATCATTCAGGTGGCTGTTAATGACCCCCATCTCTAGAGAGTGAGGCAGGATGACCAGATCATCTGCATAGAGGATTGGTTTACAATGAGCAGCGGCTTCGGGGAGATTATTAACGAAAAGAGAAGATAGGGTCCAAGGATTGAGCTTTGGGACCCTATTGTTATTGGATGGGGCCCGAGCTCTTTGTCTTATTTAACCGGTGCATTCTACTATGTAGATAGTTGGAGAACCAACTGAGAGCAGCAGTAGATAGTCCAATTGATCTTAGCTGTGTTGATAGCATGGCATGGTCAACCAGGTCGAAGGCCTTCGAGAGGTCTATAAAGATAGCCCCCGAGAGTTTGCCTTGGTCCATGGCCTCCCTAATCCAAGATGAAACAGTAACAAGGGCTGAGGAAGTACCATGCTCCTTCCTGAATCCATGCTGTACAGGAGACTTCATATCAGTGAATGTAAGTACTCTGAGAGTTGCCCTGCCACAACTTTCTCCAGGAGTTTGCTAACCGCGGATAGGATGGATATGGGGCTATAGTTCTCCATTAGTTTAGGGTTCCTCTGTTTAAGGATTGGGACCACCCTGGCGACCTTCCATATGTCTGGGATAACACCAGTTGACAGGGACAAATTGAAGATGTGTGCCACCAGAGGGGCAAGCCAGGGGGCACCGAGGCTGAGGAGCTTTGGTTCCAAGCCATCTTGGCCAGCACTTGAGAAGGGGGAGAGTCCAGCAAGCAGTCTCCGCACCTCTTGAACCACCACTGCCCTGAAAAGAAAGGGCGGACGGGGTGGTGATGGAGCTATGGGCTGGTCTCCACTGACACCACCACCATTGGGGAATGTCGAGGTGTACTCAGACAGATCAGAGAAATAATGATTGAAGGAGTTGGCAATGGTTTCTGAGTTGTTGCAGCTGGAACCATCAATTGTCATATCAGTGGTCTCCGCACTCTGTGTACCACTCACTATGTGTTTAATATTCATCCAGAACCTCCTTGGGTCCCTAGCAGAGTTCAGTACTGCAGATTTGCAGAATTCACTTTTGGCTACCCTTATGTTCTTTTTGCACTCATTTCTAAGTTGCCTGTATTTTTGAAGGATAGCCTGGTCAGCTGTAGCCTTAAACTTGGCCCAGCACTTATCTCTAGTTTTGAGGAGGGCTAGGAGGCTGCCATGAAGCTATTTTGTAGCCATTCCCCTGACCCTCCATCTGATGAGGGGGGCATGTTTCTCCTGCAGGGCCCTTAAAGAGATGAGGAAGTGACTGACAGCAGATGTGGAGTCCTGAGCATTCCATACTGCCGACCAGTCAGTGTACTTAATATCATTTTGAAAGGAGGACAGATCGAACCTAGAGTAGTCTCTGATTTGGATAATTTTATGTGGTATTTTCAGGAGTGGGATCCTCCACACACAGTACACAGGGGAGTGATCAGAGATAGAATCACGCAGGATACCGGACAAGCTGATCCTATCAGGTCTGTTAGTCAAGATCCAGTCCAGGAGGGAGCTCTTACCACCATTTGTAGAGCATCTGGTAGGATCCTTGACAAGCTGTGTCAGAGAGAGACCGGCAAGTGACGGCTCAAAGGCTTTGGTGTTACCACCCAGCCAATTAAGGTTGAGGTCACCCAGGATGATTAGCTCATTCTGCCGTGTTACAGCGCCAACTGTGTCAAGGAGGCCAGTCAGTCCCTCTATGCCTCCGTTTGGAGGATTGTAGGTGTATACAATGTGCATCTTTTTTGACATCCCTAGTAGCAGCACCGTGAGCAGTGTCTCACAGGGGGACTGCACTGTCTGTTGACTGGGTAGGGCAGATAGGTTAAGATGGCTCCTGTAGTAGACAGGATACCACCACCCCTCTTTTTGCCCGGACGATCACGACGGATGAGGTCATAACCAGGGAGGGTGCACACAGAGTTTGGTGTAGCAGGTTTCAGCCAGGTTTCTGTAATGCCAAGGTTGTCTGGACTATGTCGAGTTACCCAGACATGAAGTTCCGTCAGATTGGGCAGGAGACTTCTGATATTAAGATGGGCTACTTTCAGCCCTTTTACCGCCGACCAGCCTGCCAGTGTAGAGGATGACTGGAGTGAAGGTCCTGGGTTTAGCTCCATGTCCCCTGCTAGCACAAGGGTCACCAGCAGGAGCCAGAATAGATGCCTTAAGGGAGGAGATCTATCCTTGGTCTGTGACTTACGGTCATAGCGCCTGACCTTTCGGGCAGGTCTCAGAAAGCTCCTCGGGTCAAGACTACCGAGGACTCAGGGCAGGGGTGAGCCCTCTGCTAGAAGGTTGGAGAAGTCAGACTCCACCGGTTGGGTACACGTACACCAGGGGTCGCCCTTCAAGAGGTCACCCGCACTTGTGAGCCAGGGGATCCAAGGAGCAGTAAGGATCACAAAGGCGATGGTGCCCAGGAGTAACTGGAGCAGAACTAGCTTTGGTAGGAGCTCAGGGAATCCCATGTCTGCACCAGGATGGATGTCAGGTTGAGACAGGAAGGGGATTGCTACCATGAGGTCACGAATGGATGACAATAGGTCCTCCCACGGATGGGCACATAGCTTGGGACCACTAGTTTGTTGACGCTATTGTCCTCACTTCCCCGGATTAAGACCCAATCCTGTACCTATTTTAAGTTGAGACGTAACACAACTCAGCACAGCGGGGGTGGGACGCAGGACAGTGCATTGCGGGTATTTAGTAGGCTGGCAAAAAGGGTAGAGAGCAATAAGTTAATTTGGTGCCTTACTAGACACTTAGTCTGAGCACCCCACCACGCTACAGCTGGGTACGTCTGGATGTCCTGTTACTATTTTCTTAAGATCAAGCTAATATATTTTTATTTGATAAAATCAGCTAGCAAGTTAAGGCCATAGAGCTAGTAGTAATCATAAGGCAGACGTCAGACAAAGGTTTGTGCAGACTAGTAAACAGATCAATAGGTACAGTGCCACCTTTCTGGCAAGTGTCTAGTTTACCACCGAGAGACTAGAGAATACCAGGCAGGTTGACAGTCTAAAGGCAGCCGGATTTTTTATGCAGGCAGAGATAGGCTGACAGGATTAAGTTATGTTGGCACAGGTATTAAATATGCAGGTCTAAAGGCAACCAGATTTATTTTGCATGCAGGAGATAGGCTGACAGGATTTAGTTATGCTGGCAAAGGAATTAATTCTGCAGGCATGAGATAGGCTTAACAGGATGTAGTTATGCTAGTAAACAACAAGCAGACTGGATTAAATTTTTCTGTTTCGGAAGAGAAATCAGACAGGCTATATGTTGATTATGCTGGTAAGAGGAGATCACCACAGTGATTTTATCACAAAGTTCAGACAGTCAGACAGTTTACAGTGTGGGTAAATAGGCACTGCACTGTAGCCAGAGGGAGAAGCCTGAGAGGTTACAGGGCGGTCCTTGGGCAGCTGCTCCGGTCCCGCCCTAACTCAGTTCCAGTTGGCCATTGTTAAACTGAGGGCGTGGTTACCTGGCATTTAATCGGAGGAGGGAATGGGGTGGGCTGAAAATCAAGTCCAGAATGAGCTGCTCTCTGGTGCAGCTCCCAGCCCCTCCAACAAACCCCTCAGCTCCCCGAAACTCTCCAGCAACTGGCACGACGATTTCTCAGAGTTTTATCAGTGGGGGAGGTCCGCCCGGTTTCCCGGTGCCTCAACCCTGCGGTGTATGGCTTCTGCAGGCGCAGGGGGCAAGAGCCGCCCGCTCCCACGAAAAGAGTTGCAGTCTGATTAAAATTTACAGCAGTCTGTGCTGCCTTTTACCCTCTTCTGCCCAAGCGTCACAAATATTCTGGGCCCAATCGGCACTTCTGCCCTTTTTGAATGGTAGAATTGGCGCCAAATTCAAATTCACACAGATTCAGCTGGAAGAACAACGGCAGGCAGGGGGATCGAACACAGGTAGGCAACAGTTCAAAAATCAAGTCCAGAATGAGCTGCTTCTCCAGTGCAGCTCCCAGCCCCTCCATCAAACCCCTCAGCTCCCCGGAACTCTCCATCAACTGGCACAACGATTTCTCAGAGTTTTATCAGCGGGGGAGATCCGCCCGGTTTCCCGGCGCCTCAACCCGACGGTGTGTATGGCTTCTGCAGGTGCAGGGGGCAAGCGCCGCCCACTCCCACGAAAAGAGTTGCAGTCTGATTAAAATTTACAGCAGTGGGCATCTAAACAGATTTCCCAGTATAGGCATCTGTTCTTCTCCCTGCCCTGTCTCCAGGCCTTTCATCCCGCTACCTTAGACCATGGATTTAGGACTTGGACAAGAGCTGGCCTGCAGATACTACTGCAGTTTTATCAGAAGGGGTAAATAATATCTTTTGAAACAATGGTCACAAAATTTGGACTAACACCCACGGAAAGATTCAGGTACTTACAAGCAACAGCATATATTAAAACTCTTCCCAATCCGCTCACACTGGGAGAAGAAATACAATTTTTTTCTAGAAGTTTTTAAAACAGCAGTACAAGGAGGTGCTTCATTACAGCACATGACATATATTTATATATATATATATATATATAGAGAGAGAGAGAGAGAGAGCGCGCGCTCTGTCACAGATTTATAAACACAGCATAAATTCAACTAAACTATCCTGGGAGAAAGATTTGGGTATGAGGATAGAGCAGAGAGAATGGGAACTGCATCTTAATTTCCTGAAATTAGGTACAGCATCGCATCAGTGGAAAGCATTCTCGTGGAAAAATACTTTAAGGTACTTTAAAACACCAGCAATTACTGCTGAGTTTAACCCAGCACAGAATGCCCAGTGTTGGAGAAATGAACCCAGCCAGCCACACATGCCCACATCTTTTGGCAGTGTAGGGTTATCAGACCTTTTATAAGGGCTTTAGAATTAGCAATATCAGAATTGATGGGCCTCCAGATACAGCTAACCAAGAAAATGTTCTTCTTTTATACCCTGGACAGGGATATGAGAAACAATTCAAATAGAAAGATGATTCAGGTGTGCCTTGTGGCAGCCAAGAAGGCAATAATAAGAAGGTGGCTTACGGGAGCGCCTCCTGGAATTGTAGATCAGCAGGACCTAGTGTCTCAAATATACAAAATGGAAAAGCTTACTGCCATAGTAAACCGGAATATAGAAAAATGTGGAATTCAGTGGAGGAGGTGGGTAGTATATATTATGCCTCACAGAAGGGATTTTGTGCCATAAAAAGTGGAAACCCCAATGAATACAGTAGATCATCAAAAGAAATATACCAGGGATCCACTGAATCCACCCAAATTGCAGAAAGTTTTAAAGATTACTATGAGCTTCTCTATAAGTCAGAGGCGAAGTCGGGTCAGTTGGAAGCAGTTGAAAGATTTCTCTCGGGACTGAATTTGCCAAAGCTCTCAAGGGAACTACAGGAGGAAGTGGAGCGCACATTCACCCAAGCTGAATTAGAGGTGGTAATCAAGCAGCTAAAACATAACAAAGCCCCAGGCCCGGATGGGTTCTGTGTGGAATATTACCAGGTGTTTAAGGAGGCGCTCTCCCCTCCGCTGCTGCAAGTTTGCAACAGTGCGACATAGCCTCGAAGCCCCGATACGTGGCAACAGGCCATAGTCACTCTCATTCCAAAGCCAGATAAAGACACCACCCAATGTGGCAACCTATCGCCCCATCTCCCTATTAAACGTGGATGTCAAATCCTGGCAAGGTTGATAGCTAATAGATTGCAAAAGTAATAACCCAGCTGGTACATCCAGACCAGACGGTTTTATCCCGGTAGGCATTTGCAGGACAATGTTAGAAGGTTGATTACAATCATGAATAATTCTCAGGTAGAAAAGGAAAGGGGACCAGGTTGGTGGTCACGTTGGGACGCAGAAAAGACGCTTGACCGCCTTTGAAATGGGATATCTGCAGGTGGTGTTGCAGACGCTTGGGTTGGGGCCCCAAATTTCAAGCGTGAATTAAAACTGCTATATCGCCAGCCCATCAGCAAGGGTCAGAGTAAATGGTCTTTTTCAAAACCATTTCAGATTAAAAGGCACTAGGCAGGGTGTCCTCTTTCACCCCTGTTGTTTGCCTTAGTATGGAACCTTTGGCTGAGGCTTTTCGGACCGGGAGAATATCTCGGAATAATGGTAGGAGGGGTGGCCAACCCGATATCTCTTATGGATGATACCCACTGTACCTATCGGACCCCGAGAACTCCTTCCAGCTGCTATGAGGCTCCTAGAAGAATTTGGAGCACTATCAGGGTTCAAAATTAATGAAACCAAATCAGAAATAATGGTGCTGGGGATGAGGAAATATTGAAGAAAAATTACACTCAAACCTAAGATGGGGACAAGGGAATTCAGATACCTTGGGGTTCAAATAACAAAAGATTTGGGAAAGCTGTTCAGAAGCAACTTCGGAAAATTACTAGGAGAGATAAGGAAGGATTGTGGTAGGTGGGCAGCTCTCCCATTATCCATGGCAGGAAGGGTGGAAATGGTGAGGATGAATCTGCTCCCGAGATTCCTCTTCCTATTTGATGCACTCCCTCTGATACCCCCAAAAGAGTTCTGGTTAGAGGTAAGGAGGATAATCAGTAGATTTGTGTGGACCGGGAAAAGACCCAGGCTAAGTTGGGGTTTATTAAAGTTGCCAAAGGGGAAAGGCGGACTGGGGATCCCAGATATGAAGAAATACTATAAGGCAGCACAGTTGCAATACTTGGGGTCAGTAGCTTCTAGGGACTGTAGGCTGCTGGGTTGAAATGGAAGTGAGACAGCTAGCCCTATATACATTTCGATAGTGGTTTTAAGGAGACTTCCTCGAATTAGGGCCTGAACCAAAGACACTGTGGCTAAAAAACCTGGCCCAAATATGGACTCAGGTGATAAAGGAACTGAAGTTGCAATCTTGGCTAATCAGACAAGGTGTCATAATAGAGAATACAAATTTCATACTGGGAAGGAAAACCCCTTTTAGACGCTGTATGGCTTAGGGCTTAGGAATTTAACCAATTGCTAATCAGGATTGTATTAAAAGTTTTGCTCAGATACAACAAGAATTCAACATCCCTTCGCTGACTTTATGGATACTTGCAGATTAGGCATTTTATGCAGGCCGAGAGAAAGGCAGTGTGAAGTAAGTAAAAGTTGGCCCCAGCACTTCCTGGACCTCGCTCAGGAACTGCTAAAGGGTCAAAGCAACAGACACATTTGATTTCCAAACTATATGCTGCTGGGGGTAGGGGAGATGAATCAGAGAATTACTATTCAGGCAAAGTGGGAAAGGATCTAAATTGTGAAGAGGAGAAACCAAAGTGGGAACTGATTTGGAAATGGCCGGCAGGACATCAGCCTCCCTTCTTGGAGGGGAGTTTAGATGGAAAACACTTACTAGATACTTTAGAACGCCCACAATAACAAAGCACTATAGCCAAAATAAATCAGATAGGTGTTGGAGGATGTGTGGAATGATCGGTTCACACGAACATATATTCTGGAGTTGCCCCAAAATTGAAGGATTTTGGAACAGGGTAATCCAAGCCATAGGGCAAATCCTGGATACGAGAATTCCAGGCCATCCTAGATATTTTGTACTGGGGGAGCCTCCCCCGACAGTAGGGAGCCAGTCGTTGAAGTACCTCTTTGATTCTTATTGCAGCTGCCCACAGGGCTATTACTAAGAGGTGGTTGGATAAGGCACCCCCACGTTGGAGCAGTGGTTGATAATTGCAGACCAGATTAAAATAATGAGAGGCTAACTGCAAACCTGGCTCGAAAGACAGACAGGTTCTGGCACAGATGGCTACCTTTTTCAAGTACCAAGCATTAGAGGGAGAGGAGGTTCTGGAGGTGCTGGCCAGGAGGCTTTAGATTAGGAGTCTGTGGAAGGCTAGCTCTCTAGGGCGGACTTGACCCTCACAGTTGACATAAAGAAATACAGAGGCAATTAAAGAATGGCCTAGATTTGGAGTACATGGAAAGCCACTCACCAAGGGAGGGAAGGGAGGAAAGGGGAGGGATTGAATTAGTTGGCCTAAATAAACAGTCGATGAGTTTTTGTTGGGAGCCGACACTGGCTTAGATATAAAAAGAAAAATTAATTTTCAGACCTAAAAAGGGTCTTATTTTTATTTGGTAAAGAGGCCCGAGATGGCGCCACACAAGTGTTTTGGTAATGGGGGCGCAACGGGCCCTTAGGTTGTTCTTACTATTGGGCCAAGGTTAGGTAAGTAATATAGTGTAAAGTATGCCAGGGAGGGACTGGGGTTCTAAGGGGGTGTAGGGTTTTTTTTTTTCTTCTCCTATGTCTATTAAAAGTTAAACTTTGTATGTTAATGTAATACCTGATCTTATGTCTTGTTTCCCTCTGTTATTCCTTTTTTTTTTTTCTTGTATGTTTTACCTTGTTATGAATAATGTGGAAAAAATGAAAAATCAATAAAATACAATTTCAAAAAAAAAAAAGAAAGAAATATACCAGGGATCCACTCTTTAGGGGGAATATAACTGTAACCCCCTGCAAATGGGGTTCCCAAAGACTTCCAGGAGCTTGCTTGAATGCTCCAAGCCTGAATGGTGTTTCATGCTTAAGCATTTATCAGTGACTGTTTTAGAGCCTCTGGTACTGTCTCTTTAAGAGCCGCCTGCTTGCAGACATAATTAGTTTGTATGGGGGGACTGTGTGTTTCTCTGTTTGAGTACCACTCAAACTGCTGCCAATTCACTCCATTTTTGCAGTCACTAGGAGTGCAGGGGGAGCCTATCTGAAGGATGTAGCTGTTTGCCAGAAATAATTTAGAGTGGTAGTGAAAATACAGTTTGTCTAGCCTGCTTTCTTTGCAGTCAGAACTGTGTCTGCCTAGTTCCCCATTCTGGTTTTGAACTGCTGAACTGGACCAATCAGTGTGGGGTAAGCTAGCTCTAAAATGGTGCCTTGGACGAATCAGAACTTGGACTCATAATCTGAGCCAGCCACAAGAGGATTGTATGGGCAGTGACTCTGGGAGATGTAGTTTAGACTTGCGCCTTTTTGGACCAACAGCAGCAGTCTATTGTGAGTGACAGCCAATCCAGTCAAGAACTGGGAGGAACTCAAAGGAAGTGCCCGGTTTGTCTGTTGGAGTTTCAGTTTAGCTCTGGCAGTGAAGGGGAAAGAAACCCTGTGCTCCTTCAGTGCACAGTTTCAGTCAAAAAACGTGTGTAAGGCCCAGAGTTCCGGTCTGCAGCTTGTGTAACTGCTTGTTAGGACTGAATCCGTCCTGTGAAGAGAATCAAAGGATCTCTGAAGAGTAGAAACCAGGCTCACCCTGTAGAAGACTGGAGAAATTGTTGAATTGCACTCGGTCTGTCAGGAACTGAATCTGCTGTGTGTTCTCCGGGTATTGTGCAGTAATTAGATCGGATAGAGAAGCAGCCTGCCTGGTATAGTGCTTTCTTTTTACCATAAATGTGTGTGAGGAGGCTTGTGCAGCTCAAGTGAATCCTGCTGCCATTAAAGGACTTTTGCCTGTGACTGTTTACCATATAAATGTGTGAAGAGTCTCGTGGAGCTCAAGAGTAGCCCTGCTGACGTTGAAGGACCCTATCTTGTTCGGAGGTCGTGAGTACTAATTCAGGGTCGCTCCTGTTGAATTGCCACATTAAATCCAAATGGAATCACTGTACTGCTGACTGTTTAAACTAATTTTCTTTTCACTGTGTGAAAGGGCCCCTACCAACTGCCACTAGTTTGGACTAGCCACTAGGGCTTGGGTACCCAGGGACAGTAACTGGTAGGGATAGGCCTGTGCACAGAGCCATAGGTAGATAGTAAAGTGATAAGCTAATTAACCTGATTTCCCCCTGTCCTTGTTATATTCCCCCTAAATAAATCAGAGCTGCTTGTTTCAGCAAAGTTATACTGCCTGAGGTATTTGTCTATGTTAAAGTATTGTACTGTGATTGTTGCACTGTATCTTATTTTACAGGAGGTCCCAGTGCCTGAACCAGCCCTGGGGGTAAGTGTATACTGTGAAGGTAATTCTAATATATTGTGTGGGCCACTAGTGGGAAGAAAGGGGGGTTGCAGTGTCCCAGAGGGCTGTGACCAAGTTAGTTTAACTATTGCAAACCCTGACCTCTGGGTGGAGGCACTCGCCATTGGATCCAGGCCCCTCAACCTGTTAGTGGCAAATCAGGCAGGGGTAGTAGCCCCTTGGATAGCGCCATCTAGGGGTTACATAACAAGTGGAGGTGGTGGGGGGGAGAGAAACTTATAGTGTCATATTAAGAAAATATGTTCCCTTCTGTGACTCGAGGGTATGGCACGGCGTCCTCCTTCAGTTTGAAATGAAAGTTAACAGCAGCCTTTTAGTTCATTGTAATATACAGCATAGAAGTAGATCAAGTTATTGTACATTTTAATGTAATCTAGTTGTTTAACATACAGGTAGACCCTAAGAAATGTATCGTTTATCTGTTATTGTTTCTGTTTTATTAAGAAAACATGAATAAATAAAAAGTAAAAAAAAAAAAAAAAGAAAAACAATGCTTCCTAACATTTTAAACTACTTCAGAGTCTCCAAGATACCGCCCCCAACAGAAATGCACTATAAATATATCTGAAGAATGGCCGGCCGGCTCTATAGTCGCATTCTGTGAGGACAGTGTGAGGAGAGCGTGTGCAGCTGGAGATTTTTGCAGGTAGTGTTCCTGCTACGAGGAGGTAAAACGTTTTTCTGGTTTTAATTCCTCGTGCACTGTATGCTAACAATCAGACAGAGGTACACAGTCATTAAAGACTTCATAAATAAACATATTTGCAGCCCATATAGCGTGTTTGCAGCCAACCTAGTAGAAACTCCAAGGCTGCAGCACCACACGAGTGTATGCACAGCTGAAAACAGGAATCTTAGGAGTGCAGCCTTTGCAGCTGTACCGTCGTGGGGCAAGCACATACAGGTGTTGCTTTCTTCCGTGTGGTAGCGTCTGCTCCTCGGATACTGCTTGCCCACATTGCGGATAGCTGTACTAGGGGAGTAAGCAAGACAGAAGAAAACTGTTTTTGTGTCTTCCAACGCAGGAGTCCAGCCCATGTCTGTCTCTCTCTCTTTCTAAGGGAGTCACCTTCAGTACTCGCAACCGCAAGTGCAGTTCTGGAGCCAGAACAAACGGCGACATAGGGACTAAGGAACGGACACTTGTTTCCTTGTCCCTGTGTCTATCTTTACTTTCAACAATACAGGAAAGGGGGCATTTTATTAGTTTCATTATTTTACAGACCTCCCTATCTTGCGTGAATGCAAAACTACTGGCTAGGATTTTTATTAGCACTGTTTTTAAAGTATACAGACCAGGGCTGCCTTCTGCTGTTTGTAAAATGCCAAGGACTTACAAAATATGAAACAACGGGTGACCAGCCCAACAAACAGACAGATAACATACATATAAACAAAAGCAACAACAGAAAGACAGTCTCTACCCTAAATGTCAATGCCCTGGTACAAAAGATAGCTAAACAAGTAGAAGAACAGGGCGGGGTTTGTACCCTTTCACAGTGCTGTATTCGTAAACCTAACTTACAAAAAAAAAAAAAAAAAACAAGAGAACTGGGTTTGTTTGGAGCCACCCTTATCTAGTAGATCAAATAGAAAGCAGTCTGTTAAAGTTGCTGGGGCATTAACCTTTGCTCATGAGGTCAAGTTTAGTGCCCTTTAGGGGTCCATATTGGTCACTTTCTTATTTTGGTTGTACATAAATAGTATGCCTGTTTTCTGCGACAACGTGAAAATGCTGTTGTATTGCCAC
Organism: Neoceratodus forsteri; assembly: GCA_016271365.2. Taxonomy (NCBI): domain Eukaryota; kingdom Metazoa; phylum Chordata; order Ceratodontiformes; family Ceratodontidae; genus Neoceratodus; species Neoceratodus forsteri. The sequence continues at coordinate 1,474,537,572 of CM028131.1, forward strand.
TCAAAATCTGTATCAGACATTATTTCCACATTAAACATTTTCTAAATTTGAGTCTTGGCTATTTAAGAAAAACTTGGTTTTAAATGGAAATAAAACTAAAATCATGTTGCTTTGTTCAGAAGCGGGATTCAGCATTAAAAAATTCTGTCTTGTGATAGCTAGCGATGGTGTACTTTTGCAAAATGTGGATTCCTCCATATGTGTGTGTGTGTGTGTGTGTGTGTGTATATGTATATATATATATATATATATATATATATATATATATATTGGTTGCAATAGAACTTCGTTAATGCATCAGTTGGGGCTGTTATTAAAGTGACAAAGGCAGGAAATGTGGTGTTAGGTTTCAACCCCACACCCACCCCACCCTGCACAACTGACAGGTGTCGGGGTGTTTTGAGTTGCTAACTTTAACACTCACCTCATCCCATAAATAAATAAGCTGAGATGGGTTCAGTATAGGAGAATGGGGTGAGCGTAATAGTGACATGAAGTGGGGGGGGGGGAAATGGCTGTGTTGAAAATTTGGAGTCAAAATATTAAAACTTCCCAAAGTTGCATGCATGCGTAGAAAAATTTCAATGAACGTGCATAACTTGGCCATTTTTAGGAATTGTTTCAGCAAATTTTCAACATGGGCTTTTTGAGACCCCACGTTATGAACACTGGCACTGTAATTTCATTAATCAGTCCTGAAAGGTGATTTTGCACAGTCATTTCACGCAGTGACTGCGATATCACCTTCCAGCCTGATTAATGAAATGACAGTTAGTGTTCGTGAGGTGGGGTCCCAAAAATGCCCATGTTGAAAATTCGGTGAAAAAATACCGAAAAATGGCAAAGTTATCAACTTAAGTTCAAAACACCATTGAAATACATTATACGGCACGTACCTTGATTCTTCAGTTTGTGGTTTGGCTTTGAAGAGTGCAGACATGTGCTCGTCCACAGAAGATGACAGTGGACAACCTCTTGAGGTAAGTATAGGGTAAGGGGGTGTGGTGTGGTGGGTGTTCAGTGGGAGAGTTGGGATGGGGACGGCAGGGATGATGAGGGACCACTTTTTTTTTTTTTCAGGGTTAAAAAAAGACATCTAAAGTGTGCTAAATGAAGATGGTGGTGACAGAGTACTTCTACTCGATCAGCAAGAATGGTCACAGAGTCATGAGAAAGGAAGGGAGTTGCTCAGTGATGAAATGTTCCTACAATCCGTTAGGCTGATAAATATTAAATAAATAATAATAATAAAGAAAACACAGTTGCTGTCCTGATTCATTTTGCAGCCTGATAACACTGCGAGGAGGGGGGGGGGTGTCTTGTGGCGCCGCCAACAGTGTGAACACTATACGATGATGTCATCTTATACCTGGCAGAAGGACAGTTTTACCAGAAAGTCTGATAATAGTAGTCCTTTTTTTATATAAATAAAAAAAATGTTTTCCAGTAGTAAACAGAACAGATATTACCACACTTCCAGGGGCTGAAAGCACTCAGCTGTGGCCTCATGCCTTACTATACCCCTTGGCATGCGGTAGTATGTGGTTAATGCACACCCCTCGTGTCTTATTGCTTACTTACCAGAAATGAGGGAAATGATGGGAAAATACAGACCCAAAGCGATGAACTATTACCTGAAGCTGAAGGCTGAGGACACTATAACAATTAGAAGGCAGTATTTCATCCGGGGGTCTATATTTTACCAATAAATGCAAGGCAAGGGAATTTTTCCCTACTAAATTTCCAAGGGAAAAATGGGCAGACTTGCTGGGCCAGGGGGTCCTTATCTGCCATCAGATTCTGTGTTTCTGTGTTTCACTGTGTCCTATCACAACTCTGGTCAATATCTGTTTTATTAAATCTTGCCCAGGTTCTGAGGATTAGCATGGGCAATAGTTGAAAAAACTACTACCTGGCTCTAATGAAGTACTGCCTGGTTCTTATGAACTATTACCTGGTTCTAATGAACTGTTGCTTGGTTCTAATGAATTATTGCCTGGCTCTTTGTTTTGAACCAGGCAATAGTTCAAAAACCTTATATGTCATATGACTGATTCTGATCCAGTCATATAGAATCAAATAAAATCTATTACCTGTTCTTGTCTACAGGGTAGTATTGACTGACATAGATCCCTACACTGAGTTGGGGAGAAAAACAGAATCTTGTATAGTGAAATATGGAAATTTGCTTACATGGAATGCAAGAGAACCCACCACTCTGCAGTCTGGGCCAGTCAGGCTGGCAGTATAGCCTAGAGGTTAGAGTAACAAGCTGTAAATGAGCTTATAACATGGGCACCTATATATCAGTGAAATGATTGGTCAGTACTAATCAGGTGACCATTCATTCATTACTGATAAACGAACAGTACCTGCAAGTGGTGAAAGGCGCCCAAGAAAAACATGAGACAGCACACCAACCTAATTTCAAGCGTCGGTAAAAAATGTGAACAGTAGCCATATTGAGATCCATCTTAGCGAGTCTACCCACCTACCCACCCACTCATAGGACACTGACAGTCGCATCATAAAATGCTTAGTGGGAAAAAGACAACTATGTATGTGAAAAAGTACATAAAAGCATGAAACGCAGTCGTTAAAGAAATTGAGAATTGTATATACAGCGCATCAGTGGCATAATCCCGATTGTACCCACCCGCCCAGTCGGAACAGTGTAAGAATCGTACCATTAAGTCTTTCTTACCAGAAATGTAATACAGTATGAGAAGGCACAGAAATGAAATAATGACAAAAGTCATGTGGGGAAGTAACTATTCGTACTGTGGCAGTAATAGCAATGGATGTCCTCCCCAAGGCAAGTCATATGTCTCCCCAGTGCTCCCAGGAGAGCTGTATGCTGGTTACACAATGCCAATGCACGCATAGTGGTAATTTGTGTTGTGCCCATGATCTCCTTGTGTTTCCCCCCTCCCGTCGATTAGGTTGCTTGCGGCCTTGTGCCTCATAACTCACCCGGGGTGTTGATTAATTTCCAATAAACGCACACCCTGTCGTGGGTCATTGCTTGGTACATCCAGCAGACCTGAGTTTGATTCCCACAACCTCCATTTGCATACTGTGTGACTCTGAGCAAGTCACTTAACCTCCCCAGTGTTCCTGGGTCGCCCCTGGAAACAGGCACTTGTGCCTAGTGGGCCTTCCCCAGTTTGGAAAGGAAAAAAAAAAAGTCTTATTCTATTTAAATTTCTTGCCCTTGATCTGTAAAGCATTCATGTCATGGCTTACTTTACACATAGACTTCTATGGAGAGTTTCCCAGAAGTAATTTTAACTTTTGATCCTCTACTGAAAAATTATTTGAATTTCCATACATGCAAACTAGTACTGAGGAGTGCTCTTTAGGCTTTCTAATGTCCTTATTCTGGAATAACTTGCCTGTTGAAAACCATTTCCTCTCTTAAAAGCTTTCTCTTTGGAGCTTAAGAAACATCTACAGGCCTCGTGTGTGTGTGTGTGTGTGTGTGTGTGTGTGTGTGTGTGTGTACTTGTTGCTAAACTGTGTATTTGCCTCCATGTTACTTAAGTAGTTGCATTTTTACGATTGTTTGTTGCTGTTATCTGTTTTGTGCTTTTGTCCAAGTCTCTCAAGGGAACAATGTTCCAGTTAGCCCACTAGGTTAACAGAATAAACTCATTAATTAACATGCTCCATAGGGATTATTGTATGTCAGCAGTGGATGCAAATACTATAATTAGCTTTAGAAATCCTCTTTGTGTCCTCATGGGTGGAGCAAAACTATGTTATCCTGAGTCAGCCCCCTTCAATGTTTCCTGAAGTCTCCAGCAGTGATCTTATAGTTATCTTTGTCTGGACTGATTTGTAAAGAAAGAATGAAACCGAGTGAGTCCTGTCTCTCAGCCTCCGTTACACACTGCCTTTCAGAGCCATAAGAATTCAGAGGTGAAGGTGGTAACATAGTACTATACTGTGAAACCACATAATTGGCGTCACTCCCCCTTCTCTGAAAATAACTAGCTTAAGGACATTGTTCTGTCCGATACATATTTTTTTTCTTCCTCTCAAGCCAGACAGATGCCCCTGTTTTCCCCATTCCCCTCCTCAGCAGTGATGCTGTGTTGTGGCCCCTGACCGTAACGGTCCCTCTCCTGTTTTGAGTGTGTTTATGGGACACTGGACATTGCTGCCCATTAATTTTTGCCCGCACTGCTCTAGTCCTGCCACACATGTACTGCAGGTGTTACTGAAAGTAGTTTTTGTCTCCCTCCTTCTGCCAGGTTTATCTTGTTAACAGACTGACTGAACTGGCATATCCAGCACAAGCATCAAAGTCGCTAGAGGCGCTGTCATTTTCAAATCCCAAACTCGCCTCAAGTTTTGGGTTTTGCCATGAACACATTAACCAATAGGAGTGTTATGCCCAGGGGTCACTACTGCTGCTTTTGTGTTAGAGGGAGAGGCATGGGAGAGTGGCATTCCTAAAACTGAAAGCTAAAATTAGTGCCTGCAAACCACTTATTTTTGTCTAACAGGTTAAAACACTTTCAAAAGTACCACGCCCATCCTGACTGTAAATACAAAGGCAAATTTATTAAAACAACTGAAAAAGCGCAGCGTGGATGATGTTTTCTTTTTTTGTTGTTTTAACTTTCAGAAAACAAAAAACAGTACTTTAAGGAGATTCTTTAATCTGTGAGAAAACTGTGTAGAACATAATATTCAGGGCTGACCATCGGTCCAGTGGTAGGCAGGCCAGCTCCGTAGCGTTCCTGGGAATGTGCTGCACCGTGGAAGGCAGTGGTTGGAGTAAGCATCCTGTTCAGGCAGTCCCTAGCAACAGACATTAAAATCAAAATCACAGCAAAGAAAAAAGCCCTAACAGGACAGCTGTGGTGCTACAAAAAACATGGTACAAGGAAGCAGAATTGAAGCACCCACAGCAAGAACTCGAGTTACACATTTATTTATTTATTTAGCTTTTGTTGACCGGGTAAGTGCACTAGACAAATCCTGTCTATTTTCAGGCACGACCATATAGTGACTTAGGTTATCTCACCTTTTATTTGCCAAAAAGTGCAGATTTGAACAGGCTTTCATGGCAGTGTACACTGACCTGCAGTTCATTGTATATTGCTGCGAATGCCAGTTGAAATCTGCGCTTTATATGCACAAGTTGGCAAATAAAAGGTGCGATAACTTAAACCTTTGTACTTGTACCTTGAGTTCTTGTTGTGGGTTCTTGAATTTTACTTCCTTAAAGAGGACCTTCACCAGTGCTTTTGACTTTCATGCATAAATTACCCCTTCTTGCTTTGATTCTGGAATTGTATTTCATTAATGTCTGCTGCAGTTAGTTTTTGCATTCTGATCTGCTAAAAACTGCAGGGTGTACCAGGGCTTCTGTAGCAAGCCTGGTGTTGCTGTGAACCTAGGGTTGTACTGCTGACATCACTGTAGGTCAGAGTCATTTCACAAAAAAAAACCAAAAAAAAACATACTGACAAGGCATTTGGATTTTGGCATAATGCACTGCTAACAGGGTGTCTTGGGGAGGGGGAACACAGTATGTATACTGAGTACTGGTAGGTTTCCCTTGCAACAATGTTGCAACTGTATGGTACTGCACACCCTCTTTAAAACCAAAACCAAGAGTTCAGTTTGGTTAATACCCTAGTTTTCATCACTCTGGCATTTCCTGGTTGACTAATGGAAGGCTGACTGAGGCATACACTGCAGCTGATGTTCGTTTCTGAAATTAAAGCGCGCCCCCTCAGTTGCTTCGCTCAGTAAAATTTACTAGACATTCATTAAAAATGATTGTCTTTGGCCAACCAGTGGTGCTGAGGTCGGCTGTATGCCACCATGCACCACGCCATCGACACAAGCTCAGGTTGTCATGGGTCGGCTGGGCGGGGGGGGGCAAGGAGCTGGATTGAGTTGCTGACAGGCAGCTCTCCTCTCGGGGAGGGATATAGAGTCTCCCGGGCTGTTGGCTGCCACCGAGTGGAGGCTTGGTGGTAGTACCAAGTCTAAGGGAAGACTCTGCATTAGGCCAGGCAGGGAAGGGGCCATCACCGGAGCCATGGGGTGCATTCTCGCCTCCATGGGCATGTGCAGCCATGTTCTGGGGTCCTGGGGTTAGGAGGGAGAAAACCAAGCAAAATTCCTGTTTCCCCATTGTTTAAATATGGCAGGATGCGGCAAAGGAGAGCAAAAAACTAAGAAAAAAAAAAAAAAGATTGTCTTTGGGAGCACAAGTCTGAAATAGCTTATGGTTACAACTGGCATAATCAGAGCTTTAAGAATTGAAAATATTTTTTTTTTTTTCGGGGATGGGGTCTCCTAAACACTTGTGTACCTAACCAGTGTACCCACGCTGGGCAGCATGCCACAGGAGGTGGGTTTTGAATTGCAACTTCTGCACAAGTCTTTTGGGTAAGGTACTATGCGAGGCAGTATGGCGCAGCGGTCTAAGGCTCTGAGCTGCAAATCTGGAGACCTGGGTTTGAATCCCACAGCCCCAACTTGCATACTGTGTGACCCTGAGCAAGTCACTTAACTTCCTCATGCTCCCAGGTTGCACTTGCAAACAAGCTTTCAGCTTAGTGTGTCTCACCTGGTAAAATAATTGGTTAAAAAAAAAAAAAGGTACTAAATGGAAAAAAATAAACAGGTAGGGATTTGTTATATGACTTGTACGCTTAATCCCATGCCCCCGGCTCCAGGCCTCACCTGGAACTGAGCCTCAGCTCAGTGTGCTTTTCCTGATCAGAATTGTAAATGAATATACACACTTCAAAATTACCCTAGTGCTGCCATTTAAATCTTGGTATTCAGTTTGAGAAGTCATCAGAATGACACCAATGGTAGAACTCCGCAAAGTCCCAAATTCTCCCAGATGAGCACTTTAATCACTCCTAGGGAAAAAGCATACTGAGACGTAAATTCGAAAAAGCTAGTCTGTGGAGGCCTATGCTTTACTAATGCATTCAATTTGTTAACAAACAAAACAAAAAATAGCAGTGTTGTAGTCATGTCACTGTGCAAGTGACTATTTACTGTGTGCCATTTTGCACAGAATGTTGCACAGAAGGTATCGGTGAGCTGAGTTCCCAAATGCATGTACATTCTGATCAACTGTACATTTCTTATGAAAATTGCAGTGAACTTTAGAGCAGTTGGTGTGTTTGTGTTGGTGGCGTTGACTCAGGTTGCAAGTTCCAGAGCTGAAGTTCGCTGCAACTCCAGCTTGGATTGGGGAGTGATGATTTTAATTAAGAAGCTATTTTGGGATTTAGCAAAAAAAAAAAAAACTAACACTGAACATATTCTATTACATACGAACATATGAATGTGCCAGCAGAAACAGACCACCGGTCTATCTAAGTCTGCTCAAGTGTGCAGTCAACACCCCTAGTTTTGGCTGCCCACCCTCCCTCCCTCCTTTGTCATCCCACTGCCACCCCACCTCCCTGCCCTCACTCTCCCTGTCCCATACCCTTTTGAGCTGTTAACAGATTTACATGATACCACCCATTCTGGTAGGGCATTAGTTCTCACACTTTGTGATCATGAGCCTCCCCAAGCCATGAAAAAGATTTTGAGCCTCCCTCAAATTTGGAAAAAATCTTGGCCCTCCCCACAGAAAAAATGAATCCTACTTTGCACAGTACACCAGTTATAAAGTGAAACTAATAAAGTTAGCTGAGTATATTCTCTTTGTATTCAACTTATTGCTCTCTACCCCTGACCCGGCACCACAGGTTATACTTGTCACTCCACTTCTCTGACTCTTGGGCCCTTGTTACTCTGTTTCCTCTCTGACTGGAACAACTAACCTAACCACTTCATCTCTCCCTCTCTTACCCTGCAGTTAGGTAACTTCCTGTACCCATACCTCAGGTCACATCTGAAAACATGGATCAGATCACTGTGCCTTTTCCAGATACTAATTTACATATAAATACCTATTATAGAAACAAGCCTTGACTCAGCATGCCTCCCCCAGGCATTAATTTACATAAAAATACATACCTATAAACAAGCTTTGGCTCAATGGGGACTTCCTGGTCACATGTTTGTGCATAAATAAATAATCTCACCTGCAATTATCCATACTTAATTTGTTTTATCCTTTCACACAAAACAGCCAAAACTTAAAATTTAAATACTGTACATTCTCAGACTTGACTGGGCCTCCCCTGGAACAAGCTGGGGCCTCCCTTGGGAGGCTGGCCTCACCATTTGAGAACTACTGTGGTAGGGCATTCCATTTTGCTACCACTCTCTCTTTGAAATAGTGTCTCCTCATTTCCTTCTTAAATCTCCCCCCCCCTCTATTCTTAGCCCATGCCCCCTGGTGACCCTCCCCCTCCTTAACTTAAAGACCCCATCTGCCCCATCCTTACTGATTCCCCTCAGATACTTGAATGTTTTCATCATGTCCCCCCGTCCCTTCTGTCCTCCAGGGTGTACATATTCAAGTCTCCCAGCCTGCTGTCATAGTCTCTTCCCTCCATTCCACATATCATCTTTGTTGCCCTCCTCTGCACCACCTCCAGTAGCCTGATATCACGCTTCAGGTATGGCCTCCAAAACTGTACACAGTACTCTAAGTGCGGCCTTACCAGCGAACTGTAGGTCCCCCTGCAGCTGCTTCCATCCCTCCTCTCCATCCACCACTGCTCCAATTTTGGTGTCGTCAGTGAACAGACTTACCTTACTCACCACCTCATGTGCAATGTCTAATATGAAGAGCCCAAACAATACTGACCCCAACACAGAGCCCTGTGGCACCCCACTCGTCACTGGCCTTGAAGCTAAGAGCTCCCCTCTCACCACCACCACCCATTGCAGCCTGCCACTCAGCCAGCTTGTAATCCAGTTCATCATTCTTGCCCCTACCCCTATACCAGTTAGCTTCTCCCCAAGGATGTAGACAGGCATACTCACTGTACACATTTGTGTACAGTTTTGTTGCGTGCCTGTCACAAACCATATGCCTTTCTGTTAACATTATCACTCTAATCTGTTGTATCCGAGTTGGTGTAGGCCACTGAGGAGTGTCTCTGTTTAAACTTCTGTTGTTTAGGAGACAGATACATGTATAACCCCTTCAGAGATTAGAGGAATCATCTGACAACAATCTGACTTGTTTGGAAGGGAGTTACCATTTGGACAGGATGTGTACATTTTTTAATGGGGGGTGTAACTGTTGGAGACTGTGTACAAACTAGAAATTTCTGGCTACACCCCTGCTTCTCCCCAAGCCGCCCAAGAGGCACTGAATCAAAGGCCTTGCTAAAGTCCCAAGTAAAGAACATCCACTGCATGACCCTTATCCAGCTCACCTGTCACCCAGTCATAATATTGTATGAGGTTGGTTTGACAAGACTTCCCTGAAACAAACGTATGCTGCCTCACATCCTGGAGGCCATTGTCCTCCACGTATGATGTCAGTCTTTCCTTTAGTGTCATTTCCATGAGTTTGCACACTATGGAGGTGAGACTTACCGGATGATAATTACCCGGTTCATCCCTTGGCCCGCTCTTGTATAATGGTACTACATGTGCCATCCGCCTGTCCAGTGGCACACATCCCGACTCCAGTGAGGTGCTGTACAGATCCACCAGTGGCTCGCCAAAACCTCTGCCATCTCCCTCAGCACCCTGGGGTGTATACCATCCGGCCCTGGTGCCTTGTCTACCTTCAGCCCTCTCAGTCCCTCTAGGACTCTACTTCCCTCAAATCTTCCATCTGTTGCCTCCTCTCCCCCTTTTCCCACCCTCCCAGCCTGTGTGGTACCCCCACCTTCTTCCATAGACACTAAGCAAAGTATTCATTCAATGCTTCTGCCTACTCCTCCCCTTTTCGTCCACCCCCCCTTTTATCCTCACTGTTGTCTCCTTGCACTCCTTTTCTCCCTGATGTATCTGAAAAAATCATTCTCTTCCCCATTAATGCCCTGTGCTAATCTCAGCTCCCTCTGGGTCTTGGCTTCTCTCACTTTTCTGGTCACCTCCCTGGACCACCTTGCATATTCCTTCTTGTCCACTTCCTTCCCCGTCCTCCTAAACCTCTGGTGCGCCACTCATTTTGCCCTCACCACCTCCACAACCTCGCTGTTCAACCAGCATGGTTCTCTTGCTCTGCTCCTCGTCTCTGTGCCTTAGTGCAGACTTCTGTTGCCTCTGTAACCCCTGTTTAATAATATCCCATTTCTGCTCCGCGTCCATCTCCTACCTTATGCCCTCCAGTTTCCCTTTCGGTACTTCCTGCATCCTACCAAAGTCCGCCCCCTGAAGTTTACCACCCAAGTAACTGATTTCTCTGGCTCCCCACACATCGTGATATTAAACCACACCGTTTGGTGATCGCTGTCGGCTAGTGGGTCCTCTACCTTTATTTCCTTCACTGCCTCCCCATTCGACAATACCAGATCTACAGTGTTGTTTAGCCTAGTAGGTACAGTAACTAACTGTGTCAGGAGACCCTCCTGGATCGCGTCCAGGAGCACTTGCTCCCTAGCACTGGAGGTGATCGGAATGCTCCAGTCCAACCCTGGCAAGTTGAAATCCCCCACGATGACCACCTTCCCTTTTCTACATACCTTTTTGATTTGTCCCGCTAACTCCCTGTCAGGCTCCTCAGACTGGGACGGTAGCCTGTATACCACCTCAAACCTCAGTTTCCTACCCCTTGGGTCTAGGAGATGCAGCCAGATTGCCTCTGTTCTCCTTTCTTCTCCCTCGTCCCTTGTGCATTTGATCTCGTCCCTCATATAGACTGCCACCCCCCCCCTTTTCGATCCTTCCTGTATAATTTGTATCCTGGGATTGCCAGATCCCAGTCCTGGTGCTCAGTTGCCCACGTTTCTGCAATATCCACCCTCCACACTGCTAAGAGTGCCTGTAGCTCAGTGGATTTGTTTCCTAGGCTTCTTGCATTCAGCGAGACCATCCTCTATAATGCCCCCTTCCCTTCACTAGCCTCCATCTCCTCCCTTCTACCCCCTCCTTTTTTGGCCGCCCCGAGTCCTTCCATGCTAGCCTGAGGGGTAGGCTGTGACTCCACTCTGTCGGATCCCTGCCTACCTGCTGTCCACTTGCCACCCCCCCATCTAGTTTAAATCCACCCTTGTCACAATATACCTCCCCAGTCCTTGCTTTAATACCTCCTTCCCCTCCCCACTCAGATGTAGCCTATCCCTTGCAAACAGATTATCATCCCAGGTACTGCCCCAGCTGCCCACAACCCTATACCCCTTAGTTCAACACCATTTTACCAACCATGTGTTCAACTCTCTAATCCTCTCCTTTCTCACTGTGCTTGCACAGGGTACTGGGAGCACGTTTGAGAAGGCCACAGACTCTCCAGTCTCCTCGCACAACCTTCCCACTTCCTGAATCCTCTCCTTGTTGCCGCCACGTTTCCCCTGCTGGGTCATTTTTTCCCCTCATGTACCACAATGTGTGGTTTCCTTCTACCCCTCTTCCCTTAGGATTGCCTGTCCTGCCATGTCTGCCTTTAATCCTGGTATGGACTCCACCCATATCTGACTGTGCCTCTCCCCCTTGCTGCCCCATCTGATCCCCTTGAATATGGAGTCCCCCAACACCAGTACACCCCCTCCTCTTTCCTTGTGCCCGTCGCCACCCCTCCCCCGCCCAGGTTCTCATTTTTGGAGCCACTCATTGTTTTTTATCTCCTCTCCCTGCTGTCCATTCTTTAGGGATATACTCTGATCTTTATCAAGGATCTGTCTTCCAATGGGCCACGGCTTTTGAACTGTAAGCTGTCGATGACAGGACCACTCTCAAACCTTTGCTAGCCAAGGACCACCCATAATAACATGCAACACCGTGCCTGTATAATCAAAGGTGGCCTCATTGCTCCTCAGTTCCATCTCCTGCGATCAGCCACTCATTGGACCTCCTGAGAAACAATGCTGTCATTTATTCAACTTTATTTTCTAAATTTTACTTTACCCTATCCATGTCCTTTAATGCCGCTGCCAAAATATTTTTATTTTGATTTTGTACCCGTGGTTACAAAATCTACAAGGACGATGCTCTCACAGTTTGTGTTTTGTGTTTGGGCCTGCAGGACCTGCCAGGTATTCAACCAGGCCACAAGGAGACATTGAAAGAGAGCTCTAGAAAGCTTGTTCACTGTTAAGGCCATGGAAGCTCAAGCCAAGGCTGCAGGGTCCAAGCCAGCGTCTCCTTTTCATCTTGCTTGACCACCTTCGGGAAGGGAACTCTCCAGCATTTGGCAACATTGTCACTGCCACAGTCATTGAGGACTAAGGACAAAACAAAGATAAGTTATCATCAAAGTCCTCTTCCAGCCATCACCACAAGCATAAGCATAAAGCTCCTGCTTGGCTGGTGAGGTCAACGTCAACATTGAAGGAGAGTAAATCCTTGGCGTTGTCCACTCTGGCGGCAATGACAACAGCCCCCCCTGACCGTTGATAAGACACCAAGGTCATGGTCTTTCTCTGCCACCGCTATACCTACTTTGGACAGTATGCAGCCCCCATCATCGGGTTTTACCCCTAAGATGTTGGTTGTCCCAGGCCCTTTACAAGGTGCCTTCGACTCCCAAATTGTTCTGGTGTCATTCTCTGAACTTTTTCGACATCTGTTACTGTCGCTCCTCCTGAGGATAATGGCTAGTCTGTCAATTGGGCCTGCCCTTTTGGCACTGTTGTCATCAATGGGATACAAGTGCGCACCTCTCATTCCTCCACTGCAGCTGCCTCCATTGTTGGCTCTGTTGATTGCTCCAGTTGTCATTCCAGATGTTGACAAGCAAAAATACAATATTTTTTTTTTTTTTATTTATTTGCTCTACTTTTGCCACTCCTCCAAGGACCAGTCCCCATTGGCCCAGTCCGGCAGCCAGCCCCCACAGACTTATGCAAGCCAGAGATACACTCTGGCTTATTCCCCAGAGCGGGGCCATGGGAGGGAGCCTGTCCACTCATTAGATGCCAGTATTTGACCCTGGGATGCTTCTATCTCGAGGTTACACCCTGGCTTGCCTCCCAGGGTGTGGGGTCTTAAGGAGGGGGCTCACCCTCCCGTTGGACGCCAGTATTTCTCTATGGTATTGCCAAGGGCAGTGTTGCGAGACCTGTGGTGCAAGGCAGGTGCCATCCCGCTTGGTCCATTTTTCCACAGTTTTTGCCCCATGGAACATGCAGTGACATCAAGGCACATATGCCAGCATCTGTCTTGCCTCCAGCAATGATGCAGGTGCCAGCAGCTGCTCCCCCCCCAAGCCTCCACCAGAGGTCAGTCATGCACTGACCACTCAGTCTCCCTTCCCCCTCCTGAAGAAGAAGAGCTGTCCCTAGGGCGCTCAATCCCTCTCTCTCCCCCCCCCCCCACCAGCTGGCCCTCTGGTCCATTCTGGAAACTAGGATGTTGGCATCGCAGGTGGATGCTTTACCGCTGTACCAACGGGACGGTGACCTAAAATACTTCTTGATCTTCTTAATTTGGCTGAAGATTTGGAAGAAGATAAAAGGAATACTCTTTCCAGCAAGGGGGCGGTCGCCTTTCAGCTCTACTATCTTTTCTTGTGGTGAAGACTCTGTGGTATATACCCCCAGATCTCCTCCTAAGGATCCCTCTCTTCGGGCTTTACTCTGACCAGTCCAGAATGTCATGAGATTTTTTTTGTCCTTCCATATGTATTTTAGTATTTTACCCTGTTTTCTTCCCAATCCAGGACCTTGGCAGACACGTACATGTGCAGGCATGGAGGCGCACTTGCATGCTGGTGACCGGCTCAACCCCTTCTGCCCACTTCCCTGGCTGTCGCTGCGCACCCTCACCCACACTTTCCACTGGTCATCCACCCGGTGGGAGTGGGAGTAGGACTGGATGGGTGCGGGCAACCACCCCCGGAGGGGAGAGCTGCCTTACGGCTGCTCAGTCCCGCTACCCCCCCACCAGCTTCCCGATGACCTGAGGTCGTTCCTGAACCCGGGTCGCCGGCGTAGCGTGTGTTAAGGCATCCAGCACCACAGCCCTCCATGCCACTGGGCCAGCTAATGTCATGAGATTTAAAGTTGAGGAGGATGACCCCAGTAAGAAAAATTTAATGGAGATTTTGGAGGCTTCCACTGTACCCTCCATTGTGGGTCCTCCTGTATACGCTGCCATAAAGTATGCTACCTTTGCTGCTTGGCACAGGCCTAATACCTTGCTTGCACTACCTAGTAAGGCTAATAAACAGTACCCTGCTCCATCTGTTAAGCCTTGTTATGCTTTCCAGCCTTAAATAAATTCTGTGGTTATAACAGAAACATAGAAGCTGTTGGCCGATAAGCTTGAATGGCTGCTCATGACAGCTCTAGAACCCTTAGAAACATGAGCACTTTGCCTCCTGACAAAGAATCCAGGAGGCTGGATGTTATGGGCAAAAGAACTTATGCCTTTGCATCCTAGAGCCTAAGAATTACAAACTGTCAGGCAAACATGATTAAATACCAGAATAGCCTGTGGAAATCTGCTGTCGCTACCATTCAGGCTCTAACTGATGGTTCTGCCAAGCTTGTCTTGCTTAAAATCAATACTGGAAGGGATCTGTTACACACTGCAAATGATGTGTCTGCCAGGGCTGCTGCCATGGGCATATGCCTTCAGAGATACTCCTGGCTTCAGGTTTCTGGATTTGCCACTGATGTACAACAGGTTGTGCTGAATCCCTCTTTTAGAAGCTCCAGGCAGTTTGGGAGTGACTGATGTTGAAAATGCTTTGTGAGCTTCAGTACCCCAGAATGACTTTAGGTTCACTCAAATCCCTGACCCCTCAACCCACCAGGAGGTGTGGTAGGGGCTCGTTTTGCAGACATGTTGCATGTGGTGGCTGTCCCTCCCATCAACAGCCCTGTGCACAAAATTGTGGTGGTGACCTCCCCCTGAGGTTCCCATGCAAAAGATCCCAGTGGTAACGGTTAAGGTGGCACCTCATCTACCCCCGGTACCTTCAAACTCCCAACTTCATCCCCCTTCGGTGTTGCCTCAAGGGGTGCAAGTGGGGGAATGGATCTCCCTTCATCTGTCAAAGTGTAGGGAGATCACAATGGATGATTAAGTCCCAGAAATAGTGGAATGCTGTGGAGTTACTGTCTACCCCTCCAATTCATTCTCCGCCTTCTTGCATTATCCTCTAGGCAACTTGTCCTTTCTGTTAGAGGAGGTTCAGTCACTCAAAAGCAAGCAGGTTATCAAACCCTTTCCACCCCAAGAAAGAAACAAAAGGTTATTTTCCAGATACATCCTGGGTCCCAAGTGGACAGGAGATCTGCTTCCTGTATTGAATGTCAGAGATGTAAACCTGTTCATCGAACAGATAATGAGGGAGCAATCTTAGACCTCGTACTCTCAAATGGGGGCAGTGAGAGGATCTCAGATCTAGAAGTGGGTTGCCATCTGGGGACAAGTGACCATCAAACAGTGTGGTTCACGTTAAACTCAGCTACAGAGTCAAGCCATACAAAAGTGAGGGTACTGGACTTTAGGAGGGCTGACTTTGGCAAGATGGGAGAGTGCCTCAGAAAAGCACTAGAAAACAGGCTAGAAGGAGGTGTGGAGCAACAATAAGGAATTATCAAAACTGCCATCACAGAGGCAACAAGCCTTTGTGTGAAGCAAATAAACAAATCAAAGCGAAAGAAAAGCCACTATGGTTCTCAAAAGAGGTGGCTGTGAAAGTCAGGAAGAAAGAGATAGCATTCGGAGTATAAGAAACACAGAAGGAGCAGGACAGAGAGCTGTACCAGTTAAGGCAGAAGGAAGCAGGGAGGGAAGTCAGAATAGCAAAGGCCCAAACTGAGGAAAGAGCCAACTCAGTTAAGAAGGGGATAAAACTTTTATAGGTACATCAGCGAGCGAGAAAGACAAAGGGAGGGATAGTGAGGCTGAATAGAATGAACGGTGGGTGGGCAGAGGGGGACAGTGAAAAAGCAGGAATACTGAACGAATATTTCTGCTCAGTATTCACAAAAGAGGAGGGGGAAGTGCCTAATCCAAGTAACAGAAGCACTCTTGATAGGGGGGTCGATCCCAGTCCTTTCACAGAAGAAAGGGTTCTACAAGAACTCCTAAAACTGAAGGTGGACAGAGCAATGGGTCCTGATGGAATTCACCCCAGAATTCTAAAAGAATTAAGGGAGGAACTAGTGAAACCACTGGCTACTCTTTTTAATAAATCATGGGAGGATGGTGTGGTACCCGAGGACTGGAGGAAGGCGGATGTGATTCCCCTTCACAAAAGTGGGACCAAGACAGAGGCAGGAAACTACAGACCTGTCAGTCTGACCTCTGTGGTAGGAAAGTGATGGAGTCACTTCTGAAGGAAAGAATAGTTGAGTACCTAGAGGCCAGTGGAGCACAGGACCCAAGGCAGCATGGGTTCACAGCGGGAAGGTCATGTCAGAGCAATCTAATAGATTTCTTTGACTGGGTGACCAAAGTAGTAGACCAGGGAGGGGCTGTGGACATGGCCTACCTAGACTTTAGCAAAGCATTTGACACAGTCCCACACAAAGATTAATAGTCAAATTAACCAGCCTGGGAGTGGGACCCAGGGTGGTAGCCTGGGTAAAACATTAGCTGGACAACAGGACACAGAAGGTAATTGTAAATGTAGTCCACTCTGAAGAAAGGGGGGTTACTAGTGGGGTACCGCAGGGTTCAGTATTAGGTCCAGTCCTTTTTAATGTCTTCATCAGTGACATTGCAGAGGACTGGAAGGAAAAGTATGCCTTTTGCAGATGACACAAAGATCTGCAACAGGGTTGATACACAAGGCGTGGAAAGGATGAAAAGGGACTTGGCAAGGTTGGAGGAATGGTCAGAAGTATGGCAGCTAGATTCAATGCAAAGAAGTGCAAAATAATGCCCTGAAACAAGAACCAGGGAAGAATACACAATGGGTGGGAGGTAGTAACAACAACAAAAAAGGAAAGGGACCTGGGGGTAATCATATCAGATGACCTTAAGGTTAGCAAGCAATGTGAGAAGGCAGTAGGGACGGCTGGGGGTATACTGGGATGTATAGGGAGAGGCATCATCAGCAGAAAACAGGAAGTTGTTATCCCTCTGTACAGACAGTTGGTGAGACCCCATCTGGAGTACTGTGTCCAGTTCTGGAGACCCCATCTCCGCAAGGACATAGACAGGATAGAGGCAGTCAGAGAGGGCAACTAAAATGGTGCAGGGTCTGCAAGAGAGCTGTATGAGGAGAGACTAAAGGAGCTTAATATGTATACCCTTGAGGAAAGAAGGAGGGGGACATAATAGAAACTTTTAAGTACCTCAGTGGAATCAACAAAGTCCAAGAGGGTAGCATCTTTCAGAAAAAGAGACTTGCAAGAACAAGGGACACAATTTAAAGATAGAAGGAGGCGGTTCAGGGGCAATGTGAGGAAGTATTATTTCACAGAGAGGGTAGTGGATGCATGGAACAGCCTTCCTGAGGAGGTTGTGGGGTCTAAAACTGTGGGAGAATTCAAGAATGCATGGGACAGACATAAGGCAATTCTTGTGGGGGGTAGGAAGAAATAGGCTGTTGGTTAACTAGGATCTGCGGCCTATCCTGTAGGTAGGGAAATGGGCAGACTAGATGGGCCTAGCGGTCCTTATCTGCTGTCAAAGTCTATGTTTCTATAGTTTTAACTGTTGTCCCTTCATGCTCTCATCTCGCTGTTAAAAAAGGGTGATTGGCTTTCTGCCCTGGACATGAAGGATACAAGCCTTCATGTCAGGATTTGCAAATGCCACAGGCAGTACCTCCGCTTCATGCTGGAGGGCAGTCATTATCAATTCCAAGTCTTGCCCTTTAGATTATCCTCATAACCGCAGCATTTACCAAATGCTTGGTGGCTGTGGCAGCAGCCCTTTAGAGGAAAGGGCTTTCTGTCTTCCTGTATCTGGACAACTGACTCCTAAAGGCTCCATCTAGGGAAAAGGTTCTGTACACATTGCCCAGAACGAGACAGTTATTCAAAAAACTGGATATTACAGTAAACGTACTGAAATTCATAATTGTCCCTTATTGGCACCTTCAGTGTATTTGTGTGGTGCTGGACCCAGCGTTGGGCTGTGCCTTTCTGCTTGCAGACAGGGCAGAAGCTCTTGTTGCCCAGGTCCAGCTGATGCGCAGGATTCATTACGTGTTAGCTGGGATGACGTTATGTCTCTTGGGGCTGATGGCTGCTGACCTCATTATGTTCCCCTTTGGCCCTCTCCATATGCACATACCTCATTGGACTCTTCCGGTACCATGGGATCAGCTGATGGATGAGCTACTGTAGAACAAAAGGTCTTTGTCACATCCCCTCTCTGCCATGCTCTAGTATGGTGGATGGACCACCAAAACATGTTTCAGAGCATTCCATTCTTTTCCCTGACTTCCGTGCAGATCCTCACAACAGATGCCTCTGGGTCCAGCTGGTGTGCCCATCTCGGATCCTCTCAGACTCGAGGAGAAATATCAATCTGGAGTTAGCTCTCCATATCAGTAAGATGTGGGCGATTCTGTTTGGTCACCAGCCTTTCCAGGAGCACATCATTCCCTAGTTCCTTGCTGACTCGGACAGACAATGTAAGTGTCATGCACTGTGCAGGGAAGTGATAGGTTTGTGGTACTAGATGTTGTCTCATGGCCTTCAGCTGTCATTCGTGTTTCTCCCAGTTGTCTAAAACATCTTGGCAGACAGGCTGTGCAGGTCTCAGTCCCTGGTGCATGAACTGCTGAGCTCCATAGTACATGACCTCTTCACAAGATGGGGCATCCATCTTAAGTCAGACTTTTATGCATCCCCACACAAAGCAAAAAGCTGCATTTCCACTCATTCGCTCGCTTCAGGACATGGAGTTTTTTGACGAGGCTCATTGTCCCTTGCCTACAAAGGAGGGGTGGTTCCTTTTTTGTCTTTCTTCCAATCCCTGTCATACAGGTTCTGCTCAAACTGTGGGTGGAGTATGCCACCCTAATTCTAGTGGCTCCCTTCTGGCCTCCCAAAATTTGGTCTCCCCTTCTGCAGCATCTGGCAGTGGAGCCTCCTGTCAAGCTCCTCCTTTGTCAGGGACTGCTTTCATAAGCTCAGAGGTCCCTGGTCCATGTGGGCCTGCATTCCCTTCATCTGCATGCTTGGCTTTTAAAGACTTAACCATTGCCTGTTTTGTGGTCTGCCTAGGTATCTGATGTTTTGCTTGCAGCTAGAAAGCCTTCTGTAACTGGCTCCATGGTGCCGAGTGATGAGTGTTGCTGGCGACCGAGGTTCGCGCCCTGAGCCCAGACGTCAGGAGCGGAGTCTGGCAGGGAGGGAGTCATAAGCATCCTATGGACACTCCTCTTCAGGTGGGGCGGTCCTGGACTGCTTGTTAGGTGGCTCCTGGTGGTGGCTTTTGACTGGTGTTCATGGCAGTGTGGAGCCTTGACACGTCACGGAATCCCCCCCCCCCAAGGGCTGCCCGCCCAGTTGGCCACTGCTGCAGGGAAGACTAGATGGACCTAGTGGTCCTTATCTGCTGTCAGTTTCTGTGGGGGGGCAGGAAAATACAGCTGCTCACTTGACTGGATGATGGTGGCTGTTCCCCGCTTGCCACAAAGCCCAGAGGTGTCCGTGTTGACCATCACCATGTGTCCGGTGTAGAAGGAAGCCTTTGGGCAAGTGTTCTTTTCCGGTTCCCCTTCCCCTGGAGCAGGCCTTCTGGGGCAAAGTGATGTCTGGTCAACCGAGCCGCAGCAGGATGGTGATGGGGACTGGCAGCGGGGCCCTAGGCCGGACGAAGGAGTGGTTGGCCGAGGGTGTGGGGGAGCATAAAGAAATAATGCACACAAAAAAGGAAAGCCTTCTGAGACACAGCTCTTCTTTAAAGTGGATGCACTTCTCTATATGGTATGCTTCCCATTCAGTGTACCTCTTTACGTGTCTTGTGAATACCGTACTGGATCACCTTCTATCCCTATCTGGCTCCAGTCTCCAGTACTCGTCCATTAAGTTGCACTTAGCATCCATTTCGTCGTTCCATGCCCTTAATGATGGGTGCACAGTGGCACAACTACAGGTGTCCCATACAGGTGGCCCAGTGGTGTGGAGGGCTGAGGCACTAAGTCCCACCTGTCGCTACACCGGTGACCCAGGGTCGGGAGTGATCTCGGGACGTTGAGGGTCAGCTGGGGAGAGGAGGATCGAGTGCCCGTAGGACTGCTCTCTGGGGAGGAGGGTGGGTAGAGCCTGCTACTTGCCTGTCCCCTGGCAGAAGCTGGGGGAAAGGCAACCCGGGCCAGAAGAACAGGAAGTGTGGCAGACGGCACACATTGTGCAGGAGCGCATGGCGCGCACCTAGATGTCCTTGCCCACCACACCTCCCAGGGAACGAGAACAGCGAAAATACCTGGGACCGGATGCTGGTGGGTGCCTCCAGGTCCCACACCCAAGTGGCTGGGCTCGCCAGCCTGAACTGGATCCGGTTCTCTGCAGGGACTTCGGCCAACGCCACCGGGGGGGGGGGAACCGGAGGGAAGATAGCTGGCAGTAACTCCCAGCAGAGGTCAGGGTGACCGGGTTGGGACACCTGCCCAAAGGAGGTCTGACCGGGCAACAGAGAATAAAAAAAAAGGGAAGTATTGACCCTGACTCCATTTGAGCCTGCTGCGATCTATGAGATGCGTTTCCTTCAATGGAAGACGCAGTTATTGGTTACCATGACTTCTGCTCATAGGATTTCCGCGTTTCATGCTCTGAAGCATGAGATTCCTTTTTTGATTTTTCCACAAGGACAAGGTATTTCTGTGGTCCAGTCCTCGTTTTCTTCTAAAGATGATAACTGATTTTACATTGAATCAGATCATAGCCTTCCTGTGTATTATCTGGTGAGTCATTGCTCCATACACCTGATGTACATTGAACATTACGTTTCTGTCTTGATTGCACCAAGGACTGCTGAAAGTCCTCTCAGCTTTTTGTTTCATTTGCACCTGGGAAGGAGGGTGCTCCAGAGTCTAAACAATGCCTGTCCAAATGGCTGGCTAACTGTAATGTGTTCTGTTATAGGAAGCAAGGTAAGGAACTTCCTGGTGCTGTGTATGACCACTCTACACGTGGTATGGCCACTTCTGTTGCTTGCTTTCAGGATGTGTCTGCAGCTGACACATGTGCTGCTGCCACATAGAACACTGTGCATGCTTTCACTAAGCACTACAGTCTAGACATAGTCTCTCGTAGATGCGCTGGCTTTGGTGTTGGGGTGTTGAAAGGCCATCTGTCCTGATTGTAAGTCAGACTTTGCCATCCTCCCAGGGTTCCTTGTGTATTGCTTAGGAATAGTTCTAACAGTGTGGCCCAATGGAGGAAATATCCTCACTAAAGATAGAACAGTTACTCGATGTAACAATAGATCTTAGAGAGACTCTCCTCCATTGGACCACACCACACCCACACTCCTTCCCCCTTTCTGAGGTATAAGCTGGTAGGTTTATCTACTGCCTTGTCTGGAGGTGTCCATAAGTGCCTTACGTATGCTTTAGAAAATGGGCTTAAAAAATAAAGCATGCTGATTGGCTGAAAGCCATGGTCAGGCATGCATTTATTTTTCAATAGAGCCCAGTAAAAAAACAAGTGCCAATTCTTTGTGCCCCCTTACTTAGGGTATCCGTGGGCACTCTGAACTTTCAAACTGACTAATCGCCATCTGTTTCTTTCATTTAGCGAGTGATTTGGTGCCCCCCCATCTCTCTTATTTTAAGTTAAAGTAAACAAATGCTAACCACACACAAAAAAAAAAAGGCAAGAAAAAGGAAGCCATCAGTCCAATCAGCTTTACGTACCTGGCGCGGGTCAGCAGTGTGCGACTCCTTTATAGTAGCTGGCCAAATTTCCCTCATTCACTAAAAATACCACCAACAGCTTAATCTGGTTCAAGATCAGTTGGCATTCATCTGTATCCCCCTCCCCCGGGTCGTGCCTGAAAATAGGCAGGATTTGTCTAGTGCACTTACCTGGTCAACAAAAGCTAAATAAATAAATAAAGTAGCTGAGCATGCCCATTCTCACTTGCAAACATTCATTCTTGTGAAAACCACAAATGTAGCACCATTACCCAGGCTGCAGAGGGTGCAAACTGGTTGGGGAGAGACCACAAATCTTCTTCTTTTTTTTTTTTTTACTTCGATCTACTCTGCTCCTCTCATACCACCCAATAGGAGAGAAAAGGTATTGTCCATACCTTAGTGCTGGAAACTCACACTACAGTGAAAAGCAGGCAGCAACTCCTTAGCATAGTACCTGTCCTTTTGGGATGGGATTGCACTCACAAAGTACCCAGAAAGAATGATTTAAAAAAAAAAAAAAAAATACTGAAGCAAAAGTAGTTAAACTTAACTCCCGTGTCTGTCGGGGGGGGAGGAAACCATGACAACCAACTCAAAATAAAACTACGGAGGCTCCACCAGGCCAAAAGTCCGTGGAGGAACTATTTTGTTACAAAATAAATCAAACAGCCAAGAGTTAAAACATTTAAAGAAATATTTTTTTTCAAATATGTAAAATACAGTTACCCATTTTCTAAGCGCAATAATACCCAGTTGGGGGGGGGGGTGGTATTGGGCAATACCAGACCTTCCAGGGGCTGTCAGGCCTTCCGCCTGTTGCGTCGGGCCTTATTTTACACCCCTGGGCTGTCTGGTATTGCCCAATACGACCCACCGTATCGGGTATTATTGCTTACATATTTCCAGTCCCATGCCTCTCTCCTCGTGTGCCTAGTACTGCTCTGGTGTCTTGCTTCCTCACAGTAGGAGGCCTTCTGAGATTGCTTCTGTGAGGAACTGAGGAGCAATGAAGAATAAGAATCAGCATTTATATACTGTATTGCTTTTTATACACATTCTGTTCAAAAGCGCTTTACAGGTGATGAGAGACTGGTAGTAAAGCGACTGAACATGTAGTGGCAGCCATATCTTACTTCAGCACCCACACACACCCTTGGACATGTTCATGAATCAGTTTTATGTAAAGGGGAATATTGGCCAGGACATTGGGAAAAATTCCCTACTGTTGCGAAAAGTGCCTTGGGTTCTTTAACTTCCACCTGGACCGCACCAGAGATGGGTAGAAGGGACCTCGGTTTAACATCTCATCAGAAGGATGGTGCACCCTGACAGTACAGCACTACCTTAGTACTGCACTCGGGTGCCAGCATTTCTAGTATGAGCATAATCCTGGAGTGGGACTATAACCCATGACCTTCTGTTCCAGAGGCAGATGTGCTACCAACTGAGCCACGTTGATACCTTGTCAGGCAGTGGGGCTGCCCACGATTATATAGGCACAGACATTGATGATCATCGTTGGCGGCCCCCTGCTAGCAAACATTTCCAAGTGGTCCTCATGCCGATGGCTTATAGTTCCAAAGGTGTGGCCCAATGGAGGAGAGTCTCTTGACGATCTACTGTTAAAGTGAGTAACTGTTCTTTCACTACCACCCTGTTGTCTCTGAGCTTTGCACTTTAGGTTTTACTCAGGACTGTTCAGATCCAAAATAAAAAGGTCAGACTCTGGTTGACTGACTGGAAAGGTAACCCTCCCTTGGAATATGTTGCCTTCAATAATTCAGTGCCATGTATGTTTGGTTTCAGATGTGGCAAGGCATTTCTTCTTCCATTGTGTGAAGGTGTTTCTAACAGCTGGCAGTAACCTTTTTTTTTTTTTCTTCCTCAAAACAATATACTTTTGCCTTTTCCCCATATGATCCCAGACAATTTCACCTTGCTCCGTATAAACAGAAATATTCTAATGATGCCACTGCCCCACATACAGTAGTTATTGCATGCATTCTTTGCTGCCAGTAGCAGTGCCATTGCTAACCAGTAGACAGTCCTATCGAGTGACTGTGCAGGTAGCTCAGAGAATAGTGTCAGTAAATGTGTTTGAAAGCAGATCTTAATCCCTCTGGTTGCTAATCCTTCCTTGAAAAGCACTGGAAGTAATGGTAATTTTAAGTTTAGAAGTTACTCTAGGGACATCATGTCAGTTTCTCTCCCCCCAAAATTCATAAGCAAGGATGAATAAGTATGCTGTGCAAATATTGTATGTGCTTATTTAAAGAGGGCTTTCTATCTACTACCAGGAGTACCTGTGATTTTCTGAGTAAGCCCAATGAGAGGGAGACTGCAGCGTGGTCCAAGATCACAAATAGCCATAGTCCTGTGTCATGCACTGCACTGAGCATGGCAGATTCTGTCAGGAAGTAATCTAGTTGACTAGTTGTGTCATGCCTTGCAGAATGAAAAGTAAGGTCCCTGCCAGTGTGGTGCAAGGCTCTCCAAGCTTCCACCAATGAAAACTTGGAGGCCATATGAATTAGGGCTTTCTTGGAGTTGGTGCTTGCTAAGGGTGTCAGCCTAAGTCTGTCCATCATAGGGCCCCACACGCCATTGAACTCTCCTCCCAAAATGACCTGATCTCCTGGTTGGCACATCTCACATAGAGTTTGGGCTATCCCAGGAAAAAAGGAGGTTGTGTCTTCATTGGTGCCATGCACATTCCCTAGAAGGGAGCGTATTAGTATTAACAATTGGCCTAGTTAACACTGATCTTCCTTCTTCACTGGTTTTCGTGTCTAAGATCTGGACAGGGTGTTGTTTATGCATGAGGTTGGCCACTCCTCTAGATTTGTTGGTGCCTAAGCTACCCACCACATATCCCACCCACTCCCTCTGTAACTTGCAGGTTTTTGCTGGAACCAGATTTGTTTCCTGCAAAGCACTATGTCATAGGGTAGTTTTTTAAGGTGAGATAACACCTGCTTAATTTTCATGGGAGAGTTTAGACCTTGCACATTCCAGGAGATCAGCGTAACATCATGTGGAACACTAGCCACTGTAAAGCATTTGAGTGTTTGATGACCTACCAATGTGATGTCAGGATGCGGTATAGATAAGTATTGATACCTGTTGTTGGAATAGTTAATCAAGTTATCAAAGTCCCAAACCTGAGGGTCAGTGTGACCTTCAAGAGTCAGGCGAGGCACTTCTCTGCCTGCCGTGTAGCTGTATCTGAGCTGTGCTTTCTGGTGGTGGGAATACTGATCATCAAACGTTAGTCTAAAAGTAACTGAACAAGTTGTATAAGTAACCGTGACATTAAACATTAACACAATCAACAAACAGGTGATAGTGAATACAGCTCTATTATAACCCTCCTGTGACCTCTACTCACAAGCTAACTGGCTTCAACTTAATAATAGAATTCAGTACCAAACCTGTGTGATTGCTAAGAAAATACAGTTGGGAACTGCCCCTCCTGGGGTCTGTTCACTCCTTCAGACTAAAACCAGCTCCAGAATTACCAGGGGATCAAAGCCACAACTTTTCCATATCCCTCGCTGCCGCACAGCCATTGGCCAGTGTTCATTCGCCTACAGGGCACCCACTTGGTTTAACGGTCTTGCCAATGATACTATCGAAACCACTGGGCTAGGGGCCTTCAAATCCAGGCTCTGTAACACCCTGGTCACTTCCAGCATCTGTGACTGTCATTGATAATGTCTATGCAATACCACTCTTTCCTATATCTAGCTCATTACATAACGCACTTGCCATAGTCTGGCCTCTGCCCCACACACTCTACAGCACCTGACATGCCTCCTTCCTGGCAGCTCCACCCCACCCCCCCTTATCCTTACCTATCCCCACCTCTCCTCTCTTCTCATTCTCTTACCTCCCCTGCCCCTCCCATTCTTTCTACCACCCCCCACTGTCCTCTTCCTTTCCACTCTACCCTCTCCCTGTCTGTTTGAATTTAATTTGATATCCTTTACCCTAATTGTGTAACAATTTTGTCTATTGTCATGTGTTAACTATGTCTTGACGTGGAACCTTTGTAAAAGAGCCCTGGGCTCAAAGGTAATTGTAATCCTAGAATTGAAATAAATAAATAAAAATAAAAAATAGTAGTTCCCAGGGGAAGACCAGTTGGAGTGGGCATGGTGTATCTACTTGAGCTAGGTGGATACTGATAGGTCACTTGTTCCCAGAAGGAACTGCAACAATCCAAGTAGCAGCCTTCCAGCTCTTAAGCCTTAAGCTTCTCTGTGGAGTACACCTTTTGCTTCTGTCTGCTTTTTATCATGGTAGCTGACATGTTGCTTCGGAAATATCTGTGCCGGTAAGTCGACATGCAGTTTGTGGCCATGTGCAATAAAAGGAGGAGGGCTAATGAAAGCTATCTTGAGCCCTACTAAATATCTGTAGCTATATTTATTTATTTAATTGTTTCACCAGGAAGGCCTACTGAGCTATATAGCTTGTTTCCAGATATATCCGGGGAGACAGTTGCATTATTACAGTATTTCTGTACAACAGTAGTTACAGTATTTATATTGTAACGTCATAGAATAAATACAATAGTACAAGAGATGCATCAAAATGCATTTTTTTTCCAACTTTGTTTATGCCTCCTGCACACAGAGGCATCTCTCAGAAGTGCCTATGTGACTCTAGCCCTGCTAATCCCCACCGTGACTCACCACACCGGCTCTCCCTTCCTTTGAGGGACTTCCCAGTGCTCCGGATCACCCCCCGGGGCAGGGCCCACCACTCCCTTTGGCGGCATCTTTCTGGAATTAGAGGGTCCATTCCTCTCAGGAAGTTGGTCATGGATCCCCTGTGTGGCTTGTCCAGTGTTGGAGATGTGAGGGATGTCCCTGAGGCCCTCATTGCCTCCTCAGCATGCAGGGGTGTTTCTTGGTTTCGTCCCCCAGACGTGGGTTGTGCAATGCACCCAGCCCGTGACGTGGATGCTCCCACCCACGTCCGGAAGGCAGCAGACCAACGTCTTCCCCCTGCACTCTAGTCCTAGGTGTTGCAGTGCCTCTGGTCTCCACTGGGGGCCGCTGCGGTGCTGGACTGTCCCTGGATCCTTCCCTGAGAGAGGAGAGTAGTCCTCCGGATGCTCAATCCTCTCTCTCCCCTACCGACCCGCGGTGGCCCGGGCTCATTCCCGAACCCGGGCTACCAATGTTGTGTGAGCTGTGGCGTCCAGCGCTTCGACCCTCAGTGCCACCGGGCCAGCAATCAGAATACAGCTTAAAAGTAAAAAATCAACTCAGTAGTAAACAGTAGTACAGTATGTACATTGTGGCAACATGGAATACAATAAGTACAAGAGATGCAACAAAATACAGGTTACAAGCATCAATCATCTTAGTAGTACATAGTAGTGTAGTGTTTACTGTGTAGCATCACTGTAATACCTATACAAACACAATTAATAAAATTAAGTACCGTGCCATGACATGGAGGGGAGGAGGGCGTGGGAGTTAAAGTAGCGGGATTGAGGGTATGGTGAAGCTAGGGACAGGAGCAAGTAGGAGAAGTGAAGACTGTAGTAGGGAGGAGAGGACAGCAGGGGAAGAAGCGTTTCTGATATTGGGGGGTAGGCCATGCCACAGTTTGGAACAATGAAATGAGAAAGCAGACTGACCAGCATTGGAGGTCCTATGGGGAGGGCCAGGGTTCTAGCCCAGGAGCTGCAAAGGGAGTAGGGTTGGGTATTAGAGTAGAGGAGACGTAGGGTGGTAGTGAACCAAACCAGAATTTGGCTGTTAAAGTTGCAGAGTGGGAGAGTCATCTGGATTTAAGGGAAGGGAGGGAGAGCGTCTTATAAAGATCACAGTGGTGAGTCCATGGGGAGCAGGATGGAGCGAACCGGCAGAAGGAGTGAAATAGTGTGTCCAACTTGGCAAGGGTGGATTTGGGAGCAGCACTATAGACTGTATTAGCATAGTCAAAGATGGGGAGGATCATTTTCTGTACAATAGCTTGGTGAGCTGGTAGTGGAATGCAGTCACGGTTTCTGTATAAAGCACCAAGTTTGGGGTGCAATTTTTTCTGGATTGCATTTACATGAACAGAAAAGTCCAGGTGCTGGTCTAACCAGACTCCAAGATATCTGAATGAGGTGGCATTCTCTATAGGTGTTCCATCTAGAGTGTGGCAAATGGATGGGGGGGTGAGAGGGTTGGAAAGTCTCTGCCTAGTGCCGAAGGTCATGGAGACAGTCTTTTTGGCATTTAGGAACAGCTGATTGGATTGAAACCAGAGCTGTACCTTGTTGATGTCCATCTGCAGTCTAGCTACTACATTGGTACAGGGAGCACCAGAGGTGTACAGAGGTGTACAGGACAGTGTCGTACACATACATGTGTCACAGTCTGGAGGAGAAGGGAGTGGGGGCAGGGGTACGGAGCAGCGTCCACCGGGTGTTAGGGCTGTATTTCTTTGATAGGGTTCAGCAGTGTGCAGCTAGTCAGGTTGTTGTTTTTAAATTTTAATCACATTTAATGATTGGGGCACTGCCAGACTGAGCCACAAAATTCGGGGTTTATTCAAGGTCTTCAGTGCACTGCTGAGATCGCCATACTGAGGGGGTAAAGCAGGCCTCAGAGCCAAGGAGGACAGGATTGCTGGACTGATCCTTGGACCCCAGGATCATGGAGCAGAGGGAAGTGCTGGTTATTCTTTTATTATTTTTTTGCAAGGTGTGCTTCTGCAGGGCTGTGGAATAGAGGGAAGGGCTGGTAATTCCAGAAAGGGGACTGATTGGCTCACGAGAGTACCGCAGGGTAGGCCTGACCATCCCTTCCCAACCCACCCTTCCCATGCTCATCTGCTTTTGTAGAAAGGCTGCTATCTCTTAATTGGAGGGGAGGGGGACTTCCTTCACAAACCTTGTTGTTGCTTCCATGGATAGAAAGGGAAAAGGAGGATGGGAGGGGACATGGGGGTGGCATGGGCATCCTTCAACTGGAAATGAGTGGGACGCTGGTGGGCCATTAGGGAGATGGGAAGGGTGGTAGGCTGCAGTAGCTGCGGAGCAGCAGTCTTAACATTGCGTGGAGAGTGGGGGGTTGTTTGGTGTGCAGGCAAATAATGCAGCTTAGGAATGAGATCAGCTGTTTACAAACGGAACTAAGGAGGGTCGTTGCGGGCTGCAGAGTGAAAGACAACACAATGGATGGAAACAGTAGGAGGGCAGCTGAGGGGTGGGCAGATCGGATCGGGAGGAGGGAAGATGTGCAGGAAAAGGGTAGTAGATGGGGAAAGGAGGCAGTTGGGGCAGTAGAGGAGATGAATAGGAGAGGGGAGGAAAAGTGGGAGCTAACAGTTGCAGTGTCAACAACAGGAAGGTGGTTAGGAACAGGAAGGAGGAGGGTATGGCACATGGTAGGAAGGGACATCGACAAATCGGTTTGCAGTCCTGGCAGGATTGGGGATGGGGAGGGGGAGTGCTCAGCAGGGAGCTGAAGATAAACCGGAGGAGAACAGAACAGGAGGAGGGACAAGGGGATGGGGGATTATGGGAAGGGAGGGTCAGGTAAAGGGGATGTGGGAAGGGGCAGGAGGAGGAAGTATAAGATGAATGGAGTAGAGTTGCATCAATGGGAGGAGGTGGGAGGCGCTTTGGGTAGGGGGGAGGTATGGTCAATGGGTAAGGGGGGGAGAGAGCAGCACAGGGATAGAGACTGAGGATGAACCAATAGGGGCGGAAGGGGGGAACTACTGTGCAGGAGGAGGTGAAGTGGAGAAGAACGGGATGGGATAAAGGAAGGTCAGCAAGAGTGGAACATGTAAATGAGGGTGGGATCTTAGTGCTGGGAGACTCAATACTAAAAGTAGTCCAGTGGGGAAACAAAGGAGAGAGAGACATAGTCGCATATGGGTGGAGGCCATGCCAAGAATGACAGCGGAAAGGGTGGGTCAGTCTGTTCTAAGGTAACGGTATGTTAATAGTTGGAAGTCTTATAGCCTTTCCAAGCTTTGTCTCATGCACGCATGCAGGCCAGCAGTTCTGGGGTAACCCAGGGTAGGTGTGTACCTCTCACTCTGGTTTGTTTTAGAGGGGCATAGTGGTTCATATTCCCATAAATTTTGTGCAGGTGTAGGAGAGAGCATCCTCTATTGAAGGAGCAGAGGAGATAGGAGACCAGTCTGTGTTGGTTAGATCAGTCAAGATAGGGGCTAAATTCAGAGATCAAAATGAGCGTGAGCGTGATCAATTTGGGGGAGGGCTTTAGCTTGATGAGTCTTTAGAACACAGAAGATCATGTAATGATCGCTTAGGGTGCCTGGGAGAATGCCAGCATGAATTATGCAATGCGTATATGGTTACCTCCACTTGAGAGAGTGTGTGTGTGTGGGGGGGGGGGGCATTTCCCAGCTCTCTACATAGCTTCTACAAAGTGGAGATGCCAGGTTGTAAGTAAAGGAGGATTAGCAGCATATTGGAAAAGAGGGTGGTACAGTTGTGAGAATGTGAAGTTCATTGCCATGTGCACTATGACCATAAGAGGCCTAGGGTTCCAGAATGGCATGTATCTAGCAGAAGCAGTGCACAAAAGCTTTTTAGCTGCTTCACCATATTGTAGGTGCTTGGGGGGGAGGGGGGAGTGGTCAGAGGTCAGGCATAAGCGAAGTAGAGTTGCCCTCTGCAGCTCAGTATAGCCCTCAGAAGAGCTGCCTGTAGGCGAGGGCGTGACTCAGTTACCAGGTCGTACCTGTTGTAGCTTTGCTAATGCTCCTAGTGCTCACTGTAGCTAGTGGATTTTCTATAGATTCCTACAGTGGTATACAGATCCCCTTCCTTCTCAAGGTGTCCTGTATAAGGGCTGCTGTAGGTAGCTAGGAACTGCTGTGTGCTTCTGCTTTTTAAAATAGCTTTAGATTTCATGCACTGAAGTGTGCAACTTCTAGTGACTTCTGCTTCCACTTCATTGGCAACTGAGCCATGCAGTTGCCACATGAAAAACCACTGTGCAACGTCTGTTGGTCCCTGAGTACTGCAGACTGGGAGAAGATAGAACAGGAGGAAAAAGAAGGAATGGTAGGACATGGCGGTAAGACACTTCGCAGATGACTGTGTGGTTCTTGGAGCTGGGCAAGTGAAGTTTTGTTTGAATTCTCCTCAGAGATCCTTTTGTGTCTAACTATGCATTTGCACTTGTGAAATGCCAATCAGCTATGACAAAAAGTCCTCTTCCTTGCCATATGTGTAAAGGAGGAAAATAACGGGGATAGGACCATTCAGGGGTGTGTGTGTGTGTTGGGAGTTTTCTTAGATTGGAGCTTTGCTGGGACACCCATGTGCACTGTCACCTCTGCCATGAAGGGGATACTACAGATATTATGGGGTGTCCTCGTAACGAGAAAGGACAAACAAAAGGAGCAGAGGAGTGTCTCATGCAGAATGCGCACAGGGGCTGAGAGATTGGGGGGTGCATGTGAGTAAGGGATTCATTGTGAAGTGAGTCCCTTGGCCTTGCTGCTCTGTTGAGGGAGGGGAGCTGCTGCACCAAAAGGTCATTCACAGACTCTGCATGATAAATAAAGCATGGTAAAAGAGTGTGATTGAGACCTCTCCATGAAGATGGCCTACTAGTGGAGGTGTTGCTAAATGGCATAAGATGCAGGGCACATGAGATGGCCTCACACCTGCTGGTGCGTGACCTGAGCTAAGAATTGAATAATTAACATACCACTTCACACAGCATATTGTATATTGTATCTCTAGTGAGACTTTTCAAAAATTGCATAAGAGAAGCACCACAGTCTTGTAGCATGCTTATCAGTCAGGTGATAGTCTTGTTATATTTCGCTGCTTGTTCACTCAGTTTCTGTGTTAGTGATGCTGGTCTCTGCTACACTGCTTCCTTGGGAAGTTCTATGGACAGCTGGGCCACATCAGCGCAGGATCTCAGCTGCCACTGCATTTGGTCCTTTCTTGTGTGGTTGCTTGTTGCAGAATGTTTTGTCGTCCTTTCAGTAGAAGCAACATAGATCTTTCGGTGGGGGCTGGGGCTAAGGAGCTCTCCACCAGTGCCCTCGAACCTTGGCTTGTACTTCGGTGTGGTTGTCTTGCTGGCAGTGCCTGGTGAGAGGTGGGCTCCACAGACTTCTTGTTCTTAGTTCTTTTCCATTGCCACTGGTCTGAGGGAGCCTTACCTGGTAAATATGGCTGGTGTATAAGGTGTGGTGTCCATGGAGGTGGACTCTGAAGTATAATTTGAGTGTCCATTTTTCTGTAGTAGTGTCTGTTGGCAGGAGGGTGGGATGCACCCCAGCAGCGTTTCACAAAGTTTGCTTCTACTTGAACCTCTGTGAATTCATGGAAAATCCCATTCCTTTCAGCCTTGAAGATGGCAGGGTATGTCATGTGGTACTACACTCTGACTTTCTGAAGTGCCATCCAGACTCCTGTGAAAGCTGCTCGTTTTTTTTTTTTTTAACTTAATTTGGCCGAGTAGTCTTGGAACAGACACATGGTGCCCATGCAACAGCATTGGTCCTTACTCCCAGCCTAGCTTAAGGAGAGTTTTTTGACAGAGTAGCAGAGGAACATGGCCAGAATGGGCAGACGGCTCTCCCCTGTGTTTGGTTGAGGAGCCAAGGCCCTGTGTCAGTGCTGCATATCCAGTTGCCCATGGGGACATTTAGTAACCTGGACAGCAAATGGACAAAACTGTTCATACTCTGTCCCTCATCTCCATCTGGGACTCCTGTTGTCCTTATGTCGTTCCAATGCCCTCTGCTCACTAGATCATCTAATTTATCCCCATAAGAGGTAGAGCATCCTGATTTCTCTGTCTGCTTACCGCTCCAGCTGTCTCAGGGTGTTTTTGTTATCTGTCACTGAAATCTGCATGTGGTCCACTTTTTTGCAAAGGCAGTCCATATTAGCTTTGACTCAGTCACTTTGGGGATTTTACTGAACACCTGGGCGATTGTAGCAGGGTTAGTGGTTTGCGCAGGTCCCGATGCTGCAATGGGCATTCCTCCAGTGGCTCACTTCACATAACTTCACTTGAAGATTTTGAGAAGCTAAACTCAAACATTTGTTTAAAAAATAGATTTTGTTGCAGGAGAATTAAATCTATCATTAGAGTTTTATGATTAGCAGTTTGTGAATTCAGTAGTTAAAAGGTTGATGGCCCAAGATTGAGAGCTGCAGAGTTACATGGCCATCTTGATCGCACTGCAGCCAGAAATCATACAGCAGCTTTCTTAATCTGACTTTGGATTTTGCTCTTACTGTTGTCTGCTGAGTGTGCCCCATTTGCCTTTTTTGTGTTTTTGTAAGTATTGCAGGCAATACGGATGAGGGAGGGAGTGCAGTAGACACCTTGGATTGCTACAGTCTGGGACGGTTTAGGTTGAAAGAACTTCTCACCTTGCTGCCAGCATCCAACCCAGGATTCCAAGGCTGCCATATCCAACTTGACTCCAGCAACATACCACCCTCCCTCTGCCGCCACCACCCGACCTGGCCCAAACAAAGAACCTAGGTCCTACTTATCCCCCTCCTACTGCTTTTACCACCTGACCTGTTACCAGCCACAGAAAGAAACTTACACAATGCTGTGGCCACCTGACCTAGCCCAACCACAGAATTAGCCCAATCCCCACCGCCTACCATTACCACCTGACATGTCCCTGGCGACAGAAGGATCTCCTCCCACTGCTTCAGCCTCCTGACCCAGACTGACCACAGAATCCACCCACTCTTGCTTCTGCGGCTGCCTAGCCTGGCCCAGACCACAGAAAGAACCTGTCCCAGTGTTGCCACTATCTTGCCTCATCTCATGAGACATTCCTTGTACTGCTGCTGCCAGACACACCTGCCACTTAACTGTTGGGCCCAGCGGCGTTGAGAGACTCCAGCCAGAGTAAGTGGTAAATACTAAAGGTAACAAAAATAATTGTGTGCATGTCTGTTTGTCTGTATGAAAGTATTTGTGTACAAGCCTTTACATGACATATTATTAAATACTGGGCAAAATGTGTGAACCTACCATCTAAAACTCTTCACCTAAACAAATCTTTTTTTGCCATAAGTGAAATGTTTTTCATTCAGAATTCATGAAAGAGCATTAAAAAGATGATTTGAATTGTGGTTGTTTGTTGCAGTAAAGATTTTCAGAAAAACTGTATAAGCAACGCGGTGTTCAGTTACATTTTTAATATATACACACAGTATATAGTACACATGGTGTATGACCATCTTCTGTATCCTGCTCTTCATATCTCCCACTCTTAGATGTACAAGTCCCTTATTTCTTGTCCCATCTGTGTTTGAACTTGTTTAGGAGTTTTCAAATCTACAACTTTCTTTGGCAGTTTATTACATGACAGTACTACCCTTTCAGTGAAGAAGAACAACTTTCTCACATCATTCTTGAATTTACCATCCACAAGTTTTCAGTTGTCTGCTTGTAACTCCATCCTTGTTTCTGTTAAATATTCCATTTACTCTTACTCTGTTTATTCCTCTTAGAAACTTGTAGTTTCAGTCATATTCTGTCTGTTCCCTTCTAGTCTCAAGTGAGTACATGTTCAGAGATTTTTTATTTATTTATTTTTTACTTATTCTTTTTACACCCCTTCTCTCTCCACGTCTGTGCTTTCCCTCGAGGTCCTCAGTTGCACCATCACAGGCTGTGCTGGGAGGACCGCAGGAGCTAAGCCCCCATAGATTGCTCCGCTTCCCAGAATCCTTTTAGAGCCCCCAGATTACCCCCCCAGCCGGGACGGAGGGTACTCCCCAATCCCCTCCAAACCTCAGTGGGGAGCGGACACCTAGAGCCGCTCCACAGATCCCCCATAGTCACTGGTGCTGAGGCCCGTCTCCTGGTCCAGATGTGGGGCATTTTCCTGTTTTCTTGACCCTGCCCCGCGAGCGTTGGCATGCGAGATGAGCCAGCAAGACAAAGGCATGCAGAGACGTGACTTCGCTCCAGGCTCTCGGCTGATGCCCGCCACTCCCTATGTTGTGGCATCCTCAACTGCACCTCCACCTGTAGTCACCCAGGTGGCAGTATAGCAGCGAGGACTGCAACCCACCCTCCCCGGAGAAGGAGAGCAGCCCTGAGGGTGCTCAATCCTTCTCCCGGCTGGCACTTCAACAACCCAGGCTCGCTACTGAACCTGGGTCGCTGGCGTCACAAGTGTAGTGACTAATACTGCACCAGTGGGCCGTCATGTTAAGAGATTTTTAACCTTTCTTCATAAGTTTGATCATGCTGACCTTGAAATAACTGTTGTGGCCCTCTAATGCACTGTCGCCAACCTATCTATGTATTTTCTTAAATATGGGTTCCAAAACTGTGTACAGTGTTCCAGGAGATTATCCAGAAAATTATACTACCCATCTTTGACTACTGTGACGTAGTCTATAGTGCCACACCGAAGTCATCCTTAACCAGATTGGACACCCTTTTCAATGCTTTCTGTCGTTTCACTCTGGATGCCCCTTCCATTACCCACCACTGTGATCTGTGTCACTCTCTAGCTTTTCCTTCCCTGGAAAACCGCTGTCTAGCCCACTGCATAAAATTTGTCTCTAAATTCTGTTTTGATATGCCTCCCCCTTACCTTGCCTCCTCATTATCCTCCCGCCCCACTGCTTGTGACGCCTGCACCCTAGCTATACCACGGTGCATCACCTCTATAGGCCAATCGTCATTCTCCTATAGGTTCCCTAAGCTCTGTAACTTGGTGCCTCATCAAATCAGGCACTCAACCTCCCTCCTTTCCCTCTGCTGTTCAAGGTTCTAGTCAAGGTAAGGTCACAACCTTGCAAAGTGATTCTGATTGCTCCAGACTGGGCCAGGCAGCCTTGGTACCCTCTGTTGCTGTCCCTAGCAGTCCATCTTCCCCTGTCTTTTCCCAGGAATCACAACCTGTTACCTTCTCTCGGGGGAGGATTTGGTACCCCAGTCTTCGGTCACTCAATCTCAAGGCATGGCTCTTGAAGAGTTGGAGTATGCAGACTTGCATCTGTCCTATGGGGTTCTGGATATTCTCAAAGCTTCTCGAAAGCCTGCCACCAGAAAAACTTACAACTCCAAATGGAAAAGGTTCAGCATTTGGTGTTCCAAGAAGCATATATCCCCAGACACTGGTGAGTTGTCTACAGTTCTGGATTATATGGTTCACCTTAATGGCCTAGGCCTCAAACCAGCTACTCTCAAAGTTCGTTTGTCAGCTGTTTCTGCTTTCCTGTCAGTGGGGAAGTCTTCCTCTGTGTCATCTCACCCTGTATTCTGTAAATTATTCAAATGATTGCTTCATACCAATCCCCCCTTTTAGGGATCCTGCTTCTGCCTGGGATTTGAATATTTGCATTGCTCAGCTTATGCAACCCCCCCCCCCCTTTGAGCCTATGGCCTCAGCAGAGCTCAAGTACTTGACTTGGAAAACTGTGTTTTTGGTTGCTGTTACCTCTGCCAGACGTATCAGTGAATTGTAAGCCCTGTCAGTTGAGCCTGACTTCATTCCATTCCATAGAGATAAGGTGGTCCTTAGAACCAATAAAAGGTTCTTACCCAAAGTAGTTTCTGATTTCCACTTAAACCAATCTGTCTTTTCCTGTGTTCTTCACTGATCATACCTCCTCAGGAGGGCGGAGGTTACACAGTTTAGATGTTAAAAGGGCCCTTAGTTACTACATAGAACGTACAAAGGGTCACAGGTTTGACTCCATCCAGTTGTTCCTCACTTACGGGGAAGTAGGTAAGGGCAAACCTGCCACCAAGAGAACCATTGCCAGGTGGATTGTGTCCTGTATTTAATTCTGCTATGAGAAACTGGGAAAAATGTCACCCTCAGGCGTGAGGGCTCATTCCACTAGAGGTACAGCTGCATCTGATACAGATATTGTGGCAGTCACAGAAGCATAGTACACGGAGAACCATGACTGGGATGTCAACATACCGGGGTACACAGTCTACAGAAGGGACAGGGAGGGGAAAAGAGGAGGTGGAGTAGCTCTATACATAAGGGAAGGGATCAAAGCTACAGAACTAAAAAGTAAAGGGGGAGGACAAGAGGCACTCTGGGTCACCTTGGAGACAGGGAATGGCATCACAATCCGCACAGGGTTGTATACAGACCCCCATCTCAAGGGGAGGAAATAGACAAGAAAATGATAGAGGACATTCTCAAAATGGCTGGAAAAGGGGAGATTCTGTTGATGGGGGACCTGAATATGCCAGATGTGAACTGGATGACATGTACTGCAGCCACATCCAAGAGCAGGGTCATTCTCGATGCCCTGCAGGAGGCAGGCCTTAGACAGCTAGTGTTGGAACCCACTCGGGAGGGAGCAATACTAGACCTGGTACTCTCAAATGGAAAGAGGATCACAAATTTAGAAGTCAGTAGACATCTGGGAACAAGCAACACTGCACAGTGTGCTTCTTCATAACAACCATGGAGACAAGCCATACAAAACAAGCATACTGGACTTTAGAAGGGCTGACTTGGGCAAAATGGGTGAATACCTGAGAATACACTAGCAAATGGCCAAAATGGAGGGTGGAAGAACAATGGAGAAAATCAAAACTGCCATCATAGAGGCAACAAACCTTTCGTGAAACAGATAAAGAAAAGCGGAGTAAAAAAACCACTATGGTTCTCAAAAGAGGTGGCTGGGAAGGTTAAGGAGAAAAAGGCTGCATTCAAAAAGTATAAGGCATCCCAGAAGGAGCACGACAGGGAACTGTATCAATTAAATCAGAAGGAAGTGGGGGAGGCAGTCAGAATAGCAAAAGCCCAAACCGAATCAAAAATAGCCAATTCAGTTAAGAAGGGGGATAAAACCTTTTATAGGTACATTAGGGAGCATAGAAAGGTTAAGGGAGGAATAGTGAAGATTAATAAGGGAGAGGGGAGGTGGGCAGAGGGAGACAGTGAAAAGGCAGAGATACTGAATAAATACTTTTGCTCAATATTCACAAAAGTAGATGAGGAGGAGTTACCTAAACCAGACAATAGAAGCACTCTGGGTAGGGAGGTTGACACCAGTCCATTTACAGAAGAAAGAGTCCTGAAAGAACTCCTAAAACTCAAGGTGGACAAAGCAATGGGGCCTGATGGGATTCACCCCAGAATCCTAAAAGAACTAAGGGAGGACCTAGTGACACCACTAACCACACTTTTAACAAATCATGGGAGGATGGGGTGGTACCGAGGACTGGAGGAGGGCAGATGTGATTCTCCTTCACAAAAGTGGGAGCAAGGCAGAAGCAGGAAACTACAGACCTGTAAGTTTGACCTCAGTGGTAGGAAAATGATGGAATCACTTCTGAAAGAAAGAATTGTTGAGTACCTAGAGGCCAGCGGGCACAGGACCCAAAGCAGCATGGATTTACAGCTGGAAGGTCAGGCAGATCTAATAGATTTCTTTGACTGGGTGACCAAAGTAATAGACCAGGAGGGGCTGTGGATATGGCCTACCTAGACTTTAGCAAGGCACTTGACACAGTCCCACACAAAAGATTAATAATCAAGTTAGCCAGCCTGGGAGTGGGTCCCAGGGTGGTAGCCTGGGTAGCAAACTGGCTGCACATCAGGACACAGAAGGTAATACTGAGTGGAACACATTCTGAAAAAAGGGGGGTCACTAGTGGAGTACCTCAGGGCTCAGTACTGGGTCCAGTCCTCTTTAACATCTTTATAGGTGACATTGCAGAAGGTCTGGAGGGAAAGGTATGCCTCTTTGCAAATGACACAAAGATCTGTAACAGAGTTGATACACAAGGTGGGGTAGAAAGGATGAGAAGGGACTTGGCAAGGTTGGAGGAATGGTCAGACATATGGCAACTTAGATTCAATGCAAAGAAGTGCAGAGTAATGCACCTGGAAACAAAACCCAGGAGAAAGTACACAATAGCAGGGAGGTACTAACAACAACAAAAATGGAGCAGGACTGGGGGTAGTCATATCAGATGATCTAAGGTTGGTAAGCAATGTGAGAAGTCAGTAAGGAGGCAGGGGATACTAGGATGCATAGGAAGGGGCATCACAAGTAGAAAAAGAAGTGGTTATCCCTCTGTACAGACAGTTGGTGAGACCCCATCTTGAGTACTGTGTGCAGTTTGGAGACCTCATCTACATGAGGACATAGACAGGATGGAAGTAGTCAGAGGAGGGCAACTAAAATGGTGCAGGGTCTGCATCAGAAATCATATGAAGAGAGAGAATAAGAGAGCTTAATATGTATACCCTTGATGAAAGGAGGCAGGGGACATGATGAAACGTTCAAGTACCTCAAGGAATCAACAAAGTCCAGGAGGGTAGCATCTTTCAGAAAAGAGATGTGTAAGAACAAGAGCCTAATTTAAAGATGGAGGGGCGAGCTCAGGGGTAATGTGAGGAAATTTTTTTCATGGAGAGAGTGGTGGATGCACGGAACCGCCTTCCTGGGGAGGTTGTTGGGTCTAAAACAGTGGGGGAATTCAAACATGCATGGGACAGACATAAGGCAGTTGTAGTGGGGGGTGGCAGGAAGTAGGCTGTTGGTTAACTAGAGTCTGCAGCTTATCCAGTAGGTAGGGAAATGGGCAGACTGGGTGGGCCAAGTGGTCCTTATCTGCCGTCAAAGTCTATGTTTCTATCTCTGGCTGTGGCCAGGGATATTCCTTTGTTAGAAATTTGCCAAGCAGCCACCTGGAAAACAGTTCATACCTTCACCAAGCATTACTCTCTGGATATCCAGGCTAGGAGTGATGCTAGGTTTGGCACAGCAGTACTTCAGAGCCTATTCCCAAAGTAGGTTCTATCCCTCCTCCTTGGAGGTATTGCTTGGTAGTCTGCAATTGTCAGAATACAGCAAGACTTCATGTTGTTTGAAGAAAAAATTACTCACCTTAGTAATTGTGTTTCTTCTAATGGAGTCATGCTGTATTCTGACCTCCCTCTCCTCTCCGAACCTGTTTTGGGAAATGGGTGGGCAGGTGCAGTGTTGCACCCCAAGGGCGTCTTTAGCCCACTTTCTGTTGTGTTGGGTGCTTTGTGTTTCTTAGTTAAGAGATTTTATGCTTTATTGCTTGGTTTTTGGTCTTTGGGTTTCCTGACTTGAGTCTTTTAGGAATCTAAAGCCTTTGTTGCCAGGTGGCTAGTAGGAATTTTACAGTTTCCACATTATCTAGTCAGTGAGTTTTAGCTCGTAAGAATCTGACTGTTTGGTTTCAGAGTATTACAGACAGTTTTTTCAACCGAGCTCGAGCCCAACGTTCTATACCTGGCGTAGAATTTTAACCCTTCACTCTCCGGGGCAGTTCAAGTGCTGGAGCTAACTGCAATCGTCAGAATACAGCAAGACTCCATTAGAAGAAACACAATTACTAAGGTGAGTAATTTTTTCTTATTGCACTTCCTTGTCCGCATTGTATGTATTAAGTCTGCAGTGCTATTAATTTGCTCATCTCGTATCACATCCCAATGATTATCTAATGCTACTAACTGATGTATTGTTTTTTTACTCTGTTGCGTCTGTTTTATATTACCATGGGAAATGTGTTGTTTATTGTGTATATACTTTTTTATAATACTGCATGAGATGTGCTTTTGATTACTGTATTCCCATGTTCTCCTTTCCCCAGGACACTCCATGAGACGAGCAGTTTTGTATTGTTCAGTGTGCCTTTCCTGGTGAAACTTTTCAATAAATAAATAAATAATGCTCCAGATACGGTCTTGCTAAACACCTTTATAAGGGTAGTATATTTTCTTCCTCGTCTTATCAAATCCCCTTCCAATGCATCCTAACACCTTTGTTGCTTTACTGTAAGCTTTTTTTTTTTTTTTTTTTTTTTTACATTGGCTTGTTTGCTTAAAGAGTGCTGATTGTATTTTGGCTCCATGGAGCCAATCCCTTCCATTACCTGGCCCTGAGCACTGCCCCTGCACTAGCACTTTATGTGATGTAATAATATGAAGAACGAGGTCTCTATATTATCACATCTCTAAATGGAGAATTTGGACAAATCAATGCCACTCCTCAGCTAACAAGGCCCTTGTTAGTTGAGTGGTGGCCTTGATTTATACGAATTGGAACCTAGCAGTATTAAAACAACAACAACTTTAAAACCAGTCTCCATGGTAGCCTACAGAGCGTGCCCCCACACACTCTATATTATTACATCACATAACATGCTAACACGAGGGTGGCACTCAGAACTGGGAAGTGGAAGGCATTGGCGGCTGGGCTGCATATAGCCAAAATATGATCCCGTCCCTCCCCAAAAAACTGCATCATAAAATTAGAAAGTGTTTAGCAGTGGACTTGGGGTCAGGTAAGGGTCCATATGTGGGTTTGGAGGCTAATGGAAAAGGTGCTCTTTAAGTGTGTCACTAATAAGAACTCCCAAATCCCTAGTTGAGTTTATCCTATTCAGTATTTTGTATGTGGGTTTTCATCTCCTAAATGCATAACATTGAGTTTTTTGTTTTCCCTCGAGCCTATCCTATGAATTCTTGAAGCCCACCATTGTTTTTAACCCTACAACCTCTACTGGAAGACTGTTCCAGGCATCCACCACTCTTAGAGTGAAGAAGTACTTCCTCACAGCTCTCCTAAATTACCATCCCCTTCCAGCTTCTTTGATATCCCCTTGTTCTCGTGCATCTTTTCCTCTGAAAAATATTTCCCTCCTGTACCTTGTTCAACCCCATGAGGTATTTATAGGTCTGTATCATGTCTTCCCTCTTCCTTGTCTCCTTCAGGGTGTACATATTGAGGCTCTCAGTCTGTCCTTGTCTCCTTCAGGGTGTACATATTGAGGCTCTCAGTCTGTCCTTGTCTCCTTCAGGGTGTACATATTGAGACTCTCAGTCTGTCCTTAGTCTTTTCCATGTTCAGGGTACTCTTTAATCAGCCCTGCTGCGGATACTCTATAGATGTTCTCCAGATTGCTATAGTTAGATGACACACTCCTGCTCCTGTGGTCGCTAGACTGTATGGGAAATAAATACAGCAAAAGGACACACTATTGGTCAGGCACTCCAGTAACCAGCCCCATTCAGAACAGATTGTGGCATTATTTCATTACAGAAAACCCACAAATTGATTTGGAAGCCCATTTTGGGCCCCTGTGGTTTGATTGACGCCATTATCTTGTGTATCCAAGAGAACTTATGGAACAAATATATTTTTACAAAAAGCATTTTATTCTGATTTGAGTGCCCAGCAGGTATGTGAGTTCAGGCTTATAAGCAGATGACATCTGTAACATGTATGAGTTGTCAATAAGGGGAATGAAATGTTTACATATGGACTATTCTAATGCGATATATGTTAAATATATATGACAATTAACGTGTACGTGGAGGGTTTAAGATATAGCATTCTTGATATAATGGGTTTGATAATGAAACGTTTTCATTATTTATAGGTAGAACCGCTGAATATTGACAAACAGGAATAAGAACCTGTAAAGAAATATATTATATGTTGATGGCACCTTATAGTAAGTAGTGACTTTAAACATGTAGACAGCACTTCCTTATGCTGAGATGAATTATATGAATTTTGAAATTTATGTATAGCTATAAATCTAGAAAAAGTCTTATATACTGGACTTCAGAAATCATGGCAAATTTGTTTGCTGGCTCCTTCATATATTTTCTACTGGGCCATCCAGAACACACCCTGCTCCCCACCCTATGCAAACAGTTATACCCAGATACTAACATTAACACCTATTAATAAATTAAAGACAGTCAATTATTTGAAAAAGCTTGCATAGCACAAGGCCAACTTGCCGATGCTGATTTTCAGAGCAGCCCTCCACAGCACTGTTGAAATGTGATAATAGGTCTGCCCTGTATACTAATGAGCTCCAAGACTGGAGGGCCTGCTTACAAGTTCAGTAATATAGTTCAGTGTTTTAAAATGAGTTTTAGGCCGGCCCAGTGGTGCTGAGGGCTGAGGCGCTGGTCGCCTTACCTTGCGCAACGCCGGCAGCCCATGTTCGGGAACGAGCATGGACCGCTGGGGTTCGGCAGTGGCGGGGAAGGATTGAGCATCCGATGGACTGCTCTTCTTCTCCTCTGGGGAGGGGGGGTTTCAGCTGTCTGCACCTGGTAGCCCCCTAGCGAGGCTGGGGGACACAGCTGCTGTGCTGCAGATAAGGGAGGAGTCGAGGCAGACGCTTGGAGGG
The DNA here is from genome assembly GCA_016271365.2 of Neoceratodus forsteri. Taxonomy (NCBI): domain Eukaryota; kingdom Metazoa; phylum Chordata; order Ceratodontiformes; family Ceratodontidae; genus Neoceratodus; species Neoceratodus forsteri. The sequence continues at coordinate 1,474,580,577 of CM028131.1, forward strand.
CGCGATGCAGACACAGGCCTGTACCCGCAGGCGTCATTGCATGCCCTGACCCCTAGGGGAAGGAAAAAGAAATACACTTGCCGCAGCAGTGTGATGGAGGGCACCTCGCAGGCTCTGCTTCCGGCCAGCCACGGCACTGGCCCCTTGAATCTGGTCTCCGGTGTGGGTTCGGGAACCCCGCCGGCCCTGCTGGAGGGGAGGGGCAAGCCCTGGGGCCAGGTCTGGGCCAGATGGTGGACGTCGGGAGACGGGGCTGGAGGCACCCCCCGGATGTAAAGCCGGCAGCAAAAACTAATAGCTAAAAAAAAAAAAAAGGAGTTTGGGGAAGGGGTTCAGAACAGCTCCCAAATCACCACCAGTTGTTCAAAGTTGTCAGTTTATGCTTCTCCAAATATGTACCCTGTTTATATATCCTTTACCTTGGTAAATATTGTTCTACTTTGTTCACTCCTGCATTTTGCTAATTTGCTACCCTGACTATTGTATAACCCACTACCCTCTCCCCCAGATCGCACCTGGAAACGAACCTCGGCTCATCCCATCCCACCCCAGGACTAGGAGAGCTGTCTCCCGACGTTCAATCCCAGTTCTCCCCTGCCGACCCAAGCTCGTTCCCAAACCCAGGTCGCCAGCGTAGGGCAAGGTGTGGCATCCAGCACCTCAGCGCCACCGGGCCGAGTTAAAAGTACTTTTAATCTATTCAGTCTTAGAAAATGACGATTAATGAAGTCATCCCATCATGTTGACTTTTTATTTTTATTTGCAAAAAGCAAGGCGGTACAAAATCCCTTAGGGATAATCCCACAGACTACTGTGATGCTACCCAATATAAACATAGAGAGTTTAGAATTCCCATGATAGCACAGATTACACATAAACACATTGTTTAAATCAATGTGGCTTTCTTTGATTCGACACATAGTGCTGGTGGTAGAGCAGTGTTTGCAGCACGTAACATTAGTCCATTCCCTATTGTAATGAAACTGAACTGTTCACGGGGAAAAGATACCAGAATAGCACAGCTTTGATTAGAACACCTCCAGTACCGCAGCACTAAGCAGAATGGAACATATTCAAATAAGGAGCCTTATCTTAGAGGGGACATAATTATTAGGTGCACACACATTAGACAGAGAGCCCTTACAATAAAATATGGGACACCGTTCCCTCCTGAGCAGAATTTTATTTTTTGTGAACACCTCCAAAACCTACATACTGGGTAAAACACTGAGGTAGTAAGGTAAGGCACCTCAGAGTAGAAGGAAAATGTAATTAAACACAAAGGAAAAACACTTAATTCCACATGTAGTCCATGTATTTGAACAGGGTTATTCTATTCATAACCAGAACACAGACACTATCCATAACGTGGTCACACTCTCAGCTCTGTGTTTATGAGGATGTGGCATCGGTGTGGTGTTTACTAACATAAGCAGCAACTTGTGTTATAGGATAATTTAAGCTATTAATGTAAGGGTTGTGACACCAGATAAGGAAGGCACTTGTATAGCTGTTCCTAACACCCCTGTAGTTGAGGACATCCTCAAGTCTTTTTGCTGACCCTTGGCCTGACTTTGTATGAATATTTGTGGCCTGATTAGTGGAATGTGGATACTGATGGTCCATCCCCTACTGGGTTTTTGGTCTCTGTTTCCACATGCTGTTTGAGTAGCATTGGATGATCAAGGTTGTAAAAACTGGATGCAACACCATTTATGTTTTTAAAAATTTATTTTGTTACCTAAAGATACAAATATTTTCTTTTTCATTTTTAAAAGATCTGTTCAACACTAGAGATTATTTTAAAAATATGAAAAAAAATCTATATAGATATATATATATATATATATATATATATATATCATTACAAAAACTATGTTAATGCATCAGATAGGGTTGAGGATAAAGCAACAAAAGTAGGGAAATATGATGTCAGGGTTTCCAGCCCTAACACCCGACCCCCACCCTGGAGTCAGAAAAACAGGCGTGAGGTGAAGAAAAAGATGTTCCAGGACTAGAGGGCATGGGATGAAGTTGGAGGGGGGACGATTCAGAGGAAACATGAGAAGGAATTTCTTCACAGAACGGGTGGTGGACAAGTGGAACACCCTGCCAGAGGAAGTGGTGGGGGCTGAAACAATCACGGGATTTAAGAATGCATGGGAAAGACATGAAGGAATTCTGGAGGTCAGGGGTAAGGGGCAACAGACTTCTAAGAAAACAAACTGAACTTACAAGCTCAAATGGGCAGACTGGGTGGGCCATAGGCCCTTATCTGCCAACACTGTCTATGTATCTATGTATAGGTGTGCCGTGGGGGTCTCAAGCCTAGTGCTCATCCCATTCCAGCAATAAGTTAGCTCAGATGTGTACAGTAAGTGAGAATGGAGTGAGCGTTGAAGCTTGAGATTCTCTTCTGCTACCTGATTTTCCGACTCCAGGGTGGGGTGGGATGTTAGGATTGGAAACCCTAATATCATATTTCCCTACTTTTGTCGCTTTGTCCTCAACCCTAACTGATGCATTAACATAGTTTTTTTTCCAATGAATTTCCTTACTTTTTGAGGGCCCTGCGCTCCCACCCATCTATAGTTTTTGAGATAGAGCAATTATATCCTTATTTGCCTGTGGGAGCGCAGGGCTGTTTGTGCCCTGTTCTCCCATCCCTCCATAGATGCGTGTGTGTATGTATATATATATATATTTTAGTGGCATGGTAGTGCCACTATAATTAGGGTTGAGTACCCCATTTAAGGTTAAATCTGAAATTTGGCAGCTTAATAACTTTGCCACTGTATGACTGATTTGCCAGAAATTTGACATGCACTGTCTGGTACCATAGATCTTTGGATCTGCCAAGTTTCGTGACTGTCACATATACAGTTGCGGAGCTACAGGCGCTCGAAAACACACACATTATGCATTTTTGCACATTCTTTGCTTGCGCCTACAGGTTGCATGGTTTGCGCAACTGGTCCGAAACCCTCAGGGAACATGCAGCCAGGGTCCCCGATGTGCCTTTGAAGATTTCGTGAAAAAATATTAAATGGTTCAGAAGTTATTCAAAAAGCAAGTTTCCCATTATAGTGAATGGGAAAAGTTAACAGAAAGTTCAAAAATGTTGCAAATGCAGTTTTTAGTGTCGCAAATGACCCTTGCAGTGTCGCAAATCCACCATCTTGTTTTGAGTTGGTGGTCACATCACAGAAATGCTTGGCATTTAAATTTGGGACCCTCTAGAGACACAATTCTTGCTGTGTTCACCTAGTCGATCCCTGAGGATGCTAGCCATGTAGTTTTTTGGGGGTTAAACACCCCAGAAATATGTTCTTTAAATTTTGCAAACAGTACTGCTGCAAAGTAGTATCACACATTCGACACTTTCGTAAATTTTTTTTTTTTTTTTGCGAAAGTGTCGCAAATCATGACACTGCTTTGCAACACTCTGCCCAAAACAATAGGAAATCTTTGCCACACTGCTGCAAAAGAACGGTTTGATCTTTTGGGCTGAAATTTGGAGGGAAGAAAGACCAGATCACACAGATGTACCTTTTGGTGGTTTGGTGACAAAATATTAGAGGGTTGCAAAGTTACAGCACTCCAAAGTTGACAATGTTTCTCATAGTCTAACATTATGGCATCCGCCGTGCCTTCGAGCCTGTATCTTGAAAACGCAACGAGATACGGACTTTTCATCGGAAAGTGCAGACCTAGTCAGGAAAGTCATAAATAATATGACATTTTAAATTTTTTTCCTACGTCGTATGGTTCCTGAGATATAAGCAATTTAATATTCCAAGTGTTCATTTTCTGCTCCAAGCACCATTATTATGCATACATTCTTTCTATTCACTGTGCTTCTGAATGTACCTGTTTGGGGAAAAAAAGTGTGTGCGTTTGCATTGCTGTTACAGTTAGTGTTTCCATTACTGTTTTTGTTTGCGTTTCCTTTTGCATCACCATGTGCATTACCATTTGCGTTTCCGTACGCGCTTCTGTTTGCGTTTCCATTGGCATCATTATTAATGTTACCGTAAGCATTTGTGTTTCCAGTTGCATTACTGTGACTGTGCGTGTTACCATTTGCGTTTGCGTATGTGCTTGTGTTTTCATTTGTTTTACTGTTCCCTTTGGAGTCATCGTTGTTGTTACCGTAACTGTTTGCATTTCCAATTGCATTACTGTTACTGTTTGTGTGTTTGTCACCGTTTGTGTTTCTGTTGGCCTTAGCGTTTGCATTTTCAGTAGTGTTTGCATTGTCTATTGCATTACTGTTTACTTCTGCGTCAATGTTGCCATTACCGTTTGCATTTCTGTTTGCGTTTGTGTTACCGCTTGCATTTTCATTACTGTTTGCGTTTCTGCTGCCGTTAGTGTTTGCATTACCATTTCTGTTTTCATTAACATTTGCACTTGCGTTTCTCTTACCGTTTGCGTTATCGTTTGCATCACCATGTGTGTTCACGTTCGCGTTACCATTAGCGTTACTATTTTATTTTACCTCACTGTTTCCATCACCGTTTGTGTTAACATTACTGTTTGTGCTTTTGCATTTGCGTAGTGCACTGCAAAACATTGTTTTTGCTATTTTTCTGCACTGTCTTCCGCGATGCATAGCACAGCCAGTGTGTGGTTGATTGGTCTGAAATTTGGTAGGTAGAAAGACATTTGTTCAAGGAACATGCCAGTTTTTGTTTGGTGAAAAAAATGTTCCGTTCTAGAGTTATGGCCATTTGAAGTTGGCCAGCTTTGCAATTACTGATTTTTCGGCCACCAGGTCTGCCATTTTAGTGCGTTTTTGGCCGCGAATTCTGCCATTTTGTGGCAGAAGACTTCTTAAAGGTACAGAAACATAAAAATGTTATATCTGTGGAACAGTTTATTCTTTTCACATGAAATTTGGAGGGTGTTGAGTGGATGTCCTGGAGATGTAAATTATGCTGTTTACATGTTTGAAAAATAATACACTGCAGAGATACTGCTTGACACAGTTCACGTTTTGCTCATAGCGTTCTGCATGATGCTACTGCCTTTAAATTTATAGCGTAATAATAATACTTTATTTATTGTGCACCTTTCAGGCATCAAGGCGCAGTACAATAAGACAATAAAATCCAACAAATTCAGCATCATAAAAACAGTACAGTTCAGTAAGTAATACATCCATAAGCTTTTTCCCGAAGGAAAGATTTCAAGGCCTCCCTTGAAACTCCCCACGGCTGTGTTCTCCCTAATCCAGCGGGGTAGAGAATTCTAAAGGGAAGGGGGCCACAAACATAACAGCACGGGCCCCAACAGATTTTAAAATCACCCTTGGAATGTCTAGCAACCCCTCATCGGCAGAGCGGAGTGGTCTCACAGGGTGGTAAGGGATTAGGAGTTCTTTCAGGTATTAGGGGACCAGTTCATGCAGGGCTTTGAAAGTCAGTAATCCGACTTTGAAGGTGATCCGCCACCGAACTGGCAGCCAGTGCAGTTTCCGCAGCCCGGTGTAATATGGGAAGATCTAGAAGAACCCACCAACAACCGTGCTGCAGAGTTCTGCACCAGCTGCAAGAGGCAGATATCAACCCCCAGAAGCCCAAAGTAAAGCGAGTTGCAGTAGTCAAGGCACAAGGTCACAAAGGCGTGGATTAAAGTTGGCAGATCACTGGACGGAATAAGGTGCTTGATCCTGGCGATGTTTCTTAGATGGTAGAAAGATGTCTTAATCACAGCTGACACCTGGGGTTGAAGTGTCAGCCCAGCATCTAATATCACCCCCAGGTCTCACACCTGTTAAGAGACCTTTAGCTCGACATCCCCAAGGCACAATCCAGATGGGGAGCCGGCCCCAGGTCCCCCTATCCGGATCCAAAACCAACACCTCCATCTTCCCTGAATTCAGCTTCAACCAACTGGACCTCAGTCAATCCTGGATTTCATTGAGGCAGCTATTGAATATCGAGACGGCTCCTTCTTGGGCGGGGGGCAAAAGGCAGGTATAGCTGGGTATCATCGGCATAGCAATGAAACCCTAGCCCATACCATCTCACAATGTCTCCAAGGGGAAGCATGTACACCACAAACAACATGGGGGACAATACAGAGCCCTGAGGAACCCCACAAGGCAGAGAGATGGAATCAGAGGAAAAAAACCCTGAAACCACCCTCTGAGTTCTTCCAGTGAGGTATGAGGCGAACCATCTGAGGACCACCCCAGAAAGCCCACAGATATATCTCAAGTGCTCAAGCAGAACCCCATGGTCAATGGTGTCAAATGCTGATGACAGATCTGATAGTACCAGAATGGACCGTTTTCTCTGGTCTTTTGCTATCAGGAGATCATTGAGCACCTGAACCAGCACAGTTTCGGTACTGTGCCTCTTTCGAAAACCTGACTGAAGAGGTTCATAGATGCTATGGATGGTCAGATGGTTCTCCAGCAGGGCCGCCACTACTTTCTCGATCACCTTCCCCACCAAGGGGAGAGTCTAGATAGGCCTGTAGTTAGCAAGACAGTCTGGGTCCAGTGAAGCTTTCTTCAACAAGGGTGCCACCACCACCTCTTTCAAGGAACAGGGATAGTCACCCGAGTCAAGGGAGCACCAGATTACCTGTGCTAGAACCAGGAGAATGGCCTCCCAACATCCCATAATAAGGGATGCAGGACCTGGATCTAAACTACAGCAAGTAGGGGTGCATCCCTTGGACAGTCCATATAACATCCACGATTTCTGGGCGGTCGAAGGTACTCCAGGAAAACGAAGGGGTAGTGACCAAGTCCTGATCACTAACAGCTCGCATAGAATGTGTCAAGAGGATCTCTGACCTAATGTCCATCACCTTTTCAGCAAAGAACTGAGCAAGCTCATCACACTGTAATTGTGAAAACACTCTTTGGAGCTGCAGACAGGTTGGGTTGCACAATCTGTCCACAGTTCTGAAGAGCTGAGCTGGTCGGTTCTGGGTGACAGAAATTTCCCCAGATAGGAATTCTGCCTTCTTATGAGAAAGTTTTGACTGATAGAATTGATAATGTTCTACCAGTCTAAGATGACCGGCATACAAGCCAGATTTCTGCCAACAATGTTCTAACCTGTGTCCTAGTCGCCGCAACTCCCTCAAGGCCCCATCAAACCAAGGAGCCCGAGGTCGAAGGGAGAGAGGGCGCACACGAACTGGAGCAACAGAATCCAGGGCAGAGGTGATGGTGTTATTATAGGCCAGAACCAATGCCTCTGGATCATTGCAATGCACAGGAAATTGTGATACGTCAAGGATTGCAGCAAGGCCATCGGAAGTAATATTCCGTAAAGGGCGGTTCTTGACCATCTCCACAGGGGTCACCCTACAAGGTGGGGTGCCGAAATTGAATGTCACAGTGTAGTGGTCGGAACGTCTGACTGGTTCCACCCCCACGTCAGAAGCCTCAATCCCCAGAAGGAAGACCAGGTCAAGGGAATGGCCACCTTTATGTGTAGCAGTGGTAACCACCTGTGCTAGGCCCAGTGAATCCATTAACTGGAGGAAGTGTTGTCCAAATTGCGAGAGTTTGTCGTTGATCCAGGCATTAAAATCACCCTGAACCATCAGCCTGGGAGACTCGAAAGCCATGTCGATGATGAAGTCCGCTACTTCCTTAAGGAAATGCTTCCCATCTCTGGGTGGACGGTAGATGAGAGCAATTCGATAGCCCACACCTGCTACAACAGCACATTCAGAGGAGATGGTCTCCACAACTGGAACACTAGTGAGTGCCAATTCGGTCTTGAAACAGACCGCAACCCCACCCCACCTGCGGTCCAACCTCGGGCGATGTATCTCTGTGTACCCAGCGGGGATTGCAGCCTCCAATATTGGGCCCGCATTATCATCCAGCCAGGTCTCGGTGATGCAAGCCAGATCTGTCGAGCCAACAAGATCGAAAATCACAGCGGTCTTCTTCTTCTGAACAGATCTAGCATTGCACAACAGTGTCCAGGTTGGACAGAACTCCTGAACTGCCCTGGCTACCTGCCCATCACCAGTGATGGTGCCCTTGGGTATGGGGACCAAACAAGATGGTCCACGCTCCATGCTCCACTTAGTGTAGGTAGCCCTAGTGGCACAGAGGTGCCTTACAGTGGTTTTGTGTGTAAAACATTATCAGGTGTGGAATTATGCCACTCTGATAAATGAAAATGTGGTTCATTATGGTTCAATAACTTCTGAACCGTGTGTCTGATTTGGCTGGCATTTCGAATGTACAAACATTTATAACTCATCTTTCACTGTGCTAATTTTCGGGTTGCTGGCACTTACGGTTGCTGAGTTGTGTATGTTACGTTGTTTGGTCGTGGCTCTGCGCGACTGTTGAACGAATGTACACACAATTCTGGACACACGGTGTGTCATGGTACGTGTCTTCATTTAACAATTTTCATTTCAGTCGGTCATACAGTTTTTGCACAGCAAAGTGACAAAAAATCACATGGTGGGCCACGCGCTTCCACCACCACATTCCATTTACTATTTATAGTGCACATTCTCAAAAAAAAAAAAGGAAAATCATATATATATATATATGTGTGTGTGTGTGTGTGTGTGTGTATATATATATATATATATATATATATATATACACACATATCTACACACATGGTCATGGCAAAAAACTGTTTCATGCATCAGTTAGGGTTGTTCCACCGTGACAAAAGCAAGGAAATTCGGTGTTAGGGTGCCACCCCTTGCACCCCACACCCACCCTGTCCCACCAACAGGTATCAGGGTGTGGGTTGGGGTCGTCTGTCCATTCTCCTATACTGCACTGCCTTAGCTTATTTACACATGGAATGGGGTGAGAGTTAGGGCCGACGACACCAAGCCACACCCCGATGCCTGTTGGTGGGGACGTGGTGGGCGTGGGGTGCAAGAGGTGGCAACCCTAATAATTGAATTTCCTTGCTTTTGTCACTGTGGAATAACCCTAACTGATGCATTATATGGATTTTTTGCCAGATATATATATATATATATATACACACACACACACACACAGAGACGTGTGTGTGTGTAGCCATGGAAGGGCCCTGTGCTTTAATTTATGAGAGAATAGCGACCAAATTGTCAGCATAGCCATCTAATTTTTTTTTGAATTTTCTATTTATTAATTTTCAAATAAACAAACAGTTTCAATTACCATATGCCAGACATCTCATCAAATAAAATGGAGCCATCCAATGGTATAGAAAACAGTAGTCTTAACAAATAGACTATGGATATGGGGTAAGCAAAATCAGTTCTAAAATTAAAATTGTATGACTAGCTGCACTCTACGAGAGAAGGTGGTCAGTCCTGATCATTATATTATAAACAAAATATTGTAATCAACGACCTGTGGTGATCTGACCCCATTTCCAAACATCTTTAAAGTCTTAAAAGGTTAATGTCCCCTCAAAAGTTGTGATAGAGTAATATATGTACTAGTGACATTATAATGAAATAGGGAATCAGACACTACGTGGATCCAAGAGAAACACCATTTGCCAGTTGGCTAATATATACTAGGTACAGTCCCAGACATAAACTAAAATGAATGAAACCTATGGTGATTGTCTCTGATAGAGAGATAAATAGTCAACAGTACAGAAAGTTCTAATACTTGAAACTCAAGATAATCACCATGGTGTAGAGTACAGTCCCAAACTTGAGGGCTGCCAGTTCTGCAGCTTACCAGTTTCAAGTGTCCGTTTCATCCTCCAATCCAGATTCCGTTAGCACATCAGCCTGAGAAACCTTGAATTCCTTTTGAATCTTTTCAACTTGTTTACTGGCCTCCATTGTCAGTAACCTGAAGAGTGTGCCCACAATAATAGATCCTTAGGCGTGCTGGCATTAACAAGGAATGTGCCACTCCCAAACTTTTCAGTTTAGTCCAAACCCCATCAAACTTTTTGCGTCAGGCCTGGGTAGAATATGCAAAGTATGCTCCTCATAATTAAGATGCTCAGTAGTGCAAATGGTCTTCGTTATCAATTCTTTAGTCGTAGCTCCATCTGTGATTAAGAGAACTGTGCGTGGAAGGTCTCTCTGCACTTCCGCAGAACAAGGGAAGATTGGTATGCTTTCAAAAAGCGGGCATCCAAATCTCAATCCAAATGTAGTGCAACTGGTAGCCAGTCTTTCAGGAAAGTTAAAAGGTCTGGCTCCTCAACCCCTTCAGGCAATCTGACCAACCACACATTAAGGGCCTGATTACCATTTTCCAGTGACTCCAAATAATACCAAAGCTGGCTGTTCTCTTGAATCAGCTTTGTTGTGGCAGTCAAAGCTTGCGTTGCCAAATTCTCTGCCGAAGTGACTATTTTCACTGCATTTTCTATTTTCGCATCATGTTCATCGGATCGCAGTGGTTTCTTCACCTTTGCATCAGTGGCCTACATCGATATCTGCAAGGCCTTCCAGGGAGGCTCCACATTATTTTCAGTTGGCACGGGAACAGCGGCCTGATGGTCTACTGATGGCTGGGATTTTGAACCGCTTGGATTGCCTCTATGTATCTTTCCCATACTGAAATTTGGTACCAAATGATACAGAATAAGCTCCTGATTCCACTGGTGGCAAAATGTTGGGTCCCAACCACCATAAAACAGCTGTGAAATATATTTATTTTATATCTCATACAGAGCTAGAGGAAGACACGTCTGCTCAGTAGTGTGCTCAACAGCATGCCCCCCACCAATAGCCACCTTATTAACCCACCTCATGTACTTGGTACAGAGCATTTTTGAATCCTCACCAAAAAAGTAATTCCGCGCAACTCCAGCGACATTCTGCACCACACTTGTGAAAACACATTTTGGTCAGGATTTGAAAAATGACAGTCATGACCTACATGAGGGGGAGTAATAAGAAGTCTGTGTTGAAAATTTGGGGTCAGAGTATTTGAAATTGGCCTGGTGGTGCTGAGGGTTGAGTAGCTGGACACCACACCTCATGCCATGCCGGTGACTTGGATTTGGGAGCGGACTTGGGTTTTCAGTGGTCTGCAGGGGAGGAGCAGTATCGAGTGTCGGTAGGACTGATCTCCTCTCCTGGGGAGGGTGGGGGCGGTGCATGCCACAGTTCCAGCGGCTCCCAGTAGTGCAACTTGAGGCAGCATGTACTCGGGGTAGGGAGGTGTTGGTGGACGTCCTACGCATGGATGCGGGAGCATGGCTGTCGTGCACTGGTCGTCATTGCATATCTGCACCCCTGGGAACACCAGAACACGGAAAGGCCCTGGCACTCGGGAAGGTGACAGTGGGTCCAGTGGATGGACCCCACATTCAACACTGGGTCACTCCCAGACGGTCTCCGGCTCTCCTCCATGCTCCACCCACCCCTACTAGATTATAGATAGAGTGCCAATAGGAGTAGGCGGAAAAACATCGGAGGGATTCAGAGCCAGAGGGTTGGGGGGGGGGTTGGCAGTTGTGAAGGAGAGATCCTGGGAAAGAGACTCTGCAAGGCAGGACCTCAGGCATAGTGAGAACAAGCTGGTCTGAGTAACACCTGAGAGATGTCCTATGGGGCCAGTGTGTGGAAGCATAAAGAAAGTTGAAAATTTTTTTTTTTAAATATACAATGTTACGAGCATAGCAAAATTGCAACAAATGGGTATAACTTTGCCATTGTAACATATTTTGACCCCAGTATTACAACATAGCCATCTTATTACCCCACCTCATGTACCCAGTACAGAAAAATGTTAAAATCCATGCAAAAAAGGAATTATGAACAACTGCAACGCCATTCTGTGCCCCAGGCGTGAAAACAAATTTTGGCCAGGATTAGAAAAATGACAGCTGTAACATACATGATGTAGGTAATCAGCTGTGTAGGTTTAAAATTTGGTGTCAAATATTAAAAATCTCCATAGTTATGAGTGTGCATAGCGTGATTGCAACAAATGGTTATAACTTTGCCATATTTACATATTTTGATCCCACATTTTCAACATAGCCTTCTTATGACCCCACCTCATGAACAATATGACTATCATAATGCAAATCCTGCCCGAAAAGTGAATTTGTCAGGTGACCACAAAATCATCTTTTGGGTGGGAGTTGTGTACTGACAGTTACATTGTTCGAGAGGTGGGGCCCCCAATAAGCTATGTTGAAAATCTGGGATCAAAATCTCCAAAGTTGGTTGAGTTATGAATAAAAGTTGAAACCCCCATTGAAATGCATTGAACCGCATTTACTTTAGTTTCTCATATTGCAGTCACCGGTTCCAGCAGCAAGACCTGTCTTTGATTGGGAGAGTGAATCTCTAACCTGGGATCTCTTCAGGTGAGTGAGGGTGTGTGGGGTTGTCAAGGGGGTTGTGGGGAGGTGGGTGCACAGTAGGAGGTGGGGTGGGGGATGCAGCTGTGATCGTCGGTGGACGATTTTTTTTAACAGGTTAAAAAAAATTTAAAAAACATTGAGGGATTGTTTTCTTTATTTGAGGTTTGGCCTACAATGGAAAGGTTGTGGTGGTGGCGGGGGTGTCTCACTAGACACCAGGGAATACATTTTTAAAGGGGGCAGTGATCAGAAAGGTAGGGGGGTGCCACTAGACACCAGGGAATCATTTCTTAAAACAGGGCAGCGATCGGATGGGTTGGGTGCCACTAGACATCAAGAAAATATTGGGGGATCTGAGAATGAGGGAGGGACCCCCCAATCGGAATCACACATAATAGTAATACAGCAGTTGGTAAAAGTACCCTAAAGCAGTTTGAAAAAGAATTAAAGTAAAATAAAAAATATAAAATACCGTCCTTGTGCTGAAGCCGACTGGACCTTATCACGAGGCTTCTGGATGAAATGAGTGGCTGAGGTTACAGAGATTGCACAATATGTCGAAAGGTGATGATACTGACAGTTTCTGGATGGGAGCGGGATAGAAAGACAGATGATAGCAGAAGGGAGTACACCCTGCCATGCCTTGCTGTACCGAGCCCGAGAAGCTCTACTAGCTGTAACTCTCATAATAAAAGGTAGTACATGTAAAAGTGATCAGCTGTGTTGTTGTACTGAAGTAAAATAACACTTTTTGGAAGTTATATTAACCCTTAGGCTGCTGATAGAATTAGAACGTATAGGAATTTTGGACTGATATATCAGTCTGCGGCCCTGCAACAGTTAAGTTTGAACCGTCATGGACCCTTACTGTTTGAAGTCTTTACAGTTCGAACAGTAAAGTTCGACCTTTGAAGAACTTCGAACAGTCATTTTCCCATTGATTGATCCTAATGAAGCGAATGACAGGCGACATGATTCTCACCCCCCAAAACACATACCTCACCTGCAGATTTATAAATAATAATAAAATACTGTTGCTAAGCATGTGACTGAGACCTAAATACAGGTCTTGGTTATCCCTAACCATGTAGGATTTCTTTAGAAATCCAATTTTTAAAGGGAGGGGAAAAAACAAGATGGCGGATGCACAAACAATATTTCTCTGAGGTCCGTCCAGTAAATCCTTAACAATTAACGGTTTTCAATAACCTGCCTGTCTGGCGGCTATCACAAAGTTCGTTATAAGTCAAAAGTGGTGACACTTCTTTTCGCCAAACTGTCCAAAGGCACACCCTTGGCGCTGCCGCCATCATCCCTGAATATTTCGGGTAAAAATGTTGTTCCCTTCGATCTGTAGATGAGAGCAAAAAATCCCATGTTAACCAGTGGGTAAAAAAAGTGTTTTTTTCCGTTTTTTTTTACCACTTTATATCTCAAAAACCATACAGGATTCCATCACAAAACTTTCCACATCTTGAGATATTTACAGGATGAACATGCATGCCAAATTTCAGACTATTTTGTCAAAAAATGCCAGAGTTATAGCGCTACAGAACTCTGAATTTAACATGGAATTATCTATACAACCCTAACTATAGGGGTTCTACCGCACCCCTATAATATGTGTGTGTGTGCATATGTGTATGTGTGTGTGTGTGTGTGTGTGTATATACACACACACACACATGTATGCATTTGGAGTTCTTTCCCCATACTCTGTAACTTGGTGATTATCTCTGTGGACACTGTACAAACTGTTAAAGTTCTACAGCTGTTAATTTTTAAAACAAAATACATACAGCAAAAGATTTTAAAATATTTTATGTAATAAAGAGTTCTTGTAAAAATGTTAATATTCGCAGGCTTAAGTTAATTCCAGTTTTTGTTTATTTGACTGCATGGTAAGCTACAGTAAGGCACTGCTTTTGCCATTTTTGGCTGTAGCTGTTCAGTTTTTAATTTTGTCTTTTTTTGAGAAAAAAAATGAAATAATCTTTTAATGAACATTGGCAGAAAAAGCTTGTTGAAAATCCGCTTCAGTGCAAGCTGTTGGCTGACTCTGAAGTTCCCATTTTGACTAGCCATGAAGGTGTAAACTATGATCTGTTTAATAACGTGAACTGTATTGATTTATTTGGGGAACTTCTGTATATATTCCCCGACGTTGGCATATTTTCCCAGTATACATTACTAAGTAAAATCTTGCTCCCATTTTCCATCTGTAATGTTACCTGTCCTAACCAGGCCCCTTCCTGTAAATGAACATTGCTCAATAGAGCTTTTTCCCCCAGTAATATAAATAAATAAAAATGCATTTTGAGTTTTTAGGTTTTTGTGACGCTTTTGATTTATAGATGTTATTTTCTTTAATATCTAAGCAAATAACCCTTTATTGTTCTGCTGAGGTATTCTCATTATTGTATTTGTTAACTTTGTGCAGCTCTTTCCCACTGATCATATGTTTTTTGAAGTAATCTTTTAATTTTATATAACTGTTATTCAACTTCCTGGAGGATATACTGTTTCTTGCATTCGGACTATTGTTTTCCTTTCCTGCCAGGGGCTTCTGTTGGTTTTCTTGGTTTACAGATTGCTAAATGCAATTCATGTCAGCCACATTGTATCAATAGGACATTAGTAGCCACTGTCACTCTGATTAGAGCTGGTTTTAGTTACACACTGGTGCATTTTGGAACTCTCTGACATAGTTTGTCCCTTTCAACCACAGAGTTCTAGAGTCAGATATGAATGCCTTGTGCCAACAATCAAGGAGCTTTAGGACAAAAACTACATCATACAGTTCTAAATAGGTCTTCAACATTAGAGTAAAAGCCAGAAATAGTCACTGAATTTCCTAAAAGGTCAGTAAAAATGGAAGAATTGCAAAATGTGAAATAACCCATATTTAAAAAACAAAACAAAAAAAAAAACAGCTTCTACAGAAAATACAGACTTGATGCTTAAATGCTGCTGTCCTTTAGAGCTCATGCTTAACTCTCATTTCTCTTGAAGTGACCCAAACTGGCCTAACAGGTCCTAGGTAATGATGGAAGTCAACCCGTTTTGCAGGCTACAAGACATTAGTTATTCTGCTGTCTATTATTGTAATTCTCTTGGTCTGGAATGGCTTTGTTTTATGATTTTTTTTTTATATATATATGGCAGTGGTGAATGTCTGACTTGATATTTGACTGTACATGTAGTGAAAAAGATGTACCTGTGTTTTTTGATTCTGTACACGTAGTCAAAATTGTGCACCTGTGTATTTTGATAAGGTGGTGTTACCTGTTGAATACTGAGGCTACATGACTTTCACCAGCAGGCCCTGATAGAACTGAAGCTGTGGCTGGGAACCACCTGAATAATTAGTCCATCTATCCCAGCCCCAGAGTACTAACACATAGGCTCTTTTTTATAAGTGGAGGAATGTGGAGATTGGGGGTTGTGGTAGGATCCTAAATGGCTGTCCAAAATCACGTCAACTTTTTTGCGCAAATCACTAATCACTTTATCCCTCCTGGTTGATAAAGAGTTAAAAATGTTGCGCCAGGTTTATAGAGCAGATAATCTTTTCTGTATGTCTGGCATGACCTGCTCTATTCTTTTTGAAGGGGAGCCCCACCCCCAACCCACTTTCCCCCTTAGCATGGTTGGCAGCTCTGACTTCCGAACAAGAAGTGGCAGGACTCTGCAAGTTTATAAAACAGGACTGATTGGTCAGGTTTCAAATACTTGTGATTATGGTGAGGAATTTCTCATGCCTCATTGCACTGCGCCGGGCCAGTCAGTTTTGCTGAACACCAGCTCTTCAGAAGCGACCATGCAGAATAAGATTTATTCATTTATAAATCTGTGCTTACAGTGAAAGATCCCAGGGGTTTTCATAAGATTTGCCTCTAAGTCTTAGCAATCCTGTAAAGGTTTTGAAGAATACTGACACAATTATATTCATGTAATTGAGCTAAAAATATTTTTTCCTTTATTTAGTTTTTTGTTAATTTTGTGTTTTGCTTTCCAGTTTGGACCACTGGCATTATCGTACACAAAAAAAAAAATCTTAGCCCCCCACCCATTTTTAATCACCCCCACCATAGATGTTTCCATACTTCAGGGTTTGCACTGAAGACTTTTTCTACTTATTACAGTATGTTGGATTTAACGGTTCTTGTTACAGGACTCCTAATGGTTACAAAAGTTCTTTGTTCTGGCTTGGATTTGCACCGTGGTCCTGGAAATTTTGTGGTGAAATGTTGGGAAAGAAAGAAAGCAACATATGAGCAAACTCTCTGCTGTGGTGTAGGTAGGCATTCTGCATCAGGGCTTGACAATCCCCTGGTCCAGTCCAAACCATCTTTATTTGTACAGTGCCCATCCAAAACGCTCAGAGTACTGTACGTAATAAAAGCATCGGATCGGACACATTATAAAAAATAAAGAATACATCTTAACAGTACATGTCATACATTACAAATAATTGCAGATAAAAATAAAACTAATATAATTAAAAACATAAAAATCATAGATTAAAACAACAAAAAAAAGTTTCAGGCAGTTTTGGCACAAGATCTGTCCCCTATGAGCTTGATAACCTAAGCCAGCTGAGACTGTTCCAAACCTAGGGGCCCCAAATTCATTTACAATCGAAAGGTTGGGCAATTTATGTATTTTGTTGCCGGTCACCCCCTCCCGATCCGCTCGCCTCCACTCTCATGCCTGGGCTTGCCCCCACCCAGGTGGGGCTGCGGGGTGGGTGCCCCTCCTAAGATCCTTGGTCTCCTGTGCCATGGCTTGTCCCCCAGGGTGGGGCCACAGGAGTGGGACCCTCCTGGCGTACATTAATCGCAACGGGAGCAGCAGCGGGGGCCATAATGAATGGGCTTGGAGTGTTTTTGTTATGTGGAGATCCCCTGGGGGCGGGGACGTGCAATGATGCCAGCATCCGCCCTACCCCTTAACATGTGGTGCCGGCAGCAGTGGTAGCCCCAGCCTCTGCCAGAGGTCTGCATAATGTCAGACACTCTTCCCCCCTCCGGAGCAGGCGAGCAGTCCCTGGTACACTCAGTCCTTTTCCCCGGCTGGCTGTCCGACTCCCAAGTCTGTCACCGAACCCAGGATGTCAACGCAGCAAGCAGACGCCTTGCTGCTGCACTGGCAGTCCAGCTATTTATTTATTTTATCTATTTATGTATTTATTTACTGGGTGAGTGCAGTGATCCAGTGAACCATTTTCAGGCACGACCTAGGCCATAAAGGTGGCATCAGTGTTACAAAAACAAGGTACAGGGGGCCGGCCTGATGACGCTGAGGGTTGAGGCGCTGGATGCCACACCTCGTGCCATGCCGGTGACCCGTGTTCGGGAATGAGCCCTGCTTGGCAGGGGAGAACTAGGATTGAGCATCTGCAGAGTGCTCTTGTAGTCCTGGGGTGGGCTGGGGACATCCACCGTGCTGTAGCAAATTCTGGGAACACCCAGAGGTACTACTAGCGTTGGTGCAAACGTGGGGGAATGCGGCAGTTAAACAAAGTCTGAGGAACCAAAGGTAGGATTCACATCAATAATCTAAACAGTAATATCGCTTTGTCTATGTTGTATACAGCTACAACCAAACAAGACAAGGTGACTCCGCCTGGTCTGATCCTTCATTACTCTGACTATTGATCTGGTCTAGCACACAATTTTGTTTAGGCGAGTGTGGTGGCACTATGGTGTGAAGGAAGTTATTTTGAACCTTTTTTAATATGTGATTATTATGTTTTAACAGGTGAACACAGTGATGTAAGGCCAGACGAACTGGCGAAGTCGCCCTGGCTTGCTTGATTGTGGCTGGATATACTGAAGACAAAATTGTATACCCTATTTGGATTACTGCAGTGAATCCCATCTTTGTTTCTTTGGAGGTATGAGAAACTCTTGGCAAAACTGATTCACTAAAGAAAACAGGTTTTGATTGATTGAATGAGCCATCAAGACTCCAGCTGAAGTACTGTATATGCTTTCCAGTGCTGGATTGGCAGTAAATTAGGGGGATTGGTCTGAATCTGACCCAGGTTGGTGCTGGCAAAAGTCAGGTATCATTAATCCTTCTTCTCTGATGGCTGTTGATTTACCGATGAGATATTGTTGTCAGTCTAGTCATTCCCAGAGAACTGGGTTTACATCACAGGGAGCAGCACTGCAGTTAACACAGACTGGCATGCTTGTTGGAACTCGCATGAGAAGCCATGGATTGGTCAGGCATGGAACCAGAACTACCTGCTCACTAATTAGATGTGCTCCCTCCAGGTGAGGCATGTTGGTGAGGCTGTGTGGGAAATCCTCTGCTGCAGCTCCCTGCGCTGATCCGGGTTTAGACCTGGGCTCTGTGATGCACTGGGCTGGGAAATAATGCTGCTACTGGCAGTGTTTCCCAGACTGGGGAAGGGATGCTGTGGCATTTGGCCACACAGCGACCCCTGTGAAAGGCCAGTGAGCTTGCTTCTGCCAGGGTTAGCTGTGGTATCTGAGACCATTGCAGAAGGCAGGCATTGCCATCGTGTGGGTAGATGGTGGCAGGAAGAAACTACAAAAATGTGAGAAAGAAACCCAGGGCTGGCAGAATGATGATCTGGGCACACTCAGATTCCAGCGCTCATAGAAACTGCACTAGTGGCGGATTAGTAGCTGATGAGGCTGGGTGGTCACCCAAGCCCAGAGGAGGGTAGCTGAAACTGGGGCAAGGGAGAAAAACCTCCATGGAGAAAAAGAGAAAGAACATTTGTGTCTTCTTCAAAATGTTCTGCAGCTGCTGACTGCTTTTTGTTTGACATGAACACTACCAGCTTTAACCACTGCATTTTGATTTTGCATTCTGTTTTCCTTTCTCTCTGTGGCGACCCCCATCCACTTGCCAGGCTACCTCGCAGCCCCATCTGTGCCTCCTCTGTCATTTATCTATCTCTTCTAACCCTGCATGTTCCCCTCGGGGGTAGATGAGGAGCTGGCCAGATTGCCCACCCCCCAAAACAAAATTCTAGGAGATGGAGGGCATTCGGTGTGTCTGGGCTGGAGAGTGTCGCTAGCTTTTTCTTGCATGCCTGCAAGGTATCTTCTTGCTCTCCCAGCTGCTTGGGATGCCAAACAGGAAGGTTCACTGATACGTACCCACACGCTGAGGCCTGTCTGAGCCAGCCAGTGTTCCTTCCTCCCACAGTAACCACTGCAATTGCACCGCCACCACCTGTGGTCACCCATGTGACAGTAGTGCAGTGGCGACATTGACCCAACCCACCCTGCATAGAAAAGCATCCTCGGGAAGCCTGCTCCTCCTCCTCCTCCTCTGGCCAGTTCTCTGTCTCAAGGTCCTTCCTGAACCCTGGTCACTGGCGTCGTGAGCCACTGTGCTGACAGGCCAGCACTGGACCACTGCATTTCTGAAAAACAACTTAATGAAGAGCTGGTTTGTGCCAATGAGTGTGCATAGGTTCGGTCATTTTGTGGAGTGGTCTGGTAACATTTATTTTTTTAAAGGGATAGGACCTTTAGAACTGAGGTCCTATTTACAAAGACCGTCCTGATCTAAGAAGGTGATGTACAAATAACAGCAACACATTCAGGGTGCAAATCTCAGATAAAATAGTAACATTCAGAAACACTCAGACATTGCTAAGTGAGTTCTTTATCAAGAGCTAGTTTAAATTGATTCACTGTCTTGTTCTTTCTTGCATGTACTGATAGTTTATTATGTGAGTTTTGCAGCATCGAACTGTTAAGGTCGTGTCTCCATGCAGTAGTTTTGTGTGTTGAGCAATCCATAGGTTGTCACACTTTTAATGAAGCGGGAGGTGCCGTGTTCTGTGTTTACTGCAGAGACAGGAGATGTGTCTTGTTAGACAATCAATAACTCCTTAGAGTCATATCCTGATACCTGATGTTCAAAAGATGCAAGCTGCCAGTTGGATCAGATTTTGCCCGAGATTTGTCTAACCGCTAGCTTGCAAAACAACAGCCACCATAGTCTAGTGAATCTGTGAGACAACAAAGGAGCCTGCAACATGCAGTGCCGAGACAGCGATGCACCCACTGGGCTTGCCCTGCCCTGCTACGTAAACACCAAAGTCCAGAATGTAGGTGCACACGTCCATACAGAAAGAAGTTAATGCGTGCAACTTGGATTAGTTTACATCAGGTGCTACTTTTTTAACCATTATGTGCCAGTGCACTGTGCCACAGACTGATGTATCTATCCAGAATTCCTGCACGTTCTAATTCTGTCAGCAGTTTAAGGATTAATGCCTTGCTGCGCACAAGACCTCACACCCTGCAGCGTTGCATGGACAGAGCTTTGTCTTAGTAAGGGATATAAGCTTGTGGACAGGCAGTGGATATCTTGGGGCCTGTAGTAACCTCCCTAACAGGTGTAGGATACAGGACTTGTGGCAGACTGAATGCCAGTAAGTGAGGGGACAGGCAGTGGGTGTCTAGGGCCAGAGGTGGTGATCACAGCAGGTGTGTGGGATCCAGGGCCTTGTTAACAGCCTGACAAACAACCAGGGAAAGCAGCAACCTTCAGTAGTATTGAAAACACCATTTGTTTGTACTGAAGTTCTAAAGCCGAGCTTTCATAATATTTGTTTAACTTCATTCAAGAGCAGATTCAGGTTTGGTGCGTCACTGAGCAGATCTAAGGTGCATACCCAGCAATCCCTTGCCTCACAAATTGGGGACCATGCTTAAAGAGCAAATGACTGCTTTGGGAAAGTTTTAGAACTGGAACTGTTTCACACAGTTTGACTTGCATGTCGTATTTTCCGTATCACTGTTCCCCTCATTCCTTATTTCTGGAGGAATTGATCAAAAAAGTTGATAGCTATCCTTTGGCTTTCAGCTGCACAGTTGCTTGATTACACATGGTGTCATAATCTTTTGTTTGACATCACTGTATGTTGCTGTGGGAGTGATTGGCATCACAGGCAGAGAATTGTGATGTCGTGTAGACAAGCAGTGGTAACATGCTGTTTATGGTGCAAAGCTCCTGTTTTCTGGCACATAATTTCCAGTTTTAAACCAGCAGCACTCACTCGACACCAGCCTGCTCACTGAGTGTATTTTACTTATCGTAAGTGCAAATATATCATCAAAAGGACAGTTTAAACTCCGCAATATAGCAGACAGGTACATATCACAGACCTGGAAGCAGAACAAACAGCCCCAGGGCTGAAGCGTTCAATACGCCTTCCTGAGGGGGCCTTCACGTTTACACTAGCTTCTGTTATATTTGGACTTCTGATAAGTGCAAGCAAGTTGACGTCAAGCAGGAGCTTTCAATTGTTTGTTTCAATATTATTTGGGGGTTAGCCGCCCTGGGGAGAGCACCAGCACGCTGCACTGAGCATAGCAACATTGTGTGTTGATACAGTTCCATATTTTTACTGATTTAAGTGCAGATAAATATAAAATATGTGTGTGTGTGTGTGTGTGTGTGTGTATATATATATATATATATATATATAGATAGAGAGAGATATAAACTGAACTGGCCTGAATAAAAAAGTTCTCCATAAATCATCGCAACTCTCTATATAAATCAGGGAAGCCGGCCCTCCACCACAGTGGCAGAGCTACCACTTGTGACACTGATGTCCCGGGATCAGAAGCAATCTTGGCAGTCTGAGGACTGAGCAGCCCAAGCACTGCTGTCCTCCTCCGTGGGAGGGGGGTGTCGGTGTCGCTGGAACAGTACTGACACCTTGCAGAGGTCGCGGGTATGACTGGGGGGCTGTCTCTGGCTTCAAGGCATGCCAGATGTTGGGCATGTGTGCCACCTACATCATTGCACACCACGTCTTCCTGGAGGAGGGGAGAAAAACTCCCAGCCTGCAGGATGATGCCTCACCCTCACAGGTCCTGCACCCACCTTCTCCAGTTGCATCCAGGCTAAACTCTTCCCAGGTTAGAGGGGTCTGTCTGGGAAGATCCGCCGGGGAGGGGAATCCATGGGGCACAGTGGACCAGTCAGGTAAATCCCAGAGACAGTGAGGTGATGGGGCTGGAGGAGAGGCAGTTTGAGGCAGGCTGGGTGTGGGAGATAAAGCATACTAAATAAAAAAAATAAATCGGGGATAAATAACCAAATTTAGGGACCCCATTTTTTTTATCATACTTTTCCTCTGCAGTCCTGACCTGCCCATCACCAGCCCTACTGCTGTCCCAGCCCAGTCACTCACTTTCTCTGGGATTTACCTGTACCATGTTCCTCCCTAGCTTACAGGACCATACACCCAGTGGAGTTGGGGTGTGGTGTCGAGAGAGCACCATGTTCGGCGGTGTGGGGCCTGCAGCAAGCGACTGGCATCATCTCTGCTTTGGTTGGGTGTTTCCAGTTTCCTACCTCAGTTCTCTTCCCAGTGGAGTGCTCTTCTTCGCATGTGCTTGCCGATGGTGCCACACACTCCCAGAGCATGCCACTGTCCACCCTCCTGATCCTTGGCTCCTACCTGTACTGCTGCCTGTGGTCACAGAGTTGGCGGCACAGCTATGGAGACCAGAGCCTTCTGTCACAGAGGTGAGATGCTCAAACAACCTCACCTGGCTGGCCCTTTGATCCAGGCTGGATCATGAACCTGGGTCATCGGTGCAGTAAGCAGAAACTCTACCGCTGCGCCGTCAGGCTGACTGATGTCATCTTAAAAAGTTAGAATATCTACTCCAAAGGTTGTGAGAATACATTGCTGCTTGCAAAAAGCATCTTTCAAAGGCCATGAGTATAGTTGTGGCCCTGGCCTCTAGCTACATTCAGTTGAAGAGGCGTTGTAGTTCAGTGGTTAGAGCACTGGGAACCAAGAGATCAGGGTCTCAAACCCCACTAGAGCCAAATACTCACTGTGTGGTCTTCTACAAGTTACTTAACCTCGGTGTACCCCACTCCATCCAGCTGTGGAAACTGGTAGGAGCAGGAGCCCCTGGAAACAAGATGCTGCATCACAGCTGTGCTGACTTGGGTAAATTAAACTGTAACAAAACAAAAAAAAAAAAAACCTAGTCTGTAACCTTAATATCTGGCATTTTGTGCTTAAATTCTCTTCTCTTAATTACAGAGACATCAGTTTCAGGTCAGCCTGAGACAGTCCAGGTTTTTTATCCTACTCTGTCCACACATCTCAAGTCCCTTGAAAGCCCTGAGCAGTATTCCCCACTGATAGTCCTTCATGGCTTGATCTCCATGGCAGGCCTCCAGGCAGGGTGCCCTTCTCCTCTCCTATAGACATAAACAGGATTCAGGCATTCACAGAACTTCATAATGTGAGGCTGAAACATATGGGTACTGTCATTGAGATGGTGGGCAGAGTTTTTCTTCTGGTTGTCTCCATACCACCCACGTGATGGCACTGCAGAGCCAAGTGTTGACTTCTATTGCCACACTGAGTATCCAGGCTTAGCACAGGGGCTACTGTGGGACCAGAACATGGCACTGTCCCCTCCCATACTGAGAAGCACTGCCATCGGCAACACCATTTCCAAGTCATATCCTTGGGCTTGAGTTTGCTGCTGAAACCTGGGTCCCTGGCACAGTAGTGCATCGAGTCAGTTGGCATTCTGGATGGAGATAATTTATGAGGCAAAATCGGCCACAGTTGAAGAGATGCAGAATAGGACTAGAAGTGCAGTGTGAGGAGGGTATTAAAATAAATTCAGAGGTCAGTGGGCACTTTAAAATCTTCAGGGGCCACTAAACAATATGGCCACGGTGTACTGAGGGCCCTCTCCTGTAGCTGCTAGCTACAGTAAATAGTTTAGTGAGCTTTTACTACTACAGATGTCCATCAGGCAACCAGCCATGAAAATCTTCTTTGCAGGCCAGCTTTATCTATTCACTTTTCGTTCTGTATGTTTGAAAACTTCTAAAAGTTCCTTATGGGGCATTTATTCCACTAACATGTTGCAGTTTCACTTTGAGCAAAGCCCATCCCCCGGGGTGGGGGAGAGAAAGTTTGTCTGTATTTTGACACGTCTGAAGCCTACCCTTCCTCTGTTGTAGACAGTTAATAAAACCCTGTGTAGGCTTGCCTTTTCCTAACCTCAGCTGTAAAATGTTCCTAAGCCCCGCCAAAGTTCCACCAGCCCTTTCCTTCCACTGAAAGCAACTGCAATACGCCCATATACTAAAGAGACTGCCCATAATATTTGTTTTTTCATCTGTTACTACCTTTATCAGTTACCCAGTCTTACTTTTTTTATCCGGTATTGTCCAGTTTTTAGCACTCCTCCCTTCCCTTTCTCAAGCACATACATGATACGAGTTCTTGCTGTGGGATGGGGCATGGACTGCCAAAAGCATCTTCTCACGAACTAAATTCTATCATAGTTATAGCACTAATGAAATGACTTGTCTAAGCAGAAAAATGTCTGAACAAGACATTTTGTAAGTTCTGAACAACAGCTGCTAATTAGATTGAGACTAGCTGTGCTGTTCAGACTGATCTTGCCTAACAGCCACATGATGTGGTTCAATCAGTTGTTTCTTTTCTCACTGCCGTTTTATCGTTCCCAGCATTTCTCTGGCTTGTCTGTGTAGCTGGGGTGGATACAGCAGAAGAGAAGATATGGAGACGCCAGCAGATCTGGTCAGTAGACCCTTAATATGCTGGCTCTTGGGCTTAGTCTTTTTATTTCTCCTCACGCATTGATGAAAGATCATTCTTCCCTTGTTAATGAAAAAATTTCAAAGTAAAGACATTACTGTTACAGATGAGGTGACAGCCAGCCTGCTATGCAGTATTGTTTCACGCACAAATCCAAAGGTAGCATTCCACCTGGTTAATACAGAAACGGTAACATAATAATTGAAGGTCAGAAGGGACTCTAGGTCCATCAAGTCTTCCCCCCAGCCCCACCCTTAAGAGCAGGTTCTCATTAGAAGATGTCTCTCCCCACATACAACTTGCCTTTCCTGAAGCCACAGTGCTACATAGTTTTAATTATTTTCACAACTATTTTCTTACAAAACAGTAGTAATTTTACTCTCTAAGCCCAGCAGCCAAAACACCCGATTTCCTGAGTCACAGACCCCCCATTGTATCAGGTTTATGATCTCAGTAAAGGGCAGGTGTGGAGGCGTGCTCAAGGACTATAATGTGACAGTGTTGAAAGTTTTGTTTTTTTTTTTACTTTTCAGTACCGAGTTTCACACATTCCAGCCACTGCTTCGACTAACAAGCACCTGGTTGGTTGGTGATGGCGGAATTTGTGAGCTTCGATACTGAATTAAAAAACTAAACACTGCCCCATTACAGTCTGAGGAGCGCGTGCCCCCATGCTCGCCCTTTACTAGTGTAATAAAACATGCTAGCACAGGGAGCGTGTCTTCAACACAGGAAGTTGGGACGTTTTGGCTGCTGGGCATAGAGAGTAAAATGACAAGTGTTTTTAAGAAGATAGCTGTGGAAATTAAAACTATGCGGCACAAAGTGGCTTTGAGGAAAGGTAAGCTGCTGTATGTGTTTTTTTTTGGGGGGGGGCAGCTTCTGCTGAGAACCTGCTCTTTAAGCAGGGACCAACAAGTATTCTGTGTAAATATGTACCAACTGATAAAGATTGGACACCCAGCTTGCTCTGTGGCGCCTAGCGAAGGGGTTCGTTTGACACACTGGTGACCCGGGTTTGTGCACCAAGCCTGTGTACAAGGAGCAGAGACCGGCAGGGAGGGGATCCAGTGCATCCATTGGACGCTTTCCTCCTGGGGGGTGAGGTGGACAGGGCCTCTGCAACTACTGGCAGATTGGAGACGAGCTAGGGGGATGTGTAGCCTCGACATGTCCCTGCTGCAGGTCACCGTTCCCATAAGGCCCACTCAGGGTGGAGTGGGCGGGCCGAGAAAAGTGGAAAATGCCCCCTGGCCCGACTGGATGATGGCCACTGGGTCCCGACATACCACAAAATCGGAATAGCCCGTGCTGACCCCCGCTGATCCCAGGGCTAATATAGTTGTGCCTCTGGCACTTCTCCCCAGAGGGGACCCACTCACCTGGAGAAGGGTTATGTCGGGTCACCCTGGGGATCGATTGGTGGTTGCAGGGGGCAGCAGGACAGCGATCGGCAGAGGAGGGTGGCTGTGGGACCCAGGTGGCCTGAAGGAGTGGCCGGCCGGGGTGAGTGGGAGGAGCATAAAAAAAAAAAAGGATTAAGCACCCACCCTACAAAAGGGTCTCCATTCAATATTCATAACTTTTTACCTCCACGCCCTGATAATTGTGGTGTCTTAGCTTGCACTTTCAACTGCCTACATGTATTTTGTTGTATTGAGAAGGCCTGAACTGCAAGCAATACTCCTGGTTGAGCCTGGAAAGTAGCAGGATTGCTTCCCCTGCTCTGCTGGTATCCCCCTCTTTGACCCCCAGCATTCTTTCAGCCTTCTTGACAGCAGATAGTTACAGACTGCTTCACATGCCTTAGCCCGTTGTATATTATACACTCACCATTGCTCCGTATACTCCTCTCTCTCCTTCCCTTCCCTTCCCTTCCCTTCCCTTGAAGCTAGATGCCTCACTCATTGTGCCTCCTTTATCTCAAAATTCTGGCTGTCCTCTCTCCCCTCTTACCTTACCTCTCTCCTCACCTTTCCTCCACCTTCCTCTTACTCCCTTTGCAACTCTAGCTCTCAATTCCTTCACGTAAATCCCTCACTAGCCAGGTAGCTTTCTCCTGCCGCTTTCCCAAACTTTGGAACTCTCTCCCCTAACCATTCATTTCTCCTCTTTGTACTGCTTTCTCTCCTCTCTTCTCCACGGCTTTACAGCTCACTCCTGCCGTTGCACCTGATTAATCTGCCTCTTCACTTCCTATTACACCCCTCCCTCTTTCTCCTTCCCTCGTCCCCTGTCTCTCTTTTGTGTAAACCCCTCCTTCTAGGAATGTGGATATGATGTACAGTTCTACACTTCTGGCAGTTTTCCTTCCCTTTAATTCCTGCTGGAACACCTTCAAGCTGGCTCCTCCCACCCAACCGTGTGGTAACTCCCTTGGCACCGCCACGTGACGTCAGATCTTCCTTTCCACTAGAAGGAGAAGGTTCCCTCTTTATCGCTCTGCGTTGAGTAGGCCCTTTACTTTCAAAACTTGTGTTTTGACTAAAGTCTTAAAGTGATTTTCAAATTTGTTTGAAACCCTCATCATGGCCGATTTGAAGTCAGCACCTGGTTTCAAAATGTGCAACTGTGAGCAGAAGATGTCCCGGACGGACCTGCACACCTTGTGCGTCTACTACCTAAGCCACGAACATGATCAACAGGCTTGAGGCCTATGACGCACTTTGCATACTAGTACCTTGGAGGACTGGCATGCTCAACTCATTCTCGGGCGAACAAATAAACAGGACCCACCCATTTATTCAAAAGATGCCCGTTGGTTGGTTTCTGTGACTGCGGGGTCTGCAGAACAACCTGTGGCTCAAGCCGAAGAGCATGCTTCTTCAGCTTCAGCTTTTGTGCTGCTTTCCTTTGACATCACCTTTATGAGGGTATTTAGGGATTTTTCCAGTCCCTTCCCACCTTTGGGCAGGACCCCTCTAAGGGCATGAAATCCTCCAAATCATCTAAAAAAGGAGACTAGGAAAAAGTCTCATCGATGAGTGTGGGATCGCAAGCGCTCTTGGCCCTTGGATTCCCGCACTTCCATGGAGGTTTTAACTACGGTCGATCCTTTGGTCCAGCCAGTCGGCTGAGATGCCTGTCAACCACCCCGTCGATATTTTTCGAGTCTGTCAATGCGGTGTCACAGGACAAGGTGCATACCTCGCTTTCTAAGACTCTGTCCTGCCTGTTACCTCTCAGGGAGTGTTGGACCAGCATGCTGATCTGGTCCCTAACCCTTGGGATCTTGTTGCCTTGGAGGATCCTTGGCTTTCGCCACTTCTCTCCCTTTCTCGACATCGGATTCCCTGAAGGTTGCGGTCGAGATCCCATAGTCTGGAGTCAAGCAGCCCTCACTGACATCGGCATTCTCACTCTTGACACTCAGGCATGCAGTGCCACCTCTATTCTTCCTCTTCTTCCTTCTCAGGTGAGGAGAAGCTCCAACACAAAATGTGCCAGTGCTACTAAGATTTAATATGGCAGCAGCTCATATTTTCTGGGGTTAAGCCGATTCAGGCCCCCACCCCAGTTCTTCCATGGCTCCAGCCACTGAGACCCCAGCCTGCTCCAGCTCGGCCGTGTCTGGCTCTGCTTATCCTGGCCTCTCCACCCATCCAGATGGAGCCACATCCTAAGCAGCTGAAGGAAGGTCCCCCTCCTAAGGATGCCCGTACCACTCCCAGGCTTCCATGTTGGCTGTTGGTCACCATTACGCCAGATAGATCCTGTAGCATCAGCAGGGACTCAGGCAGTCTACTGCTTTTAGGTGAATCCTCATTGTTTGAGGACTCCTCCTTGCATTCCTGTCCATTTGACACCGTGTCGGGGAGGATTTGTCTACACAGCATGGTCCCCCCTCCTTTGGTGCTTGCTCAGTTTGATTTCAGAATCTACTGGGATCCAGATGAAGCCTGTTGAAAAAATGGGCCAAGTATCCCTTGACTGAAATTCTCAACGGGGGTAACTCCCCTGGGGGTGGCCTTCCTGGTTGCCGAGGCAATTCTTGGCCTCGCTCTGGAGCTTTGACAGCACCCTGCATCATGCCTTGCACCATCAGCCTTTTATGGCCCAAAAGTATGTGGTCCCTACGCGTTCCCTTTCAGATTTCACTGAGCATCCCTCGGCCAAGGGGCTGGTGGCACACTCTGTCTTTCGGCATACTGGCAACGTTGAGGACGTGGACAGGCCTCCTGACAAAGAATCCAAGAAATTGGATCACATGGCCAAAAAGGTCTATGCGGTCTCTTCTCTAAGCCTTCGGCAGGTGAGTTTGGCTGTACTGATGGCTCTTTTCGCTCATGCCCTTCTGGGTGCTCTTGATGAGTTGCTTCTTCAGCTCCTGGCTCACTTACAGATGACAGTCAAGCAGGTCCAGGACCAGGGCCGAACAGTGGCAAAACAGAAGCTCCAGATGGCCATGGACATCAGAGATTTCTGCGCCTGGTCCATGGCCGCTGTGGTGGCCATGCACCGCAGGACTTGGCTGTGAATTTCTACCTTTATGGCAGATATACAGCATAAATTGGCAGACATTCCCTTTCTGGGCAAAGACCTGTTTGAGCCGGGGGTGGAAGGATGCCTCACTAGAACTGAGAAGTCCAGTGCCACCCTGGACTCTGTCACCTCCACCCAGAGGGATCGCAAGGGCTCCAAGCTCCAGAGGAAGAAGCCCTTTTGGCCCCTCTCTGCCCCTGCAGCCAAGCCATCCCAGCCCCCAGCTGGGCAGCAGGCACAGGCTTGGCATCCTTGACTGAAGTCGGTTGCTTTGGTCATCCGCAAACCAGGTGGTCAAGGTCCTGCTGCTTCCTCAGCTGGTCCGTCCTCATCCTCCTCCTCCAAGCCTGCCCAGTGATGGGATGGGGGGCGTCTCCCCCATGCCCATCCTGTCTCCCCAGGTCCTCCCGTGGGAGACCGGCTCCACCACTTCCTTTCCATCTGGTCCGCTGTCATGAATGTGGTTGCCCTGCACTGTACTGCTTGCACCTTGTTGCTGTCTTTCCTCAGGTGTGGACTCCAGTACCTTTGCAGTATCCAGATGCAGTCGTGCTAGTGATCACTTCCCAGCCTCGGCTGCTTATCCCCCTCCCTATGCATCTCAGCTTTCTGAGTGCCATATCTACAGCTGTGTTACAGTGTGTTGCTGTTTCCAGCTCTCCAACATGACTCTTATTTAGGTACTTTTCTTTTGTGCTGCTTTCCAGTACTGCCCCTCCCCATTTCATATTTCACTCTTGGGTTTCGTTTCCTAGTGTGCATCACCTGGCAGTTTTATGTGGTGGATGCATTATAACAGAAGATGGTGTTTTACTTGCATAGATGGAGACTGAAGAATTATTACACTGGAGAAGCAAATCATTGGCAAAGTGATAAACCAATAAGGGTTTGAGGATGGAGACCTGTGGGGCACCTCTTGTAACAGGCAGTTGCACTGAACAGGCACTTTACACATCTTGGCTTCACTTTTTGGCTAACAGTTTGACGTTTTTCTTGGCAGAACATTGTGATTGTATACCGTGAGAACTTTAGAATACCACTAAGCTGTATAAATGTCCAATACATTACCAATGAAAAAGAGTGATATATAGTGTTGTAAAGGATGGAACAGTAAAAGCTAGCAATCAAACTTGTAACTAGAACATAAGAAAAACTATGGTGTGGTCACACAATTAATCATAAACTTGAGGTATTATTAAAGCACTGCCTCAATCACCATAAATGCAAAAAACCTCAGAAATAAAGAACTTGGCTAACAGTGATTTATTACTGGTCTCCTGAATGAGTTGGACAGGGCAGCTGTTAAGACGTTCTGCTAGAGCCAACCTCCTTTCATCATAGATGTCATGTCCACCCCTAGATCTGTACACCAGTTTCTTCAAGTTAGCGCAGTCAGTTGTCTGACCCGGATTTCTCCCTTTTCCAGTTGGTGAGAGTACATGACTCTGCACTTAGTAGGACTATATAAAGAAGTTGCCCTAGGACCTTCTTTCAGGGTAGAAAGCTGTTCTAAGCCCCCCCGTAAGAGTTGGATATATAACGTGCTACTAAGAATGCATTCATTATCATCCCCAAACTGTTCCAACTTGGGACAGGGAAAACATCTTGTGAAGCAGAGTTCCAATATCACCTTTACACTTGGGGCATGTACTGTACCATTATATAATGGTGACATGTTTTGCATTTGAGCTGGAGTATAATATGCTTGGTACATTGTAAAATACACCTCAACTGCATTTGGTCCCTGAGGTTGCCCTCACATCAGTTAACTGCTCGACTATCTAGCCCAGTAGCCTTCCATTTCCTGAGGAGCAGAGGGTGATCCACTATATTAGCCGCGTTTGATCGAATGACAGAGATGGCCCCAGTGTATTGATCCTGGTCCATGATTAGGAGGATGCCATTCATCGCCTGAAGGAGGGCTGTTGTGCTTCATGAAAACCAGAAAGCACAGGACTCCATGGGAACTGCTCTCTGAAGTACTCTGAGATTCAGTCGTGTATTAATTTTTCCAAGCAACTGGGCAGCACAGCCAAGATTGAGGTTGAACTGTGATTATTAGGGCTACGTCTCTTGAGGAAATGACGTAACTCTAGCCTATTTCCATACAGCTGGAAGTTTTCATTTTTGGGCTTGAAATGGATGGTTGAAGAGCTTGGTAACAGGGGTGGCAATAAATGGGGCAGCTGTGAGCAGTTAGGGCTCTCATTTGTCAGAACCAGCACTCAATCCAGTGAACGAGTCACAGTACCTTAAGCACCTCGTTGAACTGTCTGAACAGCCCGCTGGTTGGGGCGTACAGGTGTAAGACAGAGGTGTGGACAGTTAGTGTGGGACCTCTGTGGGTAAACTGGTTACCAGCATTCACTATGGTAATTTTATGCCAATGAAGCCCTTTCATCTGATTGCATTTTTATCTGTTTTTGCTGTATGGATCAGGCAGCAGTTTAAAAAAATTGCAACAAAGTTGATGCCGGAGGCAGTCAGCATTGGCTGCTAATCTGGTGATGTTTATATTGTTTCATCCCTGCGTAATTGGTGCAGTTCAGTATATTTTTACAGATAGACTGACGCCACTCATAACGAACCATTTTTAACTTTGGGAATATTCAGTTTTTTATTACTTAAGACAGTTGCATAAAAACAGGCTTTCCCCCCTCCTTATACTTAATCTGTTCCTGTTTCTTTTACTTTTCTGAAGTCGTAATCCTTTGCTTGTAATGTCAGAATCATTTGTGCCAGCTCTGTGGTGCTGAGCGATAGGGACTTGCTCTGGCATGCCGGTGATATGAGTTCATGCCCCATACCTGCACTGTTGGGAACAGAGGCTGGCAGGTAAGGTTTTGGGCGGGGAGGACAGGGTTAGCACACTGCTTAAGCGGCGCTTCTGGTGGTGGGAGTGCCTTTGACATTCAGGGTGACCATGTGCTGTCAGGTTCTCCCCCACAGTTAGTCGGGTGCGCCAGACTTTGGGTAGGCGGGGAGAAAAAAATGGAGGAAACGTCACACCTGATGACTGCCTTCCCTGATCCCCCTGCCCCATGCCAGTGGATCCTCAGGTGCATCACTTGAAGGGCTCCTCCAGCCAGCATCCCCGCAAGTCTGGTCCTTTTCTGGCTGGACAGGGAAACCATCAGCTGAGACATGCTGGCAACAATGCTGGCAGAGCTAAACACTGAAAATAAAGCCCCTCCAAGCAGAAACATATTTACTCCAACACCAACTGATGTTAAGGTAAGTCACCACCAATTTACTGTGACCGCAGACCAAACATTTGTCAACAAGTGTAGCACATACAGAGCAATAGAGGATACCCTTCCAAGTCCTAGCAGCTTTGTCTCTCCCTTGGACTTCCTCCATAGAATTAATTGGAGTCTGAATAAATATTTTTCTGCCCAGAGTGCTCTCTTTTCAATGTGTTGGTCTGTTACTTGGGAGTTAGCGGCTCAGTTTTAAGCACCCACTGCAGCACTGTGCACACCGGAACTGTTTGAGTCAACAATGGTGGCAGTCTGGCATAGGAAGCACTCTTCTGGAGCCAGAGGAAGGCCCCAGCAGGGACACAGTGGTCCCTGGGATGCAAAGTGGACTGGAGGTTTGGAGAGGATCCGTTGTAGTGAGGGGTGAGTCTGGTAGGTGGAGGGAGGGAGGTATTGAGAGGCCAAAAAGAGATGGGTGCTAGTGGGCATGTGAGTACTAAACAGAACAGGCAAAAAAGAAAAAAACAAAAAAAAACACATTTCCATGGCACCAGATTGATGTCATAAACTGAGGATCTTGACATCACACAGTGAATAACCAATATGAACAGATTAAATCTCCTGACAAAAAGATCCCACTTCAATAAAAACTTCTTGCTTAATAACAAATGGAAGGTGCTGAAATTAAAATGGGAGCGGGGGGGGTGGGATTTTGTGTAATTTAGTTATGTTGATACCACCCGGGAGTTTTTGGCTGGAAACCAACCAGTTATTTAACTCTGTTTTTGATTCCACTTGGGCTCTACTGTGCACCCAGTGGGAACTACCAGGTTCTTTGAATGTGTGGCAGTGCATGGCGGTCCTGGTGCAGGCTGCAGGATCCTCCTTATTTACCACCCTTCAGGGGCAGGGGGAAAGTTCCTGCAGGAGGTGGTGGATCTCATCGTCGGGGAGGTGTTGGAGACCCTCAGCTGTTTGGTACTGGGGGACTTCAGTGCCTGGGCCGATGATGAGTCCTCCAGATGATGTCATCTCTGTGCCTGACACAAGAGGTTACTTCCATGACCCATGACGGCGGCCACATGTTGGACCTGGTGTTCTCACTGGGGCTTGAGGTATGTAACCTCAAGCTTGATCAAGTCATTTGGTCTGATCATTGGACTGTGAGGTTCTCGTTCGGGGCCCACCCCTCCTCTGTTGAGATGGTCAGCTACTGCACTTTGAGGGGAATATCCCCAGAGGGATTTCTGGTGATGGCTGATCTATCTAGCGTAGATGCTGCATGTGCGAATGGCATGAGTGCGGCGGTTGCCACCTATAATAAAGTGATGTCCGTGGCACTCAACGCACTCGCACTGGTCCATGTATGACTCCGATCTTCTCACTTGAGGTCTCCCTGGTTCGATGGAGAGCTCAAGGCGATGAAGATTAGGGGTTGGAAATTAGAGCATTGCTGGTGGAGGACTGGGCTGGAGGAGGACAAACTGGCCCTGCGTACCCTCTATGGTGACTTCCAGGGGGCAATCAACTGTAAGAAGGCAGAGTTCCTGTCCAGGGAGATTGCTGCTGGGAAGAACTGGCCAGCTGTACTTTTTCGGACTGTGGACAGGCTATTATATTCGGTCTGTCTGCAGCCAAAAAAGTGTTTTTCTGTCACTTTGTGTGATGAGTTTGCTTGGTTCTTGACTGACAGAGTGTCCTCTATCCAGCAGGAAATCCCACCATTTAGTCATTGTACGATGCAATGATTGCCTTGGAAGTAGCAGAGGCATTCTGCCTGTCTGCGGTGGGAGTTTAAACCAGTGGAGGTGGCTGAGGTCATTTAAGTTTTCTCGAAGCTGAAGCACACATACTGTGAACTGGACCCGGTGCCAACATGTTTCTTAATGGGATGTGTTGATTCTGTTGGCTCGGTGTTCGCCTTGATTGTCTGATGATCGTTGTCAGAGGGGGTCTTCCCGGATTCCTTGAAAAAGGCTCTGACGAGGCCTCTTCTGAAGAAACCATCTCTTGACTTGGACATCTCTGTGAATCATCGATGCATTTCCAACCTTCTATTTTTGGGAAAGGTTATTGAGAAGATTGTGGCGCAACAGCTTGAGGAGCACCTTGTGATCTTTGATATCCATGAGTCATTCCAGTCTGGTTGGAGTTAGGCATAGCACGGAAGTAGCATTAGTTCGGGTGCACAATGATCCCTTTAGGGCGAGAGATAGAGGAGACGGGTCAGTTCTTGTTCTCATCTATCTTTCCTCAGCTTTTGACACTGTTGATCACTTTGTGCTACTTGATCGTCTCAGAGAGTACTGTGGGCTTGCTGGCACTGTCATCCACTGATTTGAGTCCTATCTCGCTGACAGGAAGCAACGGGTAGTGATGTGGAATTTCTCCTCCTCTCCGAAGCTCTTGTCATGCAGAGTACCTCAGGGATCGATCCTGTTGTCAGTGTTGCTTGCAGTGTGTATGCGCCCCCTGGGTGAGCTCATTAAGAAGTACAGTGTGGGTTTTCACTGCTATGCAGATGATACTGAATAGCATTTGTCCTTTGCCCCTGGAACATCGGACGCTGTAAATGTGCTTAACACCTGCCTGGCCGAGATTAGTGACTGGATGTCCTCCATCTGGTTGCGACTGAACCCCGAAAAAATGAAGGTTCTGGTAGTAGACTGAAGGTGTGATAGGAATGCTTCCGGTGTGGCAACTGGACATTTCCTGAGGCCAACACTGTTGATGGCTTCCTCTAGGGTGCAAGAGGTTGGTGTGCTCCTGGACGATGGACTGACATTTGAATCTCAGGTGTCATCAGTTGTCCAAAGTGGTTTTTACCACTTGAGGAATATTGCCAGGATCAAACCTCTAATTCTGCCTGAGAACCTGCCCACTGTAGTCCATGCCTTTGTAACTTCCAGGCTTGATTACTGTAACACCCTTTACGTCGGGGTCTTGGGAGGTACCCTGCACCGGCTGCAGCTGGTGCAGAATGCAGCTGCCAGGTTGCTGAAAGGCCTTTGGAGGTTCTGTCATGTAAGTCTGGTGTTGTGTGAACTGCACGGACTGCCGGTCAGTGAAAGATTATCTTCAAGGTGGGTTTACTCACCTTTAAGGCCCTACATGGACTAGGCCCTGGCTATCTGTCTGATCTAACACCTGCTGCCCAAGTCTGTTCCCTCTGCTCCTCTTCAGGGACCTCCTGGCGATTCCCAGGATGAGACTTAAAACCGCCAGTGACAGGGCTTTTAGCTTTGCTGGCTCCATCCTGTGGAATTCGCTTCTTCCAGCCATCGGGGTGGCCCCTTTAGTCAAGGTGTTTAAGGGCCACCTTAAGACTTCTCTTTTTATTGGCATTCCCAGACAGTTATTTAAATATGAGATAAATCTGCTGATCTGTATTAATTTGCTCTTGTAGCTGTTTGAGTGTGTACTGCGTTTGTAGTATGTTTTTACTCCCTTTTATTATTTTAGGTAAGGCACCCAGAGCTTTCGGGAATGGGTGCCAAAGAAATGAGCTTTGCCTTGCCTTAAAAACAATGCATGCTACTATATGTGCACAAAGCACCATACCTCTCAGCAGTCCCTGATTACGAGGGACATCCCTCATTTTACCCCTCAAAACT
Source organism: Neoceratodus forsteri (assembly GCA_016271365.2). Classification (NCBI taxonomy): domain Eukaryota; kingdom Metazoa; phylum Chordata; order Ceratodontiformes; family Ceratodontidae; genus Neoceratodus; species Neoceratodus forsteri. Next base: position 1,474,616,785 of record CM028131.1, read on the forward strand.
ACTGTGTCCCTCATCCATCACTCATGGAAAAGGTGCTGCTCATGCTTAGAGTGTGCCCTAAATTCAGACTTTAAAATGGAAATTCATAATATTCTGTGATGCAAAATCAAAAATAAACATTGTACAAGTAAACACAATGGTTTTCACAGTATTCTGAGTGTGAATTTCCGTGTTTGAGGGTGTGTCCGTCATTATGAGGATCAGTGTCCCTCATTTTGAGTGTCCGTGTCACTCATTTCAGTGACAAAAGGTTGGTATGCACAGCACAACCTTTGGTAGCCTGTTGCCCTCGTAGCTGAGTACAGTAACTCATGTTCTGAAATGCTTAGTTGCTCTCTCCTGGTTCACAGTTCATTACTTCAACCACTGCTTGTCAAAGCAGGCTGTACTGCCGCAGAGTAAGGAACAAATGAAATATAGATTCAAACAAGTGGATTTAGCCCATCTAGTCTGTCTGTCTGCAGTACTTATCAGTGGTTGTAACCCTGAATTCCCCTAGAATGTTTTTGGAACATAAATACAGGTTATGAATACTAGGATTCTAACCCAGAGTTGTTTACCACCTGAATGCATCACCAGTTATTCTGCTTACTTGGGCGTTTCATCCTTTTGTTCTGCTGCCTGGGCACATCATGGATGCCCACACCTGGTGGGGAATGAAAAACGGATGGTTATTTTCAACCTGGGTGACAGCGCTGACTACTGGAACATTTTAAAATGCATTATGCTTAACCGCTACATTGCTGTGATGAACAGGTGGCAGTAATCTTCCTCGTATTTTGCATTATGTTATGATTTGCTCAAGCTTCACGCTGCTGCATTATGGCCATCAAGCAAAGAACCTGGAAGATTACTGCCTCACCCTCCATTCGTCACAGTTGGGACACAGTTATCATCTGTATTACTCATGTAGTCTTCTCACTGGATTCTAAAGGTTCTGACCATTGAGCTATCTATTACTACCTCTGGAAAACTATTTCAGGTTGTCACTACTCTGGGGGTGGCGTTTCTCCTATGCTCGTTCACTCCTGAGCTGCTCACCCATGTTATTTGTACAGTGTCTCTTGGATTCAAGCCCAAGCACTTCATTCATTCCTTATCTTTAGTTGCCCTATACACCACTATTATATCACCTCTCATTCTTCACCTCTCAAGCAACACCAAGTCCAGCTCTGTCAGACAGTACTCATATTCCTTATGCTACAATCCCCTCACCTTCCTGGTTGCTTGTTTTTTCCAAACTCCCTCTACCCATTTGATATCCCCGTTATAGTACGGTGCCAAAAAACTGGGTGCAGCACTCCCAAACAAGGCCTCACCAAAGACCTATAAAGTGACATCAGAACTCCTCTTTCCGTACTTGCAAAATTCCTCTTGATGCAGCCACAAATTTGGTTACATTTCTCATACTATATAACTATTCAAAAGTAGAAGTTGCCCACCGGCTCTGGTTGCGTTGGGCTAAAACTTCAATCAGTGCAACCAAAGGAAGCTCCCAACTTACCCCCAAAGGCTAGTCTTAAGAGGGAAAAGAAAGTAGTTTGTAAGACAAAAAAATATATACTTTTATAATGTATGGGGGCCCTTATTACTAACTGAAATCAAGCAGATTACAACCTTGTTGTGCCATCGTTATGATATCGCTCTGTTATTAACCCTTCTTGAGTATGTCATATCAATGGTATAACAAAATGAAATGCTCACAACATTCAGTGTTCCGCTTTGAGAAAAATGTTTAAAATGTTGGCATTAAATCAAATGATTTGTGCCAGGCTGTACCAGTGAATAATGTTGTGAAGAACACACAATAAACATGGGTAGGGACTCTTCCTGCAAGATTTACGACTGCTTAAGGTAAAAATTACTCAGAAAAGTAATTGTCTGCAGTTACACAACCTTGGTAGCCCATACACCATAAAGTATAATGTATGTTCTTTGATTAATAACTGCACTGAAAACACTTCTCGAGTTTACCATGACATCTGAAAACCTCTTGAGCTAAGCTCTCAAGGTTTACAGTGATGTCATGGCAGCCTCCCAAAGTGTTTACAGCATGATTAACGAAAGATCATACATTATCCTATATATTTAATATACCTACACACACAGAAACGTATAAATATGCTGAGTAGGTGTATGAGCTCCTGATACAGCTCCAGAGGCGGGAGTGAAATGATGTCGGGCTTCTATCTAATGGACTGTGGGTGTGGCACCTACTCAGCATATTTATATGTTTCTTTGCATGTAGGTATATTAAATAAAAGTATTTTTGGTTTTCTAAAAACATGGATATGTTGTTCATCCACACTCTCTGGCAGGTATCCTTGCCGCTTTAATTCTTGCCGGAAGGTCTTCAAACTGGCTCCTCCCACCCACCCGGGTGGTAAAACTCTCGGCTTCACCCCATGACGCCAGATCTTCCTTACCGCTTGGAAGCTCAGGTTCCCTCCTTAGCACTCTGCATTTTAGACTGGATCCTAATTCTTGGTTCGTCCGAAATTGGTTTTGAAGTTTTCTAAACTTGGTCTTCATCTTCCCCGCGGCTCGTGGACACATCTGTTCCTGGCTTTGGAGGTGCCCTTGCGGAACGAAAATGTCCAGGACAGGTCCGCACTCACGTCGTCTACTTGAGGCCTAGATCATGACCGCGAAACTGCGGTTGTGCCGTTCTTTCTCGGCCAATGTTCTGGATAATCGCTGCCGTTTGAGCGTGGGTGCCCAGAAACATTTTCCACGGTAAAATCAAAGAGGCTCGTTGGGCGGTGTCCGGCTGGCTGGCGGCTGAGCAGCTCGAGCAGATGATCGCCCTCGAGGAGGAGGCGGCCCAGGCCGCATCTTCTTCCTCCTCGGCCGCGGCATTTATCCCACTCTCTCTGAGTTCCTCGTATACAGCTTAGTTCAAGGAGCTTTGCCAGTCCCTTTCCACGAAAGGAGAGGGTCCTTCGGGACATTCTTCTCGGCCCAAGAAAAGGGAATCGAAAGGTAAGTCCCATCGTCAGCGTTCGTGAGAGTGGGAGAGGTCCCCCTCCCTGGGCAGCCGACCGTCTACTTTGGTTGCGGCTGAGGCCGCTGGCTTCACGGTGCCCACGTCAGGCCAGTCTGCCGAGACTGCCGTCGACGAAGTCGAGATTTTTCTCGATCCGTTAGACGGGCTGTCGACTGGAGAAGCCGACAACCCTACTTCACCGGTTCCCTGGTGGATACGAGATCTGCCTGCTCGCCGGGACTGCAGTCCCGGTTAAAGTTCGAGCCGAGGGAAGGCGGGTATCCCGCCCTTCCCAGACCCACCCTCTGTCCCCAAGGGTCTTGGTCTCGGTCTCGGAGCTCTTCGGTCAGGCGTTCCCGCCCGACATCGGCAATCTCGGTCTGGGTGCTCGAAGTAAGCGGCGACGCCGTTCTTCCTCGTCCTCCTCCTCGGGTGAGGAGAGGCTACAGCGCAAGTTGCGCCGGCGCTACGAGGATCTTATGTGGCAGCAGTTGCTGTTATCCGGGCCTAAGCCGACCCTGGCCAAGACCCCGGCCATCAAGTGGCTGTCGCCTGAACGGCCGAAGCAACCACTCGTTCCAGTCGAGTTGCCCGCTCCAGGGCCAGTTGCTAAGCTGAAACCAGCTGGTCCACCGATTGTGGTGGAACCTCCGCCTCCACAACCAAAGTCGGGGGCACCGACCAAGAATTCTCGGTCGGTTCATGGCCTGCCCCACAGGTTGTTGGTCACCCTCACTCCCAACCGTCCTCGGCAGGTGGAGGGTGGCTCAGGGCCGAGGCAGCTCCTCGCAGACTCTTTGGAATCCAACAACGATTCCTCCCTGTTCTCCAGTCAGTGCGATCTGGAGTCCTCCGGGGGCCAGTCAGTGGACGATAGCCCATTGTCCTTCTTGGGTCTGCTTCGACTCATCTCGGAGTCCACGGGATGCAGCTGGAACCCGTGTTCAAGCGGACCAAGTATCCCCTGACGGAGATTCTGGACCGAGGGGATTCTCCCACAGAGGCATTTCCGGTGGCTGAGGCCATTGTCGGCCCAGCCTTGGAGCTTTGGCAGTGGCTTGCTTCCTGTCCTGCGCCCTCTGCCAGGATGGCCAGGAAGTATGCGGTCCCTACCGACTCTTTGCCCGGTTTCTCGGAACACCCCTCTGCTGAGGGGTTAGTCACAACAGCATTTTCCGGCGTTCCGGTAACGCTCGGGATGTGGACAAGCCCCCCGACAAAGAGTCCAAAAAGCTGGACTTTGCCGGGCACAAGGTGTACGCTGCGTCCTCCCTTGGCCTCCGACAGGCCAGCTCGACCGTGCTGATGGCACACTTCTCCCACACCCTCATGGGCTCCCTGGATGAGGTTGTTCCTCACCTCCCACCTGACCTGCAGACCACGGTCCACCAGGTGCAGTACCAGGGTAGGGCGGTGGCGAAGCAGCAGCTCCAGACTGCTCTGGACATAGGTGATTCCTGTGCCAGGTCAGTAGCGGCTGCGGTGGCCATGCGACGCAGGGCATGGCTGAGGATATCCACCTTCACGGCAGATACCCAGCACAAGTTGGCGGGCGTCTCCTTCTTGGGACTGACCTCTTTGGCCCTGGGTGGAGGAACACCTCCAGCGGATAGAAGTCAATGCCACTCTGGACTCGGTCACCTCCCAGAGAGACAAAAGGCCGCCGTCAGCAGCAGAAGTCCTTCGTCCTTCGGTCCCTGCTTCTCGACCGGCCCAGCAGCACCAGCAACAGGGCCAGCAGGCTCGCGCTTGGCGTCCCAAGCCCAAGCCGACTGCTTCCTCCAACAGGAAGCAAGGAGGTAAAGGCCTGGGAGGTCCCTCGGCCGGTTCTTCCTCCAAGCCTGCCCAGTGACGGGTTGAGGGGTGCCACCCCCAACCTCGTCACTCCCCCCTGGGTTCCCCCGTGGGGCCGGCTCCGCCACTTCCTTTCTGCCTGGTTCGCTATCACCACAGACCGCTGGGTGTTGGAGGTGGTAGGAAAGGGCCTGCCTCTGAAGTTTGAGCAGGTCCCACCCTTTCGAGCCGTCGCCCCTCAAGGGGCCACGGGGTCCTCAGCCTCGCTGTCGGCCCGCCGGGCTGATATTGCCCTGATCCTCAAAAAAGAGGTAATCAGGAAGGTGGCGGATCCTCCTCCAGACCCATGGTTTGTGTCCAGGTACTTCCTGGTCCCAAAACGGATGGGGGGCTGGCGCCCCATTCTCGACCTGCACAACCTGAACAAGTTCCTAAGGTCTCGGACCTTCAGGATGGTCACTCTGGCTCAGATAATCCCATCCTTGGAACAAGGCATGTGGTTCTGCTCCCTGGACCTCCAGGACGCGTTCTTTCACGTCCCAATCCGTCCGTCCCATCAGAGGTTCCTCCACTTGAGAGCGGAGGGATCCCTTTACAGTTCGGGCCATGCCCTTTGGCCTCTCTAGCTCCCAGGGTCTTCACCAAATGCATGGCAGTGGTGACAGCATTCCTACGGCACGAGGGTCCGGGTGCCTACCACCTGGACGATTGGCTGATAGCAGCCTCCAGACTGGGCCGAGGCGGTCAGAGATCTGGCCCTCAGGTTTGCTCTCAGGTTGGCCTCCTCATCAACGAGGCCAAGTCTGAACTCGTGCCAAAGCAGGTGATTCTGTTCATCGGGGCAGAGCTCGATTCTCTGCGAGCCAGAGCACGGCTCCGGCGGACAGGGCCGAGGTTCTTTCCTCCTTTGCCCAGTCATTTCTGGTTGGGCAATTGCGCCCTGCCCGGGACTTCCTGCACCTCCTGGGCCTCATGGCGGCCTGCACCAGCGTGGTCCATTGGGCCCATTGGTACATGCGTCCCCTTCAGTGGGGACTGGCCAGTCAATGGTCACAATGTCGCGATCCGTTGGACGGCCTGTGACAGTGACCCAGGAGATGTGGGCGCTCTCCAATGGTGGATCGTTCCAGCACATCTGCAGGAGGGTATCCGTTAAGTCCGCCCCAACCGATGGTCTCTCTCTCTCTCTCGACCGGCGCATCTCTGATGGGTTGGGGTGCCCATCTGGGGAACACCGAGCGCATGGCCTCTGGTCCCCTCGGGAGTCCCGATGCCACATCAACCTGCTGGAGCTCGGCGGTCCGTCTAGCTCTCACCGCCTTCGCTCCATTTCTACGGGGTCAAGTGGTTCAGGTCCAGATGGACAACACCACGACCATGTATCTGAACCGCCAGGGCGGGGCCGCTCCATGGTCCCTAGTGCGCAGCCTGGAGGTGGATCTCCTAGCCATTCACGTGGCAGGAGCCTCCAACACCCTGGCCGATGCCCTAAGCCAGATAGGAGCTGCGTCTCACGAGTGGTCTCTCCTGCCGGAGGTAGTACAAGATCTCTTTTCCCACTGGGACATGCCTCAGGTGGACCTGTTTGCCTCCAGGGAGAATGCGAAGCTGAGTCTGTTCCATGCCGCCCCCTCACAGGGGCTCGCTGCAGGGGGATGCCTTCTCGAGGCCGTGGACCCTGGGCCTCTTCTCGCCTTTCCCCATTTCCTTGATCCACAAGGTGCTTCTCAAAGGCGAGGAGGGACAAGGCGCAGGTGATTCTGGTAGCCTCAGACTGGCCCGCCAGTTGCTGGTATCAGATCTCCTCAGCCTCAGCTCCAGGCTCGAGGTGGCTTCCAGCCCACCCAGACCTGATCTCAATCAGGGAAGGTATTCATTCGGACCTTCAATCCCTGCACCCTGTGACCCTGGTTCCTGGCTGGCTAAGTTCCAGGCTTGGGTTTTCGATGGGGTCCTCAACGTCGTTGGGCGTCCCGTAAGTCGACCAGGAAATGCTATGCCTTCAAATGGAAAAGGTTTTCCATTTGGTGCCAGGAAGGGCTTGGACCCTTCCGACTGCCTATGGCAAGCATTCTGGACTACCTGTGGTCCTTTCTCAGCAAGGGCTTGGTCAGCGACCCTTAAGGTGCACCTGGCATCTCCTTACCCGGGCGCGGCGGGAAGCAGTCGGTGGCGATAGGAGAAGGTGGTGGGTGCTTTTCAAAGGCCTTGATCACATATCCCTCCGTCGAGAACCTCCACCTCCATGGATCTATTGCTGGTATTGGCCAAGCTCATGGGCAAGCCATTGAACCAATGCACAGGTGTAATCTTTACACCTGTCGTGGAAGACCGCCTTCTTGGTGGCTATCACATCAGCCAGAAGGATGGGAGAGCTCCAGGCGCTTTCCATCGAGCCTCCCTTCCTGGTCTTCCACAGGTACAAGGTTGTCCTGCGCCCCCACTCAAAATTCCTTCCAAAGGTGGTGTCGGAGTTTCACCTTAACCAGGTGTCGAGACTGCCAGTGTTCTACCCCAGTCACACCTCGGAGGCTGAATATAGGCTCCATACTTTGGACCCTAGAAGAGCGCTCGCTTATTATAAGGAGAGGACGGCTGAATTTCGGGGAGAGGTTCGCCAGCTGTTTGTCACCTACGCTGAAGCCGCACCTGGCAGACCTGCAGCAAAGCGGACGATAGGCAGGTGGATCACCTCCTGCATAGAGCTCTGCTACAGGTTGGCGGGCATGGAGCCTCCCAGAGGGATAAGAGCTCATTCTACCCGCCATACCGCTGCATCGGTAGCTGCTTCCAGGGACGTCCCTATCCAGGATATCTGCAGGGCTGCTACCTGGAAGTTGGCACATACCTTTATCACCCACTACCACATAGGCCTCGAGTCACGCCCGGGATGCTGGTTTTGGGGCCTCGGTTCTCAGTCTCTTTCCCAAGTAAGTATAGGGGTGCGCCTTGCCTCCCTCCTCCCGGAGAACTGCTAGAGTCTGCCAGAGAGAGTGGATGAACAACGTATCCATGTCCCTAGAAATACAGGTTACTCACCTGTAACAGGAGTTCTAGGAATGGTATATGTTGTTCATCCACACGACCCACCCGACCTCCCCGGCTTCGACGCACAACCTGAGCTTCCAGCGGGCCAGATCAGGCATCATGGGGCGGAGCCGAGAGTTTTACTACCCGGGTGGGTGCGAGGAGCCAGCTTGAAGACCTTCCGGCAAGAATTAAAGCGGCAAGGATACCTGCCAGAGAGTGTGGATGAACAACATATACCATTCCTAGAACTCCTGTTACAGGTGAGTAACCTGTATTTCTTGCACACTGCTGTTTTGTGTCTCTTAAGACTAGTCATTGGGGTGAGTTGTGAGGCTTTCTATGTTTGCACTTTTACTATATCCCCTGAACTGTTTCCTAGTGGTAAGAACTGCGGTTACACTTCACGTGTCAGTTAACTGCAGTGTAGCTACAGGGTAACTGCACCGTATCTGCATTTCAGTTGCAATGTAGCTGCATGCAGCAAACATGTAACTACAGGATAATTACCCTGTTGCATGTAATTGATGAATAGTTACATTGAAACCGATGCAAAACTGCTTTTAATTCTGTTGCAGTTGTGAGCTTGGCACTTTGCTGAAATCCCCCCACATGCTGTCTGCAGCTGCAGCATTTTGGTACACTTAAAGTTCAATGAGATGACCTCCCTTCTGGACCCTGGCTGAAGAGGAATCCAGCTACGATTAGTAACAAGTTTCCCACCAAGCTTCCTTTAGGATGTGAAATATACTGCATATAGTGTATGGGAGAGTGGTGTTGTGTATGGAATTCGATGAATTCCCAGCATTGTTGTACCACTGTAGTGATGTCAAGAGGCTGTTGTACCCCGTTTGAGTATGTCACTATGATGGTACAACAACTTTGAACGTCTTCACGCATGCTCAGTGAAGTGGCTGCAGGGGTGGGGAAGTGAGCGGTGCTGGAAAAAGATGCTACAGCCTGCGCCAAAGTAAGGCATTTATTTTTTAGTAATGGTGGAATAGTTTTCGGACTAAAGAGCATAATTATGAATGTTCATACACTGTAAAATATGGTGTATGTGGCAATCATACACAACAATGTTAGTTTTTAATCTTTAGATTTCCGTGGCAATAAAACCTCTTTTGTTACCACAGAAACCTCTCAATTGGGGGGAAAAAAAAACAGCCTTGTTGTGTATGATTGCCCAATGTAATCCTCTGTATTGTAGGTGGGATTTGAACCAGCACCTTCCAAGGTTGTGACCATACCTCTCAACCTTTTGTCGCTGAAATGAGGAACATGGAGGGGGTGTGGCTAGCTGCCGACAGACAAAGACGTCTTTAACAGGAACTCCGATCTACAGGCTTAATTTCTGTACTTGTACAACAGTTAAACTTAACTTTGAGTACTCTACAAGATTGATTCTGGCTCTCCAGTTACTCGTTATACGGAAAATACAATCAAAGTACAAAAAACGGTAATCTTATTAACCTTATCCGAGGCAACATGAGGAAGCCTAAGAACCAAGCAACAACAGGGCCCAACACATGTCTCGAGATACGAACCCTCGAGCGGCAGTCCTGAAGCGGTAAAGGACCTAGAAGCCTTCGTCAAAGTACTAGACAAGAAGGTGGACGGTTTTACCTCCCAGGTCACCATAGTGGAAACTAAACTAGAAGGATTAACAACACAAAATAACTTATCACACTCGATGGCTGAAAAGGCAGTTACAGCTACTGCAGGTTTAGTGAATGAAAACCGTCTACTGCGCCGATTAGAAAACTTGGAGAATGGTGCTTGTTTAGCCAATGTGCGGAAATTGGGGGTCCCAGAGACTTCTGAAGGATCAAACCTAATAGAATATTTGACAACTCTGGTGCAGACTACCCTAGCCATCTCAGTGGATGGAGCGATCATACAGGCTTACCGAATCACCCCACGGCGCAGACCCCTGCAGGAAGGGACACCACGAACCATCCTGATGATCACGGCAGGTCCGACCACTAAAGAACTAATCCTGCAGACAGCCAAAGAGAGGACAGCTTCACCTACCAGATGGCTCCAGGATCTATTTCTTTCCGACCTCTTCTTTGCTCGCACCAGAGAAGAAAGGCATTTGATGGGGTGAGATCTGAGCTGCGTCAATTGGAAATCGCGAATGCACTTTTGTATCCCGTGAAACTCCGTATACAGTATGCAGGTAAAATGTTCATCTTTAACGATCCCTCAGAAGCAGGGAAGAGACTTGAGAAAATCAAATTGGACTTTGCTACCCGGAACGAATCTGAAGATTCAGAGGCTGACGGGGACTAAGAGTGCCTTAACTGTTCAATAATTACGGGCCATTTGCCTATATGAGGCCCATCAAAGTTAATAAGATGCTCGCTGAGTTTAAAGTTTATTTTTAGAAGTTGTGTAGGGCAGGGCTATATAGTCTATAACCCTCAATTATTTCTTTGTTCTCAGCATGTATTTACGTTTTTGAGAAAGAATAGTAATAATACTATTTGCAATTACTGTGTAAGGAGCAAATGTGTAATTGGACGTCTCCATTACTATCTTTTGGAAAATTATTGTTTTTACGGGGACTTATGATATGCCATTAAGACAGCATCAAGAGTGTTTTACTCAGGGACTTTTCAGGAACAGATTTTTAGTTATAAAGTCCATGGTCATGGTGAAGAAGCTTTCACTTTAGAATATATGTGCTTACAAAAGCAAGCACAAATCTATGTCTGCTAACCCTCCTATGATGCAACAAAGGGTGATATGCATATAAATCCTCGGTAGAAGACATGTATCTTGTAACTTGCTAGAGCATGGAACCAAGTTTCAATATATTGTATATGTATTATGATATCAGCAATAAATAAAAAGTTTAAAAAAAAAATGAAATGAGGGACATGGACATTTTTGGACACTCAGAATGAGGGACACAGACCCTCGGAATGAGGGACACATCCTCAAACATGGAGATACAAGCTCAGAACACTGAAAACCATAGTGTTTACGTGTACAACGTTTAGTTTGGATTTAGTATTTTAGAATATTAAGTGTTTCTGCTTTAAAGTCTAAATTTACAGCACATTCTCTGTGTAGGCAGCACCTTTTTCATGAGGGACAAAGCAATTTTAAGGAGCAAAATGAGGGATGTCCCTTGTAATGAGGGACACTTGAGAGGTATGATTGTGACTAAAGCAATTGTGTGAGTAACAGTGTTATAGTACAGTGGGAACTGTCTTACTATTAAACCAACAAATATCTTGTGCACTTCAGTAACTGCTGTGCAGGCATTCTGTTGCAAATTAAATAAAGGGGCTTTGTGTAGCAAAGAGCTCTGTTACATTAGTTATTTTATTCTTGGCAGTCTGTGAAAGAAACCGCCCAAGAAACAGTTAACAAAAAAAAAAGTACAGAGGGAGTAATATGCTGTTGATCAGTTTCTTGATCCCACCCATTGATAAGGAGGAAATGCTACCTTAGCCATTAACGAAAGGGGTTGTGTAATGGATAAAGGTTCATTTCCCAGGGTAGTAAGAGGACTGTTTTGCTTTTTTTGGTTTTTAAACAAAAGGCCACTCAGGGAATAAAGTAGACTCGTTTGTCAGAAGACTGTTTCACAATTAGAAGCCAAGGTAAGAGACTTTTGGTGTTCAGTTCACAGTACCTGCTTACGGCGCTTAAGGTGTACCTGCATGTTTTCTCACTGGGGAAGAAATAACGTGCTTTGGCACTCTGCTCCTGAGTCACAGAGAAACGCAGCTAGTTATGTAAAGATTGCCACAGTAATGAGCACAAATGGTAGCAGTACTAATCCGATGGACCCTCCGTGCTGATCCTTTAAGAGCTTAAATTGGAATGCAAACCGGAGCTCTTTAGAAGACTGTTAGTGGGACACTGTCCCGTTTTCCTTGGCTCTCTGTAAAGAAAATGTAATCCTCAGGTTCTAAGTCACTTTGAAACCAGACTGCTGGGGCTGAGAAGCTGGATCTGCAGAACTCTGACATGGTAGGGAAGAGCATTCTCACTATGAAAACCCTGTTCAGATTCTGCACAGCTGGGTGGAATCACGTGAACATTTGGTCTGGCAAAACCCAAACCACATAGTTGAAACTGCTTACCAAGGAATTGCATCTTATTAAGGAGGCACTGGGTGTTGCATTTGTAGAGACTGACCATTTTGTGGAAAGTTTAGAAAAATGGTAATTATCTGGGGGCCTGAGGTTTGAGTATAGTGGTGAAAAATGTATCCAGTTTGTTTGTAAATTCAGTAACCCACCCTCAAGATTGTTAGTCACACTTAGCTATGCGATTGACAGGGCAGGGAAGGAACTAGCTACAACATGTTTTTTGTCTTTTTATGCAAATGATAACTTGAATAAAAGGTTTAGTCAATTTACTCAATTAAGATTTTTTTTTTCTTCTAAACATTCACACTGAGAGCTCTGTTTTTGGCTGTAGGTGCATTATTTGAAGCCCTCCAGTGGAACCTGGGGTGGCCCCTTCTTTCTCCAAATATCTTGTGTTTGCTGAAGAGACGGTTGCTTTTATTTTTTTTTAAATATATAAAGATACAGTTCATAAGTGTGTGAAACATAGGTATACAGGATGGGGGGGTGCCCCCATGCCTCCAACATTTTGGAAAACTTTTAAAAATATATTGGGGGCGGGAACGTATTCTGGGGTGGAGGTATTACCAGTAACTTTGTCAGTAGGAAGGAGATGCTTTCCATTTAAATCATGTAGCACTGGCTCTCTTGCCTCCTTCCCTGTTAATTTAATGAGGGAAAGTAAACATTGCAGCAGTCAATTGTGAAAGCGATTGAAATGCTCTTTCAAGTGAGATATAGGGCTTGCGTATAGATGTCGGGAGTCCTGAGATATGAATGTCTAAATCTGTGAATGGAATCAAGGCAGGAGCCTGTTGAAGCCTCTAGTGATATAATGTTGTGGTGGTCTCTCTCCTTATACCTTTGTGAGTATGCACTTCCTTTTTGATAAAGAGTCACTGACATGGTGCAGGCATGCAACTCGTGTCGAGGAGTTAATTTAGACCAGTTTTGAATGTTATTGTGAGTGATTAAAAGTACTACTTAAATTTTAATGCCTGGCTCGTAACTTCCGTGTATGAGCCGAGGGCCAAACATCGCTGCAGCCCTGCCCCAAGACAAGCTTTTTGTTGATGCAAGGTAGGGAATGAGGCTGCAGGCACTCTGTATAAAGATTAGTGGGATCGAGGGAGGGGCGGTCTAAACATACATGTAGGATCTTTGCTTGCAGTTAAACATGTATGGAGCTAATTATAGTGGAGCAGTAGCACCACTGTTGTTAGGGTTGGACAGAGATTTCTACTGTATGTTGAACCTCAGATTTTGCACTTTAATATCTTTGCAACCATTCAGCGGATTTGCATGAACTTTTGCATAGACGGTCTCGGGGGGGGGCTCTTGATTGCCAAGTTTCATTCCAGTCAGATGTGCAGATTCTGAGATGCTGAAACTAATGACCTGTTAGTTTGACCTCAGTGGTAGGGAAAATTATGGAATCACTTCTGAAAGAAAGAACAGTTGAGTACCTAGAGGCTAGTGGGGCATAGGACCCAAGGCAGCATGGATTCACAGGGGGAAGGTCATGTCATATGAATCTAATAGATTTCTTTGACTGGGTGACCAAAGTAGTAGACCACGGAGGGGCTGTGGACATGGTCTACCTAGACTTTAGCAGAGGCATTTGACACAGTCCACACAAAGATTAAGAAATTAGCCAGCCTAGGAGTGGGTCCCAGGGTGGTAGCCTGGGTAAAAAATTGGCTGGACAACAGGACACAGAGGGTAATAGTAGACGGAGTCCACTCTGAAGAAAGAGGGGTTACTAGCAGGGTACTGCATGGTTCAGTACTGGGTCCAGTCCTTTTTATTGTCTTTATAAGTGACATTGCGGAGGGACTGGAAGGAAAAGTATGCCTCTTTGCAGATGACACAAAGATCTGCAACAGGGTTGATACACAAGGGGGGTGTGTAAAGGATGAGAAGAAACTTGGCAAGGTTGGAGGAATGGTCAGAAGTATGGCAGCTTAGATTCAATGCAAAGAAGTACAAAGTAATGCACCTGGAAATAAAACCCAAGGGAAGGTACACAATTGAGAGGCGGGGTGCTAACAACAACAAAATGGAAAGGGACCTGAGGGTAGTCATATCAGATGACCTAAAGGCAACAAGCAACATGAGAAGGCAGTAAGGAGGGCTGGGGGATACTGGGATGTTTAGGAAAAGGCATCACAAGTAGAAACAGGAAGTTGTTATCCCTCTGTACAGACAGTTGGTGAGACCCCATCTGGAGTACTACGTGCAGTACTGGGGACCCCATTTCCATGAGGACATAGACAGGATGGAGGCAGTCCAGAGGAGAGCAACTAAAATGGTACAGGGTCTGTGCCAGAAGCCATATGAAGAGACTAAAAGGAGCTTAATATGTATACCATCAAGGAAAGGAGGAGAGGTGGGGACATGATAAAACTTTCAAGTACCTCATGGGAATCAACAAAGTCCAGGAGCATCTTTCAGAAAGAGATGTGCAAGAACAAGGGGCACAATTTGAAGATAGAGGGGCAGCGCAAGGGTAACATGAGGAAGTATTTTTCCAGGAGGGTGGGTGGAAACATGGAGCGGTCTTCCTGAGGAGGTTGTGGGGTCAAAAACAGTGGGGAATTCAAGAATGCATCGGACAGACACAAGGCAATTCTGGTGGGGGGGGGGGTCAGACGAAGTAGAATGTTGGTTAACTATGATCTGCAGCTTATCCAATAGGGAAATTGGCAGACTGGGTGGGTCAAGCGGTCCTTATCTGCTGTCAAAGTCTATGTTTCTGATAGCAAAAAAATTTTTAAAACATGCCCAGACAGTTTTGAATTTTGGCCTGAGATTTTCAGGGTAGAAAGGGCTTGCCCCACAGATGTACCTTTCGCTGGTTTCTTGAAAAAATATTAATGCATTCCAAAGTTATTAACTTTTGAAATTTCAGCTCTAAGCATGCTCAGTACAGTCTTTTGGATAGCTGCTTGGAGCAAAAAAAAAATTGGACCAATACGAAAAGGTTCCTTTTTCGTATGGTGCATTCCTTTTTCATGAGGAAAAATTCTTTTTTTGTATGGCCACAATCTTGTTTCTGTTTAAAAAAAAAAAAAAAAAAATTTGAAAACTAGGGCTGTGCGAACCTCTAAATGTTCTACCTTGCGAACTTTACGATTTGAATCCAAAAAAGTTCTACCTAGTTCTGCCTGGTTTTACCAAGTAGAACTGGTAGAACCAGGTTCTACCTTTTTCAGGGCACACAAGTCCCCCCACGCCGATAACCAATGGCTGGCCAGTCTATAATTAAAATCCCTGGTGTTTATTGGGCCCCCAATAGCTAATAATCACCAGCCCCATGTATAATTAAATTCCCTGGTGTCTAGAGGACCGCCCACCCCGCCGATAGCCAGACCCGATCGCATAAAACATGTGACCACTCATCAGTTTGTTTTCCCAGTGTTCTATTGCTATTAGTGTTTCAAATGTTCTCACACTGCTACAGTGTTATAATGCTAGTTTCCTCAAAATTCAACTTCTTCAGTCACTCTCCTTGAATATGAAATTCCCTGGTATCTAGTCCCTCCCCAATAGCCAATCACTGACCTATTGTATAATTAAATTCTCTGGTGTCTAGTCCCCCCACCGATTGCCAACCTGATGTACAATTAATTCCCTGGTGTCTAGTGGTCTCCCCACCCCAGCCCCAAGTGGGCGACCGGCACAGCCCCGTCTCCACCACAATGTCTGCCGACTGAGCTGTCAATAAATGAGCACCTACTTGTACAAGCATGTACTCATTCTTTGACAGGCCACCAGTTGTGCCCATTCTTTGAGCTCTGTCAGGGGCACAGACAGGAGCAGAGGGTTCTCCGGTGGGGAGGCAGGAGATGAGGCGGGCTCCACAATGCCCTTCGCTTCATCCTGTCCCCAGCCGTCCACGAGACAGTCACTCTGTCTTGTCTGTGCCCGGACAGAGCTCAAAAGCTCAGTGAATGGTTGTGAGCTGGCAATGAATGAGTGTGTGTTTGTACAAATGCGCTCATTCATTCATTGACAACTCAGTCGGGAGGCCAGCATGGTGGAGAGGGAGGGCTGTGCTGGTCACCGCTTGGGGTGGGGGCACTAGACACCAGGGAATATAATTGTACGCCGGCTGCATATTGGGGGCCACGACACCAGAGAATTTAATTATACACTGGGCCGGGCATGACTTACTATGGGGTGAGCAAACCAAAATTAGTGAAAACAAGAAAAGTTTGTGGGTGTTCTCGACCCATCGAACAACAGGGGTTTGACTTTTTTTGTATTAAGGTTGAACCGAACTTGCAACCCTAGTCAAAACCCACAAAACTGACATGCTGCACACACACCAACACATGCATCTTGCTCATCGGGATCCCGTTAGGTGGGTTCCAAACTTAGTTTGTGGATAAATGACCCAGAAATGTCTTTTTTACATTTAAAAATCTGTTCCTTCAGCCGATTTTCTTTTTTCCTATACTTTTTTCATTCGTATGAAAAAAGAATTCCCTAATATGAAAAAATAATTTGGATTTCGTTTTTTTTCTTATGAAGACATCCTTTTTGTATGCTTTTCGTTCAGTACAAAGAGTGCCTTCATACAAAAAAATTTTGGACTTTTTTTTTTTTATGGGGGTTGTGGAGCCCGAGCAAGGTGGTGGCAGATTGATAGAGCTCTGCTTACCACGCTGATATAATCTTAAAAATAAACATTCAGTAAAAACAACTAAATCTTTTTTGTGAGAAACCTGAAGTTAATATTGAGTTAAGCAGCATGGGCAACCCTCGGAAAGATAAGGCATCGGGAGAGGGTGCAAAACTGAAGAAAACTTACAGAGCTTCCAACACGAGAGCAGTACAAGGCCGCCACCCAGAACAGAAGAAGGGAGTGAGAGAGGAAGCTCTGGTAACACTAGAAGCTAAACTCAACTGGCTCCTTTCATCTGTGTCCGACCTCTTGACCAAATTCGACTCCCTAACTAACCAGGTGACAACAGTAGAAACTTCAGTGGAATTGGCCACAATAGCGTCGAAAGAGGCTTCCAAAAGAGCAGATGCTGCGATGGGAGCCATCTCATCTGTTATAAAAGAGAACACCCATCTCAGGACAATAATTTAGACCTTGGAAAATCAAGCAAGGGCCCATAATTTGAGACTCTTGGGGCTACCGGGGTGGTGTGAGTCGGACCACCTAATAATGTTTCTCCAAGACTGGATAGTACTACAGTTGGGGGAAGAAGCATTTCAAACAATACAGAAATTTCTGAAGGCTTACCGGATCACACCAGAGAACGTCTGGATAACCCCGAAGTCCCACGCACAGTATTGATTGTAGATGGGAGTCGGCTCGAGGAACTATCTTCTGACACTAGTAAGGAGGAAGAAATCATTGCTGTATGATGGTCAGCAAATACAAATGTATCCCGATCTTTCCTATGCCACCTGGAAAAAATGGAAGAAGTTTAATGGAGTTCGAGCCCTGCTACGGGAGATTGCGGTAACACATAACATGGTCTTCCCAGCTCGTATTCAGATTGTGCACTGTGGCAAAATTTTCATTTTCACAGATCTGGAAGAAGCCAAGAAGTGGTGTCAGCACAATGCCCCAACTCGATCCCGAGAACAAGACGAAGAGGACCTTTCTTTTGATGAGGACATTCCTTGATTTTTGATTTGTGGTACCTTTTATTGCTAAAATTGTTTATCTCTGAGTTTTTTTTGGGGGTGGAGCAGCTGATTTCTTTAAAGCATGCTCAGTTTAACGTTCACCCATGATTGCCTGTTTTCATGGTGTTACAAAAATAAGATATAGGGATTTTATGGGCAAAGACGTTTTTTTTTTTTTTTTCTCTCTCACCCAGATTAGCCTTTCAATACTGATTATGTAATCTATCAAGTTCTGCTGTGTATTGGTGCCTTGTTTGGTTATGGGTTGAAGTGGATGTTATATGGGTTCTAGTTAATCTCTTGCTAACTAATTTTAAGAGTGGTAGCATTTCTCTTTTCTGCCTCATATTTACGGAATGCACTTTTAAGTGCACATTTTTCGCTATGGCATGGTGGAATTTTCACCCACACTGAGTGGGTTTGATACTGGACTTTACAAACTTTGTAACTCTCTCGAGTTTTAAACCATGCAGCTTATGGACTCCTTACAGTTAATTGATTAAAATTAGCAAAATATACTGTTGGTTTTCCCCTGATATGATGTATCTTTAAACATTTAATTGATCAATTGGTTATATTAAGAGGAGTGGCGCCCTCTCGGTGTGAATATACATATGTAAAATTAAATGTCAGAAAGTAATTTTATGTTTGATTTTACAAAATAATAAACGTAAAGTTAAAAAAAGGGCTTGTTTTTTATTCCCACATTTGAACTTCAACATGCCATAACTCCCTCATTATTTGGACTTAAGGGACAGTCTATATATCAAAACAGCGGTATTAATGAGTACTACAAGATTAATGCATATTCCTTCCAAACAATTTGGGTCCAACATAAAATTCCATTAAAAAAAAAAAAAAGAAAATGTCCATAGGACAAGGCATAACTCCCTCAATATTTGGACTTAAGGGACAATCTATGTATCGAAACACAGGTCTATATGAGTATTGCAAGAATAACACGTATCCCCCCTTCCCCATCATTTACGGGCAATATTAAAAAAAAAAAAAGTAAATTCAAATTCCCATAGGATAACACTGGATATTCAGCAAGTCATAACTCCTAAATATTTGGACTTAAGGGATAATCCATATATATCATAACAAAGGTCATATTGAGTAGTACAAGAATAACACATATGAACCCCATTAACACTTAGGGGCAATATACAAACAGCATAAAATATAAACCATAAAAATGCAAATTCCGTAGGAAAACATTGGAACTTTAACAAGACTTACAATGAAGAAATAAATAACTGTTTTGCCAGACATGGAAGTGCAGGGCATATGGATCTATGGTGGGATGGAGCACAGGGCCCAGGGGCCCTGACGATCCCATAGGCAAATATGAGGGTATGGTTATACTATCTCAAAAGTAAGGACATTCATTGCAAAAAACTTAATTGATGCACTAGTTGGGTTGAACTGAAAAAAGTAGGAAGTGTGGCATTAGGGTTTCCCAACCTAATGCCATCGTCTCCGTGGGTGACAACAGATAAAACATTACTATTTGACCTCACCTGTGTCTTTGCAAATTGGGTGTGGGGTGTGCCTGGGGTTGTCAACCCTAACATCACCCCATTCTCATATATGCACTTGGGCTCAACCTCAATTCACCTCTCTCTCCAGCACTTCTATGCGCAACCCTCTTGTGTTGCTGACAACTAACAGGCCCCTGTTGGGCACAGTTATTTATTCTGTTCCTGTACGTATCTGACTGTTTTTACTTATTCCAGTTTTAGTTTTCACTGTAATTTTTGCATTCCTTTGTTTAAAGACCACATTTACCTAAATGTTCTAATTCTAATTCTATTGCCTTGTTTGTCTCAATCCTCTGTATAATCACCTACTTGTTCTAAATGTACTAACCTGGAACCTATGTAAAGAGCTCTGAGCTCAAATGGTTAATCTGAGATCTGAAATAAATATGTAATACACATGTCCGCTTATTTACTGATGGAATGGGGTGAGTGATAAGGTTGCTAACCCAGAGGCACACCCCACACCTGATTTGCGAAGATGCAGGAGAGGTCAAATTGTAATGTTTTTCCTGTTGCTGCCTGTAGGGTGGGGTGGGGCATTAGGGTTGGGAACCCTAACACCACATTTCCCTACTTTTGTCAGTTTAACCCTAACTAGTGCATTAGCAAAGTTTTTGCAATGAATATATAATGTATATTATCACATACTTGTATAATTGCAAGCAAAGATACTATATGTATGTTTAGACAGCCCTGATTTCACTGTTATTTATGTAGAGTACCTGCAGCCCCAATCCCTACCTCGCGTCAATAAAAGGTTTTGTAGCAGGCGGGCTGCAATGCTACTGGCCTCTCGGCTCGTACACAGGCGTTATGAGTGGTGCATTAAAATGTAAGTAGTACTTTTAATCACTCACAAAAGAATTAAAGAATGGGCTAAATCAACTCCTTGGGAAGGCAGCTCCTTGGTATGAGTTGCATGCCCGAGATTTCATATCATGTTAGCTGCTCTTTAATCTTATTGATATATATTGTAGGGGAACGGTCAGCGCCCTGTAGTTAAGGTTCAACAGTCACTTCTATGTTAAACTCAAAATTTTGCACTTTAATTTAAACTTCGCAACCATTCGATTGATTCGTATGAAATTTTGAGTGCACCATCAGGGACTATAGATCTATGCATGTTGCAAGTTTTGTTTTGCTTGGATGTGTGGGTGCAGCAATCAGAGTGTACAAAAATATGAAAATTACCATTTTTGTGTAAATTCTTTGTCGTGCCATTTCTCAGAAACTGTGGAGTCGTGGTCTGAAATTTGCAGGTTTTACAGATTGTGGTTCACAGATGTGTCTTTTGAAGGTTTGGTGAAAAAATATTAATCCATTAAAAGTTATTTAAAGTTTCAATGTTTCCATTATTTCCTATGGAAAAATTAGATATGCTGTGCAAAACATACTGACATACTAAAAACGGCAGCAGAGTAGGCCACGTGGTCTATTGAGTCTTCTTGAGTCAGCACCTTGAACAGGTACCTTTGCCAACTGTTTTGTTGCCACAAAAGCAGTATTTGCCTCAGGGAGGCAGTATAGCGCAGTGGTTTGAGGCTCTGAGCTGCAAACCTGGAGACCTGGATTTGAATTCCATAGCCCCTACTTGCATACTGTGTGACCCTGAGCAAGTCACTTAACTTCTCTGTGTTCCCAGGTTGCTCCTGTAAACAAGCTTTCAGCTTAGTTTGTCTCTCCTGGTTAAACAATTGGAAGAAAAAAAATTTATTATGCTAAATGCAGACTGTAGTGTCGAGAGTCCACCATCTTGTTTTCAGTTAGCGAGCAAACAAATTTAAATAAAAAAAATACTGATAGATGGTAAACACCAACAGCTGTGTTTACCTAATCAAACCAAAGGAATCTGATTCTGGGGTCAGTGTGCCAAAATGGGCAGAAACATGTTTATATTCTCTGCCAAGAGTTTACTGCCACAAATTGTGGCACTAGTTTCTTGAAATGGGGGGGTTGCCACAAATTGTGGCAAAAGGACTTAGTGTTTCACAAAACACCATTCCTTTTATCATAGTTTGCGGCACAACTTTTTTATCTGTCTCACTTCAGTCCATCTGAGGCATTGATCAACCGTGCCCCCACAACAAGAGGAATCTGGGGCTCATAGCACGTCATTTCCCAAGAAGCAAAGGAGGACATGGTGGAGTTATGGGGGGTATAGCTCCCATATTAGAGCACAGTCAACGAGTTAAATGGTAATTTTGTCCAAGACCTCAGAGAGGGGCTTTTTTTTTTGGGGGGGGGGAGGTGCGATCTTCAGAAATTGGCTGATGATCATATTGAGTGAGGTTTATTCAAAGTTGTCCCTGTCTCCTCTGGCTGCGTGTGTTTGGGATGCGGCAGTGGGCCAGATTGATGCATTGGGGTTATAATGAGAGCAATAGGGGCCCAAACTGAGCTAAAACATGCACGACAAACACTGGGACAGAAGTGGGCAGGGTTGGTGCTTGGGGGCCGGATTGAGAGTAATACTATAGGGGCCCAAACTGAAGTGAAACAAATACACAGTGGGGGCATTTTCCAACCCTTACACACCACCCCCACCATTCACACACCAGACGTACAGTGTTCTAAGCTAGATGTATTGAGCATCTCTATTTGAGCGACTCAGTAAAACCGCTCGGAACAAGAGTGAGTGTGAAATAACGCCGAGCTGCAATGCAGAGCAAGCGTAGCAGTAAGCTGCACTCGCTCGAAGAGGATATTGTGCTTTGTTTGGCCTAGCCCTGTCTAGCTGACTGTTTGGCTGCGGAGCTCAAGGAACAGGTTTGGGTCCTGGTGTGGAAGAAGATATTTTTTTGTCCTCAGGTTTTCCATTATCTTTCTAAGTCCGCCCCCCTGGTGTTTAGAATCTTTGTTGGGTCTATTAGTGGGACTTTTATGCGACCATCGCTGTTCACAGCGGTCACTCTTATGTTGCTCGCTGTGGTGTTTTCAGGCAGTTTTGTAGTTGCTGTTATTGGTAGTTGACTAAAAAAACTCGCCCATATCACATTAAACCCTTACACCAACAGGCATCGATGGTGTGCCTTGGGGTCGTTAGCCCTAATACTCATCCCATTTTCCTATATTGCACCCATCTCAGCTTATTTACTTATGGAATGGGGTGAGTGTTAGGGTTGACGACCTCAAGGCACACCCCGACGCCTGTTGGTGCGTGGAGGGTAGATGTGTTAGGTTGGAAACCCTAACATCACATTTCCCTACTGTGTGTTTGTTTTGTATAGATTTGTCTAAATAAATATACTTTGTAATTACAACCACTGTGTTCATACCTTATATGCTGTTGTGTTCATTTTTGTTTTAGCAGTCACTCATGATGTTGTTTCCTCTTGTCCCACTGCATCGTCATGGACTAGACTGTATTGGGGATGTTCCCAAGTCCATAAAAGATGCAGTGGAAGTTGATTAAGGAATGTAAACACATTCATTTTTGTGTAGGTATCACCAGTATGCTTGGCAGTCTGTTTTCACTTTTAAAGAGCAGCTGACACAATTTTGGCTCTGGGCAGGCAACCCATAACATGGAGTTGGCTATCCTAAGAGCTATCCTAGCTATATAGCCCCATACATATATACCTGCCAGCAAAGATAATCTAGGTACAATTAGGTGGGCCCCCTCCCCGATTCCATTACACTGTCCGTAGAGCGCCTGCACCCTGTTCCCTACTTTACGTCATAATTATGTTGTTTCTAGGGGTAGGGCTGCAGCGCTTGGTGGCTGTTCGGCTTGTACACGGAAGTTATGAGCCGGGTGTTATGGAGATAATTTTTTTAATACAGCACCAAAAAAGTCCAAATATACCTAAGATAGCTCTTAGGGCAGGCAACTCCATTGTGTGGCTTGCCTGCCAGAATATGTCAGCTGCTCTTTTTGTAAACTGAGGGCTAAAATAGCAGAAAACACCGTCTTTGATGAGCCGTGATACTGGGCATGCGCTTGTGCGCTATGCATGGCGCGTGCCAATGCTGACTCCATCTGAACCAGAGAAGCACTTCCCGAGTTCAGCTATCTTTCCACTACCAAAAACAACATTTCGCTGAACTTAGGTTGGAAACATTAGTGTGACTGCAGCATAAACGGCCACAAGTACAGGCTGGGAAAAGCCTGCTACAATGTTGTGGCTGGTGGGCGCCGTTAAGATGGCCAAGTAAAACGGCATCGAACGCCTGCACCACTACACGATCCCAATGAAAGAGGGATTGCATTCATATTGAAATGCAACCTGCAAACGGCAAAATTGTGGCATTCAGACATGCACAGCGGCAACGATCTCGCTGCTGTGCACCACCAGTAATGTCACAGCTCTGACCATGTGAATGGGCTATTATCTAGTGGTGGTGTCAACACGTCTCAGTTTTAAGCCTTCTCCCCCCTCTGGGTTAAAATGCCCTGGGGTTCAACTTCCACCTCAGATCTTATTTCTTTTATAAATTTAATTAATAAAAATTACAGACAACATGCTCTGAGTTCAGTTTCTAAATCAGTGTTTGGGTTTATGTTGAAGTTGAATTGGAAGTATGGGATTTGTCAGGATTAAAGATTACCACAGTTTTAAGAATTGACAGCAAGAGACAAAACAAGGGTGGGACCAAGGTAAAATAACATAGTATTGCCCTTACTTTGAACCCTGTACTACTGAGTTTCCTAGAGATGTATCAAACAGGATCTGTGAGTAGTGGGTGGGGGAGGGATCAAATGCCTAGAAACAGCTTCCAGCTAGACTGGAACCTGTTCAGAACCTGAATGAGTTCTAGTCTAGCTGTGAACACTTTATCATGCTTTACAAGGAAATACACCACAGGAAACACTATCTGCTCTGTTAAAACCATGGCATTTTGAAGTGAAAACAAAATGAAAAACTTGAAACTACATGTGTTTCATATACTAAATCACTGTCTGTTGAGGCTCTCACAGAGCACACAGCTCTTGATTTAACGTCCCTCTACGTGATTTCACTCTGGAATGGCATCAGTGTACTTGTTTCACTAGGGAGTGGCAGCCCAGTCCCTGATATCACTGGGGAGTCACAGACCAGTCCCTGATATCACCGTGGAGTCTCATCCCAGTCCCAAGTTGCACTAGGGAGTTGCAGCCCAGTCCCTGATATCACCGTGGAGTTGCATCCCAGCCTCAAGTTGCACTAGGGAGTTGCAGACCAGTCCCTGATATCACCGTGGAATCGGATCCCAGTCCCGAGTTGCACTAGGGAGTTGCAGCCCAGTCCCTGATATCACCGTGGAGTCGCATCCCAGCCTCGAGTTGCACTAGGGAGTTGCAGGCCAGTCCCTGATATCACCATGGAGTCTGATCCCAGTCCCGAGTTGCACTAGGGAGTTGCAGACCAGTCCCTTATATCACCGTGGAGTCACATCCCAGTCCCGAGTTGCACTAGGGAGTTGCAGACCAGTCCCTGATATCACCGTGGAGTCGCATCCCAGTCCTGAGTTGCACTAGAGAGTTGCAGACGAGTCCCTGATATCACCGTGGAGTCACATGCCAGTCCCGTGTTGCACTAGGGAGTTGCAGACCAGTCCCTGATATCACTGTGGAGTCGTAGCCCAGTCCTGAATTGCACTAGGGAGTTGCAGACCAGTCCCTGATATCACTGTGGAGTCGCAGCCCAGTCCCTTATATCACCATGGAGTCGCATGCCAGTCCTGATTCACACTAGGGAGATGCAGACCAGTCCCTGATATCACCATGGAATCGCATCCCAGTCCCGAGTTGCACTAGGGAGTTGCAGACCAGTCCATGCTATCACTGTGGAGTCGCAGCCCTGATTGAACTGGAGAATCGCAGCCCAGTCTCTGACTGCACTGGGGATTTGCATCACAGTTCCTGATTTTGCTGGGAGTCGCAGCCCAGTCCCTGATTTTACTGGGAAGTCGCATCCCAGCCCCTGATTTTACTGGAATGTCGCATCCCAATCCCTTATTTTAATGAACAGTTGCATCCCAGTTCCTGGATTTCACTGCCAGTCACAGCCCATTCCTGATTGTACTGGGAAGTCAAATCCCAGTGCCTGATTTTATTGTGAAGTTGCATCTTACTGCCTGATGCTACTGGGAAGTTGGGGAGAATTATCATTCATTGTTCTGGAGATGGGATTTTTATACCAACTGTATCCACTTCCTTCCCTGATGAAACAGGGTTCTCGAAGGGTACTACTAAATGCTGCCAAATTGCAAAGAGTTGTGATTTGTTTTAAGATACAGTTGCCTGGAATTGGATTTATTGCTTCAGATGTAGAATCTTCTGTCTTTGTGCTGCAGGTCATCCAGATAAATCCCTTCTTTAACCCCACCATGCGTGAGAGCTTGTGTAAACACCCTACTGAAGACCCACATGGAATTTTTAAAATTGTGAAGCATAAAATTCAAAGTTATGCTTTAGTACTGACCCAATGGATTGAAAGGTTTGTACCTGTAAACTTCAAGTAAGAGAACTAGATAATGAAATTCCAAGTAAGCATTAAGCCACGAAGGTGGCATCTAATGGTGGATTAATGCATGGTTGGGAGGAGTGCGGCCTTGGGCGTGCAGCGGCCCAACCATGCATTAAACCATTAGATGCCACCTTCAGAGTAATTTAATGTGCTGTTAACATGGCAAGTGCAACCCACGTGACATTTACATTATGTCTTTTCTCGTATTCAACAGAAATGAGGAGCTTGGCTCATTTGAGTTACAGAATCATGGTGTACCTCTGCTACTTTCTAACACTGTCTGTAAGTACAGCCATACGCGTGCACTTTGCAAACGCAACAATCACTAATGTGGTGGCTAGGACTTTATAGAACGTTAGAAGTTTACTTTACCTAGGAACATTCACATTTTATCATTATGATAGCTGCAAACTGCCTAATTCTACTCGCCTGCTGCACTAGTCACCGTCTATTTTCGGCTCGCGTTCATACCGTGCTGCATTGTGGGCACAATCTGTTCGGTGCACGCTTTACTATGGGACTATACTGGCAGCAGTTTTGCGATCTGGGTCTCGAGCGCTGCAGTGACTGTACCGACCAAAAGGTGGCACTTTTAGAACACCATATCAGTTTTGCTTTGTTTACCATTACTCTGTTTGTTCCACTCCTACTGTGGCATTGTGCAATGACTAGTATTATAACAGTCGCGTTACTGCGACCATGTAAATGACAAATTTTATGCCTGCTTGGGATTGTGTGCAGTTGTTCTGAATTCCAGCCCCACAAAACAGATCACGTTCTCTAACAACGCTTGGTTGTTTTCCTGACCAGTAGGTGGCGCTTTCACACTACCACAAAGCTTTTATTTTGTTTCAACCAGATCAGTTACTCAGTTCTGCTCGCCACTCATGTCTTATATTTTGGTCTCACTATTACAGTTTCAACTCGCTGTGTGGGTGGGTGCGTGGGAGACAGCACAATGTCGACTTTATTACTCTTTCCACTACTTGACAGTTAGACCACCGGTAAACCCAGTGCTACAGTTCATCTCTCGCACTTCTGCTTTGTAGGTGACACTGTCTGCTGCTGGTGCCACCTATTGGTCAACTTAGTGCTATTTCTCACATTACCCAGTTATAACTTGCTAAGCGCGTTCCCGCTCTGAGGACGGCATTAGTGCTGGATTAATACCCGCTTGACTTTTGGTCACGAGATCTGTTCTGACCTTTCTCCTTTGTGTATTGGACTCCGGCTTTTACTGCCATGTTACAAGATGTTTTGACAGACAGAAGCAGAGAGTCAAACTGCCCCCCTACTTATCTAGTGTGAACCCAAGCCTTATTTAAGAACAGTAATGGTAAATTGTGATATTGTGGCTGGCAGTAAAGTTTAGAGATTAGAATAACGAGTTGTGAATGAGCTTGGTACATGCAGCAGACCTGGGTTTGATTCCTATGACCTTCACTTGCATATTGTCTCATAGATACCAGAAATGAAGCTGTGCACACACCAACCTTGAGAAATTAGAAAATGTTTTTTAATTATTCAGCAAAATGCAAAAGCATAGCAGACACCTGGGCTAACACTCCTACGTATTGACCCTGTCACATGGGTCTTCCTCCCCCTGAAGAAGACCCATTTTAACAAGACTCCATGCGTGAGGTGTTGCGGTGTCTACTATGCTTTACATTTTGATGAATAATAAAAACCTTCTAATTCTCAAGGCTTCATTCTGGTATCACGTGACTGTAATTGGCTGTGGCACCTTTACGGGAACTGATGTGCACGCCTTTATTATTTTTTTCTGCAATATTATTTTTTTGCTTGCATGTTGTCTGACTCTGACCAAATCACTTAACTTTCCCAGTGCTCCTGGGTCACCCCTGAAAACAGCACCTTGTGCCTACTGGGCCTTACCCAGTTACTAAAAGATTACAACCGCTTCTCCTTTAACTCCTCTGGCAGGCTTTCACTTATGGTATGCAGGGTTACATAACTTGCCCCAACCATATTCAGTGTAATTCTTAATAATTCTTTAGGGGAGGCAGTGTAGCATAGTAGTTAGGGCACAGATCTTGAAATCGGGGTTTTAATCTTATACTGCTGCATGCTCACTTTGCGACATTGAGCAAGTTATTTAACTTCCATGTGCATAAACCTTCTTTCTCTGTACTTAAGTTCCTGAACCTCCCTCAGTCTACATCACTATAACCTTTGTGCACATATAGTGTGTCTGAAAGGCCCTTTAAAACCACATTCCTTTATTTATTGGACATTATTTAATACAGGAGGAACATACAAACAGGAATCTTGTTTACAGTTATGTTCTGGGGTGAAGGGGTTGGGAGATGAAAATAAAGCCAAACCGCAAGTAAAACACACACAAAAAAAAACAACCCCACAACATGTAAATGATACACAACATATACTGTATGTAAGCAGTACGACACTGCTGGGTGTTTGGTCAGATCTGTTCATTGCACACCCTAGAGTGTCTTATTGTGCTTAGAAAAGGGATTCGTAGTTTTTATTTTATTTTATTTTACATATCTTTATTTAAGGCGCCTTCTGTGCAGTCCACTCTGGGGTTCCCTAGGGCTCCATCCTCAGCCCTCTATTATTCAGCATCTACCAAAACACCTTGCCCAATTCCTGCTCCGGCAACCTACTACTCTATGCGGATGACGCGGTTCTTTTTGCCTCGCACCCAGATCCCACAGTATTGCAGTCCTCAATCCAACACGCATTTAACCAGATTGAAAACTAGGTTCCTAGACCAAAGACTTGTGGTCAGTGTAAAAAAGACAAAGACGATGCTCTTTGCCCACTGGCAGAATAAGGCCAAGAATGCACAGTTAACAATCCTCTCCCACGCTCTCCTTCCTCTAGAACAGGTCCATACATATAAACACTTGGGCCTTACTTTTGATTCCAGCCTCTCCTTTCATTCACACATTGACACTCTGTCATCAGCCATAAATGTCCATATTGGCCTACTGTATCGGCACAAGGATTGCCTACCTCCAGAAGCCCTTAATCTGGCTGTCGCCTCCTCAGTCCTCTCCCTAGTTGATTATGGACTCACTATCTACTCTGCCGCTGATCACACAGCCCTTAACAAAATCCACCTGGCCATAAACAAAGCATGCAGACTCCTCTCTGGGGCAGACAAGCATACCCATACTTGTACCGTATATGCCCTGACAAATCTCCCCCTGGATAAAAGGCTATTTTATCAAACATGTCTCCTCACAAAGAAAATACACCTGGGGCTTACCTCCTTTGGGGTTTCTGCCCCTCTCCAATACTCCCACGCCTTGGTGAACACCCGTACTGCCAACCGACAGGTGTGGTCCATCCCGACGGTTAGAACCTCCTTAGCCCAAAGGTCATTCCTACACAGAGCCCCAGCCTGGTACAATGAACTCCCCTCCGACGTCTCCTCCATCTCCAAATTAGGACCTTTCAAGTCAGCCCTCAAAGAGCACATTCTCGGTTCACGGCACTGCCAATGTACCAGCTAGTGCTGGGTCATCCATCTATCATCTTACAGGACCACCCCACCACTGAGCTCCTACCAATAGGGCTACCAAACATTACCTATTAACAATGCCTCCTTTGGCTACACTCACAAGATATCTGTCTAATTCTCTACTTTGATGTAAATATCAAACCTGTTACTCCCTCCCTCTATCAGCAAACTTATTGTTCTCTTGAAAACTGTAAAATACAGCTCTCTGTAACACATTCAATGCAGTGTATAGCTGATCTTGATTCTGCAATATTGTATAACTGAAAAAAACTGTAACCTTTAGCTGCCATTCTATGTTTATATGTATTAAGTGTTTATGTTTGTTTTTTCTGACGCGGGGCCTTCGTAAATGAGTCCCCTGACTCAAAGGTTTTAATCCTAAAGTCTGTTAAATAAATAAACCGGCAGGGGCATCCAGCCACCGGCCCCCACCGCCCCAGAGAGCAGCAGGCTCACTTGCATGAAGGGGGTCCGATGCGGTCACCCCAACCCACTAGAGGGCTTCCCCATGCCTCTCTGAGCCAGGCTGGACCGGGCCCCCCAGCGCGATTCCATGACAGTCCTCCGGGTCGATGGGAGCGCAGCCATCAAGCTGCCTCAATCACGCCCAGCCATTTTTTCCTCCAGTTATCTCCCCAGGAGCCGACAGTGCACTGACGTATGCACTTGGACCAACGTCTTGTCATTCTTCTTCCCTTTCTAAACACCGCTACTGCGCCATATCCGGCCATTGCCAGGCGCCGCTACAGCGCGACGTGCTTTCCCATATCCACCCCAGAGGGAGGAGAGCAGTCCTAGGATGCTCAATCCACCCTCTCCCCTGCCTACCCCCGGCGGTCCGAGTCCATTCCCGAACCCAGGTCACCAGTGTGGCGTCCAGCGCCTCAACCCTTACCACCACTGGGCCGGCCTGGATTCCTTGTTTTTAAATCCTTTTTTCATGTAACAAAAACTGTTTAGATATAAAAAAGTGAAACAATTAACTATATTTATTGTACAACAGTTCTTCCATGTTGATGTCATTGCTTTAGGACATTCATTTTGTGACATATGAGTTTGTAAAGCATGGAGACGTGCTGTATTGCTTTTGATGGGGGCAGATTGCAGACAGTTTTTTGTTTTATTAATATGTGTTAGAGTGCTACTGGATTTAAATCAATGCCACCACTCAACTAACAGGCTCTTGTTGGTTGAGCCTCAGCATTGATTTAAAGTTTAAATGCAAAGGTTTGCATTTGGCTCCACACTGAAAGCAATACAGAGTGCCCCCATCACTCTACAAGCTTGCATGTCAGAAAATGTATGAACGTGGCGGTGGCAGGGGGGTGGAGCTGTCAGTAAAGTGGGCCAGGAAGGAGAAGGGATCAGGTGGCCAGCTCCTCGATATGAGGATTTAATATTATGATCCCTTCCTTTACAGTACATATGCAGATAAAATTTATGACACTTGCACTGTAACAGCTAACAGGTGGGGGCGGAGAGGCACTTGGGGAATGTAACAGAACTGGTGCTGTGTGTGGGGTGTTTACAAGGTGCAAATGGACAAGGAGAAATAGAATTCAAAATAGTGTAAGTCACTGCTACTGGTGACTGGCCGGAGGGGGTGATGTAGAACCACAGTTTTTTATTTAAACTTTAGATGCTACAGGCACCACTAATATCAGGTGGGAAGCTCTGAAGTATGCAAGCTGAGGATGGTCTTCGTTGGTAGGTAGAGTGTGATGAAGTGGTCATGAGGCATGGCTCCTGCTTGGATGTCAGCAAGGGGGATTTGACCATACAGTGGCTCTCGC
Organism: Neoceratodus forsteri; assembly: GCA_016271365.2. NCBI lineage: Eukaryota > Metazoa > Chordata > Ceratodontiformes > Ceratodontidae > Neoceratodus > Neoceratodus forsteri. The sequence goes on from CM028131.1 coordinate 1,474,647,629, forward strand.
TGTACCCCATTCCCCCAGCCCCTCTTGCAGCCTATGTTCGATGAGGGGGATGTGCAAGGAGAGAGACACAAGATATGGTAGCCCTGCTGTAGCTCTAGGGCAAATGCCAAAAACAGTGTACAGTGCTATCTATCAGTGCTGGGGGAATTTTCACACAGCTGGACCAGTTAATGGAGGAGCAACCTCCCATCCCCCATCCCCGGGCAATCTGCCCACCTAATAGGCTTGGCCAAGGGAGGATTTAAGTCTTATGCACTGCTTTCCCCTGGCCTCTTTTCAGCTTTTTTCGGCAGCACCCAGCAGCTCAAGGCTTCTTTTCTCTCCCATCCACCCTGAATGCAGGGTGGGGGGGAGAATGACTCACTAGTGGTTGGCATGCGTGTGGGCCATGGTACAGATGAAGGTGATCTGCTAATGGCATTTAGTTTAGTTTAGTTTATTGTTCTAGGAATTACTGCCTTTGAGCCACAGGCTCTTTTACAAAGGTTCCACGTCAATTAGGTACAGTACAAAAAAGGTTACATAGATAACACAACAATTTGTGCTGTGTCAAGAGCGAGAAAACATATACAAATACATATCAAATCATTTGTGCAAAAGGACATGAGATATCAATAATCACATTATTATTACAAGAAAGAGGTCATGCCAGGTTAGGAGAAACAAATAGGGAAAAAGTCCAGAACAGAGGGTAAGTGAAAGGTGTGGAGCAGACAATAGCAGGAGAAAAGGTTTCCCAAACATGTCTTTGTCAAATAACGGAACAGGGTGGGTAGTGAGAAAATAGGAGGTTTAATCAGGGCAGTCACAGGAGCTGGAGGTGGCAAGGTGAGAGAACAGCCTTGATTTGAAAATACCTAGAGAGGTGGAGGCAGTAATAGGAGTGCTTAGGGCATTTAGCCAGCTGGGGGCACGATAGGCAAATGATCTTTGTCCCTGAGAAGTCCGGCATCTGGGGACTTGGAGAGGCTGGTGTTCTGATCTTCTGGTAAAATGGGTGCTAGCGCTCGGGCATGACAGAGCTTGGATACAAGGTGGATTGAGGCCCAGAGTGGAATTTTTCGCCATCAGGCAGGTAAGGTACTTTATCCGGTTTGAGAGTTGCAACCAACCTGGGTCAGCATAGAGTTCACATGTGTGGGTACGTCGATGTGCACCAGTGAGCAGACGACAGGCCTTATTTAGGGATGTTGTAATGCGACTAAGTGCTGTAGTAGTGGCAGATCCATATATAACTAAGCCATAGTCAACGACTGAGATGATTGGATGGCAATCCTCAGTGCAGAATGGGTAAGGAGCTGTCAGTTCCGATACATAATCCCAATTCGCTGATTAATAGTTTTTGCTGTACTATCAATGTGAGTTGCAAAGATTAGGCCTTGATCAAAGTTGATTCCAAGATATTTGAAAATTGGCACTTGTTCAAGGGTATTTCCCAGGTATGTATTAATGGTGAGTGGGACTTGCCGTTTCTTGTTTTGCGGGTTAGAGAAGAGCATGGATTTAGTTTTTTTGTGGTTTAGAACCAGCTTATGTTCAAGGAACCACATCTCAACTTTGGAAAAAGCATGCTGAAGGTTGAGGCGTAAGAGGTTCGGATCTTTATGAGTGGCAAGAATCACAGCATCGTCGGCATAGAGGATTATTTGTTCAGGGCAGGATTTGGGGAGGGAGTTTAGGAAAAGGCTGAAAAGGAGGGGGCCCAGGATGGATCCCTGGGGAACTCCTGAGCGAACCGGTTTTGAGTCTGAGAGAACTCCTGCTACTTTTACAGATTGAGAGCGCTGAGCAAGGTAATTTTTTACCCAGTCACAAGGACCCTGCGAGAGCCCTAGGGATAGTAGTTGTTTGATGAGTAGGCCATGGTGTACTGTATCAAATGCCTTGGTTAAGTCAATGTAGACTGCTCCAGTTAGGTTTCATTTGTCCATGGCATTGTGTATTGCTCCAGAGAATTCAGGTAGGGCAGTTGATGTGCTGTGCCCTTTCCCAAATCCATGCTGCTGAGTGCATAGGATGTTGTGCTTTTCCAAGTAGTCTGAAAGTTGGTCTGCCACCATGCATTCAAGGGCCTTAGAGAGAGGTGGTAGTATTGATATCGGTCGATAGTTACCAGGCAGTGACTTATCTCCACTTTTGTGCACCGGAGTGACAACTGCAGCCTTCCATTTCCTAGGGAATTGGCTGTAGCAGAGGGAGAGATTGAAAATTTTCATGAGGGGGAACAGCAATTCCTCCAGAGTGAGGGACAGAAGTTTAAGGTCAATAGTGTCGCTGCTTGCTCGGGACTTAGAAATGGCCTTCTTTACATATTTATAGACATCATGGGCCTTTACTAGTTTGAAATGGAAGGGTGGTTTGGTTGGAGAGGCAGTAGTAGAAGTAGAAATTGGAGGGTCAGCATCAGTGAAGAAATCAGATGAGAGGACACCACTAAGGTCCGTGAAGGTATCATTTAGGGTGTTTGCAGTGATCTCTGGGTCTAATGTAGTGGTTCCATCCACATTCATTATTGTAGGAGAGGATTTGGACTGCTGACCCATGATATTCTTTATGTTGTCCCAGAAAGATTTCCCTTCGCCCCAGGAGTTGGAGAGGGCATTCTTGAAGTAGGAGCTCTTCATCAAGCGGATCTATTTAGTACAGTGGTTACGAGCCTGTTTATACTTTTGAATGTCCGACAGAGTGCCAGTAGCTCTTGCAGTGGCCCAGAGGTGATCCCTACTTTTGAGTTGTGCCAATAGCTTCGCCGTGAGCCAGGGATTTGTGAGTGCTTTGATTTTGCGCTTTTTTACTGGTGCATAGGTGTCACAGGCAGTGTTGAAAGTAGTAATAAAGTAATCAAGGCTAGGTCAACATCTTGAGTTTGTAAATCAAGGACCAGTCTATCTGCCTAAGACAGGTCTTGAGATGAGTAAGGTTGCCATAAGGTAGAACTCTGCTATAGATGGTTTTTGGAGGCGGCTTACGAAACTTATTTGTCCAGGTACATATTATAGGAGAGTGATCACTGACCGAATCAGGGAGAACACTTACATTGGTTATACGGGTAGGGTGGCTGGTAAGGATCCAGTCAATGAGGGTGCTGGTCCCTGATTTGTAGTTTTTCCTGGTAGGGGAGTTTATCACTTGCGTTAAATTTGCTGCTAGGATAGCATCTTTGTTTGACCCTGCATCAGGAGGCAAGCCAATTTATATTAAAGTCCCAAGGAGAAGGAGTTCAATGTCAGAAGGTTGTGTACTTACGAACTCGAGGACAGCCTGTAGGCCGGAATCAGGATCTTTTGGTGGGATATAGACAGCAGCAATCGTGAGGACTTTGTTTTGGGCACCAAGTAGTATCTTGATAGGGAGGAGTTGCACTGAGGTTTCTGTGGTGGGATAAGAACCAGGGAGACAGGTGAGGTAGTCTTTTATGTAGATTGCACACCCACCACCCCTTTTCGAGGTCCTATCCAGCCTGAATATCTTGTAGCCTTGCATGGAGATGGCATGATCCGGAGTATTAGGTGTCAGCCAAGTTTCGATGATGGCAAGGATATCCGGGTTGTGTTGGCTGGCAAAGATTTGAAGGGAGGCCAGTTTTGGGAGGAGACTGCAGATGTTTAGGGTAGCAATTTTGAGCCCCCCCCCCTCCGTTTTGGCAGGCTGTGTTGTACTGTAGGAGACAGGGCCAGGATTTGGGTGGACACTTCCTGATATCAAGAGGAGGAGGAGTATGAGTTTAAGAGACAGTTGCCGTACTTCGTAGTCAATAGAATTACACTTCTGAGGCTTATGCGGCTTGGACCAGTGCAGGCGTTTAGGGTCCCAGAGCAAGGAAGTTGTTAGAAATAGAGGATGATATGCCCATTTATCCTTGTTGTAGCTTGTCAGTTGCACCCAGTCGCTTGCAGATAGGTACCTTTGGTGAGGGAAACAGGAGATTGCTATTGCACCAGATTCGAGATAGCTGGCGTGGATGTCCAGAGTAAAGGGTGGAGAGGGGTAGGCGGAGATTGGAAGATAGCAAAGGGTAGGAAAGAGGGAGAGGGTTAAAAGAGATAGAAGAGGGTGGTCGTGGAGAGGCATTACAAAGAGGAGATGAAATAGGATGCGAGATTGAGGAAGTAGAGGAGTGCAAGAAAAGATGAGATAAAAAAGAAAAGAGAATACTGGGGAACAGGTATCTGTGTAGCCAGCAATTACAACCCAAGGAGCTGACAGAGGAGGAGAGAAAAAAAAAAAAAAGTAAGATCAGGAGGAGGAGAGTGGTTTAGCTAGGGGATAGGATAGGAGGCAAGAAATAGGGCGGGTAGTAAGAGCAGTGGGCGGAGACGTAGAGACTATTTAATAAAGGTCAGAGGTTGGGGGGGGCCGGTGTAAAATTTCAGCACAGAGCAGTGCAAGTCTATGGGCTCTGAGCCCAGTAAAGCACCGAAATCAGACACACCAATCAGGAGGCAGGGTCTGAACCGGAGGCCAATCAGTGGTTCTGCTCAAGCGCTGTCGGCCAGTAGCAGCCGATCACAGCTTCCCCAGCCAGAGGCTATCCTTACCCGGCTTTCAGGTGGCAAGAGGCGGCTGCAGGAGGCGTCGGGGGTGGCGAGGAGTTTCCAGGGCACCAATCGACCGTGCCTACAAGGCACACGGCTGGCCCACTCTGGCTCAGGTCTGGAGTAAAGAAAGAGAGAGAAGGGATGTGAGTAAAACAAAAATAAATTACCCTAGAGACAAAAGGTAGTGACGTGGAGCCGGTAATTCAGCAGGCAGGGAAGCGAGCCAGAGACTGCAGTAAGGGGTGGGGTGAGGAGACAATGTTTAGTCGAAAGGCGAGAGATTAAGAAAGAGGGGGGCGGGGGTGACAGCCAGAAGCGATCGGCTTTTACAGTTGCACTGGCGCCAGTTAGAGGGAAGGTATTGTAGGGGGAGATGAGGAGCAACGGAAATTTCAGTAGTGAAAAACGAGCAGAGGAGGCAACGGGGAGAGCAGATGAGGCAGGACTAGAAAATATATGTTGGAAAAGGTAGCTTTGTGGAGGTGGGGGATAGGCCAGCCAGAAATGCAGCGCAATAAAGCGAGGGGGAGACAGAGAGGGTAAAAAGGCACAGAAAAGAAAGCAGAAGTCGAGACTGTAGCAGGGGACAAGCTGTCCTAGGTTTGAAGAGCTGGGAAAGCCAGGCAACAGTTACAGGAGTAGAAGGCAGTGGTAACAGACTTCAGTTGATAGTAATACAGTAGAAGGATACGGAGCAGGCTGTCCGCAAGCAGATCCGGGGACAGAAGGCTTAAAACATGACAAAGCAGCAAAAATCAGTTAACACGGTTAGCTAGTAACAAAATCTGGGAAAATATCATACAACAGCAGAGGATTCTTTGTAGATACAGAAGAATATCTTATACAGCTGGAAGGTTAATTGTAAGCAGTACACCTATGATCACAGTAAATGACAACAGTTAAATAAGAGAATACCAACGCAGATTATAACAAATTGCAGCTTGCTCAAGCGTAATGCAGAAAAACATGCAAGGTATATTCCGAATTTCAGGCAAAAGCAACAATCAGGGCATAGGTTTAAAAACAGTATTGATTCAGGCTGCAATGTCCAGGAGAGTAAAATTTCGGCACAGAGCAGTGCAAGTCTGTGGGCTCCGAGCCCAGTAAAGCACCGAAATCAGACACACCAATCAGGAGGCAGGGTCTGAACCGGAGGCCAATCAGTGGTTCTGCTCAAGCGCTGTCGGCCAGTAGCAGCCGATCACAGCTTCCCCAGCCAGAGGCTATCCTTACCCGGCTTTCAGGTGGCAAGAGGCGGCTGCAGGAGGCGTCGGGGGTGGCGAGGAGTTTCCAGGGCACCAATCGACTGTGCCTACGAGGCACACGGCTGGCCCACTCGGGCTCAGGTCCGGCTTTCAGCTGGCAAGAGGCGGCTGCAGGAGGCGTCAAGGGTGGCGAGGAGTTTCCAGGGCACCAATCGACCGTGCCTACGAGGCACACGGCTGGCCCACTCGGGCTCAGGTCCGGCTTTCAATTTTTTGGTTTGTCATGGCTTACGGACAAAGTAATATGAGCCATAGTGGGAGGGGAGCAGAGGCCGGAAAAGTTCATTCAGTTGAATTGGTTGATTGCAGCTGTTGGCTGAGTGTGGATGACTTGGCTCACAAACAGCAGGGCAGGGTGGCCATTCCACTGTGTACAGGTGGACTGTGGTAGGGTTTTAGGAAGAAGCCCTCGACATGCTGTGGACAGATGCATCAAAGGACATACCTCCTATATTGGGCTACAGTCCTTCTCAGTAGTGGTGTGGCCAGGATTTATGGATTTCTTGTTTGCCACCTCCTCCCTAAGAGGTTCCAGGAACTGACTGTATGTTTTTTGAATGTTATTATTTGATTGTATTTTCTGTCTTGTTTATTGTAAAAATGTGAAGAAAAGTATTTCGATTTGATTGCCAAATGTAAGATTCTTTTTTTTTTTTTTGTATTGTAAAAAAAAATGTTTGATTTCTAAGTAAAGAGTGCAGTGACCACTTACTTTAAAATCCTGTCTGCATGTCTGAGCTTATTTGGTGAAGGGAGGGAGGCAAGAGCAGCGGGTGCCTGCACAGTTCTTTGCACAAATAGTGTGCTAGTTTACTGAACTGGTGCTTAGAAGGGTGCCCCTTTATTCAGGGAGGGCCAGCCTAACTGTATGAACATGGAAGGGTGTTGACTAGAACGTGGAGGGGTGTTGAAGAGGAGGGGGAGGTGGGGATACCAGCCTAGTACAAAACATCAGAGGGAGTCATAAAGCATGTCCTGTCTGGTAGCTAATATGGCTGCAGGACCATAAACAACATTTCCGTAATCAAGGTAGGGCAGAAGCATCTGTTCAACTAGGTTTCCTTCTGGCCAGGGTGAGGCAATCCTTAATATGAAAGCGTGCTCCCAGCTTGGGATGAAGAGAAGGTGAGTTTGTCAGTGTGGGCTGATTAGATGAGATGTTGGTCTAGGCTTAGTACAAGATATTTGTTCTAGGAGACACTTTAAAGCATGGCAGCATTAAGCGACAGTATGTTTAGGGGAAGGGAAGCACGTAGTATGTATCTGGAGCTGAACAGCATAAAGACAGTTTTCTTTCTGGTTTATGGTTAGTCTGTATGCAGGAATCCCTATTGCAGATTTAGTAAATCAGACTGGAGGTTTGTAGCAACAGCTGAGGTTGTTGGGCCGAAGAAGAAAAGAACCGTGTCACGTACATATATATGGGTGCCACAAATGGTGGACTACAAGGGAACAAACTTTCCGAACAGGGTGAGTCAAATTAGGTTGCCAGGTCATATCTGCCCTGGCAGTTGCTGTTTGCCAATTTCTTTTACCTCTTTATATTGCACCCTTGGCAGTTGCGCTTGCCTGCACACGTATGGCTGCTGCTGCTGATTAGAGTGCTGGCTGTGGCCATGTGGACTGCTAATGTGATTGCGCACTAGACTGCACATGCCCCGACTCCTCTGCCAAATTTATACTGGTCGTGGGTGCTCTACGGGCTGCCAAAGGGATCATGTGCACATTTATGAGCATGTCATGAGGGTGTAGGATGGCACTATGCCTGGCACAGGCCACTGGAGGAACTGTTAACATCACAAAGAGATGAGTGATTTAGGACAGCCCTCCTGCCGAGGCTCTAAGTTTGCATTCCTGCTGTTGCCTCCACCAGAACCTCCTTCAGATTCCCCACACACAAAACCAGCATACAAGTTGTGGTCCTTCCTCTTGACTGAGCTGATGACAGTCTCGTGGGAGCTGCACACTGACATGGAAGGAAATATTTTAATAGTCCATTTATTTATTTGGATTTTGTTAACCAGGTAAGTTCACTGAGCGTAAAAGTCCCTTTTTCAGGCAGGACCCGGAATTACATACAGTAGTCATACTATTCATGGTACATACAACAATTATAAACAACAGAATTCAACAGAGTTAATAAGAATGTTTGCAAAGTCTGGCAAATTCATAAGTTCATTATATTACACTGACTTAACCAGTACAGTGTTAGAGTACAACACAAGGCTGCGACAGTAAACAAACAGTTTAGACAGGACAGAGATCAAGTCAGCAACCAAAGGGAGGGGCGTCAGCGGAAACATGTACACTGGCTACTGATGAGCAGTAGGCCCTAACATAGAAACATAGACTTTGACAGCAGATAAGGACTGCTTGGCCCACCCAGTCTGCTCATTTCCCTACCTATGGGATAAGCTGCAGTTCCTAGTTTTACCAACAGCCTACTTCCTCCTACCTCCCACTAGAATTGCCTTATGTGTGCCCCATGCATTCTTAAATTCCCCCCATTATTGTTGACCCCACAACCTCCTCAGGAAGGCTGTTCCATGTGTCTGCCACCCTCTCCATGAAAAAATACTTCCTCACGTTGCCCCTGAGTCACCACCCCATCTTCACATTGTGCCCCCTTGTTCTTGCACATCTCTTTTTCTGAAAGATGCTACCCTCAGTTTTAGGAGTTCTTTTAGGACCCTTTCTTCTGTGAAAGGACTGGTATCGCCCCCCCCACCCAATCCAATGTGCTTCTATTATTTGGTTTAGGTACCTCCCCCTCCTCTTCTTTTGTGAATACTGAGCAGACGCATTCATTCAGTATCTCTGCTTTTTCACTGTCATCCTCTGCCCACTCCTTCTCCTCCCCTTTACTAAGCCTCACTATCCATCCCCTGATCTTTCTTCACTCCCTAATGTACCTATAAAAGGTTTTATCCACCTTATTAACTGAATTGGCTATGTTTTCCTCGGTTTGGGCCTTTGCTATTCTGACTGCCTTCCCTGCTTCCTTCGGCTTTAACTGGTACAGTTCTCTGTCCTGCTCCTTCTGTTTCCTTATACTTCTTGAATGCTGTCTTTTTCTCCCTAACCTTCCCTGCCACCTTTTTTGAGAACTATAGTGTTTTTTTATTTCATTTTGTTTTGTTTGCTTCACTCAAAGGCTTGTTGCCTCTGTGATGGCAGCTTTGATTTTTCCCCATTGCTTCCCCAACCCGCCTTCTTGCCCGTTTGCTAGTGCTTTTCTGAGGCACTCCCCCATTTTGCCAGAGTCGGCTCTCTTAAAGTCCAATACCCTCACTTCTGTGCGACTTGACTCTATGGCTGTGTTTATCGTGAACCAAACTGCTTGGTGGTCGCTTGTTCCCAGATGGCTACCCATTTCTGAATCCGACATCCTCTGTCCATCCCCGTTTGAGAGTACCAGGTCTAAGATTGCTCCCTCCCGAGTGGTTCCAACACTAGCTGGCTGAGCATGCCCCCCTGTAGGGCATCGAGAATGACCCTGCTCTTGGATGTGGCTGCAGCAACGGTGCTCCAATTTGCATCTGGCATATTCAGGTCCCCATCAACAATATATTCCCCTTCTCTGCCATTCTAAGGATGCCTTCTATCATTTCCTTGTCCATTTCCTCCCACTGTGACGGGGGTCTGTATACAACCCCCGTATGGATTGTGGTGCCAATTCCTGTCTCCAGGGTGACCCACAGTGCCTCCTCCCCTCCCTGTTTACCCTTTAGTACCGGTGTTTTGATCCTTTTTCTTACGTAGAGAGCTACTTCTCCTCCTCTTTTACCCTCCCTGTCCCTCCTGTAGATTGTGTACCCTGGTATGTTGACATCCCAGTTATGGTTCTCTGTGTACCATGTTTCTGTGACTGCCACAATATCCAGGTGTCCCTCTTCCATCAAGACCACTAGTTCAGGGAACTTGTTACCCAGACTACGTACATTGGTACTCATTGCACTCCATTTTTTTATAGCCTTACCCCTTTTAGCTCCATCCCTGTCATTGCCTTTTTCTCCATTGACCCTTGTCCTGCTCCCAATCGACTTCTCTACCTTAGTGTTTACCTCACTAACTACCCTGTTTTTTTTTGGGGGGGGAGCTGGGATTTCCATGCTTCTTTTCAGTGCCCCTCCCCCGGCTAGTTTAAATGCTTGCCAATGATGCATTTAAACCTATCACCTAGGATCCTGGTTCCCCTTCTGGACAGATGCAGACCATCTCACCAATATAGGCCTTCATTCCTCCAGGTGGACCTCCAGTCCCCAATGAAGCCAAAACCCTGAGCTCTGCACCAGTTTTTCAACCATTCATTGAATCTCATGGTGCAGAGTACCCTAGCCTCACCCATGCCATAGACAGGCAGCACCTCCGAGAAGGTTACCATGCGTGCTACTTGTCTAAGGCCCTTCCCCAACTCTACAAACTCCTCCTGCACTGCTCTGATCCCATTTCCAGCCAGGTCATTTGTCCCTAGGTGGACATTGATGTCCAGGTCCAGTTCCCTTTGCCATGCCATTGCTCCCGTGATCCTGAGGATTCACATCCTGTCCCTCCCAGCCATGGTGCCGAGCAGGCACCTTACCACCCTCTTCCCCCACCCCAGTTCTACCCTCCTAATGATTGAGTTCCCCACCAGGAGTAGTTTCCTTCCCCTGTGGGCTCTTGTGCTACTGTCCTTTGGGGCTCCTTTATGGAGGATCCCAGCATCCTCCTTGGTTTCCACTGTGGGTGCCTCCATAGAGGAACCACGTTGCACCAGAAGAGCCTATGAATTGTGGAGAGGTACAACAGGAGGGATGCTCCTTTGATCCACCACCTTCACCCTGAGCCCATCGTGGTCCAACCGCTCCTCTTTCTTGGCAGCCTCTGAGGCAGTGGTGGTCCCTGTGTGGGGGAGGAGGTTTCCCGAATCCTCGGCAGGTCATCCTGGAGACGGGCAACCTCCTCCCTCAGGCCAGAGAGGTGCCTGCAAATAGGGCAGCATCGCAGCCTCCAAAACATCTCACGAAAGACTGCCACCCCAAAGACAGTGCATTTCACCACTTCCCACATGTCTCTCTCCCTTTTTTTTTTTTTCTTTTTTGTTAGTGTGTGCATGCGTCTACCCCTATGTAGTGTGCTGGGCTGTTAGTTATGACAGGTGTATGTCCTTTGCCCTTTTAGGGAAGTGACGCCAGAATCTCTGGTATAAAGGAAATTATGTGCTTGGGGTGGGTGGGGTGAGGAGTGGGGTGGTTGAGAACAAGCCTGTTTCCTCCAGAAACAATCAGATACAGCTGTGACCCGCCACCCCTGTGAGTGTTTTCCTTACTTTCAGATTCGAGAGTGCCAGACCATGGAGAGCTTTAAGACAGCTCTGAAGACCTATCTGTTCTGCCAGGCCTTTGGTGATTCCATATAATTTTCTGCTTCCGTCTGTATTTATAGTTTGGTCCTGAATCAATTGGTTATTGTTTTATCTGTTTTAAGGCTTGTACAGCACTTTGGTTTTAGATATTGCGCTTATAAGTAAAGTTTATTATTATTAAGACAACCTGCACAACAATTTAAAAGAAAATATACCCTGCAAAAAACTATTTAAATCAGAAAAATAAAGAGGTAAACTGTACAACCTGCAAGCACGAAATAGTAATAAAACCTGTAAGCACAAAACAAAATAGTAACACAACAGTAACTCTTCTTCACCAAAAGAAGCCTTAATGTTTCTCCTTCTCCTCCTTGCTCTGTTAATGTTGCTCCTTGCTCTGTCCTTTCAAGCACACCCTAGAAGAAAAGAGCTCAGGTTAAGCTAGGTGCTTTATGCCAGCAAACGTAGTCTTGAGGGGGGGTTATAAAGGCTTTGAAATTTGGGCATGCAAGGACCTCAGCTGGAAGGTTTTTCCATAGCCTGGGTGCCACTGAGGCAAATGCTCTCATACCAACAACTGATAAGAGTTCTAGGAACTGTTAGCATCTGAGAGGAAGATCAGTGATGCCACTTGTGTGGAAGGACTACTTGGTGATGTTGCTCAGAAGTTGAGATTGTTTGTAGTGCAGAATAGAAACATAGAAACTGTAGAATTTGACAGCAGATAAGGACCACTTGGCTCACCTAGTCTGCCCATTTTCCTACCTAACAGATAAGCTGCATATCCTAGTTAACCAACAGCTTACTTCCTCCTACCCCCCACTAGAACTGCCTTATGTCTGTCCCATGCATTCTTGAATTCCCCCACTGTTCTTGACTCCATGACCTCCTCAGGGAGGCTGTTCCATGCATCCACAACCCTCTCTGTGAAAAAATACTTCCTCACATTACCTCTGAGCCGTCCCCCCTCTATCTTCAAATTGTGCCCCCTTGCTCTTGTGTAACCCCTTTGTTACCCGGGGTTACTAGAATCCCAGTAAGACCTAGGGGTAGGCAGGGAAGGCAGCTTGTGAAACTCCAGTTAAATGGGTTTCACACTGTCTCACTCTGTCCTCAGTCACAGCTGAGACTTGAGAGATGACATCATTATAGAACTGTCGCAGCTGCATGAGCCACATTTGGAATCTTCAGCTCAGAGAGTGAAGTTTAGAACTTTGGGAAATTCAAAGGGAGTTTTCCGTTTGTCCTTAAGCAAGAAGGAAGCATTAGTGTGCAGTGTGATTTCTCACTCAGAAAAAGAAGTGTTCCTGTATTTTACCTTTTAAAGTGGTGGAGACCGCTCCCGGTCTCAGTGTCCCCCGAGAGGAGAAAGTTCTCTGTGGGTTCCAGGGGCAATCCCCTTCTCCCACCCTGGGAAGGAAGCTGCCTGATTTAATTTCAGTCTGTTCATGTATAACAGCAAAGGTTACAGTACTTCGCCTGTGGGGCACCTGCAACGAATGGGTGAGTGTTTGGCTCCATTGGAAGGGGCAAACAACTTTTTTTCTTCAGTTGGGAAATAAATGTGGACTGCTATTTGGGAGGACTATGTCAACTAGGACAAACAAATAGAGCAGTCAACTGTTTAAAGTTTAAATGGATTTAAAGTTCGCTGTAGAGGGGGTGCTTCAGGTCATCCACCATTCAATCTACATTTTAAAGTCTAAAGTTTTCTGTGTGTCCAGAGAAATGGCCAGGTATGGGCTGTGGGAGCTGGAGGTGGGAAAACCCCCCATCTTTATTAACCGGGTCCACCTCTACGGATTTCGTCTGTGTTTTTGCTACTTGCCTCATGCGCCTGGCCAGTGATGGGGTGGGTACCCAGATGTGGGTCGCAACTTGAAAATCTCTCTAGGAGTCGCAAATTCTAAGTGGTGTGGGGAGCCACAGGATGGGAAAATTACTCCTTGTTGGATGGGAGTCTCCTTGTTTGATGGGAGTTTCGATTGGAAGTACGAAAACAAATCTCTCTAGGAGTCGCAGACTTCAAGTGGTGTGGGGAGCCACAGTTTGGGAGTCCCTTGTTTGATGGGATGTCTTTCCAAGTAAAGTTTGGGTTCATTCGCCAAGTGGACCGTCAGTCGAGTGGCTGGCAGGGGAGCCGGGCCAGTCGGGCTGTGTATCATCAATGCGCATGCAAAGTCCGGGCTGAGTGCCTGGTGGGTCCAAAGCCAGACATCTGTAGTAATGTGTTCATTCCTCAAATGGACCGCTGTGTTTAACCTCTAATCTGCATTACAGTAACGTAGCCCTTTGGGGGACCATGCAGTGCTTTGTTTATGTTCAGTGAGTTAATAAATAAAGTCACACTGAAAAATCCCAATTCTGGTTCTGGACATTACAGTTATTGCTTCCTGTAGTTGGATTTACTTGGGTGCCTCTGTGCAGAGTAGCCAAACCTAGGTCTCTTGTGCCAGGTAACCTTATCCTTCCCCGAACCCGTAGATACATATGTATATCCGTGTTACAAAAATGGAGGCACCGCTTTGGATTTGTTTGGGAAGGAAGGTGCTAGGGCCGTTTGGCTATCTGGCAGTTGGTAGCCCAAAAAGTTGAAGCAATTTCCTAATGTGTGCTGTGCTGTGAATCTTGTGCTGCTGTTTAAAAATGCCTACTGTTTACCAAGGAGCTGTAAAGCCAAAGTGTGTGTCCTTGTCCTGTATCAACATAGTTTACAGCGTTTGTCAGTTTTAAAATAAAGTTCTGTGAAGGAAAGTGTGGAAAACTAGGGGTAGCAACAGAGAAATTATGCCCTGGACGTTGGAAATGCTTTCTGTGCAGTGCTAGAGACTGCAGAGTTAATGGCAATGTTACATGGTTGAAATGGGCTCCCGCCGTGGAGTCAGTTGAAGAAAAAAAAAAAGTGCATCTTTTCAGTTTAAATTTGCCTGCTTGACGATCGCCGTGAGGAGAGGAGCCGTTGTGAGGAAGAAGAGGCTCATTTGCATGGCGTCGTGTGGTTGGTCAGTTTGCCATTAGTCCCGCCCCTCAGCCAGCTCTTCAGAGTCTGCTTCAGCATTCGAGAGGGAGACAGAGAGTAGTGCGTGTACTGCCAGTGGAGGAGCGTTCGCGAAGTGTTCAAAGCGCTGTAAACAGGAAAAAAAGTGACTTTCCAGTTAACAATCGGGCTCAACCCGCTTATCGATCGTGGGATCAGTGAATTGTGTGGTTAATACTATGATCGTGGAGACTGCCCGCCCGTTTGCAGTCTGAGGCCTTCAAAATCTGGCTGCAGGCTGTTTTACCCCATCGCAGCAATCTGCTTCAATAACAGTGAGTAAACGAATTAAAACTGCTCAAATCAGTGATTTTCAGATAATACCATATAAAATGTGTGTGCAGCTGTATAGTCGCTTTGCAAGTAGCGATTGTGTGATGTCCTGCTGGCAAGTGCAAGTCTGTAAAGCCATTAAATGTGTGCATAGCAATGAAAGTAGCCTCAGTTTAAAGTTTGCAGCCAGAGAAAGACTGTGGGTTGTAAAATAAGTGCAACACTAGTAAAAGCAGGCAATCCTGTGCTGAAACCTGAAGTTTTAAAAGGGACTGTATTTAAATGAATGTTGCCAGCAAGTGAAAAGTCCAAGGAAAATCCTGTAAATGTGTGAACAGCCAGAACAGAGCAAGTTGTGCAGTTTGAAGTAAAAGTTATTAGTAGCTGATGTAAATCGGGTGTGCAGTGGCTTGACCCAGAGTCTGAATGTTGATGCACAGGAGTGCTGCCGCCGCCATTACAGGGTGGGGTAGTAAAGTAAACACAGCAGCAGAGGAGCCATTTTAAAGCTACAGAGTGTGTTCATTTAAAGTGGGACTTCCAGTTACAGTGAACTATTGTTTGTTTTTCTGCAATTATGGCCTCAGGACCAGCTCGTTACCTGGATCATGCCCGGGTTGCAGTAACAGCAGCAGTAAATAGATTGAGAGATATTGAAAATTGGTGCTATAGAGGGCAACTCCCTCATGATGTGGCAATTCCTAATTATCCAGTGCATGTATGCCAGATGTGCTTGAGTGCTGGAAGGGATGTCTTCATGATTCCTCACTGTGCTGGATGCCTTCAAAAATATGGCTTGTATAAAGTGCCTCAAATTCGTTTGGCTCCCACATGGACACAACTTCAAGAATCTGCAGTTGGCAGCACACAGCATCAGACGGAGCCCGTGGAGGAAGGTCCCTCGGGGGAGTGTGGCACAAAGTTAGAGAGTGCAGAATTAGAGACTGAACCTGAAATTGAAGCATTGGATGCTGGATCTCAGAAGGCAAGTTCAGATAAAGCATCAATAGTCCCTTGGGTGAGGGGCCTAGCCCAAGTCTCGAAGGTGAAGATGAGATTCGGGAGGCCTTTGAATGGGAGGTGTCGACCTCCGCTCCCAGTGATGAATGGATAGTCTCAGGGGTGAGAACTACTGCTCACTCCTGGGCTGAGATCCTCAGTGAAGAGGAAGATGAGGGGGAACCTATGTGGCCTTGTGAGAAAGGAACGGGTACACAGCCTCAAGATCTTGCCTCGGTGGAATGTGTTCAAGATGGTGGTGATGCCAATGCCCTTGCTTCACCAGAAGAAGTAGTAGTCAGGGATCCGTTTTTAATTTCATTGAGGATGTGAAGCTGGCAAAACCAGGACTGGCCACCCCCAAGCCAGGCCAGCGGTCTCAGATTGACCAAAGCAAGTAAAGAGGAGAGACTGGTTCGTAGAAAGGCCAATGAAATATTTGGTATGACCTTTCCTACCTTTCCTCTGAGAGTCTGGGAGAAGATTGAGAACTGCAGGAAATCCTGGATCTGGGATGAAGCAATGAAACATGTGCATCCTGGGGCTAACCAGCATGTAAAGAATAGACTGTTCCACGAAAAGTATACACAGTGGAAGAGAGGCAGGACACTGTTTATGGACAGAGTGAGAATAGTGGACGGAGAGAGATGCGGAGTCTCCCACTGTGTGAATTATATGCGTCCAGACGGAGTAATAATTCAAGCCCCTGACCCCCTCTACTATTGGCCTCAGTGCAAGGACCTCCCAGTAATTAAGCCCATGCCTACAAAATGGAGAGCCGAGCAGTGGTAGTCAATACTGCCACATCTAGACTGTGAAGTGCCCTTATGGAACTGCCAATATGAATAAACAAGAAATCAGGTGCCCCATATTCTTCAGTCCACAGTGTACTGCCCTAATCAGCAACCATCTACTGGTACCACCAGATGACTTCAGATCCAGAGAGCACACCAGCCCAGCTGTTTTCCTGTTCATCGCCTGGTAATCGGATGACGCCGGACCAGCTGTTTTCTTTTTGTTCCTGTTCTAAGGTTCCTACTCCAGTTATGACATCAGCCCAGCTGTTTCCAGATGTGCACTCCTGTGGGTTCCCGGAAGATGTCCGCCCAGCTGTATCAGAAGAAATGCTGCCAGGGAGAGTCTTCGGAAGGGACCAGGTTTGTGATGTCCGAATACTTCAAGAGGCTGTTAAGTCCGCAAAACCCTTTTTATTCTATCTTTACGACATTGCAATACACACCCTACACTACAGACTTCAAACAGTGTGTGAACTGTCCGCAAAGACTCTCCCCTTTGGGATTATTGCCTTAAAGAACTATGCTTCACAGGGCTCTGGCCCAGGAGAGACTCTTTAATGGACTGGCCTTCGGGCCTTGTAGTCACTAGTTGGGACATTAGGGCTTCCATCCCCAAAAGGTGTATTGTTACCAATGTCATTGTACTTTAATGTAAATACTGTTTTCTACCTTTTCTAAAAAAAAAATCTTTTCTTTTTGGGATTGTTCAGTGCTTTTTCTGTGTGGTAAGGGTTGTTGTTGTCATTGTTGTTGTTTAGATAGACTGTACATGCAGATTAGGATGTGTTTTGTTTGTTTTTGTCTTTTCTTACAGGTGTTCCTGGAAGACAGAAGAGAAGACAAGAAGAGGAGGAGGGGCTCATCGGAGTCCCTCGTCAGTGCTTATGGTGTAGAATTTAAATGTACTGTGTTATTATTGCTAAAGGTTGTAGTTGCAGGCTGCCCAAGGTCGGGGAGGCCTCCGGGTTTTGTTTTTGTTTGGGATGTTATGTTAGAGGCAGATAGGTTTTCCCAAGAGGGTTAGGGGGGATGGACAGGCTATGGCCCTGACCTGCAGTAGAGGCCACAGTGCTGATCTATCAGGGCTATGCTCTGGATGGTTCTACCAGAGCCACTAGGTGTCCATAGTAAGTGGATAGAGTAGAGGCTGATATGTCAGCTATAGGCCTTAGGCCCTTAGTGTTGCCTACCTGTGCTCGCACATGGTAGGAGGGGGCCTGATCACCCCCCTCCGCAGGTAGCACATAGGGTGGGATGGCCTAAGGCTGGGTGCATAATGACTGGGGACAGTTATTTTCCTGGTCAAGGGTGAGTGTACCCCCTTTGTTACCCGGGGTTACTAGAATCCCAGTAAGACCTAGTGGTAGGCAGGGAAGGCAGCTTGTGAAACTCCAGTTAAATGGGTTTCACGCTGTCTCACTCTGTCCTTAGTCACAGCTGAGACTTGAGAGATGACATCATTATAGAACTGTCGCAGCTGCATGAGCTACATTTGGAATCTTCAGCTCAGAGAGTGACATTTAGAACTTTGGGAAATTCAAAGGGAGTCTTCCGTTTGTCCTTAAGCAAGAAGGAAGCATTAGTGTGCAGTGTGATTTCTCACTCAGAAAAAAGGAAGTGTTCCTGTATTTTACCTTTTTAAAGTGGTGGAGACCGCTCCCCTGGTCTCAGTACCCCCCTCCCTCGGGGGGGGGGAGTTCTCTGTGGGTTCCAGGGGCAATCCCCTTCTCCCACCCTGGGAAGGAAGCTGCCTGATTTAATTTCAGTCTGTTCATGTATAACAGCAAAGGTTACAGTACTTCGCCTGTGGTTCACCTGCAACGAATGGGAGAGTGTTTGGCTCCATTGGAAGGGGCAAACAACTTTTTTACTTCAGTTGGGAAATAAATGTGGACTGCTATTTGGGAGGACTGTCAACTAGGACAAACAAATAGAGCAGTCAACTGTTTAAAGTTTAAATGGATTTAAAGTTCGCTGTAGAGGGGGTGCTTCAGGTCATCCACCATTCAATCTACATTTTAAAGTCTAAAGTTTTCTGTGTGTCCAGAGAAATGGCCAGGTATGGGCTGTGGGAGCTGGAGGTGGGAAAACCTCCCATCTTTAGTAACTAGGTCCACCTCTACGGATTTCTTATGTGTTTTTGCTACTTGCCTCATGCGCTTGGCCAGTGATGGGGTGGGTACCCAGACGTGGGTCGCAACTTGAAAATCTCTCTAGGAGTTGCAGACTCTAAGTGGTGTGGGGAGCCACAGGATGGGAAAATTACTCCTTGTTGGATGAGAGTCTCCTTGTTTGATGGGAGTTTCAATTGGAAGTACGAAAACAAATCTCTCTAGGAGTCGCAGACTTCAAGTGGTGTGGGGAGCCACAGTTTGGGAGTCTCCTTGTTTGATGGGATGTCTTTCCAAGTAAAGTTTGGGTTCATTCGCCAAGTGGACCGTCAGTCGAGTGGCTGGCAGGGGAGCCGGGCCAGTCGGGCTGTGTATCCAATCCGCATGCAAAGTCCGGGCTGAGTACCTGGTGGGTCCAAAGCCAGACATCTGTAGTAATGTGTCCATTCCTCAAATGGACCGCTGTGTTTAACCTCTAATCTGCATTACAGTAACGTAGCCCTTTGGGGGACCATGCAGTGCTTTGTTTATGTTCAGTGAGTTAATAAATAAAGCCACACTGAAAAATCCCAATTCTGGTTCTGGACATTACAGTTATTGCTTCCTGTAGTTGGATTTACTTGGGTGCCCCTGTGCAGAGTAACCAAACCTAGGTCTCTTGTGCCAGGTAACCTTATCCTACCCCAAACCCGTAGATACATATGTATATCCATGTTACACTTGCACATCTCTTTTTCTGAAAGATGCCACCCTCTTGGACTTTGTTGATTCCCTTGAGGTACTTGAAAGTGTCTATCATGTCCTCTCTCTCCCTCCTTTCCTCAAGGGTATACATATTAAGCTCCTTTAGTCTTTCTTCGTATGTCTTCTGGTGCAGACCCTGCACCATTTTAGTTGCCCTCCTCTGGACAGCCTCCACTCTATCTATGTCTTTGCGGAGATGGGGTCTCCAGAACTGCACACAGTACTCCAGATGGGGTCTCACCAACTGTCTGTACAGAGGATAACAACTTCCTGTTTTCTACTATTGATGCCTCTCCTATGCATCCCAGTATCCCCAGCCTTCCTTACTGCCTTCTCACATTACTTGCCCACCTTTAGGTCATCTGATATAACTACCCCCAGGTCCCTTTCCATTTTTACTGTTGTCAGTATCTCACCCCCCATTGTTTACTCTTCCCCTGGGTTTTTGTTTCCCAGGTGCATTATCTTGCACTTCTTTGCATTGAATCTGAGCTGCCATACATTTGACCATTCCTCCAACCTTGCCAAGTCCCTTATTGCTTACATTTTCGAGGTGGGGCGACAGAGAAATAACCTACAGCCTGTTACTGTGCTGATGCTTAAAACGTCTGCTTAAGGATTGCTAGGAAGACTGAGGCTGAGTTGAGCAGATGGGGCAGAGCTGTTGAAATATATTATAGGACACGAGTTTTAGAGCTTGCTTTGTACTGGGATTTATGAATTAAAGATGGTCCTTTCAGGGACTAGTGAAATGGATAAAGTTGAGCAGCAGAGTCTGCAAAGCAATAATGAAACATTATTGCAGTCCGTACAAAATGATGGCTCCTGAAAAATTAACCTGGCTACCAGTTTTTGGAAACTGGTGGTCTCTAAAATGATGGCCACCAAAAAATGTATATGGCTACCAAATGTTGAAAGCACAAACCCACAAAGTGATTTGACCCACCCTTCTTATGAATACAGTGAACGGGAGCAGCCCTAGTACAGAGCACTTGGGATGCCCATGGTGATGGGGGCACATTACAGGAGGAGCCACTAGTCCTGACTAACTGGCCAAAGTCAAACATATGTAGTATCTGAGCCATTATAAGGGAGATCACTGGTACCAGAGGTCTTGTGTTTACAGAGGAGAAGGGTATGGTCAACGGTGTGTTGAATCATTTGGCTAGGATTATAAAAACTGTACTTGTGGTAAGGCCCTATCCTTGTCTAGCCTCGTTAAGATGTGGTTTATAAGTTAGAGCAGGGAGGTGGTGATTAAGTGCCCAGCTCAAAAGCCAAACTGAGAGAGAGAGAGAAAAAAGTTGGTGTTGGAAATGAAATTAGCCAGTTGCCTGCCGACTAGCAGTTCTAGACCTTTAGAGGTAGTGGGTAGTAGTGATAATGGGGTGGTAGTATCCCGTATCTAAGAGGTCACCCCTTTAGTGAAAGGGTCATGCAACCACTGTATTCCGAAGAGACAGGACCACTTCTGTTCACAGGGAGCAGTTGAAGATATGTGTTACTTGTCTGGTGATTGCAGGAGCACACATTTGGGTGAACTTGGGTACAAGTCCATCCAGACCACTACCCTTAATAAAAGACTGTAATCTCCTTGAAGACTTTGGTTTCCAGAATTAAGGTGAAGTCATAGAGGGAGTGTGGGACTGGGGTGGGAGAAGCTGATTGTGGGGTTGGGGTAGGTGGGTGGCAGAGTGGCTGTGAGGGCTTTAGCACAGTCAGTAAAATGAGTTAAGGGCTTCAGCGAACAGCTTATGATCTGTTATAAGGTAAGATCCCACCCCCAAGTCCTCTGTAGGGACAGATGTAGTGGGTGTAGGATTTAAGAGGTTCTGGATAATCCTCCAAAATTTTCTGGAGTCATCAGTGTCAAGGAGCAATTTATCTGAGGGTAGTTTGTCTTGCCTTTTCTGGTGCCGCTGATGCAGTGGTCATGTAGCCTATTATACAGGAACCGGTCGCAAAGATTAATTGAGGCTTTTTGATTTGCCTGGGCAGTGTCCATTTGCTGGAACATTTTAGTAAGAACAATAGTTAACAGGGGAGATAAGCTCCTTGGACCCTAACATGCCTTAGTGGTGCATGATAGTTGCAAATGTAACCCCCCTGCAAATGGGGGTTCCCAAAAGACTTCCAGGAGCTTGCTTGAATGCTCCAAGCCTGAATGGTGTTTGGCGTTTAAGCCATTTATCAGTGAGTGTTTTTAGAACCTCTGGTACTGTCTCTTTAAGAGCTGTCTGCTTGCAGACATAATTAGTTTGTATGGGGGACTGTGTGTTTCTTTGATTGAGTACCACTCGACTGCTGCCAATTCACTCCATTTTTGCAGTCACTAGGAGTGCAAAGGGAACCTATCTGAAAGATGTAACTGTTTGCCAGAAATCATTTACAGTAATAATGAAATTACAGTTTGTCTAACCTGCTTTCTTTGCAGTCAGAACTGTGTCTGCTTAGTTCCCCATTCTGGTTTTGAACTGCTGAACTGGACCAATCAGTGTGGGGTAAGCTAGCTCTAAAATGGTGCCTTGGACGAATCGGAAATTGGACTCATAATCTGAGCCAGCCACAAGAGGATTGTATGGGCAGTGACTCTGGGAGATGTAGTTTAGACTTTGGCGCCTTTTGGACCAACAGCAGCAGTCTATTGTGAGTGACAGCCAATCCAGTCAAGAACTGGGAGGAACTCAAAGGTGCCCGTTTTGTCTGTTGGAGTTTCAGTTTAGATCTGGCAGTGAAGGGAAAGAAACCCTGTGCTCCTTCAGTGCACAGTTTCAGTCAAAAACGTGTGTAAGGCCCAGAGTTCCGTCTGCAGCTTGTGTAACTGCTTGTTAGGACTGAATCCGTCCTGTGAAAAGAATCAAAGGATCTCTGAAGAGTAGAAACCAGGCTCACCCTGTAGAAGACTGGAGAAATTGTTGAATTGCACTCGGTCTGTCAGGAACTGAATCTGCTGTGTGTTCTCCGCATTGTGCAGTAATTGCGATCGGGATAGAGAAGCAGCCTGCCTGGTATAGTACTTTCTTTTTTTACCATATAAATGTGTGAAGAGTCTCGTGGAGCTCAAGAGTAGCCCTGCTGACGTTGAAGGACCCTATCTTGTTTGGAGGTCGTGAGTATTAATTCAGGGTCGCTCCCTGTTGAATTGCCACAATAAATCCAAATGGAATCACTGTACTGCTGACTGTTTAAACTAATTTTTCTTTTCTCTGTGGGAAAGGGCCCCTACCAGCTGCCACGGTTTGGACTAGCCACTAGGGCTTGGGTACCCAGGGACAGTAACTGGTAGGGATAGGCCTGTGCACAGAGCCACAGGTAGATAGTAAAGTGATAAGCTAATTAACCTGATTTCCTCCTGTCCTTGTTATATCCCCTAAATAAATCAGAGCTGCTTGTTTCAGCAAAGTTATACTTCCTGAGGTATTTGTCTATGTTAAAGTACTGTACTGTGATTGTTGCACTGTATCTTATTTACAGGAGGTCCCAGTGCTGGAACTAGTCCTGGGGGTAAGTGTATACTGTGAAGTAATTCTGATATATTGTGTGGGCCACTAGTGGGAAGAAAGGGGGTTGCAGTGTCCCAGAGGGCTGTGACCAAGTAAGTTTAACTATTGCAAACCCTGACCTCTGGGTTGAGGCACCCGCCATTGGATCCAGGCCCCTCAACCTGTTAGTGGCAAATCAGGCAGGAGTAGTAGCCCCTGGGATAGCGCCATCTAGGGGTTACACAAATGGCACAGAAAATGCTCTGGAAGTGGTTCAGTACTTGTACTGAAGCTTGGGTGTAAAATTTCCAGTCTGCTCTATAGAGATCCTGCAGAAGATCTTCCTGATGGAAGTTACGTGCTGTGAAGCTGGAGTGGGGGAGACTCCAAGGACACCCTATGAAGCTGGATTGGAGGGGGGGGACTCCAAGGCAATGTGATAAAATACTTCTTCACAGAAAGGGTGGTGGAATCTGGAACAGCCTCCCAGTTGAGGTGGTGGCTGCAAAAATGGTAACAGGATTCAGGCATGCATGGGATAGACATAAGGGGACATTAGAAATAAGGCAAGGGGGAGACCAGAGATCGAGTAGGGTCTGCAGTGGCACAGTTGGTAGGGAAACTAGGGCAGACTAGGTGGGCCAAGAGGTCCTTCTCTTCCGACAACTTCTATGTTTCTAAGTTACAGAAGGACCTGATGAGAAGAATTTTCGGGGAAGCTCTAACTGGTTTTACCCTCCCAACACAAAAGGTTGTTCAGTGATTTGTTGAAAATACTGGATAGGTCACCAGGTGCGATAACATAATGAAGGTGGGAGGCTAGAACCCAGTTTGTAATGGTGTGATTATAGATCTGGGATTGTGCCTTGGTCTAAGATAATCAGGGTGAGGTTGAGGGTTCTGACTGTAGCATAGAGGGCAGTCAATTTAGGTTCTAACCTGTTAGTATTTAGCCCCCCCCCCCCCCAAATACCATATGTTCACTCTTTATAGGGTACGTTTTGAGAAGCGAGTTCTCTAGAGTATCTAGCACAGACTCAGGACAAATTGTGGGATGCTGCATATGCCATTAATTGTCTATAGCAGTGAATGTGGTAAAGTGATTATACCAGCTAGCATTTCATGGGATTTTGGTGCAGACTTCTGAAATAGGGGGTGGGATAAGCTGAGTGAGGCTGAGATATGTAGTAGTACACCCCACCTCTCTTGTTTCCAGTGTTGGAATTGCACGTTGAGCTGTGGGGTCTATATCTTTAAAAAGGGCCCTCTTTTCCCATCATAAGTGATATCTGAGCTGCTGAGGCTCATTTCAGAGCTGTGGGTGCCGAGCCTTGGTAACTCCCCTCTAATTCCAGCACTGCTGGTTTCTGTCATGCTGTTGTGAGGTAAAGCCAGATATTGCTGTATCAAATTACCTTGTCTTTTTGGAGAACTCAGTTTTCCTGGGAACAAATATGTCATGTTTGTTTTGCAGGAGCCACACCTTGAGTAGAGCATGCTTAGGGAATAGACTGCGTATGTTGGCGTGACAGAGCAGCAGCTTTTTGGGAATATTACCCTGGCGGCAGTAGCGGCTCTAGCCACAAATGGTTACCAGGGCACAGCTGGGGCACAACAGATGGCAGCCAGGGCACTGATATATTGTTACTATGGGGGAAGCTCTGCACCATATGGGGCACCAACTGGGGCACAGCATTTTTTTACCGGGGCACGTGAACTGGCGGGCCCTGGTGTAGAGCTGCCACTGCCTGGCGGTGGGGAGGACACCATGTTGGACTTTGTTATCAGCAAGCAAGGGAAGTAAAATCAGCTCTTTTGGGGTCCTGGGTTTAGGAGAGTGGTCTTGGAAGGCGGTTTGCTGTGACAAGTACCTGAGGAAAAGAAATGTAAAGTGTTAGGTTGCACTCCACTGTAAACCACTGTGTTGGTAGGAGGCTTGGGTGTATATACCCAAAGGTGTGAGTAAGTAGAGTGCAAGGCTATCAATCAGGTGAGAGAGTTGGCAGGGTTCATGAGATTATGTGGGTTGGAACAGGTAGGATCTGGGAAAAACCACAAAAGAAACATTGTGTACCTGATAAGTTGGGACTGTAGCATTTAGTCAGATAAACGGCAGTAATATAATATGAATAAAGAGTTGGTGGTTAATAAGAGTACAACCCTTAACCTAACAGGTAGTGAAGCCTCCTGTAATAATATCAGTATATAAGAACGCAGTGTAGTAAAGATAGAATATCCTTTGAGATAAATAGACAGTGAAAAACCTTTATCCTGCAGGCAGGGTGTCTTTTGTTAGGTACCACAACAGGCAGGGCTCAGAATCTGAGTACCATCAGATTAACAGAGAGACTACAAGCTCTGGTGCATGCAGCACATGGCAGCTACTTTACAGAGAGATAATCGGGTAATAATTTCATTTTTCTGTTTTGGATTATATACGACTCTGTGGGCTTTTTGGAGCCTCCAGGTTTTTTTGTGCTTTTTCTCTTTTTATGTTTCCTTGCACGTGCGCAAGAAACATTTTGCTTTGCTTCAGAGAATGGCATTTTAGAGGTGTGTCAGGGACTAGTCCAATGCAGAGCAATCTACATTGGGCTCGTCTGTGATAGAACACCGCCCACGCAAGCAGAGTATGACTATGGTCACAGTTTCATGAGCGTAAACTTTGTGTACTTGAAAGAAATGAAGCGCTCCAATGAGAGAGCTTCAGTCCTTTCATTCACATAAAGCGTAAGCGGGCTGGCAAGCAGACAACTCTGTCAATTCTCTCTCTCTCCATCTCACTAAACTTTCATTATGGAGGTTAAAAACAAGTGCCACAACATGCTGCTCATCTCCCTCTCAGTTTCACCTCACCTTATTCCCATTTTGTAGATCAGAGCCAAACGCGAAGTACCACAACATGCTGCTTATTTACTTGGCTACCAATTCTCTCTGTCCCTTCCAATGGGCAGGGACAGTCCTGAATGCTGATTTATTCTTACCTGTGCATTGAATCTATTCAATGCACAGGTAAAAACAAGGAATGTCATCCAAGATACAATACAATAAAAATCAAGTTTATTTTTTTTTTATTTATTTCAGATTGCAGATTAATACCTTTGAGCCGGGAGGGCTCTTTTACAAAGGTTCCATGTCAGATGGACAAGAGACAAATGTACATAAACTCGTTACAGAACAGTAGGAGTACACAATAGGTTACAGAACATTAGGGGTACACAATAGGTTACTGAGCATTCGGGGTACACAGTAGGTTACAGGCAATCCAGGTAGCAGGCAAATAGGCCTCAGTTAAATAAAAATAAAAACATGTAAGGAGACAAACAGATGTTATTCACATGGAAATATGGAAGCAGCCTGGAAGGGCTTTGTCACAGAGTGAGGAAAGTGGAGGTGAGCGGAGAGTTGGGTTAGGTGGGCAGCGGCCATAGGGCTTTGTCAGGGAGGGGGGTGGAGGAAGAAGGCAAGGAGAGGTGAACAGAGGGGTGTAAGGTTATGGAGAGGAGTAGTCACGGAAAATTATTACCTGCAATCACATTATTTATTTTGGGCCAGAAGGGTTAATAGTTCTCATTTGAAAGGTCCAATTTTTGTGTTCTCGTGGTGGAAGTAGGGAGTTCATTGAGCCAGGTGGGCCCTCGATAGGAGAGCGAGAACGCTGTGCAAGGCAGGTTCTTTAGAATGGGACATGTAGAGCACCCTTAGCTGAGTTCCTGGTGACTTTTGAGGAGTTGGCATGCTCGAACAGTGCGGCGGTGGAGTTGGGAGTGAGACCCAGTAGGGCTTTTTTGCCAATAAGGCATTCTTGATACTTCGCCCTAAAGTGTAACAGGAGCCAGCCAGTAGAGGAGTAGAGAGCGCAAGTATGAGTTCGGTGTTTAGCCCCCAGGACCAGGCGACAGGCCTTATTGATTAGTACTTTTAATCGATTTAGGACTGAGTCATTGGCAGCACTGTATATGAAGAGGGCATAGTCAATGACCGTCAGAATTGAGCTCTGAGTAACTAGACTTAAAGCTTCATGGATCATGGCTTGCCTGTGTCTATAGAGGATTCCTAGTTTAATATTAGCAGATTTGACAACATGGTCTGTATGGTGCACAAAGGAGAGAGTGTCATCAATGTGTACCCCGAGATATTTAAATGTTGAGACTTGTTCAGTGCAGTCACCTTTATTACTATAGATTGCTAGGTGCTCAGCCTTCCTCTTGGCATGTGGTAAGGTTAGGTGCATACATTTTTTTTTTTTTTTATAGTTCAGAAGGAGTCTGTTGTTCGTGAACCAGTTCTCGAGCACAGCAAAGCAATGTTGTAGATTTTGTGCTATATCTGGTGAGTTGTTGCCCGGTACTGAGATAACAGCATCATCTGCATAGAGCAGCATTTTAGCGGGACAGGCATAGGGAAGGGAGTTAATCAAGAGGCAGAAGAGAAGTGGTCCTAGGATCGGTCCTTGGGGAACTCCAAGGGTTACCTTTCTGAGTTCAGAGGTAACCCTCCCCATCCGCACACACTGCATCCTGTGTGAGAGGTAGCGATTAAGCCAAGAAATGGTATTGTCTAAGCAGGATTTGGTGGTTGACGGTGTCAAAGGCTTTAGTGAGGTCTATGAATATTGACCCCACCGTTTTTCCTGTGTCAAGGGCTTCATAGATATGGGAGGTATAGTCGATTAAGCCTATAATGGTGCTAAGTCCAATACGAAACCCATGTTGCTGCGGACAGAGCATATTGTACTTATTTAAGTATTCAGTGAGCTGGTCAAAAACAACCCTTTCAAGCGCTTTAGAGAGAGGTGGAAGTATTGAGATTGGTCGGTAGTTTCCCAGGTTAGTTCTGTCCTCATTTTTAAACACCATAGTGACCAAGGCAGTCTTGCACCTATCTGGGAAGATTCCGGAGCGCAGGGAGATGTTGAAAATTAGGGTTATTGGGTAGGCAAGTTCGTCCAAGGTTAGAGCTAGTAACTTTTTTAATTTTTTTTATTTTAGTCTTTGGTAACCAGGTAAGGCCCACTAGGCACAAGTGCCTGTTTTCAGGGGCGACCTGGGAGCACCGGGCAGTTAAGTGACTTGCTCAGAGTCACACACTATGCAAGTGGAGGTTGTGAGAATCAAACTCTGGTCTGGTTTGCTGGATGTATCAAGATCATTCACACCTTGTTCCTCTAACCTCTAGGCTATACTGCCAGCCCAACTTCATGTCTATTGAGTCACTCCTGACCCTTGTTTTGTTTATGACCTTTTTTTACATACTTAATGGTCTGGGCCCTAGTAATTTGCCTAAGGTAGAATGGTGGTTGGCCTGGTTTGAGGATGTGTGGAGGGTTAGGGTCTGTAGAGTCTAAGGTTGGCGGTGGCTGGAGAAAATTTGGGTGGGAGGACGGGGCTGAGATCAGTGAAGGCATTAGCTAGGTCAGTAGATTGCTGTAAGGGGCCCGTTGTGGTCACTATAATATGTGGTGGAGCTGTGGATTCTTTGCCGGTGAGGGACTTAATGCTTTTCCAGAATTCTCTGCCATTGCCTCGGTTTCTATTAAGTTATTCTCTATAGTAGGTAGCTTTGGGATTTCTTTTTAGTCTGGTGCATTTGTTCCTAGCCTCTTTATAAGCAACAATGTCAGTAAGCCTGCCTGTTTCCCTGGCAATGTGCCAGAGGTTGTCTCGCTGTTTCTTCAGGCCACTTAGGGGGCCCGTGAGCCAGGGGTTAACAGCTCCCTTTTTTTTTTTTTTTGACAGTCCTGACAGGGGCAAAAATGTCACAAGCCTTGTTGAAGGTAGATATTAGGTAGTCCAGGGCATTATTAGTGTCTTTGCAGCCGGCAAGTGGGGGCCAGTCTGCATCCTTCAGATACCACTTAAAGTTGCCCACAAGCCCCTTTTTGAGAAAGCGGCTTTTGGAGATCTGGGGGGGGGTCTTTAATGCCCTTATTAGTCTAGGAGCAGACTACAGGTGAGCGGTCGCTAAGGTGTCGGCAGAACAGAAATGTTTTGATGTCCTCTGCTGGTGGCAAGAAGCCAGTCTATGAGCGTGTTTTGTGCCAGCGGTAATTCAGCCTTGTAGCCTGGGCGAACCATCTGAGTAAGGTATATAGGCCATGTATAATGCTCCTTGTGGTAGCAGGATCTTGGGCAAGCCAGTTAGTGTTAAAGTCCCCAAGAATAACCTGCTCGCAGTCAGTATTAAACTTGCTATGATGGTCGAAGTAAAGGTCGAGCCCAAGGGCTTGTTTGCCAGGGGGTATGTAAACTGTGGTCAGATACATTGCTTTCCCCTGTCGCCCGATAGCTAGCTTGATGGAAAGGAGCTGGGCTTCTATTGTGTTTACACTGTGTGGCATAACCTGGCCACTAATTATGTTACTCAAACAGACCAGGCATCCACCCCCTCGCTTGGACTGTCTATCAAGCCTGTAGGAGGTATATCCATCTAGTGAGATGGAGGAGTCAGGAGTTGCTAGTTGGAACCTTCAGTTTTAAAATGGCCGCCATCGTCTTGTCTCGCTAATCGAGGAAATCACGAACCCGCCGTTAACTGATCTACATCTTCCTCCTACCGACCAGCCACTTGCTCGTTTCTTTGCTGATTTCACTGAGCCACACTGCTTAACTTTCATCAACTTTTCTGTTTGTTTTTCAGTGTAGTCCTGACCCAGAGTCCCGAACGATATAGCACAGTAGACACAATATACACAAATGAAAGATGCTAAATGCTCCCATTCTTTTACCTTTAGAAAACTGCTGACCTTGCAATAGCGCTCCCCCAGCATGCCTGCTCCCTCTGTGAGTTCATTAGAACATCGTGCTCCCCATTCAAAATCAAAAACAAAACAAACTGACTTGCATACCTATAGTATTTAATTTGGATACCGGCACCCTCACATGTGAAAGACGAAGCGTTGAGGAGGAAATTTGTACTTCGCTCGCTCTTCAGTGCTGTCACGGGAAGGAGAATAGCCGTTTGATCCCGAAGGTCTCATTTTAGCAGTCCAAACCTTCTAGGCAGCTAAAAAACTGTCTGCAAGTGCCCACTCTCTACAAGCAATCATCATCCCCGCTCCCTGCTCAGTAACACAGTTTCAGCATCATAGAAAAAAAAAATACAATTAGCCCATTCTTTAACTTTGCTACTCACTCAGTAAATTGTTTCTGTCAAAAGCCATTGTTTACCATTCTCCCTGCTGTGTGCTCCACTGGCAGTCCTTCACTCCTGCCCCATAAAGTAAGTTTCAGTTAACTCTTTGATTGTATCTCCTCCACCTGACTGGCACACAAGGATTTCCCATTCCCTCTCCGTTGGCTGTTTCTTCAGTTCAGAGTACAACAGTCTGGATGGCTGTTTGATCTTGATTAATGGCCAGGGACAGCACCGTATCAGATCTTCAAAGCCATGTGACTCATTAATGGCTACAATAAATTATATGTGACATCAGAAAACTGGGAAGTAAGTAAACACAGGGTCCTAAGACAAGTCAAAACGTCAGTTAAAAAACAAACTCTAGTCAGAGGCTGTGGAGAGCTTTTTTTTTTTATTATTTTTTTTTTTAACCCTCTGTCTTGCCGCCAGTCATCCACCTAGTCACAGCGCCTTCATCGGGCTTCCACCTACTCGCTGTGCTCATCCCCACGAAACCCTTGACTTACCCCTTGGAGGGTGGGGTTGCGGCACTGGCCAGGAGCTGCAATCCTTGTCACTAACTGGGGAGAGCCAGTTAAGAGGCAAATTGAAGCTGAAGGCAGGCTTCATGGAGGCGGCAGACAGAGGGAGTTATTTTCTCCCCATTTTAATGAGGGCGGGGATGTGCAATGATGTCCTGCGTCCGCCCCCTTGGTGGTGATGTTTGTCGGTAGCTGCGGTGCCCCCCAGCCTCCACCAGGGGTCCATCGAGTGCTGGACGAGATAACGACCCTCTCCCCGGAGAAGGAGAGCTGTCCACAGGATGCTCCATTCTTCTCCCCAGCCGGTGCTCCAGCGACCCGGGTCCGTTCCTGAACCTGGTCACCAGCGTCGCTAGCAGAAATCCAACCACTGCGCTGATGGGCCAGCTAGTGGAGAGCTTTTAGGAGCAGCAAGAGTGTTGAAAAGAATATGCAGTGCTCTTGCTGCACCAGAGTCCGCCATAAGTGAGGGATTAGCTCAAATGGTAGAACGTTCGCTTAGCATGCAAGAGGTAGCGGGATCAATGCCCGTATTCTCCAGATAATCTTTGTCTTTAATTTGCTCTTTTACTGTACTTGAGTTATAACACCATACTTCACAATACTTCTAACAAAGATGGTACAGGGATTGCATCACAGGTCCTATGAGGACAGGCTGAATTACTTGAATATATACTCCCTAGAGGAGAGGCGGGAGAGAGAGGATATGATAGAGACATACAAGTACCTTACAGGGAGAAACAGGGTGCAGGAATACACTATTTTCCAGCGAAAAAGATGTTCCAGGACTAGAGGGCATGGGATGTAGTTGGAGGGAGGGTGATTCAGAGGAAACGTGAGGAAGAGTGTCTTCACAGAAAGGGTGTGGACAAGTGGAACACCCTGCCAAAGGAAGTGGTGGTAGCTGAAACAATCACGGGATTTAAGAATGCATGGGATAGACATAAGGGAATTCTGGAAGTTGGGGGGGTAAGGGGCAACAGACTTCTAGAAAAACGTAAAGGAAATTTACAAGCTCAAATGGGCAGACTGGGTGGGCCATAGGCCCTTATCTGCTGGCAGTGTCTGTGTATCAAAGTAATACTGCAGCAATTACCGTACTGTGCATACGTGATACTTGCACATGTGCAGTTGTCCCCAGAGTCAGCCGTGCTCAACATGGTGGTGCTGACATAACTACATATGCACAATAGTCATGTATGTGCAGTTTGTCAGTGCCACCATGTTGCACGTGGCGGCCATCACTTCTACAGTTGTGGAAAGGAAAAGTAGTGCATCGGGAAGTGGGTATGTTTATGCAGCCCATGGACAGGAAGGGCTGCATGAACAGAATCACTGGAAACTATTCCAGAGCACTGTGGCAGCACATCAGACAGCAGTCTGGTTACGTGCTTCCACAGTGCTCTTATACAAATCTGATGATGGCATAACATCCGTGGAGCTTGGCCTACACAGCCGTAAAAATCAGACTCAGGAGGAGTCTATTAAACTAGAGATCTGGTCTGGGACTTGCTCATCATCACAGACACTTTCTCATTCTTCTGTAAGCAGTAATTTCTGGTAAATGTGCCTTAAACATATTGATCTCAGTGCTGGTAGACTACTTCTGGTTTTCGCCTGATTGTATTAGGAGGAGGTAGTAGCAGTCTTGAAGTGGTAGCTGCCGGTGGTGGCATGCTATGAAAAAAGTGGTCCCCATGCTCGTCTGCACATTTTAGAAATGACCCCTTTCCTTGTTTTTGCTGTAAAAAAAAAAAAAACTGACCCTTTAACGATAAAAAACAAGGAGTCCATTATGGCCTCCACCCCCCTTTGTTTCAAGTGA
Source organism: Neoceratodus forsteri (assembly GCA_016271365.2). Classification (NCBI taxonomy): domain Eukaryota; kingdom Metazoa; phylum Chordata; order Ceratodontiformes; family Ceratodontidae; genus Neoceratodus; species Neoceratodus forsteri. Next base: position 1,474,679,705 of record CM028131.1, read on the forward strand.
GGAACGGATTATAGGTTTGCATCAGATGTACAGTGGCAGCCATAGATGCATAATATTGTTAAACAGTGATCAACTGTATGTAAAAGCTTGTTTGTTTTTTTGAATGTGTGCTTTCTCAATGTTGTCAGTAGCACTCCACCCATTTGTACTCTGCCCCTGGATTTTTGTGCCCCAAGTGCATTATTTTACATTTTTGTGTTCAGGACAAAAAGGCCTTTCAAATGAGGGTAGTCACTAATCTAAATTCTGTAATTTTTTGTTTCCTTGCGTGTGCGTAAGCAACATCTTGTGGTAGAACAATATTTCAGAAGTGTGTCAGGGACGAATCCAATGGAGCTTGAGCCTGCCTGAATAGAACAGGGCAGCTAAACTGAGTCACCTTAATCCATACAGATGGAGGGCTGCTGCACAGATGATTGCTACAGCCAGTCAGGCACCGCTGGGGATTTAAAACAAGAGGACTATGGCAGATAGTCTGCCATCCGCCTCCTCCTCCTCCTCCTCCTCCTTCACTGACTGCTTGCAGCACTTGCCCAGCTCCTCCTCTGCTACTGGTGCCCATCAACAGTCAGTAGTGTCGGTGGATGGCCCCTGCTGGAGTGGTCAAGCGATGTCCTCGACTTGTTACTAGCCCCCCGCAAACTGATACTCTCTTTTGACTTCCTTCTGTCTGGTTGCATTTACCTGTTTCACACCCAACACATTTTTTTCTAGTATCTGCTTAGATGCAGAATATTAAATATATCAAAATAAAATATAATTTCTTCGAAGAAGGTAGAAGCCTTTATTATGGCTCGGCTAAATGTATGGTTGGAGAATGCTGAAATCTCATCTTGATTGTTTTACTTCCTTCTTGTTATTTTGTATTTTCAGGTTACATCAAATATAATAAAATAATTTTTTTTTTAAGAAGATAGAAGTTTTATTGTGGCTCTTTTTGGTTTGATTCATGCACACTGAAACGTTGAAGCAGTGAGACCACCACGCGATTTCGACAGCCTTGCACCATTCCTCTGATCCTAAAAATGTGTATCACAATGATTGTATAATTGTAGGTCTATATTCATAACAAATGTACCTTTTTGTCATTATCCTTTCAAATGTATTTAATTCATTATAATTGCACACTAAGAAGAATGGTCTTGATGAGTTCTTTTAAGGTTTCAAAATTTGACCTTTTGCAGTTTTAAAGGACCTCCCAGTCCTGGAGTCATCAATTTGTTTTATCTAAACATTTCTTTGTTCAGTTCATCAATAGTCCAGTAAGATTTAGAGTAAAATAATGTTAGAACAAAACTGTATAAACTTTGGGTTTGATTTTGCGCAAATATTACCTTATTTCTGAGTTGAAATTGCACAGTAGATTAGTTGTACATACTTTTGTATTTCTCCACAGTTTTACTTTGGAAATTTGTAAAAAAATACTTGACATTTTGCACAGGTCTTGATCTTCATAAAGGGAATGGCTTAAAACTTATTTGGAAGTTATTCAAGAGTTATCCCAAGGTCAAGATTTAGTAAACTTTATATTTAATGCATTTTAATAATAGAAGTTGCCAAACAGGACATAATAAAAGAAAAATCAGTGGTGCAGCATAGATGCCTAAACGTTTCACAGACAGCCTTGTTTGCGCACCAGGTCTTCCTTCTGTGTGTGAGCATTGTTTTCATCTCTGTCTTGCTTCTTCCCCCTATCTGGTCAGCGTCAGCTTCACATGTAGATCGCATATGCTATTACTGACCAATAATTACTAAAATTAATCTGCTGCTTTTTTCCAGAAAAGATATAACATGATCCTATCCCAAAAAGATTTAATGTGACTCCAATAAGCAGTCTGTTTTAGGCTGTTTTTATTTTCGTCTTGTTAAGCACTAAAGAATCCCAAGGTGCAGTGCTGTTGTAACTAGAATAACGGTCAGGATCTGTTGTTAATTAGTTGGTGGCATTCTGCATGTCTCAGCAGCAGCACATTATTTGACCAATGGTGCGGCAGAATCGCAGGCAGCTTCTTCAAGCATGGAAACATAGAAAATGCACCCCCGAAACAGACCCTAAAACCTGCCCCTCACCCTCACCCAACTCTTCCTTTCTTTGCTTCCAGAGCCAGCACCCTCCATCACCATCAGCCCGTTCTGGCTTTGTGAACAAGAGGCCATAGTGTGAGCCTCAGCACACTTGATCAAACACTATTTACATAGCCATTCTAAAAAAAAAAAAAAGGCAAAACATTTTTTTAACATTATTCTTGTTAGCTTTCTAAATACAAGGGTACTAGTTAGAAATCAATTGGCCTATTTTTGTGGACGGTAAATGCAGGAGCCAATCAAACAAGGGGCAATTGTGCAGCTAGCAAAAAAAGGGGATACAGAAACACTTGGAAACAACATAATTTATAAAAATTTCATTTTGCTCAATCTTGGGTAATCAGTAGGGTTACTTGTGCATGCATACTTTTGTATTTCTACACACTTTTACTTTGAAAATTTGTAAAAAAAAAAAAAAAATTATGAAAAATGACACTTGACCTCCCGCAAAGGGAATGGCTTAAAACTTATTCCAAGGTCAAGATTTAGTAAAACAGTACATTTAATGTGTTTTAATAATAGAAGTTGCCAAACAGGACATAATAAAAGAAAAATCAGTGGTGCAGCATAGATGCCTAAAAGTTTCACAGACAGCCTTGTTTGTGCACCAGGTCTTCCTTCTGTGTGTGAGCATTGTTTTCTTCTCTGTCTTACTTCTTCCCCTATTTGGTCAGTGTCAGGATCTGCTGTTAAATTAGGCATGATAAGAGATAAACAAGGTGGTCTAGTATTTCACTTAACTGGCGGAGTGGTTTGCAAAAATGAGGCTTTTTAGAAATGCAGTAGGAGGTATGCCAAACAGATGTAAATATCTCTAACAGTATACAAGTTACACAAGTTGTTCAGGATAAAAAGACCTTTCAAATGAGCCTATTCATTAAGCTACACTAATTATATTTTTTAAACTATGGCCATCTGATTACCTGAATTTTCATTTTTCTTCACAATTTTCACCTTTTGGATGGCTATATTTAAAAAAAAATTTAATGAATTCAGATTAGTGACTACCCTCATGTGAAAGGTCATTTTGTCCTGAACAACTTTCATGTTGATCGTGTGTTGGTAGCTTGTATACTTTCCGAGATGTGTACATTTGTTTGGCATGACTCCTACTGTGTTCACTCAGAGAGAAACAAAATGAGGTTGTTTGGAAGACCATATTTTACAAAGTATGAAGAATTCGGATTAGTGACTACGCTCATGTGAAAGGTCTTTTTGTCCTGAACAACTTTCACACTGGTTGATTTTGTGCACCTTGAATAGTTTTAAAGATATTTAGATTTGTTTGGAATGTGTGCAGATTTGCTCTTGGAGAAAAGCAACTTGGAGTTCTGTGTCCAACATTCTAAACAGAAAGAAGGGAGTAGTTATTTGACTGCCATAGTGATTTGCACGTATGGAAGGATACACTGAAAAGTCCAAACATGTGTTCCACGGTATGCCATTTTTCTAGTTAAAGCAAGATAGCTGTAGGCTCTGCCCACAGCCATAGCAATTACTTGTTCTGAATTTCCTATCAGGCAGGCTCAGTTTCTCTACATTTGTAAGCTAAAATTGTCATGTATCATGTTAACCTACTAACAGACTTTTAACATGTTGCTCATTTACTGTTTTTTGGCTAGTGTTTCACTTTCCAATCATAGATCCATTGTCGTATTGGTCCTTGTAAGAACAGATCCAGAAGCAAATGGTTTGATACCTTTTATTGGACCAACATAGATGTTACAAAAAGGAAACAATGTCTAAACTTTTGGACCAACCAAGTCCTTCCTCGGAGATGAAGGACTTGGTTGGTCGGAAAGTTAAGACATTGTTTTCTTTTTGTAACATCTTTGTTGGTCCAATAAAAGGTATCAAACCATTTTCTTCTGGATCTGTACTTTCCGAGCAGACTTTTAATATTTTGCTCTTTTATTATTTTTGGCTAGTGTTTTGTCCTGTCACCTAGAGAACTGATAATCTATATGTAGCTGATCTTCATAAATGTAAAAGAGGTTTTATCTTGATAAAATATAACTTTTTTCCTTTTTGGATACCGACTGGCATTTTCAGTTTGTGCATGTCAGATACAGACATGCAGTATGATGTTTTTATATGTAATGTGTATCTATAAAAAGGTCTGGTATTACCGAGTATACTGATAAGTGTGTGTGCACTCAGCCCAGCTATACCATGGCTCTATATGTTTGGCTACCTCCTGTTCTTGCTTTAGCTTTTTCCTGGCTCCTTTGGCTACCTGTATCTCACTCTGAGCTGCACCTTTTGTTTGCTATTCTCTTGGCCTGGCAGCCTGCACTGTTATTTCTTCATAGTTGTTTTTTACGTTGCCTTGCATGTCCGAAAAAAACACTTTGCTACTCGAAGGCAGCGTTTGGGTGTGTGTCATGGTTACAGCCAATGCAGAGCAATCTGCAGTGGGCTCATCCCTAATGACCAATGACCACCAAAGCAGAGTATGATGGTGGTCAGAGTTTCATGGGCGTAACTTTGTGTACTTGAAAGGATTGAAGTGCTCCGAGAGAGCGCTTCATTACTTTCATTTGCGAAAAGCAGGCCGGCAAGCAGCTGGATGTGAGAGTTCCCCACCAACCTAAACATGTCCAATGTAATCATTGCATTAAGAATCACAGCTCTGTATTGATTTAAGCAGACTGCATACAGTATGTGAAATATTTACAAAATGTCACCTAGTCACTCATGCACGATGTGCTCTGTTTTTTTGCTCCTCGTCTGTCTGCCTCTGCATTGCCCCCCCCATTCACCTTTTTTAATGTTCTGTGTCTCTTGCCCTTCCCTCATTTCCTCCCCGCTATTGCCTTCTGTTTTGCCCATGCTTCCTTCCGTGCTCTGACTTGGTTTTGTTTCCTTTTGGGCAGTTTTCGCTCCCTGGCTCCTGCCTCTCTCTACGCCGTCCTCCCGAAAGCGCTCCCCTACCAGCCTTCTGTGGAACCCTTTTAGCCTGCACAGTCACCAGACTCGTACCTTCCTGCTGCCTCTACATGATAAGCTGTATTGCCCTCGGTATCTGTGTACTGTACTTAAATTTTACTCTGTCTCGATTGCTTCTCTCCGTTGCTTCTAGCTACCCTGCTCAGCCTGTTGGCACCCTCTATTGTTCAGCTTTTCATCATGCATAATTTAGCAGGATTAAATTATTATGGTATATATTGTGTGTGTGTGTGGGGGGGGGGGAGAGCACTACCTGAGTAGCCCTGAACACTGTTATGGCTAATCCTGTCATACACCACACCACACCAATGCAATAAATATCACATTCATAATATTGCAGAGAAACTGATTCAGTTGCCCCTCCCCGGCCACCTCTACCACATACTTCCTGGTAATCTCCATTATTGATATTCAAAGTAAAAACACTGCAATCAGCTGCGGTAGTTTTAGATGTTCCAAGTCCTAGGTACCCTCTGCTGGCTGCAACTGGTGCAGAACGTGGCTGCCAGGCCGCTGACAGGGCACTCGAAATACTGTCCCGTCACCCCGGTGCTGCGTGAACTGCACTGGCTGCCAGTCAGGCGGAGGGTCCTCTTTAAGGTGGGCTTGCTTACCTTTAAGGCCGTACATGGACAGGGCTCCGGTTACCTGCCAGACTGTCTTATACCTGCTGCCTCGGTCCGCTCACTCCAGTCCTCCTCTAGGGACCTCCTTGCAATTCCCAATTCCCAGGACAAGGTTAAAAACTGCTGGTGGCAGATCGTTCAGCATCGGCGGCCCTGTCCTGTGGAATTCGCTTCCTCCAGCTGTAAGGGAGGCCCCCTCAGTTGAGGTTTTTAAGGCCCTCCTCAAGACTTTCCTGTTCAGTCAGGCTTTCTCAGACGCTCCTTTTCAAGATAGCAGCCCGGGAAGTAACATACTAACATACTAAAAGCCAGCAAAATTGGCCTAATGGTCTTTCGTGTCTGCTCAGTAGCCAGCCCCTATTGGGCGCTAGCTCCTCTCCCCCGGCCCCTGAGAGGGCCAACCTTGGCTTCAGTACACCCATGCATCTGTCCCACCCCCTCTTGAAGCCCTCCACAGTGCCTCTGCTCAACTAGACTCCTGGGCAATGCAGTCCATGGCCCCACCACCTTCTCAGTGAAGTAATGCCTTCTACGTTCTCCCCTGTAGGTTTCCCCCTTCAACTTCCATTCATGCCCCCTGGTTGTTCCCCCTTTCTTTAGCCTGAACATTTCCTTGGCTCCGCCCCTGTTAATCCCCTTCACATACTTGAATACCTCAATCATGCCACCCCTGTCTCTCCTCTCCTCTCCTCTCCTCCAGCGAGTACAGCCCAAGGGCCTCCAGCCTTACCTCATAGGTCCTGTCACTCATGCCCTGGATCATCCTGGTTGCCCTCCTCTGGACCCTCTCCAACAGTACTATGTCCTTCCTAAGGTGAGGTCTCCAGAACTGCACGCAGTACTCAAGATGTGGCCTGACCAAGGCATTCTAGAGAGGTAGGCCCACCTCCGAGTTGCCCCAGTATCTGTCTTAGGCCAGGCTCCCATTCGGGGGGGGGGGGGGCTGTTTTTATATTACTGCTGGAATTTATTGTTGTATTTAATGTGGTGTTGTGTTTTAACTGTATGGCGCCCAGAGCATCCGGGATTGGGTGCCTTAAAAATAAAATTTGCCTTGCCTCATATTGGATTATACAATTCAGATGCAGTAAAAAACAGTTCAGGCTACCTTAACACTGCATCATATGCCATTCTCTGCCATGCTTATTGCTACTGGGGAGAGTTGTCAAGGAGTCTGGGCAACAAATTATGGACACGTCTACAATGAGGAGGAGGCAGAGTGGCACAAAAGGGTTCTGGCTTCCAAACTGTATTGTCCTTGCTACACCACTGCCTATGGCATTCTAGAAACGGTGGCAAGGATTTCTGAACATTCTGCATGCACACTTGGTTCATGCACGCGCATTGGGATATTAAATACTAATCCCATTACGTTTGTGTTTTTTCGAGGGGGGGGGGTCAGTTGATTTCAGAAACCTGAGAGACTCGGAGTGGCCGAGGAGATGTAGTACACTTTCTGGGCAAATATTAGATTGCTTGTTAAAAAGAGCTAGAAGGGCAAGGTTGACTGAAAGGAACACTGATACTCCCCAACCACACACTTCACACACGGGGGAATTTTGGACCTTTTTTAACCAATGGGGTGGGTAAAGTGGGGGCATTGCCTGAAACAGAACATCTAATTCTGTGTTTAAGACCTCCAAATGAGATTTAGCTATTTTTTTATTTTGTTTTTAAAGAGCTACTGCACACTTCTGGCATTGTTTACACATGGGGTACATGTTCAGAATATCTGAATGGGGGCATTGTTTTGTTGTAAGCACACCAAAGTGATGCCCTGTGTTTTTTATGTTTCCTTGTGCGTGCACAAGAAACATTTTGTTTCAGAGAATGGCATCTCAGAGGTGTGTCATGGACTAGCCCAATGCAGTGCAATCTACACTGGGCTCATCCCTGACAGACCAATGACCACACAAGCAGAGTATGGCGGTGGCCCCAGTTTCATGGGTGTAAACTTTGTGTATTTGAAAGGATTGAAGCACTCCAATGAAAGAGCACATCAGTACTTTCATTTGCATAAAGCCATCTGGCAAGCAGCTTTGAAAGCAGCACATTCGTACAGTTAGTACAATAAGTATTTAAAGGTGGGAGTGTTGGAAACGGAAGTCACTGAACTTCACACTTGCCTCAGTGCTGCTTTCTCAGCTCTGATCGTCAGATCTCTGCTGCGGGCTAGCAGCAGCTTCACCTGAAAGCATTTTGCATCCCAGCGCAGCCCCAGTATTCACAAGCACAAGCAATAAAAGGATAAACTCCACTTGACCACCACGTTACGTTTCTCACTCCTCTTGGGAGCCATCTCTCTCTCCCACCAAAAGCGCTTTGGCAGCTGAGCAGCTTTGAAAGCAACACATTCCGAGATGTTTTGATTCAGCTAACACAATACACCCCTGCCACATACATAATACAAGGAAACATTTGGCATTGACAAATGTTTGCTCAGTTGTGTGTTGCTTCATGCAGACATTTGGAAACTGCACCTGCAAAAAGGATCTGTGCACACTTTTCTTTCTGTAGTCGATACTCCAGTCACACTTGGTGCAAGCTATGCAAAGTGTCCTGCTGCCCTACCTGCTGAACCACCACTCCTGCTGGGTCTCTGACGTTATGTGTGCATCACGTTGGGTCCGTTCGTAGGATGTGGGGTTAAGTGAGAAGGTAGCACTCTGCAGCAGCCAGTTGTCCATGCTCCTGATTGCAGTTCCTAGAGTAATTGGCAGTCGGGACAAGCTAGCCCAAAGAAGACAGCAGAAGTCCTGTGGAGAGGGGTTACAGGTGGAACCTGGCCCGCGGTCACAACCCCTGAGCCCTACAGCATTGGTGGCATGGGCCGCAGGAGAAACAAAGGGAAACCACATGGTCCAAGGGCAGCGATCCTTTCCGTGTTTGTGCGGTTTGATAGATATCTGACTGCTTGACTGTTACTGCTTGTGATTGGCCCTTGCGTGGGCTGCGTGAAGTGTGCCAGCATTAAGAATTGGACTTATAGCCGGCCCACCGGGCCAGAGGCAGAGCGTCAGTCTGCGACGCCAATAACCTGGGTTCGGAAACGGACTCGGGATGTTGGCGGGCCAGCCGGGGGGAGAAGGATTAAGCATCCTAGAGACTGCTCTCCTTCTCCAAGGGTGGGGGTAGAGTGTCTGGCACATCACAGACTTTTGGCGGTGGCTGGGGAGATCCATTGTGCCGGCACTGTCACCTGACGGGGGGCAGGGTGGATGTAGGTTGTCATTGCATGTCCCTGCCCCCAGATACTGCCGCAAGTAAAAAAAAAATGTCGGAACCCAAGCATAATGCCCTATTCTGGCGCTGCCCCCTCTGCCAGCAGTGTCTGCCGGGGGGGGGTGTCTCGCATCCATGGACCCACCTGGGGGGAGGGTAAGCCAGGGCACCATATGAAGGACCATGGGGAGGGGGCGGTCCTGCCGGGGGGTAGGGTGTAAGCCTGGGCATGGGTGGGGGCTGCATGTGGGAACAGCTGAGTTCCCTTCAGGGAGGCGGCCAGACCAAAAAAAAATTACAAAAGAATTGGACTAATGACAGGTGTAACATAATACAGTAATGTGATTATGTACCGTAAATTTGCTGTCGTAAGAATTTTTTTTTTCCTTTGTTTTTTTCCCCCAGGGTTGTCCAACTGGGAAGCAGCATCTTGCTGACTGTGGGATTTGTTTTCTCACCGGTTAACAGATGAGTGGGCTGAAGCACATGTTTCTGTAACTTGCCTAAGGGTGTGCATGTAGTAAGTGCCCCTAGTTTGAATTCAAGCCATAATCTCCTGATTCACATCTCATTTGTTCAGCAGTTGTTATTAAACTAGACCACAGTATCTCGTCATTGGCTGCTGGATGTTGCCCCTAGCATATTTTTTTTTTTCGTTTTCGGGCATTGTCCCAAAATTAGGCTTGGGAAGGCTGGATTGGCACTAGGCCTCTATCTGCAGTGAATTTCTAAAAGGGAAGCAAAGCAAGTTGTATTTGTGCCCCTCCCCCTCAAAAAAAAAACATTGTATTGTTATACACCAGCCAGTGATATCAGTTGCAGTCAGTTAATGACTCCTTGACACAGATGCTTGCGTGGGCTGCTGCATCGATGACAGTTTAGCACATTGAGAAGCTCTTTCATGTTCATCAAAGTAGCAACTTCTGCAACGAGCTATACTGTTCCAGCATTAGAAGCCACTTACTGATTGCAGTGGATGATAAGCGCTGGTTCGAGTAGCAATAAGTGGCACAACGTAGGGGCCACGTGCAAAACTGTTTTATGATTTGCTTGTTTCTTTGCTTTAACAGTTTATTTACCCAGGATGGCCTAGCTGAGATGCAAAATCTCATTTTCAGTGGGGGTTCTGCTACTACCCATTTTTTTTTTTGGTTTTTTACAGCAGGGTGGAGTGGAGCACTGAAAAGTTAAGTGAGTTGTTTAAAGAATTTGGCTCTGGTGGGGTTTGAACCTGTAATCTCCTGGTTTCCATGCCAGAACTTTTTCTACTAAACCACACTCAAGTGCCCATTTGCCTTCCTCTCTCTGGGGCACTGGCTCAACGGGCAGTACTGGGCGTGCAACAGGTGTGTGCGTAGCTTAGCCGAGCTACTCCCTACCCTTCTGTTGTCTCCACGTTTCTTGCTTCTCCTTTGGGCCCTTCGGAGGCACTGGCACAGTAGGAAATGGATGACCACCCCCCCAGAGGAGGTGAGCATCCTATGGGATGCGCATTTCTCCTCCCACGTTGGCTCTCCAGTGTCCCATCTCGTTCTCAAACCCAGGTTGTTGACATTGCAAACATCAACTCTGCCACTGCATCATCTGTCTTGCTTAAGCCAAGAAGAAATTGACTCCTCTTAAAATATATTGTTTAAGCCAGCCCTCTGGTGCACCGGTTGGATTTCCACCTGCGCCACTGCCAGCCCGGGTGCAGGAATGGACCCAGGCATCAGAGGGCCGACTGGGGGGGAGATGGTTTGAGCATCCCATGACTGCTCACCTTCTGGGAGGCGGGGGGTACGCGGACCGGTGTTTGCCAGCCCCTGGTGGAGGTCAGGGGCATGGCAGCACATCAGGCATTGCTGCAGGAGGGAGCGTGACGGATGTCAGCTCATGCCTTGAGGTCATGTGGCATGTCATGCTACCAATGGAAAAAAAAAAAAAACAGTAAAAAATGCCTCCTGATTGACCGGATGATGGTCATCGGTCCCCCGTCGCCAAGAAGCCCCGGATATCCCGGACCGACCCCAGCAACACCCGGATCAATTTGATGCACCTACCAGCACTTTCTCCCCGGAAAGGGGAGGCCATCTGAAGGGGAAACGCCGGGTTCCCGGGGGGGGGGTTGTTGCAGTATGGGGCAGTAGTTGGGAGAGGGGAGAGACAGCAGGGTGCACCTAGGTGACAGGGAGGTGCAAAAAAAATATATATATACATTGTTTAGACCAAATTCAGCTTGTTTTTAATTTTATTTATTTGTATCTCCTCATTCTTTAATGGGAATATACACATGAAAACGGAATTTCTCACCCCAGGAATCCCTCAGTATGCTTACCTATAGCAGTACTGCCAGCTGGATTCAGCTGCCCTGGAGGTGGTGCCTATGCTAATGATGGCTGGGCATTATCAGTCAGAAAACGGCTGAAGACTGCTGCCTGTAGGTGCTGCTGCTGGTGAGTCAGTTTCATTTCTCCGCCCTCTAGAACAAGTTGGCCCCGGAGTGCTTTCCATTTCTCATCGCTTGAAGAAATTTATTTTCATTAAAGTCATTTTATTTCTGTAGTTTCTGCTGCCTTTAGTCCTTTTTCAGTGTTTTTTTTTTACTATTTTTATTTTTTATCGGTTCCCAGGAACTGAGAAATCTTCCTCTGACAGGGGTTTTCACTGTGGTTCCCGCGCTTTATTCCTGACTGCAAAATCACTTTCTGTGGGAGCAAGGGACAAAGCTGCACCCAGGCCTTGCATGCGGGGGCCCCAGAGAGTAGTCCCATTTGTACAATTCTATGTGGCTGACTGCATGCCCGTGCCCTGCCATTTAAATTTGCAAATTGCACTGCTGCCCACAACCGCATCCCACGCTCGCGGCATGTGCTCGTACCTGCTTCTGTACAGTGTGGCTGTGGGCTGTGTCTCACTGGTTCCTCTTCCAAACTGATAAAACAGTTGTTACTTCCCTCCTCAGTGACAGTCCAAGTCTGAGCCATCTCTCTCTCTTGCACGCCATAGCGCCACCCTCCCACACTGTGAAGACAACTCCTCCTTAGTTGCCTCCTCCTCCTGGCTGCTGTACATCCTCTCAAGTCCAGCCATTGGGGGGGGTGCTCCACTACAGCGCTTGCACCATCGGTACAGAGTACAGTCACCTGACCAGCTGCTTAGTTGGTTAGGTGGGTTGGTGTAAAGTCTCATAACTCGTGAGATGAGAAGCAGACTGGCACAATAGTAGTGTGACTTGGCTTGAAGTTGGACATGTTGTGCTCCCACCAAGTTGCTCTACGCTGGCGCTGCTGGACTGCTTGCATGTTGAGTGTGCTAGTCTGCTAGAACTTGGATTTGTATTATACAAGTATAGTTCTTGTTCTGTGTCACTGAAAAAGTCAAAGACAACACCACACAACAATAAATATACTGCCTTATTGCGCGCGGCCTGCTGGGTCAGCGAGAACCGGGAAAGAAGGAGGTGGGGGAGGGGAGGGGAAGGGAGACTTGGGAGAGCCGGGACCTGGAGAGATCAATAATATTCACCATCTGTCATCTCGGCTTGGGCCTGACTGGACTGGGTGTTTGTTGTGGTGAGGCGGGGAGGCCTGGAAAAGGGAAGAAAAAAACGGTGTGGTCGGCGGTTCAGAGATCTCTCATCTTTCTCTCTTTTGAAATTAGAGAGTGAGAGACAGAGTGCTCAGTGCTGTGAACTGTGTGATTCATTCATACGGCAGGGGGATGCCCACTTCGCAGTCTTGCACCAAGGTCCAGTAAATCCTAGTGCCAGCCCTGTTTTTGATATTTTAACTTCAGTTTTTTATCAGTTCCCTTCTTTTTGAGGGAACCGTGTTTAGCTTTACTTTTTCTTTTACATTTTGTTATTTTGGAACAGTTTCTCACAATTACATTGTGCTTGTGAACTGACGGCGATTTTATATTATTCCTCTGTTGGGAACCAAATATTCAGTCTTTTGACGTTTTTGGTACGTCGGATAGACCTAAAAAGAGAACTGGACCTACAGGTTTTAAAAATTGCATTAAGTGTTTTAAAATCATGGCCAAGGCAGACAGCCACGATCTTTAAGTTGTCTGGGTCCAAAATCATAAACGTGAACTTTGCAGTAAATTTTGCTCTAAAACCATTAAAAAAAAAAAAAAAAGGAAAAAGACTAGAAATTATGGCTTCTCAGACTGCTTCCTCCTCTAATAAGCCTCTTGAAGAGGGGTCCTCCTCTCAAAATAAATTTAAACACAGATCTTCCAGGGACCACCTAGAAAATAAGTCTGACAAAAATAATACAGATCAAGCCAAACAAAAGAGACTTTCTGAACAGGTTTCTGATTTAGTGCCTGCCAAAAAGAAATACATATCACTGCCCCTCCTGCTGAAGAGCAAAGGGAGACGCTGTAGGCAATTTATTTGGTGTCCCAGGTGGTCCTTCCACGCCTGCTACCATAGACTCTGACCAAGGCCAGGGTTTTTATTGTGAGGCAGGCAATGATGATGATGATGATGATGAGGGACTAGAACCTGATGTGTCCCTTGACCAGAAATTTGCCTCCACTTCACATGGTCAGGAGGATTTTTCCTCCCATTACAGTTCTGTCCAGTAGATAATGGACAGGCTGGACCTCTCCATGCAGGAGACTACAGAGGAAGATGAGGAGGCAGACTTTCTGGGTATTATGAATCTCCCTCCTCCCAAGAAGCTGCTACTTCCAGTTTACAAGTCACTTTACAGAGTAACATTCAAAGTACTTCAGAATCCCACCTCCATTCCTGGGGTGTATAAGAAAATAGAGAAGTACCACCAGCTAGAGAAAACCAATGCTGAGTACCTCTGCACTCATCCTAACCATGAAGGAGTGGTACAGGCTACAGCCTGTAACAAGGCTAAAGTGCCCCTTTCCTCTCAGTATCCTGAAAACTGGATGCCATGGGCAAGAAATCTTTCACCACAGCCTCTCTACATGCATGGCATATACAGCACAGTACCAAAAGACTTTGTGGAACTCCATTCTGACTATTAGCCAGAAGGCTTCTGACAGCATTGCTCAGGACCTGGAGGAAACTATTAAAACCGCCTTGGACTGCACAAAGCACCAGTTTCATATGGCCATAGATGCCAGTGATACTGCCTCCAGATCTATGGCACAAGCCATCTCCCTCAGAAGGTTTGCTTGGTTGAGAATTACTAACCCCTCTCAAGATACTCAAACTAAAGCTATGGATTCCCCGTGAGAACAGCTCTCTTTGGGGACAAAACAGAGGCATACATGAAAAAGGAGGAAGAATACAAAACCACCTACAAGAGTAATGCGGCTAAAGAAAAAGCTTCTATTTCTTACAGGCCCCAGGGAAGAGGAGGCAGAGGCAAGGGTTACTACCCCAGAGCTTTCTATCTTATGCCCATGGTCTACTTCCAAATGAGAGGCTACTTTAGAGGAAGAGGTAAAAGGGCTCAAAAGTGTACTGACCCTGCCCCCTCACCTAAGGCCTAATCCAAACAAAACCTCTGACTGGAACATCCAGGTTACCTCCCCTCTCCCAGTAGGAGGAAAGCTGACCCACTACCTCCACCAATAGAAGCTCATCACCACAGACAAGTGGGTGCTGCAGGTGGTGTTTCAGGGGCTCACCCTGCAGCTCAAGAAATTCCTCACACAGCAGGGAAGCAGGAGTTTCAAGCCTCTAACCCCCACAGAAAGGATTCTGTTGAAGTTAGAGATAAAATCTCTCCTTCCAGCAAATGCAGTAGAAAGACTGCCTCCCTCCCAGTGAGGAAAAGGCCTCTACTCAAGATACTTTCTCACCCAAAAGACAAATGGGGACTGGCGACCCATTCTAGACCTCAGGTACTGCTTTTCTGAACTGTGGACATGCTGTACAACCCGGCTTGCCTACGAATTCGGAAAGTGTTTTCGCAAATAGAATGTGATGAACTTGCTTGGTTCTTTGCAACTAAGGTGGTCGACATCAGGGCAGCTCTCCACCCTGTACAGTCTATGGGTGTTGCTGGTGATCAGCACTTGGTCACTGGCCTTCAGCTTTCTTGGAGTACCTTCAACCGCCCGGAGTTCATGGTTATCATGAGGATTTTCCAAGATGCACGCCTTACGTACTGTAGTTTTGACCCTGGACCAACTTCCCTGATTATGGGTTGTATTGATTCCACCAGCCCGGTCCTTGCACAGATAGTTTGGTGCTCCTTGGAAACAGGTGAGTTTCCTAGCTCCCTGAAGGAGGCGGTGGTAACATCCCTTCTGAAGAAGGCTTCTTTTGACCCCAACTGCCATGCAAACTACAGACCAATCTCTAAACTTCCCTTTTTAAGGAAGGTGATTGAGAAGGTAGTGGCTGTGTAACTGGAGAGCTATTTGGCCATCCATGACATCTATGAACCCCTCTAGTCTGGTTTTCGGAAAAAGCATAGTACCAAGACAGCGCTGGTTCGAGTGCTCAGTGATCTCCTGATGGCTAGAGATCGGAAGAACCGCTCCATCTTGGTTTTTCTTCATCTCTCATCAGCGTTTGGCACTGTGTGGACCATGGGGTTTTGCTTGACCGTCTGAGGTTCATCTGTGGCCTGTCGGGTACAGTCCTCAGGTGGTTTACATCTTTCCTCACTGGACGAACTCAGAGGGTGTTGTCCGGGATTTATTCTTCGGACCCAGTTCCTCTGTCTTGTGGAGTTCCTCAGGTATCGGTTTTGTCCCCTGTGTTGTTCACAGTGGATATGCTGCCCCTCGGAGACATTGTAAGGAGGCATGGGCTGAGGTTTCACTGCTATGCTGATGATACCCAGCTATACCTTTCTTTCGCACCCGACCAGAATGGAGCACTGTCAGTCTTTAATAACTGCTTAGTAGAAATCCAGGAGTGGATGGATTTGAGCTGGCTGAAGTTGAACTCTGGGAAACACTGAAGTGCTGGTTGTGGACCCAGGACTCCAGATAGGGGGTCGGGGGTAGGTTCTCCCTCAGGATTATTCCTGGGGGGTCAACCACTCCTGGCCTCTGAACAGGTGTGTAACCTGGGGGTAATCTTTGATGAGGGGCTGACCCTGCATTCGCAGGTGTCAGCCGTCGTCAAGACCTCTCTTTATCATCTGAGGAATATCGCCAGGATTAGGCACCTTGTTCCGTCCAGCGACCTTCCCACGCTGGTTCACGCCTTTGTGTCCTCACACTTCGATTACTGTAACTCCCTATATCTAGGGCTTTCGGGGGTTGAAATTCGCCATTTGCAGCTAGTACAGAATGCAGCAACCCGGCTTTTGACAGGAACTTCTCGCTTCTGTCCTGTTTCTCCTGTGCTGTGCGGTCTGCACTGGCTGCCAGTACAATGGCGAATCACCTTTAAAGTCTGTTTGTTGACTTATAAAGCCCTACATGGTCAGGGCCCTGACTACCTGAAAGAGCTTCTGCTTCCTTACTGCCCTGGGCGATTACTCCGCTCAGCTGGCATGGGGTTGCTTGAGATTCCAAGAGTTTGTTTGAAATCTTCTGTGGCTCGGGCATTTATGCATGCAGCCCCTTCTCTTTGGAATTCTCTATCCTGCCAGTTGCGTGAGTGCACAACTGTGGAGGGTTTTAAACGGGCCTTAAAAACCCATTTATGGAACCAGGCATTTGGTAACTGACTGTCTTAATTTTAATGTTTTGGATGTCTGTGTACCAGCTGATTTGCTGCAATGTGTAGACATGCTGATTGTTTTTAAACATGTTCGGTGCCTTGGTTTTGGAAAGGTGCCTTACAAATAAAGTTTTATTATTATTATTAACAAACATCTGCCAAACCCCAAGTTCAAGATGATCACCTTGTCAGTAGTAAGGGAGACTGGCTAGCCTCCCTGAACCTCAGAGACACCTACTTTCACATCCCAATCAGGCCCTCTCACAGAAAGTATCTCAGATTCAGACTGTCCTCAGGTCATTAACAGTTTGCAGCACTACCATTCAACCTGTCTTCGGCCCCCAGGGTCTTCACAAAGTGCCTTGCAGTGGTTGCAGCCCACTTAAGAAGACAGGAGGTCTCTGTCTTTCCTTATCTGGATGACTGGCTCATAGCAGACAAGTCTCTTCAGAAGCTCAGAGACACTCTGCGACTCACTTAGCTCACCCTGGAGTCACTGGGGTTCCTGATCAACACAGAAAAGTCTCTCACGGAGCCAGTCCAACTTCAGGAATTCATAGGAGCAGAGCTGGACACCCAGCAAGGGAAAGCCCTCATTCCTCTAGACAGAGTAGAATACCTCCAGACCCTGGCAAATTAGTTTGTCCTCGGCCAACCAAGGCCAGCCAGGCACCTTCTCAGGCTCTTAGGCCACATGGCCTCCACAACAGCAGTAGTTCCGGGTGCCAGGTTTCAGATGAGGGACATTCAGTACCATCTGAGGGCTCATTGGTTTCAGAAGAGAGACTCGCTGTCAAAGCTGGTTCCAGTCACCAGGACTCTCCTACAAGCCTTGGACTGGTGGAAAGACGGTCACAATCTCGGGAAAGGAATTCCTTTTCAGCAAAAGGAGCCTTCCAGAGTGCTCACTACAGAAGCCTCCCTGCTGGGGTGGGGTGCACACCTGGAAAACAAATCAGTAAGCGGAGTATGGTCTCCCAGGTAGTCCAGATGTCACACAAACCTTCTCGAACTCAGAGCTGTGACCTAGCCATAAAAGCCTTTGCCCCCCCCCCAGCTCAAGGGCCACTCTGTCCAAGTCAGGAGAGACAACGACACCACCACCACCTTGTTTTACATCAGCAAACAATGGGACACAAGAGCCTCAAAGCTTTGCACAGAAGTCATGAAAGATCTGTTTGTTGGCTTACTCCCTGGACATGCAACTAATTGCCATTCACCTGCCAGGCAAGTACAAATTATGTGCTGGCAGACTCTGAGCCGCATCAGCCAGGGCCACCGTGAGTGGACCCTAAACAAACAAGTGCTGGCTACAGTCTTCAAGAGGTGGGGCACTCCAGAGATAGAGCCCTCCAAACACAATCACCAGATCCTCCTGTACTGCTGCAGGCCTCCAGCATTAGTTACAGTGCCAGTGGATGCCCTGGCCCTCAGCTGGACAGGAAGGTTTCTCTGTGCTTTCCTTCCTTTTTCCCTGATTCTCAGAGTGCTCCTCAAGCTCAGGAGACAGCCGGCAACAAAGATCCTGGTAGCTTCAGACTGGGCAAGGCAGCCACGGTACTCTCTGCTCCTCGCTGTGTCAGCTAATTGGTCCATCTGCCTGCCTTCGAGCCACAATCTCCTGACCATGCCTCAGACAGGGGTAACATATCCCAACTTAGAATCCCTTCACCTCAAAGCTTGGTACTTGAGGAGTTAGAGTTCCCGACTCAAATTATTCAGAACAGGTCCTCAGAATCCTTAGACTAGTGAAAAAAACAAGTACCAAAAAGACTTGTGCTTCCAAATGGAAGAGGTTCTCTTTCTGGTACAAAAGACTGGCAGATTGACCCCCTGCATCCTAGCCTGCCCTACATACTAGATTACTTAGTTCATCTGCAGGCCTCATCCCTGAAAGTCCACCTGGCAGCCATTTCTGCGTACATTTATGCAGGCAAAGAGAAATCTATAATTTCTCATCCCATTTTAAAGAACTTCTTTAATGTCCTGCTGCACCTGCCCCCTTCCCCCCAACTTCAACATGTGTATAGCCAAGTTGATGGCAGATCAAAAGTATGTAATTTGGAAAACAGTATTCCTAGTGGACATTACTTCTGCCAGGAGGATTTCAGAGCTGCAAGCTCTCTGCACTGAACCTAACTACATCATCTCCCACAGGGATAAAGTAGTTCTCAGAACTAACAGAAAATTCCTTCCCAAAGTGGTGTCTAAATTTCATCTCAACCAATTTATAGCTCTTCCTGTCTTATTCACAGTCAAATCCACTCCTGGTGAGTGCAGGCTCTACAGCCTGGATGTTAAAAGTGAGCTGACCTACTACCTGGAGCATACAGAGCAATTTAGAGCCTCTCATACCCAGCTGTTCCTAACCTGTGGCGAATTGGGCAAAGACAGACCAGCCTCTAAGAGAACTATCTCTTGCTGGATAGTCTCTTGTATCCAGTTCAGCTACACTAAGGTTGGCAGACAGCCACCACAAGGGCTCAGGGCCCACTCCACTAGGGGTACTGAAGCCTCAGTGGCAGCACATAGGGATATGCCTTTACTTGATATCTGCAGAACAGCTACTTGGAAGGCTGTACATACCTTCACAAAGCACTGTTACTTGGATGTACAGTCCAGATCAGATGCCAGATTTGGCACTGCAGTCCTGCAGAACCTGTTTCCAAAGTAGGTTATGTTCCTTCCTCCCAACTACACTGCTTTGCAGTCTTCTGTAGTCAAGCATACTGAGGGATTTCTGGGGTGAGAAGAAAAAATTACTTCCCATAGTAATATTGTTTCTTCCAGGGGATCCTTCAGTATGCTTGACATCCCAGCCATCCTCCCCTCTCTTATAATCTGATTATTAACAGTTCTTCAGTCCTTATAACAGGCCAAATTCTTAGAGGCATGTTTGGTGTGCTGTTTCACAGTTAAACATATTGTATATAATTCGCCTTTAGGCACCTTGTTTTTCCTTCTGTTTTTTTCCATATTTTTTCCATTATTCGTGAATAAGGTTAGGGATTGGGGCCTTTTGCCCCATAGGCTTCAAAATGAATCTGACTCACCAGCAGCAGCAGCAGCACCTACAGCCAACAGTCTTCTACCCCTTTGTGATTGGCTAATACCAAGCCATCATTAGTATAGGTACCACCTCCAGGGTAGCTGAACCCAGCTGGCAATGCTGCTATAGTCAAGCATACTAAGAAATCCCCTGGAAGAAACAATATTACTCTGGTAAGTAATTTTTTTCCTTGTGTCCATCAGACTTGATCTGCTCCTTCTGCTTTTCCCTTTGCTGGCATCGTAAGCCTTACTGTGTCAATCACAGCCTTTTGTTGTGGAGCTGATTATGATATCATAAACCAAGGATTATGACTGCAGTGGAGGGAAAAGCAGATGAAGTATGAGGCACAAAGGTCCTATTTTTGTGGAGAGGTTCTCAGTGATGAAGAATGAGGAAAGATAAAGGAAGATAAATAAAGAAAATATTTGAAGTAAATACAGGCTTGTTAAATATTTTATGTTTCAAACAGTTTTGCAGGAGACCCGAGAATCTTTTAAAGGGAAGCTGCTGTAATTAGAGCTGATTGGTATATCCCAATTATGGCCTTTAATCATCAAATGAATTTCTTCCTTACGTAGAAATATTAAATGCCAATGTTTTAAAATATTGTCGCAACTTACATTGTAAGTACATGCCTGCAGCCATCTCATAGCACCAGCCTACTTCTGCCACATGTGCTGTGCTAAAGAGTGCACCCAGCCATTTGTCAGCAATGCTCAACACCGCACAAGCAGCTTAAGGGGCTGGTGCTGCGAGATGGCCACAGGTATGCATTTACTACGGATGATACAGCAGTATTTTAAAACACTGGCAAATTATATTTCTGTGTAATGAACAAATTAATTTTATGATGTCAAAAATGTTAATGGGGGGCTGCTTAATGGCACAGCAATAGCATTATGTAGAAACCTAGACAGTGACTGTAGAAAAGACTAGTGGTCCATCCAGTCTGCCTGAGTTCTGTATTTAGCACTGGGATCTACTGTCCCTCCAGGGTCTTAGCCCTGTCCCATCTCCCTCCCAGTGTCTGCCGCCCACTAGAAACCACTTCACCCTTCATTCTGTCCCAACCTTGCTTGAAACCACCAGTGGTTTTAGCACTCACCAATTCAGCTGGAATACTGTTCCATGGCTCCACCACCCTTTCTGTAAAATAATTCTTCCTCATATCCCTCCGGAACCTCCCTGCCGTCAGTTTTCCACTCATGTCCATTTGACCATGAGCTAGTATTTAAAAAAATTCCTGGCAGTTCACCTTGTTTATTCTTTTTAGTAACTCGAAGGTCTCTATCATATCTCTCCCTCTCCCTTCTGGTTTCCAGCGAGTACATGTTCAGTGCCTTGAGGTGCACCTCATAGGACCCGCCCTGTTGACACTGAATGGTTGTTACCCTGCACTGCACCAGGCCCGTTGCCAGCTGGGGTTTGTCTGGTTCGAAAGAACCCCCCCCCAACCCCCTTTTTTGTTTATTCCATTTTTGTGTTACTGTCCCTTTACAAATTTTATGGTGGTGCTTTAAGAGTGTGCCTGAGTGTCTTCCCAAATGCATGACATGCTCATCCACCCCACCCGCCCGCTGTATCAGCTTGTGCTGCTGCCTCCCCTCAGAGACCATCTGGCCAATCAGTAGTGCGAGAGTACGTAAGCATGCCCAAATGCATCTGTGTGCTCACCCTGAATTTCACACTGCTGTGCGCCACTAGCTGCATTAACATGGAGTGTAGAGGATGCGAGGAGAGGGAAATTTCAGCCACTTTAAAGAAGAACAGCATTGCAGGAATGGTGCTTATTTGGTCTAATTACCGAGTATTTTAGTCACTACCAATCAGGTAATAAATGTTGCTGAGATCAGTTTATTAACTTAAGTGGCTGGAACTGTGATGTTGGTCATTGAGGGGAGGTTTGAGGGAGCAGACTGGTGGGGCTAGCAGCAGCAAGTTCTGAGAGAAAATGAAAAAAAATGTTCAATTCCTCAGCCTCCTGTATAAAAAGTAAATTTGTTTTGCGCTGTAGAGAGCCTCATCATTTCTCTGTGGCTGCCTTAAATTTTGCTCAGTCCATCTCCAACCTCTACAGCAAGAGGGACTAGCAGCAAGAGTTCAGGAATAATTAAAAAAAGGAAAAGATTGAACTCCACTTTGCCTCCTATAAATCTGTGTTGAGCTGTCGAAAGCCTCATCACCGGGCCATGGCTGCCTGAATTTTGTTCAGTCTTCAGACAGTCCAACCTCTGCAGCAAAATGTCTGCTGTATTTTTAATTCAGGCCAGTGTTGGGTGCAGATATTGTTTTCTACATTTCTGCAACTAGTCTGCCCATTTCTCTACCCATTGGATAAGCTGCAGATCCTAGTTAACCAACAGCCTACTTCTTCCTACCCCACTAGAATTGCCTTATGTCTGTCCCATGCATTCTTGAATTCCCCTACTTTTTTTGACCCCACAACCTCTTCAGGAAGGCCATTCCATACGTCCACCACCCTCTCCATGAAAAAATACATCCTCTCAAATACTGTCTGGTCTATTTGGTTACTGTCCGATCTTCTATTTTTGTGTTTGAGGTCAGAGAATGTCACCCCAGGCTATGACCTAACCGATGCCGTTTCAGTGTTAATCTCAGTTTTACATACAGGATTCTTGTCCCTGGTAGGTGATACTCATATATATCTATATATATAGATAGATACATGTCCTGTGTATTCATTCTAACTGGGTGATAGATTGTTACGGCAAGTCTCCTTCTCTGTACCTGAGACACTGTGTTCTTGATATGCTTTGTAATGTGACTGTGATCTTGCATTATGTGTTATCTATATGTTTGAAAATAATAAAAAGTATTAATAAAAAAAAACAAAAAAACTTCCTCACGTTGCTCTTGAGCCGTCGCCCCTCTATCTTCAGATTGTGCCCCCTTGTTCTTACACATCTCTTTTTCTGGAAGTTGCTACCCTAATGGACTTAGTTGATTCCCTTGAGGTACTTGAAAGTTTCTGTCATGTCCCCCCTCCTCTCCTTGAGGGTATACGTATTAAGCTCCTTTAGTCTCTCTTTGTATGGCTTCTGGTGCAGAACTTGCCCCTTTTTAGTTGCCCTCCTCTGTTTCTATCATGTCCCCCCTCTCCCTCCTCTTCTCAAGGGTATACATATTAAGCTCCTTTAGTCTCTTTTCATATGGCTTTTGGTGCAGACCCTGCTGCCTTTTAGTTGTCCTCCTCTGGACTGCCTCCATCCTGTCTGTCCTTGTGAAGATGTGGCCTCCAGAACTCCACATAGTACTCCAGATGGGGTCTCACTAACTGTCTGTACAGAGGAATAACAACTTTTTGTTTTCTACTGGTGATGCCTCTTCCTATACATGCAGGGCCCCTTCTTGGTTGAACAATCTGCCTTTGTCAATCGTGAATGAAAACAGAATTGGCCCGTTCAAAACCTACCTTAGGGTCCACCTTCAGTCCTCTAATGCCTGTGACTGATCCTGCACTACCCCGCTCTTTTTGCTTTACTCGCCCAAGACTACGGCCTCTGGCCTGCTTTTTACCCAGTACTCCTACCTGAGTTGCTGACGATGATATATATCTGAGTTAAACATATTTCTAAAGACTTGCACAAAGTAACCTGACTACCACCTGTTAGCTTTCACCGCTCTGTGTAAATTATGCTGAACTGTATTGCTTGTTTAATTATCTTCTAATTTGTCTGATTCTGTTGTTGTTTCTGAGTGACGTGGAACCTTTGTAAATTAGTCTCTGATTCAAAGGTATATCTGAATTTCTCAATAAAAAAAAAGAGTATCCTCCCATTCCTTACCTTTAGGTCATCTGATATGACTACCCCCAGGTCCCTTTCCATTTATGTTGTTGTTAGTACCCCCCCCCCCCATTGTGTACTCTTCCCCTGGGTTTTTGTTTCCCAGGTGCATTACTTTGCACTTCTCTGCATTAAATCTAAGCTGCCATACTGTTGACCGTTCTTCCAACCTTGCCAAGTCCCTTCTCATCCCTCACCGTGTATCAACCTTGTTGCAGATCTTTGTGTTGTCTGCAAAGAGACATATTTTTCCTTCCAGTTCCTCTGCAATGTCACTTATAAGACATTAAAAAGGACCAAACCCAGTACTGAACCCTGTGGAACCCTGCTAGTAACCCCCCTTTCTTCGGAGTGGACTCAATTTACTATTATCCTCTGTGTCCTGTTGTCCAGTCAGTTTTTTACCCAGGCTACCACCCTGGGACCCACTCCCAGCTGGTTGATTTGTTTATTAATCTTTTGTGTGGGACTGTGTCAAATGCCTTGCTAAAGTCTAGGCAGGCCATGTCCACAGCCCCTCCCTTGTGTACTACTTTGGTCACCCAGTCAAAGAAATCTATTAGATTCGTTTGACATGACCTTCCCGATGTGAACTTCTGGGTCAAAATAGATGCATGGATTAGGGTTGCAGAAGTAATCTTTTGTCCCCTAATATGTGTAGGTATTTTTCTGCAGTTTATAAGGTAAATTGTAACAACTCCACATCCTCTTACAGTGTAATCATTTGTCCAGTAAGAGGTATTTTTCTGCACCTTAAGATATGGGCTATTTAGTTTCAAAATAAGACAGAAAATGCACCACAGAGCATCTAGAACCCCTGGGCTTCTGGGGGCTGCCCCAGTTTTTTTTTTTTTTTTTAAAGTAACAGTTAAAAAAAAAAAAAAAAAGAACACCCCTTTTAAAAATCCTGGTGAGGGGCTAACAGCACCCGACCTCTATTACCTGGCTGGCTGCAGGGTGAATACATACTTCAGTTTTGTACGTGAGGTTAACAAAATGCTGACTTTCAAGGCCTGACTTATGTCAAGCCAGCAGGTGACAGCTACAGACAATAAATATATATCACTTATACTATAATGTCAGCTTTTTGCTAACCTCACATACAGAATAGTATGTATTCATCATGCAGCTAGACACCTCATAATTTTAGAGTAAGAGGGTGGAGGAGAGCTAAAATATGGGTTATTTAGCTTCAGAATAAGCCAGAAAATGCACCACAGAGCATCTAGAACCCCATGGCTTCTGGCTTTTTTGGAAAAGGCAGAGACCCCCCAAAAAGAACCCCCCTTGTAAAAATCCTGGCAACAGCCCTGTGCACCATCTCTAGCCTATCTTTCCTGAGGTGAGGAGTCCAGAACTGGGTGCAGTACTCCAGGTGTGACCTCACTAAGGATCTTTATAGGGGAAAGTATTACCTCTTCCCTTCTGCTGTCAGTACCCCCTCCCAGTACATCCCAGCATCCTACTCACTTTGCTGTATGCCTTGTTGCACTGACTCAGTTGTTTGAGGGAGTCACTGATGATGACGCCAAAGTCCATTCTTCAGCTGTAGTGCTAAGTCTCACCCCACCCAATCCAGTACTCTATCCTGGGGTTCTTGTTCCGTAGGTGCATTACCTCACACTTTTTGGTGTTGAATTTCAACTCCAAAACCTTAAATCACCCCTCTAGCTTTTTTAAGTCCCTCTGCATTTCCCTGATTCCTTCGTCGCTATCCACACTCCCACAGAGCTTAGT
This sequence comes from Neoceratodus forsteri, assembly GCA_016271365.2. NCBI lineage: Eukaryota > Metazoa > Chordata > Ceratodontiformes > Ceratodontidae > Neoceratodus > Neoceratodus forsteri. The sequence goes on from CM028131.1 coordinate 1,474,704,782, forward strand.
GTCATCTGCAGAGACACGTCCTACCCCGGATTACCTCACAAAGTCTCTGATAAACATATTGAAGAGAACCAGACCCAGGAGAGATTCCTGTGGTACCCTACTCATGACCTCCCTGTCTTCTGATTTAACCAGTTGAACACTACCCTCTGCTGTCTCCCTTTTAGCCACACCCAGATTGTCCATCTTCTTCAGCAGGTGTCTATGAGGCACCGAATTGAAAGTCTTGCTGAAGTCAGAGTAGAGGAAATACACAGCATGGCCTCTATCCAACTCCCTTATCATCCTATTAAAACAATCAGGTTAGTCTGACAGTACCTCCCCATCACAAAGCTGTGCTGTTTACTGTCTTGGGGACCACTGCTCTGAAGTAGTCCACAGGATCCTTTTTGACCAGCTACTCCATCAGTTTCCCTGCAATAGAGTTAAGACTGACAGGTCTGTAGTTCCTTGCTTGTTTTTTGTCTCCTCCCCCATGGAGTGGAGCTAAGTCTGCCACCATCCAATCCTTTGGAACTACCCCGTCCTTAGAGAGCATTTGAATAGACCTACCAGGGGTTCAGTCAGTTCCACAGCTAGTTCACTGAGTAATCTTGGATGCTGCAAACCATCTGGTCCCAGGGCCTTATCTATCTTTAGGGCTGTCTGCCCTTTCGGGACCCTTTTGCTTGTCAATATTGGCTGCCTCATCTCCGAGACCCTTAGTGGCTGCTTTGATGCCACTCTCAGGCAGGGGCCCACTGTCCTCCCTAGTGAAAACTGCGATAAAATATATATCAAGGACAGTGACCTTTTGCCTGTCCTCCTCTATCACCCTACCTCCTCCTTCATTAGCCTTACAATTCCCCCTCCTTTCTTCCTTTTTCCCCTCAGTTTATCGTAAGAACTGTTTTTATTTTGTTTCCTCAACCACCCTCTTTACCACCTTATTTTTCACTAAACGTTCCCCCATTCTTCCTCCTTTGCTTTTTTGTGTGTTTTATAGAAGGCCCTTTTTTGGCCTTCACCACTTTCCTGACTCTTGCCAAGAACCATAATTGTCTCTTAAACCAGTTCTTTTTGGTTACCATTCTCATGCATAACTCAGATGCTTCGAGAATGGCTCCCCTTGACTTCCCCCCATCACTTCTTCCACCCCACCCAGATTAATTTTTCCCTGACCAGCTTCCTCTCTTGTTGAAATCTGCCCTTCTAAAATCAAGGACTTCAGCTGTCGATGTGGGTTTTTCGAACCCAAGACCAGTTTGAACCAAATGGAGTTACGGTCACTGTTCCCCAGCGGCTCTCCTGTTCTCACAGCTCCTACCACATCCGAGCTGGTGAGCACCACATCAATTATTGCAGCCTGCCTGGTGGGTTCCTTACCTGGCTGTACCAGTAGACAGTCCTGGAAGGCATCCATCAAGGCCTGACGTCTGGTGCTCCTGGCCTCTGGAACATCCCAATCTATGCGCTGCCCTCCTGGTGACCCGGGTATGGGAGAAGACATGGAAGCTGGCTGAGTGGCTTAGGGGGGTGGGGCAGGGGCACTGTGGTGGTGTGAATTGGCAGCAGGGGCTGGCCATGTTCCACCATTGTAGTAACACCTCCAGTAGGCTGGGGAACTTGCTTCTCTGCAGGAGGGATGCTGTATGCATGCAGGTCCTGTCAGGATACCGCTTGGTGCCACATGGAGGTCAGGAGGATCATGGAAGAAACAAGATGAAAAACAGGCCACAAATCTGGTGCCACCATGCCCCGGTACTCTTAGGTCCCTGAAGGTGGGCAGAAGGCATGTTTGGGAAATATCGGAGGGGGAGGGGCTGCAAAGGAGGGTAATGAATTTTATGAGAACAACTGATTAAGTGAGGGGGATACTGATTGGCTGGTATGGGGCTTGAATTTCAGATGTTTTCCAGACTGATAGCTTGGACTTGGTCAGTCAGTGGTGCTCCATGACCAAGGTGCCCCTAATAGCTGCTGGGATGGAATGTGCTTTGCAGTTCTCCTACTCTAAGACAGCACGTGAGAGAATTCTTACAGACGTTAAGAGTGGTCTCTATGAATATGTTAACATACATTGTGTATGTTATTATTTACAGTTACTTTGTCTCTTACGGTAACAAGATTGTATTTTCAAGTTCTTTGGGTGAGAGGACAGTGAAGTGGAGTAGGTAGGTCTGGTGCACAAACAATTTGAGAAGAAACTCATAACCATAACAGGCACAGGAACTGTAGACATAAACATATTAAAAATCATGTTGAGAATTTCTGTTTTTCAAAGTTTTACGTGAATTTAAATCTAAGTGTTTTACTTAAACTAAGAGAAACCCTTCTGGGGAAAATGGACGATACTAGCCGGACATAGACCTTGTAAGCAATAACCCACGACAGGGCATGCAATTCTAGAAAATTCATTCTGAAGACATGCATGTGCTGAAGTTTGTTATTGCACTCACAGAATGTAAAAAGTTACATATGTAATGGTAGAAGGTTTTATTTTCATGGACTTAGGGTTGTTACTAGGTAGAATATGTGAGTTTGGTGACAAGGGGGGATTGCACCCAGGAAGTGCATTTAGTATGAAGAAATCTATGCCTTATCATGGGTTACTGAGCATTTAGTAAGACTGTTGATAGGTAAAGTGTTCAGTTAGTTACAAACTGTGCTTCTACAGAGAATTAATGAGTGGTCAGGTGATGTCTTTAAACCAGTGCGTTTGCTAAGATTCCGAAGCCCGTTTTTATAACAGAATGTGATAACTGTTTGCATGAAATTCCGTCTTGGAAGTAAATGTATGTTCATGGTTGACTCTGTAATCAGGTATGTCATCTTGTGACATCTTTGAGATTTGAGAACTGGGAAGTGAAACTGAGCGGTTCTGGAATGCCAAGATTTCACTAGATGATATTTTTGATGAGCCAAGAGTCATCTGTGAGCATGTATTTACTTTTTATAAAGCAGTTAGCTTTTTCTTTAAAACTGTGCATCAGTTTTAATACTGTTGCCAAGAAAACAAATGTAAAAGTACCTGTGAATCTGTGCATAAAGCCATCAACCGCAGGTGCCCATTAATCCACTGCATATCCCTTCCAGACAAAAAATATGCCATGAAAAACATAAAGTAAAAGGTGTGTTGCCAGAGTGATACTTAAAGTGGTAACCTTTTTTTGTTTGTTCAAACTGAAGTTGTTTGTAAATTAACACATTTTGCCATTTTTGCTGATTCATCCACTCCCTTCCCCTTTCAACTTCAAAAAACTGTGCCATGGTTTTTATTTAGCTGTGTGTAGCATAAACAAGAATTTGTCAATGCTGAATGTTTGCCACGTGCATTGCTGTTGTACTGGGTCCTGTCCTGAGGTGGGGAGGTCAGGCATACATTGATCTGGCTTGGAGATGTTGTGTAGCCTTCACCCAATGAATGAAATACATAACAAATTTTCGATGACGGATAATACCAGGTTTAGCACTAGACACATCTGGGGCCAGATATTCAAAGCGTTGCACCAGAATAGTGCCAGAATTGCGTCCGGCTGCAGTATTCAAAAGGCTAATTAGTGCCAGCACTATGAGATAGCTCCAATGCAAAAAGTTAATGTATGCAGGGGAGGGAGCAAGGGGAAGGGCCATGAATGCCAGTGCACCGGCATATTCAAACATACAGTGCCACACTACAGTGTTTTGTGCGACCTGTAGGGAAGCGCTGAACACCGCTACCAAAAAGCAGGCGGTAATGCTGCACAACCAGGGGAGGCGGTACTCCCGTTCCCTGACGCATGCCCAAAGTGCACAACACACAAGCCCAGTGGTCTGTCCCTGTTAGTCTAGTGACCCCCCCAGCACAATCCTTGTCAGAAAGACACAGTACTGCATCCTAGTCCCTGGTAGTATAGTGGCCCCCCCAACACACAAGCCCGAACACGATCGCCCGACACAATGTGCTCTATGCCCTCAATATACAAATTCAGCATCCCCACCCCGTCCTGATATTGCAAGCTGTGTACATTTTCCAGGTGGTTCTGTGGACCGCTGCAGACCCGATCCAGCATAAACTGCACCCCACACACACACACATACCTGGTGGTCTATGCCCAACCCCGCTGACTGGGTTCTGAATGAAACACGTACTATACAGTGATGCTCATTCAGAAACAGATTAACAGCTGGACGGAGGTGAGCAGTGGGCTGAGCCAGTCGCTGACTCGGTTCTGGGATGGTGGGGAGCAGGATGGTAGGGCACTGCATGGGGTGCCACTAGACCACCAGGTAGTTGGGGGGTGCACATTACTATGGATTGGGGCTGCAGAGGTCCACAGGACCTCCTGGAAAACTACATAGCTTAAGTATATTGGGACGGGGGTGCTGTATATGTATATCGAGGGGCATACAATGCACATTGTGTCAGCATTCGGGGCTTGTGGGGGGGCATTAGACTACCAGGGACTGGGATATAGTAATGTTTCTGTGTGTCTGGAATTATGCTGGGGGGCGCATACCTCTCAACCTCTCGGCATCACAATGTGTAGTATTGGCCTTTACAATGGAGGTGCATGTGGTCAGTATTCATAGCCAATATTTCTTTGAAGGAACAAAATGGTTAAGAAAAGTGGGCACCATATATATAGTGGTAGGAACTGTTGCAGTCCATGTGGTGGAACTATCTAGTAGTGTGTATGGTCAGATATATCTGTGACGTGATAAGTAACATTACTAACTCATCCACAGCAAGGGTACATTTGGATATATAATTCATAGCACTTTGCCAGGTTCATAGCAGTTGAGAGCTATTTGGGGGGGGTACTAGACTACCAGGGCGAAAGGCCATACACACACACACAATTAGACATACCTCTACAGTGTCAGTCATTATGTGGATCAGTGTTCCTCAGTTTGAGTGTCTGTGTCCCTCATTACAGTGTTAAATGGTTGAGAGGTATGCACTGTGCAAGCCTGCCGACACCCATTGCCTGCAGCAACCAGGCTGTTCCCAGGTCTGGCATACAGGTGGAGCTGTGTGTACCTCCCAGCGTGCGGTTTTTGACCTGTAGTTCCTGTCTGCCCTACAGGTGGAGCTGTGGGCTCCATGCAGTATTGCCAGGCAAAGTACATGGGAGTGCATGCAAAGCAAGTCATAGCTAATTTGGCTGTTTGCCCACAGATTGCCTAAGTGGGCTAATTTGCATAGGGGCTTTGAATATAGCAAACTTGAGCCCCAGGTTAATGTGTTAGCGCAGGGTTAATGTGTTTGCCCCAGGCTAACCTGTCAGTGGCATAGCACAGTTCTGTTGTGTGTGGCCTGCTCTGTTGTTTGTTGTTGTGCAACGCTCCATTACTGTCACCCACATTGGCCACCTACTGCAGCTCTGCCTTACTCTACCTCTGGGTCCACTGAATTGCTGTTGCTGTTCAGCCTTCCCGGTTGCTGTATTCAGAGCCGTCTTGTTTGCCAGGGCTATTTTTGCACTACACTCCCAGCCCTGTTAGTACGGCTTCATTTGCATGCTGTATTCAGCAGCTTTAGTCACGGGGCTGCTCCTTTGAATGTAGCATGCTAATGGTTCAGGCCTAATTTAATACACCGTGCAGTGTGAGCTAAGTTTTGAATATCTGGCCTCAGGAATGTGTAACTTAACCAAAGGCGTAAGAAAAGGGGAGATTGTTTAACCAGGAAAGGCACACCAAGCCATAGCTTGTTTCCAGGTGTGACCTGGGAGCACAAAGAAGTTAAGTGACTTGCTCAGGGTCACACAGTATTCAAGTGGGGGCTGTGGGATTCAAACCAAGGTCTCCAGGTTTGCAGCTCAGTGCCCTTAACCACTATGCTGTACTGCCATCTTCATGGCATAGTATTAGTTTGGCATACAAACAAGCATCAGCATCCTCCTATACAGTGCTAGTTCCCACTGACTGATGGGCTGCTACAGGCTTAGCAGTCAGCTAGTCAAGTTGACCTGTGGCAACAGCTACAAAAAAACAGGTCTGGCCAGAGCCGATAGGGCTGCATGGCAGGAATTTGGGGTAAAGATATTGAAAATTGCTAAAGATATGAGCCTGCGTTAGCAAAATGTAATGTAGGCTCATAAATTTGTTTTGTAATATTTGTACACAAAAGTTTCAACATAGCCTTGTTAAGACCCTGACTCATGAAGAAGGACAGAGAGAATGTTCAACTCCTGGTGTAAAGGTGATTTTGCACAGGGATTGCAAAAGCAACTTTTGGGATACAAAAACACATTTTGGGCAGGAGCTGAAAAATGACAGCTGTCACATTTATGAGATACTGTAATGAAATGGCTATGTTGTGTAAACCCCCCCCCCCCATGTCTAGGGGTTAAAGCACAATGTTCCCGGGGAGGGGGCCCACAGCATAGCAAACATCACCAGATTATAACACCCAGCTCCAAGGTCGAAATAGTTTTTGTCCTACCCAGAGATGTTTTCAAATACATATGGCTGTACCCCGGTATCTTACTGCTACAGGAGCTGGCTGCTCCCCAACTTTTCAGAAACGAGGAACCCTAGCAGCTTAGACCACTTAATCTTGTGCCCAAAAGGTCCCCGCGGCCCCGAACACATAGAGGTGCAGGAGGTTTCTTTTAAAATATAAACCTCTGGAAGATAAACTCATTAATATGCTAAAAACCCAAGGATTATAATTTCATTCCTATCCTTAAGAACAAAGCAAATTGGTACTCATAATTTTGTTTACTAAGAGTAATCATCTTTATTTCTCCTGAACCCAAATGATTAAAAGGGATGCATTACTGTGTGAAATGTGAACTTTCACCTCCATGGGGCTCAGCTTTTTTATATACACATTTTGGGCAGTAAAATAAGGCAGAGCAAGATCCTAACTCAACTTTAAACACTACAACAGGTTTTCTCCCAGTATGAACCACGGCCTTTTTGTTTGACCTGGACTGTGAAGCTCCACCATTGATTTCCAACTGGCACTGGTAAGTACCTACTAAGCCTCCTATTTTAACAAATGGGGCCTTTCATAGTTTCCTCTTCCTGGGAGAGTGTACAGCTTCTCCCTAAACCCATTCCCCGGCTCTCAGTTCCAGCCCCAAGGGACACGGATGGTGTTGTACCAGGATTTCCCACCACCACCATTCCCCATTATCCTTTCACCCCAGGCCGTTCTCCTGGTTTGCCCCAAACCTCCAGCATTACTGCCTTACACCTGCATTCGGTCTTTTAGTGAGCTGGGCACAAGATCTGCAACTCCCATGGTACCATACATTCAAACTCCAAACTGCTGCCCAATCTGAGCAACCAGTAACAGGGAGAGATCCCTAGGGCACTCCGTGTCTCACTCGGCAAAGACCAGCAGCCCCGAGGCCTGTCCCTCCAAATAGGTCCTTTACTGGGTAGAGGTTCCCCATGGCCCCCTCACCAGTGTCCCTGGGCCACCTTGCCACACTGGGGTGCAGATGACCTGCCACAACCTGCTGCAACCATGGAGACCCAGACACACGGGCACTCTCCATGGGGGCCCATACCCGAAACCCTGGGGCCTACCTGTCCTACACCTCCTTCCTGATGGTGAGCGTTCTTCCTCCAGCCCCCCCTGAGCCAAGGACCCCGAACAAACGGTCACGTACTCTCTCTTTTGGTGCTCTCTCATGGATGCTACCCAGGGACCCAACTCATTGCTGCAGACAAAGCTGTCCTGCCTAAAGCGAGGGGGGTGTCACCCCACCCTGCAGTGCCCACCGGTATCCCTCTTCCTACCCCGGCACCACCACCTCTTCCTAAAACCCGGGAAAACTGCCTTTTATACCCTAGAAACCTGCTCTCTGCTGCCACCACATGGTGATATGCAGAATTTGCACCCCCCCCCAGCACTAAACCTCCCTAAAGCCTGGGGGCGACTAAAAAGGAAGGGGGGTCCCTAAAGGGATCATAAGCCCCTCTCAAATTTGGGGTAAAAATATTGAATATTAGCAAAGTCACGAGCCTGCATTCGCAGAAGTCAACGTAGGCTCATAACTAGGTAGTTTTTAAAATATTTTTACACCAAATTTTCGACGTATTCTTCTTATGACCCCACCTCATGAACAAGGGCAGAGAAAATTTTCAACTCTTGCCTGAAAGGTGATTTCACGCATGGACTGCAAAATCACCATTTGGGATGTAAAAAAACACATTTTAGCCAGTATTTGAAAAATGTCACCTGTCACACTCATGAGGCGCTGTAAAGATATGGCTATGTTGTGAATTTGAGGGAAAAATATTGAAAATTACCAAAGTTACGAGCCTGCATTCGCAAAAGTTTACGTAGGCTCATAACTTTGTTTTTTGTTTTTTTACTATTTTTACACCAGATTTTTAGTATAGCCTTCTTATCGCCCCATCTCATGAACAAGGGCAAATAAAATTTTCAGCTCCTGCCTGAAAGGTGATTTTGCACAGAGACTGCAAAATCACCTTTCGGGACAGATCTGCCTAATGACGGTGCTTTTGTTCATGAGGTGGGGTCCCAAAGAAGGCATGTTGAAAATGTGGGGCCAAAATGGCCAAGTTATGGCACTAAGTTCAAAACCCCATTGAAATACATTGAGCCGCATACCTGTTTTCCTCAGTTCGCGGTCCGACAGTGAAGACGTGTCTGCGGTCCAGAGAGGATTACGGTGTTGGACCCCTGATCGGTAAGTAAGGCCGGGGGGGGGATGCTGAGGGGGAGGGTCAGGTGTGGGCAGTGTAATGGTGCAAAAGATGTCAATGGACTTTTTTTTTTACAGGTTAAAAAAAGAAACAGAGCCACAAATCCCTTACTGCCACTGCATGCCCCCCACATACGAATTGCTGCTTCCTGCTTCTGTTGGCGGGGGGGGGGGGCTGGATGCAACAGTGGGACAGCCAGGGGAACGGCAAGGGCATACAAAGCTGCACTGATACCTATACTTCCGCAAAAGCAAGCAAACAAAACCCCTCAAAAACTTCCCCTGTCACCATCAATCCCGATGATCATACCGCTGTGCCTCTGTTGTCTCTCTCCCATTAGTCATAAGCCATGATGGGGGAACTGTCTGTGGCTCTCTCTCGTGCTCTCCTGTGTGTCTGTCGCTGTTTATTGCTGTACTTGGAGGAGAAAACATGGTTCCAGCAGCACCAACTCTGCCCCCTCTCTCTCTCTCTCTCTCACACACACACACACACACACACACACACACATATAGTGTTGGGTGTTCGATTGCAGCTCCACTGTTCTACCCTGAATGAGCAGAGAGTGTACCAGCATGGATCGGGGAATATGGCCTCTCTGGTGTTGTATGCAATGCACTGGAAGGAAGCAGCTCCTTACTGTACTTCACTTTCTCTTGGGTTGGCAAACACAGGACTGTGGGACAGCGTTTAGCTCACTGTCTCTCGTTTCACTATGTTTCAAATGGCTGCCTTTCAACTTTTACTGGTTCAATCATGGAACAAGTGCTGACGCACTTCACATGAGTCGGTTCCCAGAAACCTGGATTAAATAGGCTATTTAATCCACAGGCACACAGAGTGATTGCACCAGTAGGGTTGAGCATTTCTGCCAACCCATGTTATAACTGCCAGTAGAGTGCTTCACAGATGCAGAGGCAGCTGAGTTGTTCCTCCAACATGTTCATTCGCAAGGAATGCAGGAGTCCTTTTCTCATAGCAAAAGATCTGCAGGGCTCCACCCACTGCAGCCCTAAAAATTTGAAAAAGGATTCCAGCCCCAGACCCCAGCCTTTCCAGAACCTTCTCTGCAGTTCTGGCATGTATTGAGGCATTAAATGCAGTAATAATGGAGTCTAGACTATGATCTCTTAAGGTGGATTAGTACTTCAGTGGCAAAATTCAATTGCAAGCAACAGGTATCCCTCTGTTACCAATTAAAAAAAAAAATTAAAATGAGTCGCGCACTTGTGAACTTACTTGAAGCTGCTATTACATTTTCCATGTTGAGATTCCTGATGTTTGCAGAGCTGCACTTTATTGCAAGCCCCTGTTTTTTTGCATTCTGAGAAGGTCCTTGGTTGGGCGTTGCTGGCTCGGAGTCCGCAGTGTAGTGTAATGTTCATTGGCTGTTGGAGACTGCAGTACTGAAATAGAAATGAGATGCAGTGGGGCTGGTGTGTGCGCCAGTCTCTCACTTGGTCACAGACAAGAAAGTCTCTCAGTTTTAGTCTTCCTCCTCTGTTTCTACCTTGTGATCATAGCAGTAGGGGGAAGGGTGCACCCTTTCGTAACCTGTCCCTCTTACCTGATACCTGAGGTAAAATGCTAATAGAGGTAGTGGGGAGGAGAAATGGGTGACTGATGGAGGGATTGCAGGGTACAATTAGTTCGATCAAAAAGATTTTCAGTCTTGAAATGATCTTGCTTTTATATAGTGTTTTAAACACATGGCATTTCTGACCTCAGTCATTCTAGTAATTCACAAAACAGTTGGTATAGGTGCACAGGTTAATGAAAGATCCAAAGGGTCAGTTACTGTAAGCATTTTCAGGGATGTTCCTGATATTGTCTCACATTCTTCACTGTCCCTCCTACAATTTGGGTTCTTTCCTTGACTACCACTGAAGAATGAAAGCAGGGTGGAAATGTGTGTGTGTGTGTGTGTGTGTGGGGTAGGGGGGGGCATCAGCTCTTTGCTGGGTGTTATGCAGATCAAAGCAAAGAGCTGCCCTGTGCTTTGGGTGGCTCTTTTCTTTGAACTTCATGTAGTTTCAACCCAGCAAGACCAGAAAAGTGTCATGATAAGCCTGGCCGATGATTGTTCTGACACGGTTGAGCCCACTGCAATATGCCCTGCATTGGACCGCCAGTGACATACCTCTCTAAACCACTATTCTAACAGTATGTTTGCTTTGCGCAAGCGTGAACATAAAACGTTAAACACAATTATGGGTGCAGTACTGGGTATTTAGGGATGGAAGAAGACTTTTAACCAATCCACCCTCCAACCCCCTCCACTGGTAATCACTGTAAGCACCATGTTCTGTCACATAAGTATCTAACATCTGCTTGAATTGATTTAGAATTTTTGCTTCAAAGGCATGGTCTGAAAGTATCTTTCAGAAGTTTAAAATCCTTTATGTATAAAATGATTTTCTTAAATGCTTTTCCTTGTACTTAATAGCAATGTCCTCTAGTGTTGTAGACAGGCAGAGACATCTCGTATGCACAGAAGTCAGCTTGTTCAAAACCACTGATAAAATAGGGACCAAACAGAACCCCAAAAAACTGGTGCACATGTAAGTATGAATACAGCCAAAATCCAGTAATGATATGAGGCACAATGTCAAGAATTTATTAAGGGCTTGTTAGGGCATACCAAGCACCCATTTGTTTTTGTTTGGTCCTTTAGTACTGTGCAGGTTTGTTTCAAGAGCAAGACACGGGCCCTCATATTGAAAGCCAGCAGTGTGAGCTGCGCAAACAGGAGCAATGCCTGGCAAATAGCACATGGCTGGCTCGCGTGCTATATTCAGACAGCACGCTCTGACCGGATCGTGCTGTTTGAATATGGGGCTGTGTCAGCACATAGTGACTGAGCTGCGGTGACGCATCCTCAGACTGACAGTGGCCCACAAGAGCCCCATGGAAATATCACCTCTAATGCTGGGGAGAAAACCGTCTCTAATGTTGTGTTGGTTAGTGAAGCGCACACAATTATGAAGAGTCCAAACCAAATGTTTAATGGTGAACTACTCTGAGCCAAAAGAAAAAGGCTACTAGACCTATATCTTGGGTACTTACATGTTTATTAAACAACCCTGACGTTTTGTCAGAAATTGCCCCCTCTGTGGACACTGAAACATTAATTTAAAAACATGCATAGCAGTTACTTTCATTGTGCATTTGTGTATGAACTTTGAATGCTATATGTACACTTAAGTTGTTATTACATACCAGTACTGTTTTTGTAATCCACGTTTTGTAATAAATTCTTTGTTTTCTTTTTTGCCTATCTGAAGAAAATATATTCTGTCAGTGCCATTCCAGGTTTCATGTCAGGTGCTCTTTCCACCAATCAGTGTACTTTGCTTTACTGTGCATACAATGCTACTATGCTTTTTACCCACCAGCCAGCTTGCTTGCTGCTCAGGGCCACCAGACTTTGTCTATTTATTAAGTTATCTCTAGAAGAATATAAAATAACACTATGTAAATTGTTCTGTGACACTCATTTGATACTGATTGAGTCATTTGGTCATTTGATTTGAGGGGGGGGCAAGAGGGAAGTGAGAAAGTTTTATTTTCTAGAAAGGGTGGTGCAGCATGGAACAATCTGCCAGCTGATGTAGTGGGTGTCAAAACTATTAATGGTTTTAGACGTGGGTTGGGACAGAGTGAAAGGCTTCGTGGTTGGTGTAGTAGCGGGAGGGTTGGGGAGCATGGGGGTGGATAGTGTGGGTTAGAACCCTATATGGCTATAGGTCCTGGGTTTGTTACAATTTTGGGGGGAGAATAGATGAACCAATGGTCTTTCTTTATGCTGTCATTGTCTATATTTCTATGAATATTTAGACATATGTGTGCACCTTAGTGAACAACTGACTATTTTTACCTCTTTTCAACAAACTCTGTGTCCTTTCTGTGAAGTGGTGGTGGTGCTCTGCACCCCTGCTAAAAGTACCATAGCCCACCGTCATTCTGGAAGCTTTTATATGCATTTCTGTGTGCTGACATCATGGACTTAACGCAAGTTACGATTACCAACTAAGATCTATTAAAAAGTGCCAAGAGGATAAGTTCATATTATGTAATACATGAGGGAACTGGTATTTTATAACTTCCCTATATTGTGCATATCATAGTACTATGACATGAAAGAGAAAATTCAAAATATCAGTGTACATAAATGCTTTATAATAACTGATCAGCAATTTTTTACATTGCCCGACCAAGTTATAATTTCCCGTAATAACTCGCGAGTGATAACAGGGAACACGCACTGAGTCAGTCATGAAAACCCACTCCCTGATTGGCTCTGCGTGTGGTCCGGGGCGGGCTTTCAGTTCAAAAAACATGGCGGCTCCTCACTTGCTTAGCGAGGAGCTGCCAGAGCAAGCGTTCTCGTCGCTTTTTAAAAAAAATAAAGGAATGTATCTTGTTGATGCTACCATTTAGAAATGGCAGCATGTCTGAGTCTCACTCGCTATCTGGATGGTCCTGCCATTCGGCGGCCACACAGAACAGGAAGTGGCAATGGGAAGACAACTGCGGTAAGATCGCAAACGCAAAATAAATGAAAAATGTAAAACAAAAAATTGCTGACCAGCAATTCGGTTTAATAAGAGATGGGGAAGTGTGTTAAATTCGAAATTATTAGTTGCCCTCGGTGTGGCATGCCTTAATAAACCCATTGGGCTTCGCCCTTGGGGTTTATGTAGCATCCCACACCTTGGGCAACCATTAATTTATCATTAAACACACTTCCCCATCCATTATTGTATATGTAATGGTGATATGAGTACCTGGAATGCATGGAGAGAAACAATCCTGAATGACAAAGAATGATGTCACGATTTATAATAGAATTTAGAAACTGCTTCAAGCACACGTGGAACATTATCAGCAGTTGTGTTTTTCAGAGATGCCTAAGATCAGGTTATCTTTAGGATTTTAGTAACACAACTGTGCCATACTTCCTCAGTACATCTTTGATGGATAAGTATGTAATACACAGATCCCTAAACATAACTCTTGAATAGGGGGTGCTGTTAATAAGCAAAATGCCTTCAGGTATCTGAGGTGGGCTGTCTTACAAAAGTACCTCTACCCCCACCCGGAGCATTATGTTGAGATTATGAAGCTATTATTCCCTTGCCTTTCCCAACCACCAGAGAAAATAATACACCAACAATTGTTTTTGGTAGACAGTTTGCTGGTGACATGATACTAAACACACCAGCCAGTTGAACAATAGAGGTAGCTTTATGCACATTTCATTAAACTGAGAAAATCCTTACTATACGTTAGGTTGAAAATTTCCTGCTTCTTGCTTGGCTAAATAAATTCCTAGATCTGTAAATGAATCCGCCATGTGTGCACAGTTAGAACAAGTTCAGGCAATGGTATTTGGACCAATCACATACATAAATCAAGAGCCACATCACTCATCCCTGTTTGCCGCTGCAAACATAGCTTCTACCTTTACTCACTAACTAGACCCTTAAAAATAAAACTCTCATGTGTGAAAAATTAATAGTGTTCTTTCCTGTCACGATCCCCTCTGTGTTCACACAAAGTTTAGAACAATAAAATACTGTTTTCAGTTCGTTTCTGGTGTTTTTTTGGTGACCATGAAAAAAATCTCCCTCCCTTCCAGTTTACCAAAGAAATTGTTGCTTCTTACTCTGCCACAGATAAAATTGAGACTGTGGCTTCACATGAGGCCTTTTGTAGATGGGTGGGTATCTGTGGTGAATTCTGTCATTGGAATTGAGCAGAATTTAGAATTGTTGTATACCATGGCATCTGTACATTACAGTTAAAATTGGACTGGCAGTATAGCTTAGAGGTTGGAGGAACGAGGTGTGAACAAGCTTGATGCATCCAGCAGACCAGACCTGAGTTTGATTCTCACAACCTCCACTTGCATACTCATACTGTGTGACTCTGAGCAAGTCACTTAACCACCCAGTGCTCCCAGGTCGCCCCTGAAAACAGGCACTTGTGCCTAGTGGGCCTTACCCGGTTACCAAAGACTAAAATAAATAAAAATTTTAATTAATTAATGTTAGAGGGACTATTTTTTCTGTTGTGTAAGGATACCTTTTTTCCAAAAAGTACAGTATACAACTTTTACATCTTTTAAGCAGAAACTTTTCCTTTACTTATTGTTACATTTGGACGCAATTCGTAATTGCAGTAAGACACTCCATCCAGGGTGTGCGTTGTTGTAGGATAACGGTATTTCTTTTGTGGCTTAAGGCTCTAAGAGATGCCTCGTACCTTACAGCACACCTGAGGCATGCCGTTATCCCACAACAGTGCACACCCTATCATGTCTTATTGCTTAATCTTCTACATCCAGGGGCGGTCACTTCTTTTCCCTAACACCTAAGTGTTGGACAATCGAAAATGTTGCTTGGCATATCCCTGTGGCATCCACACATTGCCATTGTAGCCAGTGGCAACACTGCTGTAAGCAAAGGGCTGTAGCACTGAAGAAGACAAGCTGCAGAACAAGAGAAACTGGCAGAACAAAATATTGTTCCCTTCAACCCTGACACAGGAAAATAATGCAACATTTTTCAAACTAAACTGAAGTGCCACTGAGGCTACCAGTTTGGCTACACTGAGTACAGTAGTTGGTACTGTTAATATATGCCTAGGGATAATCAAGCTAAAATGTAACATTTTGTGATGAATGATAAAATATGCATTTTCCCATCTGATCCTCGGACCTCAATCCCACAAATAAAACACACATCATTATTGTGGAACACAAAATGGTGCAGCTTTACTGGTCATCAAATCAACAAAATATATTTGCATATATTCAGATTCCTTAGCTCTTATGGCAACAGCCAAATTCATGTATTTCCTGCAGCTCTCATACTTAAGGAAAAGTTCATAAGTCGATACCAAGAAACTACAGCCAGGAAGTTCAGAGAACCTGTTGGGGCCTCGCCTTTCTCTGTGATACTTTGCACAAGAAATTGTCTGCTTTGAATGGTCCCCCACCTGTGGAAAAATGTCCCTACCCAGTGTCGCACCTCATCGACGTGACACAAATATCCAAAATGTTTAATCAGATGGCTGCTCTTCGGGACATCTTTTGGCCCCATGAGTCCTACCTAGGTTTGCGCTCCATCTTGAATGTCCCCACAAACTGCAGATTTTCTTCAGTAAAATTACTTTACGCACCACAAGGTGTATAACTCATTACACTTCTCCTAGCAGTGCCCATGGGCTCCCCCCAAAATCGATACACAGGTCTCCTGCAGATCTATGTGGAAAATATTGTGTCTGATACATGGGCGTAGAGTTTAGGTTTTCCCAGGTGGAGGGGGCTATCTGGTTCAAAGCTACTGGCCTAAGCAGTTAACCTATTTTTAGACTACCCTATCTGGGAAGGGGGGCCTCGGCTTTCCGGAGGGGGGGCTCGAGCCTGGAAGCCCCCCCAACAACTCTCCACCTGTCTGAGAAATTAAAACATCTCTGTGATCCTCAGAATGTGGAGTGGGGTTATAATAGAAGGGAGAAAGAGAACTTTAATGGATCGGTGATGAATTATGAATGAAAGAGTGCAAAAGGGGCGATAAGGGTTATGGGTTGAAATATGAATGGAACTAGATGGGCTACACCCAGGGAAGCAGCAGAGGAAAAGGCAGCTCTAGTTGCTGATATTTTCAACTGCTCACTAGACAGGGGTGGACCCCAGGGTCTGGAGGATAGCCAACATGATCCTGCTGCATCAAAGCAGAAGGAATGATGAACCAGGCAACTGTAGACCAATCAGAGAAAACAAAAAATGGTACTCACACCAAGTACTAGCTGGCTGTATGTAATTTTTTAGTGCAAAGCTTAATGAACCATCAACCAAACACTCCTATGTATCGCCACACTCTGTGGCTTTTCAGAAGACCAGCCAACCTTACGTCTATAATGGGTATGTTATTTGAGGCCATATTGAGGGGATAACTGGTGAAAATGTGTTATAGGATGATATCCAGTACAGTTTCACCAAGGGGGATCATGCCAGACAAGCATAATAGAGTTCTTTGACTGTGTGACTAGGGCAGCTACAAGTCATTATGTGTGGTGTACCTGGACTTCAGCAAGGCCTTTTTACTTTGTCCCCCAAAGAAGATTGGTACGCTCCACCTGCATTATCTGTAACATGATTGGTGATAGGTGTCCAGCCTAGCCCCCGGTAAACCTTTCCAGCCCAGTGTGTAATGAGGCCTTTTGCAGGTGCTCAACTCTGTCTCTGGTACTCCCTCCTGGCTGCCTAAAAAGTAATAAAGTCCAGCTACCTGCCATCGTTCCCCCCTCCCACCCAGGGTCCTGTACTTAGGTAGCCATACCTGTGTGTGTATGTCGTGCAATGTGCATCAGTACCTGCGGCTGCAGAAGTGCATACCCCATGGGGGCCTGCGCATCTGCAGACTGAAGTACTGTTGCAATATGGGTATCATGGTTTCAGCACTGGATCTAGACATTTTTCAAGGGGGTAGCAGTTTTGTTTAGGGGTAACACTCCCCCACAAAATGTAAAAAAAAAATAAAAACAACTTTGAAAGCTCAGATTAGATTTAACCATCTACTTTTTGCTGACCTAAGAGGGTAGCGGGTGTTGCCTTGCTGCATAGTTGGATCTGGTAGTGCATGATTTTCTATATGCAGCTGCGTAACTGCAGGCCTCACAGGGGCCTGCCATTCTGCAGCCAGAAGTGGGTGTGTAATTAGACCAGTGGCTAAAGAGGTGCAGACCCCTTAGGAGCCTGTACTTCTGCAGGCAGAAGTACTGTTGCAATTTTGGTATCATGGATTTCATGGGACCTACCCTTCTGCAGCCAGAGATCAGTGTGTATGTATGTTATGCACCGGCAGCTGCAGAAATGCAGGTCCCTCTGGGGTGTGCAGTCCTGCACACAGCACTGCATGTCTCTTCAGAAACGTAAAATGCAGTAGCTCATACAGTACTGTGTGCACATACCCAGGACCACAAATCTCAGAAAGCAATTGGAATGTAGGACCGCACACCAAATGTGTCAGTACAAACATGATTTAAAAAAAATATTTCATTAATAGCGATAACTTTTATTATTTCCATATTAGACATACCACCAGTGAAGTTTACAGCAGTCTATAATGAAGTTGTTTAATAGCCAGTAGTTTAGGTCCATAGACACAAATCTTCCGCAGAATAGCTGTCGGTATTAAAGTCCTCATCAGCGACATTGAGACGTTAGGACATGGCTACAGCAGATCACACACAGAAGCCTGAGCGGTTTGTTTGAAATCAAATGTGGAGAGTTACTTGAAGCTATTAGAGCTGTTTTGAAGCTATATTTTATCTGAATTTTGCAAGCTCTAATGCTGCTTTAGCAAAAACGGTGTAAAGTTATTATGAAGGACTTTAATACTGATGGCTATGCTGCAGTAGTTTGGTGTCTGTGGAACTAAACTGCTGGCCATGAAACAGCTTCATTACAGGCTGCTGAAATCTTCATTGGTGGTATGTCTAGTATGGACATAATAAAAGCTATTAACTAAATGTGTTTTAAAACCATGTTTGTATTGACCGGACACAGTGTGCAATCTAGCATTCTTTCTGAGATTTGTGGCCTGATATGTGCATAACAATACTGTATGTATGCCTTCCAGTATGGATGAGCATACCTCTCAACTGTCCCTGATTTTGCCTCAAAATTTTACTCTGTCCCTCCTAAAAATGGTGTTTCCGTGACCAAACAGTGAGGGTTTTAACTACAAAATAATGTCAAAAATTAAAGTTACAAGCTTGTTCTTCCTTAGAAAATGTATTTTACACCAAGGCCCTTATTCTACCAGCTTCCTGAGTGGATATCACCAATTTTGAAGAGGTGTCCCTGATTTTAGTTCTTTGTCCCTGATTTTTTTAAGCCTTGTCGCTGATTTTTGAGGCAGGAGGTTGAGAGGTATGTGGATGAGTACTGTGGCTGGTGTGGAGTACACCCAAGCATGGGGCTTAAGCAAGACTGCCATCCCGTGCTTGTGTCTACTCCACACTACAGAAGAGCTAGCCCTGTAGCTGCCTGTGTTTCTGCAGAGAAAATAACTCTTCTAATCTGGGGATTGTGGATTTGTATCTGTGGCTACAGGGGCCTGTGTTTCTGCACACAGAAGCAGTGCTGTGATTTTAGTATTGTGTATTTATATCTGCAGCCAGAAGTGACTGTGTATGCCTTGTGGTGTGCGTACCACAGTAGCACATTGGTGCTATTGCATTTGTCTCATCTAGAAACAGTCTCACCTGATGATGGCTATCTGTGGATGCTTGTGTGGTCTTGTCCTTTTGCTGCTTGGGAGGGTGGGAAATTATGGTCGGAAACCCTAACACCACATTTCCCTGCTTTAGTGGCGTTAACTTGAATCCTAACTGGTGCATTAATGCAGTTTTTGCAAATTATTTTCTTGAGATAGTGGAATCATACCCACATTCACGCAGGTCCTTTCAGGACTTGTATGCACAGATTCAAACATACTGGGCCCTCTTGGCCCTACACCAAGGGAAGAGTTCAACTGCCTATAGAAGTGCAAGGCCCTCAGATATCAGGTACTGGTGGGGCTGTCTGGTGGGCTGTGGAAGCACAGGGCCCTTTTGGCCCTGCACTTCCATATAGCTGCAGACACAGACATGTAGGGCAAAGAATCCATCTGTCAGCTAAAGTGCAGGGTCCTGTTGCTCCCACAGGTGCAGGGCACTGTTCTATGATACTTAGGTCCGTGCAGGCAACCCTGTGCATTCCCTTCATAGACTGTAGTGTGATGCTGCATGACAGCACTGTCCCCCACAGCCTCTGTCAATCCAGCAGGCTCGCCCCCAAACTCTGCTCAACGACATGGGATCTCCAAACACTACCTGCTGGGGGTTAAGGCTGGCACAACATTTCTTAATATTTTTTTTTATTTTGACCCTAAATGTTCAAGATAGTCATTTTATGATTTACACTTATAAAATGACATTTGGCCTTTACAGAAGACTGGCCGAAATGTCAATTTGCACCTTAAGTGGGAACACATGTCTCGTCTAGGGTGTGAAAAATGACAACCTGTCACGTTTATGAGGTGGTGTGAAAAAATGGCCGCGTTGAAAGTTCGGAGTCAGAATATCGAAAATTAGTGAAGTTATGAGTAAACATACAAATATTTCAACATTCTCTCATGACTTGGTAATTTTATTATATTTCTTTTTTTTTTTTTAAATAAGCTTTATTAATGCATTCAGACAACATTGTACAGAGCAATGAGCACCTCATCCTTGTTATACCTGTAAAGTACAAAGCCAAAAAATAATCAATCTGATCATAAGGCCAAAGTGCATTCTTAGTCCTTTTAGGGGGGAACCCCACCCCTAATAGTCATCGTTATAAAATAGTCCATCCATTCTTGCTTTGCAAGTTATCACTGGTTGCATAGACTGTGAACAAGAAACCTACAAAGGAATGATCAAGTCCATTTGCTCTTGGCTGGTGTGAAATCCTCTGTAAATAAACCAAGCTTCCAAAAATTAAAAGTTAAACAGAGTATAACAGGTATAATGGACTTTTAACAAATCCTGTCCCCTATATGAAGAGCCTTACCAACTCTGCCTCCGGTTGAGCTGCCTCCAACAACCACCCCACCCCCCCCAATCCAAATGAGCTACTTAACTGAGAGAGCCTGGACCCTGTTCAAGTCTCCTTAGCCCTACTATTGATCGGCCCTTCTGGCAAAGGGGGTGTTGGTTGGGACCCCCTGTTGCTCAGTGAACATGCTCCCTCCCCCCTTCCCGTGCCAAGGGCTATCCAAAATCTTGTGACCAAAGTTCCCATCGCTGCTATCTCTCATTGTGCTTTACTAAGCCAAATTGTAGCTTGGCTGTGATGGACTCCATCAGAACCACCTCTCTCATTCATCTGACCCACTCTATTATGATTGGGGGTTTCTCTGAGAGCCAGTTGCCTGTGATGCATTTTAAAGCTACCGACACCAAAATCAAGGCCACTCTCTTAGTGTCCCCCTTAAGGTACGTTATTGTAGGGATACCTAAAATCCATTCTTCCCACTGTAGTGGGATGTCCACTTCTATGCTGAATGTCACTGCGAGATGGCCCTCCCCCCAAAACTGGCTTAAGACCAGACACTCCCAAAAAGTGTGCCAGTGGCTTCCCTGCTGTCCACATTTCCTCTAGCATGAGTCACTAGCTTCAACTGAGAAATACCTTGTAATCACAGGGACCCTGAAAAACTGGACCATAATTTTCCAAAAGAATTCTCGCCAGTTTGGGGATGAAGTCACTTTCCAGCCCCATTTTAGCCTGTGCTGCCAATTCGACACCGTAATCTGGATGTTGGCCTCCTTTTCCCATGCTTTTCAGCATGTCTCAAGGGGGTCTGGGGACTGCTGAGATAAGAGTTTGTAGAGGGAAGATATGTATCTGTCTGATCCTGCAATAGTTACAGTCCCGTACACAAAGTCCTCCCATCCGTAATAGAGACGTGATAACATAGAAACATAGAAGTTGACGGCAGATAAGGACCGCAAGGCCCATCCAGTCTGCCCAACTGAGAAATACCTTGTAATAAGCGGAGGAGATGGTCATCAAAGTTTATAAAATGTCTTATCTACAGAAAGCGGAAAAGATTCCGCATTTGTCCACTGAAACTTCTCCTTGGCTCTTTGGGATGAGATGCAGCTCCCTCCCTTCTAAAAAATTGTGTAAATCTAATGACCCCCTTGGATGCTTAGGCTACATATCCTGAATCTAACCAAGGTGGCATAAATGTGGGTTTGAATCGTATAATGGAAAGGGGTCCTAGACCTGTTGGTGTGCCTAGGAGCTTGCGGATGTTTCTGAGAACTCTGAAACCATGTCCCACCCATCTAGTTTGTATTTGGTGTTTGTGACCCTGTGTGTAATCCATCAACACCACAGAGAACAGCGGCCTGTCCCCTATAGCTGCATCCTCCAATTGGTACCATTGTGAGGTGGTTCACTGCTTGGCATATGTCATTAGGCTGGCTCCCTGTGCTGCCAAATAATATAAAAACAAATTTGGCAGTGCCAATTCCCCCGCATCCTTGGGGCGATGTAGTATCTGCCTTGAAGTCCTAGGCTTTTTATGATTCCAAATAAAATGGGAGATATCTTTGTCCATCCTAGCCCAGAATGTTCTTGGGGGTTGAATTGGAAGATTCTGGAAGAGGAATAGTATGCAAGGCAGAATATTCATCTTTACTACCTCTATGCAGCCCACCAATGATAAGGGCAGGAGTCGCCACCTTGCCAGGTCTCGCTAAACCAAATTCCATAGTCTCCCATAGTCAGCCGAGAAAAGTCTAGCAGGGTCAACCGGAATTTGAATAGCCAGAAACCTAATTTGGTTTTGAGGGGCCCACTTAAATACGAAAGAGTGTTTAAAGAGATTTGAGGGCGTGCCACTCACTTTAAGAGCCTCTGACTTGGAGAGGTTGAACTTGTGACCTGAGATTACACTGAACCCCTGCAGAAGGGTCATAAGAGAGGGGAAGAGAGGTCTCTGGATGGAATCATCCACATAAAGGGAGATCTTTTGTTAGAGTCCCCCACCATTATGCCCTTAATCTTCAAAGTCTAGCATACTCTGGCCACCAGGGGTTCCAGACTAATTGTGAACTAAAGTGGCGAGAGGGGGCAGCCCTGTCTGGTTCCCCTAGAGATGTCGAAGAGGGCAGAGCTGATACCATTAACTGTCACCCATGCCTGGGGATGAGAATATAGCTGGGAAATAATGTGTAAAAATTTGGGGCCGAAATTCAACTTCTCCATGGACATCTTTAGAAATTGCCAACTTACCCTGTCAAAAGCTTTTTCCGCGTCCATGGATATGGCAGTTGAAATTCTGGGCATTTCGTCTGAGATGAAATAATGTTTAAGAGTCTCTGTATATTATCCATCAGGTATCGTTTGGAGATGAACCCTGCCTGATCTTCATGGATAAAATAGGAAATCTCCTTCTGCAGGCATGTGGCCAACAGGCCTGTGAATATCTTTAGGTCAACATTAAGTAGGGAGATGGGTCTGTAAGACCCACATTTTAGAGGGTCCTTGCCATCCTTAGGCAGCACCGAAATGAGGGTAGTATCCCAAGAATGTGGGGGTGGGGGGTTCCCCCTCCAGCCACCTCCCTGTAAACCTCCAGAAGAAGGGGTAACAGAAGATCTCTGAATTCTTTGTAGAATTCTGAGGAGTAGCCATCCAGGCCTGGAGACTTGCCATTTTTCAGGGACTTAACCTGTTCTTTGAGTTCTGTGAGTGCAATGCCCACTTCCAGGCTTTCTCTGGAAGTCGCAGAGTGAGGCTGAAGGATGGTCCAGTGGAGAAAATCCTCCATCAGATCCTCAACTCCGGGGGTGCACTCCTGGGTATACAGCTTCTTATAATAGTTTGCAAAGGTGGCTGTAATCTCCTCGGGTCTACACTGTACCCTGTCATTGTCCTCAGGGTTTTCAACCTTGAGGATAAGCCTACTGGCCATCTGGGTACGTAAGTTTGCTGCCAGCAACTTCCCAGCTCGGTTGCCCCCCTCATAGTATTGCTGTCTAGCTCTTCTGTACGCTCCCTACAGTTTTTGTGTCAGTATTCTATCTAACTTTTGTTTGTTTGTATCTAGTTGCTGCTTGGCCTCTGGATTAAGGGAGATTTTATGCTGAAATTCTAATTCTGCAATGTCACTCTGAAGCTACTCTATTTCTTGGGAAAGTTTTCTCTTCTCCCAGGAGGCAAACTGTATAATGTTGATGATGCCCAAGTCTCTCTCTTCCCTTGTGATTGCCAGCAACTCCCCTTCCAGACTATAGGTGGCTTCAGGGTTTCTCTTCCCTATGTTCGTGATCTTGCACTTCTTTGCATTAAACACCAGTTGCCACTCTTCCAGCCATTTTGCTAGTTTATCCAGATCTCTTCTCATTCTGCCCACCCCATCTGGATCATCTACTCTGTTGCAGATCTTGGTGTCATCTGCAAACAGACAAACCTCCCTCCAGTCCACCTGCAATGCCACTGATGAAGATATTGAAGAGGACTGGCCCCAGGACTGATCCCTGAGGTACCCCACTTGTGACTTGCATCTCTTCTGACTGTATACCATTTACCACCACTCTCTGTTTCTGCCCGTCAACCAGTTTGCCACCCAGTTGACCAACTTCTGACCCATCGAGCCTACCCACCTTATTAATCAATCTTCTGTGTGGAACAGTGTCAAAAGCTTTGCTGAAGTTAAGGTAGGCAGCGTCAACTGCTCCCCCTGGGTCCACCACTCTGGTTACCCAGTCAGAGAAATCTGAGATTGGTTTGACAGGACCTTCCTTTTGTAAACCCATGCTGTCTTGGATCCTGTGCTCCTATGGATTCCAGGTGGTGCACGATCCTTTCCTTAAGGAGTGCCTCCATAATCTTGCCCAGTATTGAGGAGAGACTGACTGGTCTGTAGTTCCCTGCCTCCTCCCTGCTACCACTCTTGTGGAGCGGGCTCACATGAGCCCTTTTCCAGTCTTCTGGAACCTCTCCTGTGCTCAGAGACTCACTAAACAGTTCTGATAATGGCTCTGCTAGTTCCAACCTTGGCTCCTTTAGTACCCTGGGATGTATTGCATCAGGTCCCATTGCCTAGTCCACCCTGAGCTTATCAAGCTCTTGTAGGACCCTTTCTTTTCTGAAGGGACTAGTGCACACCTCCCTCCCCCCTGTGTCCATGGTGCCGAGCAGTGGGCCCTGCCCTACCTTCTCTTCAGTAAATACTGAGCAGAAGTATCTATTTAGGATAGATGCTTTTACGTGGTCCTCCTCACATGCCCCCTTATCTCCTTTGATTTTAGCAATACCCCCTCAGGACTTTCTCCTTTCACTAATATATCTATAGAAAGTATTGTCACCTTCTTTTACTGTTTGTGCTAGTGTTTCCTCGGTTTGGACTTTTGCCTGCCTTACTGCCTTCCATGCTTCCCTTAGGGAAGTTTGGTATGCCTCCCTATCTTCATCCCGCTACGTTCCCTTATATTTCCTGAAGGCCAGCCTTTTGGCTCTGACCTTTTCTGCTACTGTGTTTGAGAACCAAAGTAGTTTCCTTCTTCTTTTGCACTTTCTTTTCTCTCTAACGCAATGGGATGTTGCTTCAAGTATTGCATCCTTAATGCTTGCCCACTTTGCCTGTACCCCCTCACCTGTATTTCTTTTTGCCAGGACTAGCTTAGCTCTGTTGGCCATCTTATCAAAGTCAGCTCCTCTGAAGTCCCATATTTTTGCCTTGGAATGGGATGATTTAGTTGTAGTGGCCAAACTGAACCATACCATGTGATGGTCACTGGCCCCCAGGTAACCTTCTACCTGAAGATCTGTGATCCTTTCCCTGTTAGTCAGTACTAGATCTAGGATAGTCCTGTCTCTTGTGGGTTGTTGTACCAGTTGTTTGAGGCCCTGCCCTACAGGCAATCCACCATGTGCCTAGTTCTGGCAGATGTTCCTCCTGGTATTGGCCAATCTGTATCTGGCATGTTGAAGTCTCCCATTATCAGAACCTCCCATTTAGCTGTCATTGTTTTGTATATCTTCTAACAGTAATGTGTCTATGTCCTCACCCTGGTCTGGGGCCTGTAGACAGCCCCAATTTGTATGGCTGTCCCATTTCCTGTTTCCAGGGTGACCCACAGTTCTTTTGGCTCCTTGTGTGTATTCTGAATTTCTGTAGCTTTGATATTTTCATTGACATACAGGGCCACTCCACCCCTCCTTTTTGCACCTCTGTCTCTTCTGAAGAGTACATAGCCAGGTAATGAAATCTCCCAAGTGTGGTTACTGGTAAACCATGTCTCGCTAATTGCTACTATGTCCAGTTTAGCCTCTGTCATTATTGCCTACAGGTCTGGGATCTTGTATCCCAGACTACGAGCATTTGTGTACATGATTTTCCATTGGCCAGTTTTGGTGTGTTGTTTGTTGGGTGAGGTCTGGCATTTCCCCTGTGCGTTGTATGGGGAGCTGGACCTTTTTCCTTACCTGGTGATGCAAATGAACTGCAAACATGCTGAACTCCTGTTTGACCACTAGCTGAGGGGGGAGGTGTGTTCTTCCCATTCGACGTATGGGGTGCTGCACCCCTTTCCCCATTTGCTAGTTTAAATATTCTGCAAAGACGTCAAACTTCTGCCCCAATGCACTGACTCCCTCCTTAGTCAGATGCAGTCCATCAAATGTAAAGAACTTGAATTCCTCCACTGTTTTTGACTCCACAACCTCCTCAGGAAGGCCATTCCACGCATCCACAACCCTCTCCGTGAAAAAATACTTCCTCACATTACCTGTGAGCCATCCTCCCTCTATCTTCAAATTGTGCCCCTTGTTCTTGCACACCTCTTTTTCTGAAAGATGATACCCTCTTGGACTTTGATTCCCTTGAGGTACTTGAAAGTTTCTATCATGTCCCCCCTCTCCCTCCTTTCCTTGAAGGTATACATATTAAGCTCCTTTAGTCTCTCTCTCTCTTCGTATGTCTTCTAGTGTAGACCCTGTGCCATTTTAGTTGCCCTCCTCTGGACAGCCTCCATCCTGCCTACGTCCTTGTGGAGATGAAGTCTCCAGAACTGCACGCGGTACTCCAGATGGGGGTCTCACCAGCTGTGTGTACAGAGGGATAACAACTTACTGTTTTCTACTGGTGATGCCTCTCCCTGTGCATCCCAGAGCCATCCTTACTGCCTTTTCACATTGCTTGCCCACCTTTAGGTCATCTGATATGATTGCCCCAGGTCCCTTTCCATTTTTTTTGTTGTTCGTATCTCACCCCCCATTATGTACTCTTCCCTGGGTTTTTGTTTCCCAGGTGCATTACTTTTGCACTTGTTTGCATTGAATCTAAGCCGCCATACATTTGACCATTCCTCGAACCTTGCCAAGTCCCTTCTCATCCTTTCCACCCCACCTTGTGCATCAACCCTGTTGCAGATCTTTGTGTCGTCTGCAAAGAGACATACTTTTCCTTCTAGTCCCTCTGTAATGTCACTTATAAAGACATTAAAGAGGACCCTCTCAGTATTGAATCCTGCGGTTCCCCGCTAGTAATCCCCCTTTCTTCACAGTGGACTCTGTTTACTATTACCCTCTGTGTCCTGTTCTCCAGCCAATTTTTTACCCAGGCTACCATCTTGGGACCCACTCCAAGGCTGGCTAACTTGTATATTAATCTTTTGTGTGGGACTGTGTCAAATGCCTTGCTAAAGTCTAGGTAGGCCATGTCCACAGCCCCTCCCTGGTCTACTACTTTGGTCACCCAGTCAAAGAAATCTATTAGATTTGTCTGACATGACCTTCTCACTGTGAATCCATGCTGCCTTGGGTCCTGTGCCCTGCTGGCCTCTAGGTACTCAATAATTGTTTACTTCAGAAGTGATTCCATCATTTTACCTATCACTGAGGTCAAACTAACAGGTCTGTAGTTTCCTGCCTCTGCCCTGCTCCCACTTTTGTGAAGTGGAATGACATCCGCCCTCCAGTCCTCAGGTACCACCCCATCCTCTCATTATTTGTTAAAGAGGGTAGTCAGTGGTGTCGCTAGTTCTACCCTTAGTTCTTTTAGAATTCTGAGATGAATCCCATCAGGCCCCATTGCTTTGTCCACTTTCAATTTTAACAGTTCTTTCAGAACTCTTCCTTCTGTGAATGGACTGGTATCGACCCCCCATCCGAGTGTTTCTATTGTTTGGTTTAGGTACCTCCCCTTTTCTTTTGTGAATACTGAGCAAAAATATTTGTTTAGTATCTCTGCCTTTTCACAGTCACCCTCTGCCCACCCCCTCATATTAAACCTCACTATCCTCCCTTGGTCTTCCTTCGTTCCTTGATGTACCTATAAAAGGTTTTATCCCCCTTCTTAACTGAGTTGGCTGTCTTTTCCTCGGTTTGGGCCTTCGTTATTCTTACTACCTTCCCCTCTTCCTTCTGCCTTAACTGATACAGTTTTCTGTCCTGCTCCTTCCCTGATTCCTTGTACTTCCTGAATGCTATCTTTTCTAGGGACATGGATATGTTGTTCATCCACACTTATTGGCAGGTATCCTTGCCGCTTTAAATCTTGCCGGAAGGTCTTCAAGCTGGCTCCTCCCACCCACCCGGGTGGTATAACTCTCGGCTCCGCCCCATGACGCCAGATCTTCCTTACCGCTTGGAAGCTCAGGTTCCCTCCTTAACGCTCTGCGTTTGTGACTGGTTCCTATTTCTTCCGTTTTGCGAATTTGAAAGTTTTTGCCAAAAGACTTGGTCTTCGATCCTCAGCGGCTGCGATGGACAACGTCGACTCGGTTTTCGGAGATGCCCCTGCGAATCAGAAGATGTCTCGGACGGATTCCACTCCATGTGTGTCTACTGTTTTAGGCCTTGAGCACGACCACGGGACTACGACCTGTGTCTTCCTTCTCAGCCTCGTCCTCGAAGCCGTGCTGCCCGATTGCAACTGGGCGTCGAGAAGCATTTCCCTCGGTGAAGTCTAAGGAGGCCGGTCAGCGGTGTCGCGGCGGCGGTCTCTGCGGATCAGCTCGAGCAGATGATGCGCCCTCGAAGGGCGGCGCGGGCCGTATCTTCCTCGGCCGCGGCATTTATCCCGCTCTCTCTGGGTTCTTCCTACACAGCTTCATTTAAGGAGCTATGTCTGTCCCTCTCCACTAGGGGAGAAGGGCCAACGTCTGCTGGACCTTTTTCTCGGTCCAAAAAGAGGGACAAGGGTAAATCCCTCCGTCGACGCTCTTGGGAGCGGGAAAGGTCCCTCTCCCCGAGTCGTCGACCGTCGACTTCGGTCGACCGCTCGGCTTCGGCCACTGGTCTCACGGTGCCCCCGTCAGGTCAGTTGACTGAGACTCCTGTCGACGAAGTCGAGATTTTTCTCGACCCGTTAGACGGGCTGTCGGCCATAGAAGCCGAGATTCCTCTCCGGTTCCCCGGAGAAGTTGAGGATCCGATGGGCTTGCCTGTGCCTCGGTTCGGAGCCTCGGATGAACCCTCCGAGCGAAGGGATGCCGGTTCCTGCCGACACTTCACGCCACCGACCTCCGGAAGAGCGAGGCTCACGGTCTCAGTCTCCGGACCTCTTGGCGGTCCAGCCGATCCCGCCGTCATAGGTGGTCTCGGTCTCGGCACCAGTGATGGCTGTCGCCGCTCGATCCTCAGACGAGGAAGCTTCGGCGTAAATTCGCGTCGGCGATGCGAGACCTCGTGTGGCAACAACTTCTGACCCGGGGTAAGCCCGGCGCCGATGCCGGCCATTAAGTGGCTGTCACGGGCGGCGACGACAACCTCGACTTACCGAGGGCCTGTACCCAGGCGGTTGTTCGGCCAAAACCAGCTGCTCCACCGATTCCGGTGGAACCTCCGCCTCCACAGCCACTGTTTGGGGCTCCGACCAGGGATTCTCGGTCGGCTAAGGGTCTACCCCATCGGCTGTCGGTTACCCTCACTCCCGACCGACCTCGGCAGGTTGGGGTGCTCAGGCCAGAGCAGCTCTTCGAGGACTCCTCCGAGTCCGAGGATAATTCCTCCTTTTTCTCAGCGACTGGACTTGGAGTCCTCAGGAGGACAGTCTATGGGCGATGACCCGTCGTCCTTCCTAGGACTGCTTCGGCTCATCTCGGAATCCACAGGATGAAGCTTCGAACCCGTTCCAAATGGGCCAGTATCCCCTCACGGAGATTCTCCGGCGGAGGCCTTTCCGGTGGCGAGGCCATAGTGGGTCCGGCCCTGGAGCTAGCAGCGCCTGCTTCCTGTCCTGCGCCTTGGCCAGGATGGCCAGAAATATCCGGTCCCTACGGTTCCTGTGCAGGTTTTAGAGCACCCTCTGCTGAGGGTTGGTTACCGACAGCGTTTTCCGGCTACCCGCTGTAGGGATGTGGAAACCTCGACAAGAATCCAGAAATTGGATTATGTCGGGCGAAAGTCTATGCATGCGTCCTCTCGGCTTATCGCCAGGCCAGTTCGCCGTCCTCATGGCACATTTTCTCATGCCCTGTTGGGCTCCTGGATGAGGTCATTCCTCATCTCCCCGCGGATCAGCAGACTACGGTCAAGCAGGTGCGGGACCAGGGCAGGGCAGTGGCCAAACAGCAGCTCCAGACTGCTTTGGATATTGGGGACTCATGTGCCAGGTCGGTGGCGGCCGCAGTGGCTATGCGTCGGCGGGCTTGGCTGAGGATATCCACCTTTACTTCGGATACCCAGCACAAGTTGGCGGATGTTCCCTTTTTGGGGACTGACCTCTTGGCCCTGGGGTGGAAGGTCACCTGCAGAGGATCGAGAGTCCAATGCTACCTTGGACTCGGTCTCTTCCGCTCAGAAGGACAAAGGCGCAAACCACAGCCTAAGCCCTTCGTCCTTCTTAGCCCCGTAGCGCCCGGACTCAACAACGTCAGGGGCCAGCAGGCTCGACCTTGGCATCCCAAGCCCAAACGCCGGCTTCCTCTAACAGGAGGCAGGAGGAAAAGGCCCAGGAGGTCCCTCGGCGGTCCATCCTCAAAGCCTGCCCAGTGGCGGGCTGAGGGGTGTGGCCCCCATCCCGTCACCTTACCCCCTGGTCCCCGTGGGAGGCGGCTCCGCACTTCCGTTCCGCCTGGTCAGCTGTTACCACGGACAGGTGGGTTTTGGAGAGTGATGGGAAGAGGCCTGCCTCTGGGAATCGACAGGCACCGCCCTTCAGGCCGTCGCCCCTCCGAGAACTCGAGTCCCAGCCTCGCTGGCGGCTCGTCGAGCAGACATCCTCCCTCCTCCTCAGAAGGAGGTGATAAGAAGAGGTGGAGGACCCTCCTTCAGACCCAGGGTTTGTGTCCAGGTACTTCCTGGTTCCGAAGCAGACGAGGGCTGGCGCCCCATTCTCGACCTACCGACCTAAACAAGTTCCTAAGGTCTGAGCAACTGGGATGGTCACTCTGGCTCAGATAATACCATCCTTGGAGCCGGCGTGGTTCTGCTCTCTGGATTTGCAGGACAGCGTTTTTTCACGTCCCTATCCGTCCGTCTCACCAGAGATTCCTTCGCTTCGGCGGAGGGATCCCTTCGAGTTCAAGCCATGCCCTTGACTTGTCTCCAGCTCCCAGGGTCTTCACAAATGCATGGCAGTGGTGACAGCATCCTCCTGGCGCCCGAGGTCGGGTGTACCCTTACCTGGGCGGACTGGCTGATAGCAGCTCCTCCCAGGCGGGAGGTGGAGTGGTCAGAGATCTGGCCCTCCAGGTCTGCTCTCAACTGGGCCTCCCTTATCACACGAGGCCAGTCGGAACTCGAACCCGAAGCAGGTGATTCTGTTCATCAGGCGCAGCTCGACTCTCTTGAGCAGGCGCGGCTCCGGCGGACAGGGCGAGGTTCTTTCCTCCTTTGCCCAGTCATTTCTGGCTGGGCAATTGCGCCTGCCCAGGACTTCCTGCGCCTCCTGGGTCTCATGGCGGCCTGCACCAGCATGGTCCGTTGGGCCGCTGGAACATGCGTCCCCTTCAGTGGGGACTGGCCAGCCAGTGGTCACAACACTGCGATCCTTTGGACCAGCTTGTGTCGGTGACACAGGGGATGTGGAACGCTCTCCAGTGGTGGATCGTTCCAGGTCATTTGCAGGAGGGCATCCGTTCGTCCGCCCCGAGCCGGCGGTCTCTCTATCGACCGATGCCTCTCTGATGGGTTGGGGTGCCCATCTGGGGAACACCGGGCCGGCCTCTGGTCCCGTGGAGTCCCGATGCCACATCAACCTGCTGGAGCTCCGAGCAGTCGCCTAGCTCTCACCGCCTTTGCTCCGTTCCTCCGGGGTCAAGTGGTCCGAGTCAGGCGGACAACACCACGACCATGTACTATCTAAACCGCCAGGGCGGGGCCAGCGCTCCATGCTTCTATGCAGGAAGCTCTCCGCATTTGGTCACTCGTCGCCAGCCTGGAGGCGGATCTCCTAGCCATTCATGTGGCGGGAGCCTCAACACCCTGGCCCGATGCCCTGAGCCGGATAGGGGCTGCATCCCACAGTGGTCTCTCCTGTCAGGAGGTAGTACAGCATCTGTTCTCCCTTTTGGGGCACACCTCAGGTGGACCTGTTTGCCTCCAGGGAAGCACCGGGCTGAGACTGTTCCATGCCCGCCCCCTCAGCAGGGCTCGCTGCAGGGGATGCCTTCTCGAGGCAGTGGACCCGGGCCTCTTCTACTCCTTTCCCCATTTCCTTGATCCACAGGTGCTTCTCAAAGCGAGGAGGGACAAGGCGCAGGTGATTCTGATAGCCCCAGACTGGCCTCGCCAGTTCTGGTACCCAGATCTCCTCAGTCTCAGCTCCAGGACTCCGCTGCAGCTTCCAGCTCGCCGGACCTGCTCTCAGTCAATCAGGAAGGTGTTCCATCCGGACCTTCAATCCCTGCACCTGGCGGCCTGGTTCCTGGCGGCTAGGTTCCAGGCCTTGGGTCTTTCCGGCAGGTCCTCAATGTAGTTAGGCGTCCCGTAAGGAGTCGACCAGAAAATGCTATGCCTTCAAATGGAAAAGGTTTCCATTTGGTGTCAGAACAAGGCTTGGACCCTTCCTCCTGTTCCTTGGCAAGCATCTTGGACTATTTATGGTCCCTTTCTAATCAAGAGCTTAGGTCGGCGACCTAAGGGTGCACCTGGCAGCCATCTCTGCTTACAGGCGCGGGCCGGGAAGCAGTCGTTAGCGCAGGAGAAGGTGGTCTGGCGCTTTTCAAGGCCTTGATCACATTTCCCTCGAGTGCGAGAACCTCCACCTCCGTGGGATCTACTGCTGGTACTGGCAAAGCTCATGGGCAAGCCATTTGAACCTATGCAGGTGTGCTCTCTCTCACCTGTCGTGGAAGACCGCCTTCTTGGTAGCTATCACGTCAGCCAAAGGATGGGAGAGCTCCAGGCGCTTTCCATCGAGTCTCCTTACCTGGTCTTCCACAGGGACAAGGTTGTCCTGCGCCCCACCAGAAATTCCTTCCGAAGGTGGTGTCGGAGTTTCACCTTAACCAGGTGTTGACTCTGCCCGGTGTTCTACCCCAATCACACCTGGAGGCCGAATATGAGCTCCATACTTTGGACCCTAGAGCTTTAGCCTATTACAAGAGCGTGCGGCTGGAAGTCGGGAGAGGTTCGCCAGCTGTTTGTCACCTACGCTGAAGCTGCATCTGGCAGACCTGCAGCCAAGCGGACGATAAGCAGGTGGGTCACCTCCTGCATAGATCTGCTATAAGTTGACAGGCATGGAGCCTCCCAGAGGATAGGCTCATTCTACCCGCCATACTGCTGCATCGGTGGCTGCTTCCAGGGGCGTCCCTATCAGGAAATCTGCGGGCTGCTACTGAAGTCAGCAAACACCTTCATTACCCATTACCACATCGACCTTGAGTCACGCGGGATGCTGGTTTGGGGCCTCGGTTCTCAGTCTGTCTTTCCCAAGTAAGTATTGGGGTGTGCGTCTTGCCTCCCTCCTCCCAGAGAACTGCTAGGAGTCTGCCAATAAGTGTGGATGAACAACATATCCATGTCCCTAGAAATACAGGTTACTCACCTGTAACAGGAGTTCTAGGAATGGTATGTATTGTTCATCACCGACCTCCGGCCGATGCACAACCTGAGCTCCAGCGGCCAGATCTGGCGTCATGGGGTGAGCCGAGTTATACCACCCGGGTGGGTGGGAGGAGCCAGCTTGAAGACCTTCCGGCAAGATTTAAAGCGGCAAGGATACCTGCCAATAAGTGTGGATGAACAACATATACCATTCCTAGAACTCCTGTTACAGGTGAGTAACCTGTATTTTCTCCCTAACCTTCCCGGCCACCTCCTCTGAGAACCATAGTGTTTTTTTTACATTGTTTTGTTTGTTTGCTTCAAACAAAGGCTTGTTGCCTCTGTGATGGCGGTTTTGATTATTTCCCATTGTTCTTCCACACCTCCTTCCTGTCCATTTGCTAGTGCATTCCTTAGACACACACCCATTTTGGCAAAGTCAGCCCTCCTGAAGTCCAGGACCTTTGCCTTTGTATGGCTTGACTCTACTGCTGTGTTTATCGTGAACCATACTGTTCGGTGGTTGCTGGTTCACAGATGGCTACCCATTTCTAAATCTGTGATTCTCTCTCCTTCTCCATTTGAGAGTACCAGGTCTAAGATTGTTCCCTCACGTGTGGATTCCAGTACTAGCTGTCTAAGGCATGCCCCCCCTGCAGGGCATCTAGAATGACCTGCTCTTGGATGTGGCTGCAGCAAATGCACTCCAGTTAACATCTGGCATATTTAGGTCCACCATCAACAATATCTCCCCTTTTTCTACCATTCTAAGGATACCTTCTATCATTTCCTTGTCCATTTCCTCCCCCTGTGCAGATTGTGGTGCCATTGCCTGTCTCCAGGTTGACCCACAGTGCCTCCTCTCCTCCCTGATTTACCTTTTTGTTCTGTTGCTTTGATTCCTTCCCTTATGTAGAGAGCTGCTACTCCTCTTCTTTTACCCTCCCTGTCCCTCCTGTAGATAGTGTACCCTGGTATGTTTACATCCCAGTCATGATTCTGTGTGTACCATGTTTCTGTGAAAGCCACGATATCCAGATGTTCCTCTTCCAGGCCACTAGTTCAGGAAGCTTATTACCCAGACTGTGGGCATTGGTACTCATTACTCTCCATTTTTTGATGGCTTTACCTCTTGTAGCCCCGTCCCTGCCCTTACTGACTTTGCCTTCTCCATTTACCCCTGTCCTGCTCCCTACTGACCTTTCTACCTTGGTGTTTACCATGCTAAGTACCCTGTTTTGTGGGGGGAGGCTGGGAATTCCCTGCTTCTTATCAGTGCCTGCCCCTTGTCTAGTTTAAAAGCTTGCCAATGAAGCATTTAAACCGATCACCCAGGAGACTGGTTCCCTTCCCCAAAAAATGCAGACCATCGTGCCAGTATAGGTGGGTATCCCTCCAGGTGGAACCCCAGTAGATTTAAAGAAAAGGGCTGCCTCCCTGTCCTTGTTCGGTACATAAATGTTAATTAGACTGCACTTCACTTTCCCCAAGACCGCTGACACCTTAACAAATCGTCTTTCTGGGTCCATCTGTACCTCCTCAGGGTTTTAAATAAGCTGTGAAAATTGATTAGCACTTTAACGTGCAAAACTGCTAATCAAATGTGAAAATGCATAGCACTTGCCTCAATTTGATTACCAAAATTAAAATGCTAAAAATTTACTTTTTAAAACCTGAAATAAAATATTAAAATTAGCACTATCTTTGCTTTATCTGTTTCAATATCCTAGACACACACACACCACCCATCCCATTGCAACCCCCACCAATCTCTGTACCACCACCATAGTCACCACTCATGTTCCCTTCCCTCTAAAATACAGGACTTAAGTTTTCCTGCTTTGTGCAATGACTCATCCACTCATCAAAATATCCCCCCCCCACAGTCAAGTCTGGTTACACACACACACACATGTAACCCCTAGATGGCGCTATCCCAGGGGCTACTACCCCTGCCTGATTTGCCACTAACAGGTTGAGGGGCCTGGATCCAATGGCGGGTGCCTCCACCCAGAGGTCAGGGTTTGCAATAGTTAAACTAACTTGGTCACAGCCCTCTGGGACACTGCAACCCCCCTTTCTTCCCACTAGTGGCCCACACAATATATCAGAATTACCTTCACAGTATACACTTACCCCCAGGACTGGTTCCGCACTGGGACCTCCTGTGAAATGAGATACAGTGCAACAATCACAGTACAGTACTTTAACATAGACAAATACCTCAGGCAGTATAACTTTGCTGAAACAAGCAGCTCTGATTTTTTGGGGGATATAACAAGGACGGGAAATCAGGTTAATTAGCTTATCACTCTAAATAATCTACCTATGGCTCTGTGCAGGCTATCCCTATCAGTTACTGTCCCTGGGTACCCAAGCCTAGTGGCTAGTCAAACCGTGGCAGCTGGTAGGGGCCCTTTCACACAGAGAAAGGAAAATTAAACAGTCAGCAGTACAGTAATTCCATTTGTATTTAATGTGGCAATTCAACAGGGAGTGACCTGAATTAGTACTCACGACCTCCAAATAAGATAGGGTCCTTCAATGTCAGCAGGGCTCACTTGAGGTACACAAACCTCTTCACACATTTATATAAAAGAAAGCACTATACCAGGCAGGCTGCATCTGTATCCGATCATAATTACTGCACAATACCGGGAGAACACACAGCAGATTCAGTTCCTGACAGACCGGTGCAATTTTCAGCAATTCCTCCAGTCTTCTACAGGGTGAGCCTGGTTTCTACTCTTCAGAGATCCTTTGATTCTTTTCACAGGGGCAGATTCAGTCTAACAAGCAGTTACATAAGCTGCAGACGGAACTCTGGGCCTTACACACGTTTTTGACTAAAACTGCACACTGAAAAGCACAGGGCTCCTTCCTTCTTCACAGCCAAAGCTCAACTGAAACTCCAACCGACAAACCGGGCACTTCCTTTGAGTTCCTCCCAGTTCTTGACTGGATTGGCTGTCACTCACATAGACTGCTGCTGTTGGTCCAAAAAGGCACTGAAGTCTAAACTACATCTCCCAAGTCACTGCCCATACAATCCTCTTGTGGCTGGCTCAGATTATGAGTCCAAGTTCTGATTCGTCCAAGGCACCATTTTAGAGCTAGCTTACCCACACTGATTGGTCCAGTTCAGCAGTTCAAAACCAGAATGGGGAACTAGGCAGACACTGTTCTGACTGCAAAAGAAACAGGTTAGACAAACTGTAATTTCATTATTACTGTAAATGATTTCTGGCAAACAGTTACATCTTTCAGATAGGTTCCCTTTGCACTCCTAGTGACTGCAAAATGGAGTGAATTGGCAGCAGCTTGAGTGGTACTCAAACAGAGAAACACACAGTCCCCATATAAAACTAATTATGTCTGCAAGCAGACAGCTCTTAAAGAGACAGTACCAGAGGTTCTAAAACATTCACTGATAAATGGCTTAAACGCCAAACACCATTCAGGCTTGGAGCATTCAAGCAAGCTCCTGGAAGTCTTTTGGGAACCCCCATTTGCAGGGGGGGTTACACACACACACACACAACATACAAAAAAGATGTCATTTAATTTCCCTCTGCACGTGACATGTAGCTCACGTAGCCGCTCCCCAGCACAACAAACAATCCAGCCAGACCAGAATTGCAGACTGACCCCTGTACCTATTTCTTAACTGCATTCTCAGCATAAATGAATAAGACTTCAGAGAGAACAAGTTACAAGACAGGAGGCTGAGTTTTGTCTAGAGTTGCATCATGGGGGGAGGGCAATCTAAAGAAAGAATGACCTATAAAATACACACTGGAGTAAACCCCAAGAAAAGGTACACCTACTATCGTTTAGGTTCCTTTAAAACCTTGGCTTTCCTTTCTTCTCTTTATTTTATCCTTGTGGGTAATTTCCTTCGTATCTCTCTAAACACTTGCAAATACATTTCTGACAGCTAACCTGTACAAGAGATCAGCAGCAGTCTCCGCTCTCTGGACTTCACTAATAACAGCATCCAAGATCAACACGAGACAGGATGACAAAAAGTAGTCAAACGGCTCTCCCTCAGACTAAGCAGAGTTGTAGCAGCTGGCCTACCGCTATGCTACCGGGCAGGGCGGCTGCCGTGTGTTTGCCATTGCACAATGTAGTCACTCACCATACAAAGTGGATGACCTCTGCTGAACATCTCGACAGTCCTGGTTAGACTCAGTCGAACTCTTGCTCCTGCTGCTCCACTCCACCAGAGTCCTCCTCCGGTAACTGTTGATGGCAGGTAAAATTAATTGCTGCCTGGTGCTGCTCTGACCTGAGCTAGGCTGCTAGCAGCAGATTAATCATGGCGCCAAAACTACCTGTACTACTGGGCGCACCAATCACTGCTCTTTAGCTCCCGATGCAGTAGTCATAGGGACCATGCTTGAAAAAAAGGTGCATGTCGAATTCCATATCGGCAGGAGTGCACCCAAACAGAAAAATCCTGTAATGTTTTTACCTTTAGTCATGTTTAATAGCACGGTCACTGGGCGGCACTCTGAAATGCATCGCACTTTTTGCACTGGAAAAGTAAAAATGGATAGCATGAACTACCAGTTCGCATCGCAAAGTGCGATGCGATACCGACTATTTAAAACCCTGCTCCTGCACCTCTAGAGGGCAGGTTTTGTGTATTAGAATGGCAACCCCTCGTCTATGTGGGTGCTCTGAATAAGAGGAGGCATACACAGCCCCCACCCATCGTCTGACTAGCTTTTTATGCTCTATCTCCGTGAGATGGGTCTCCTCCAAGAATGCGATCTGTGTGTCCAACCTTGCCAATTCTTGCAAACTTTTGGATTGCTTCGCAGGATGATTTATACCCCGAACATTACATGACACTGTGTTAAGTCCATGTCCAAGTAGCATGGAAAAAAAAAACAAGATGTCCCATGGGAAATGCTTTTCTCAAGCTTGAGCTATGCTGCCACCCATATGTGAGTAATCAGCCTGAAAAAGCCAAGGGGAAAAAGCACAGCTCCATTTAAGTAAATAAACAAAAGTTTTAACTGAAACAGTTTAACATCAACTTGAAAAAGTATACAATGCAGTAATAAGGAACTCCCAACCGGGGTGAATGAACTCTAAACTAGTCCTATCATTAATTGCTTCCAAGGTGCCACGGTTACCCCTCCATGGTCTAGTGTCTCTGTAGTGGTGGGAGGTGATGGATAAAACCCAGCACTTGGCTGCTTTGCTGCCGAAATTTGGGGCGTGTGCAACCACAGTGGCATCACCAGACCCAATGCAGACATCCCATCCCCCGGCCCATGTGTGAATAGACTATATCCTCTTGGAGGGGTTAAGGGAGCCACCGGCTATCCCAGTGCTTGCCCCTCCACCAGGATCTAGATTCTATCTCCTCCCTGTAAATTAGTTAAATGACATCCAGCATACAGACAGTTTCCAAAGCCCCTTCCCCAGAAATAACCCTGTTGCAACCCTCGTTGTCAGCCTTAAAGCGAAGTCATTTAGACCCATTAGTCCCGGAGATACTGCTCTTATGGAGCTTTCCCAACTGTCCAAATTTACCCCAGACAATCTCAAACCTGCT
This sequence comes from Neoceratodus forsteri, assembly GCA_016271365.2. Taxonomy (NCBI): domain Eukaryota; kingdom Metazoa; phylum Chordata; order Ceratodontiformes; family Ceratodontidae; genus Neoceratodus; species Neoceratodus forsteri. The sequence continues at coordinate 1,474,743,553 of CM028131.1, forward strand.
TCAGGTTGCGGAATTTTGACCGCCGGACTCTTCTCTCTGTTCCACTCGGGGCTTTGCGTGTTCCTGTAGCTTGCTCCATGTGCTGGGACTACCCTGTTTGACCTTATCTTTCACACTTGCCTTTCTGCCCATTCCGCTCCCCAGCATGGACCACTGCCTTTTTTCTATCTCCTTCAAGTAGCCAGGTTTAATTAACTCATCGAGTGTGACATCCAAGGTCGTCAGGAATTTCTTCGCTTCTGAGTAGGAGTCGAAAATCTTAGAGATTACCTGCAGGTGGGTAGGAAAATCAACCCTCACTCCCACTCCCTTGTCACACAAGGCCTTGATGACTGGAAACCGTGCTTTGCGACGCTGCATTGTGGTGGGTGCATAGTCCGTTTCAAAAAACAATCTTGTGTTGCCAAAAATAATTTCTCTCTTCGCCCATGCTTTCCTTAGAACACTTTCTCTGGTTCTAAAATCTAAGAAGGCAACAATAAGAGCGTGGCCTTGCCTTTGAATCCTTTGGGGGAACTGAAAGGGCTCTGTGAGCCTGGATTCTATTTAGTGGCTCCTCTTTATCAAGATCTAACAGTTCCTTAATGAGCCCCTCCACATACTCTGGCACATTACTGGTCTCTGAACGTTCTGGGAGACCATGGATTCTTAAATTCACCCTGCGTGAATGATTCTCGAGGTCTTCAGTTTTCTGCATCAGGAGCTGCAAGCGGTCGTGAAGCTGCAAAATGGCTCCATTGTGTAGGTCAGTGGTTTTGGCATATTTTGAGAGGTGATCCTCCACCACCTGAAGTTTCTTGCTCTGTTGGGCAGTGTTAGATTTATTTTATTTTATGTCGGCTTTTATTGAGTCCAGGGTATTGCTCAGGCGTCTCAGTTCGTGGAAGAGCTGCCGGGAGGTGATGGAGAAATCTTCCCCGACTCACTTTCCCATCCTGTTTCAGCTTCCTTGGCTGGTTTTGTAGCCTCCACATTAGCAACTGGTGCTCTAGGGGGAAGCTGAAGCTTCTGCTGTTTTAGTCCGCCGCCTTGGGCCAAGCAAGGTCTGTTTCTGGTCGCCATCTGCTTCCGAAATGCCGTTCTCGAAAAGTGAGTGTTTTGAAGAGGGAGAAGTTAGTATTTAATGAAAATAGCCGGGGGGTTTAGCGGAGCTCATTTCAGCAGTGTGTATATGAGGTGGTGACATCACCGAAACCAATTTTATTATATTTCTAACCAGAATTTTTAACAGTGTTCTTATAATGTCATGTTATGAACCTGGTAGGTGAACTTCTTCAAATCCCACCTAAATCATGATTTCACGGAGCGACTGAGAAATCACCTTTTGGCCTGGATTTAAATAAAATTCACCTGCCTTGTTCATAAAGTGGGTGTCCCAAAAAGGCTATGTTGAATGTTTAGTTGAAAAATATGTAAAATTAGTGAAGTTATGCGCGAATGATGAATATTTCAACATTCACTTGTAGCTTGGTCATTTATTTTTTCAAATTTAAAGTTTATTAACTTTTTTCAGGAGCATTACACACATTCAGCTAATTTACTAACATACTAAAAGCCAGCAGAATAGGCCAGATGGTCTGTCTTGTCCGCCCGAAAGCTAGCAACCTAGTGGCTGCTCGCCTTACCACCCCCCAGCCCCCCAAGAGGATCTTCTTTGGTTTCAGTTTCTCCTTGTACCTGTCCCACCCCTTCTTGAAGCCCTCCACTGTGCCCTCCTCCACCAGCCTCCTAGGCAACGCGTTCCATGGATCCACCTCCCTCTCAGTGAAAAAATGCCTCCTACATTCCCCTGTAATTTCCCCCTCCAGCTTCCTCATGTCCCTGATTGTTCCCCCCCAAAGTCTAAACAGCTCCGTCGTTCCACTCCTGATTATTCCTTTTACATACTTGAAAACCTCAATCATGTCTCCCCGTCCCTTCTCTCCTCCAGTGTGTAAAGCCCGAGCTCTTCCAGTCGCTCATAAGGACTCCCTTCCATGCCCTGAATCATGCTAGTCGCTCTCCTCTGGACTCTCTCCAGCAGCGCTATGTCCTTCTTCAGATGAGGTCTCCAGAACTGTACACAGTACTCGAGCTGCGGCCTGACCAAGGCATTATATAGAGGGAGGATCACCTGCCTCCTTCTGGACGTAATTCCCCTGGCTATGCAGCCTAGTATCCTGTTTGCTTTGGCTGCAGTTCTTCTACAGTTTTCAGAGTTATTCATTTTGACGTCTACCACCACCCCTAAACTTTTCTCCCAATGTGGCTTGCAGTGTGACCCCCCCCCAGGGTGTATACATGGCCTGGGTTTTTGACCCCCAAATGAAGTACCTTACATTTCCCGGCATTACATTTCAGTCCCCACCTCCTTGACCACCCCTCCAGGGTATCCAGATCCCACTGGACTGTCTCCCTCGCTTTTTCACAATCCACCAGTGCTCCCAGTTTTGAATAGTCACAAAGAGACTCAACCTATTTGTAACCCCCCTTCCTATATCCGAGACATAGGCATTGAACAAGAGTGGTCCCAATACTGAACCTTGAGGGACCCCACTGATTACCTTCCTGGGGGAGGAGAGTATCCCACCCACCATTGCCCTCGGTAAATGCCCCGAAAGCCAATTTTCAACCCAGTTCAGCTCCTGTACTCCCACCCCCATCTCCCCCAATTTTGCTATCAGTCCATTATGGGGCACTGAATCAAACGCCTTGTTGAAATCCAGGTATAGGACGTCCACCGGCCTGTCTATCCAAGGCCCCCTGTCACCCAGTCATAAAACTCTGCGAGGTTGGACTGACATGAGCTCCCTGGGATGAGTCCATACTGTTTATCATACTTGTGTCCTAACCTTTCCAACTGCCTCCCAAGCCTCTCCCTGATAAAGCCGTGCATTACTTTGTCTACCACAGACGTCAGACTAACGTGCCTATAATTGCCCATCTCCTCCCTAGACACCCCTTTATGTATTAGCACTATATAAGCCACCCTCCAGTCCTGTGGCATCCATCCCATCTGCAGAGAGGTGTTAGAATGCAGCAGTGGAGCTGCCAGATCCTCCGCTAGTTCCTTCATAATCCTCGGAAGTAGTCCATCCGGCCCTGGCACCTTAACAGTTTTTAGCTTCCGAAGGGCCTCCCTCACCCTATCCACTGTGAATTCACCCTCCCATTCCACTCCCTCATGCAACCTTCCTACTCCTTCTGAGTCTTGCCCAGCCTGTACCCTAGCCTCTTTCCATCATTTGGTCTCAGACCGAGACTGACCTCTCGCTTTTGCTGGCTCCTCTTCCCTCCCATCAGGCTGTAGGGATCCCTTGTCACCCTCTGCAAAGATTGAGGCAAAGTACTCATTTAGCACCACAGACTGTTCTCCTGCTTCCTGAGCCCATCCCCCCCACAATCTTAATCCTATTGATCTGTGTCCTCCCTTTTCTCTTCTCTCTTGTGTATCTATAGAATCCCCCCCACCACCACCCCCGGATATCCCTAGCCAGGCTTTTCTCCATCCCTGCCTTGGCACCCCTCACTGCTCTGGTGACCTTCCTGGCCAATAGTTCATACTCCCCTCATTCCTTGTCCTCTCTAGAATATTTGAAACATGCGTAGGCAGCCTTTTTATCCCTCGTCGCCTCCTGCACCTACCTCCCTGGTCCACCAACATGGCTTGCTGGTTCCACCATGCTTACACCTTACTTTAGTACAGGACCTAGTAGCCTCTTGCACCCCTTCTTTAATGGTCTCCCACAAACTTCCATCATCCATGTCCAGCCTAATCTTATCCAACCTCTCCCTTAGAATCCTACCCATACCCACGAAGTCCGCTCCCCAGAAGACAACCACTACAGTACGAGTGCAGTTTTCCTCTCCTCCCAGATACAGCAGGAACCAGGCCATGGCGTGATCACCATCTGCCAGTGGACTGCACACCTCCAGACCCCTTATTTGATCACTGTCCACTAGGATAACATCCCATATCCGCCCCTCTCTAGTAGGTTCCCCCACCAGTTGGACCGGAAAGGCATCCTGAAAAACATCCATCAGTCTCTGTTCCCTGGTTACAGAGGATGTCATAGTGTCTTAGTCCGCCCCTGGCATATTAAGATCACCCATGACCCACCACCCTACCCTTTCCAAGGTCACAGTGACCCTTGATATTCTCAACCAGTTTATCCTCCAGAGCCTCCTCTATTGCAGGGGTGCCTATATACCACCCCAATCTTCAGTTTCTTCCCTCCCTGCATTTTCAGGGTTACCCAAATCGCCTCCACACCCACTCCAGCCTCCTCCACTCCACAACCCACCATGTCATTACTGACTGTCAGCGCAACCACTCCCCCTCTTCCAACTCCCCTATCTTTCCTGAATATCTTGTACCCCTCTAAGTTTAGGTCCCAGTCAATTCTCTGGGTGGCCCATGTCTCTGTAATTGCCGCCACATCCGCTGTTCCCTCAGCCAACATAGCCTGTAGCTCTGGCATTTTATTGCTCATGCTCCTGGCATTGATCAGGACTGTCCTCCACCCTGACTCCCCCCTCCCCCTCCAGTCCCCCCAAACCTGCGCAGTCCCTTTTCTGCCCAGGTTTCCTTGAATTTGCAACAAATCCCCGCCCCCCACTCCTTACATGCCCTTGACCTGGACCCTCAAACAGCCCCCTAGGGTATTTTTATTATTTGACCCCTCCTTTACAAGTTTAAACCCCACCTCTCGCCTATAAATCCAGCAAGTTTTAATTTCAGTATCTCCCTCCCTTCCAGGTTGAGGTGTAACCTATCCCTGGCATAAAGCACCTTATCTTACCAAGTATCCCCCCTAATCCCCCACCAGCCCATATCCCTCTGCCTTCCACCAGTCTCTGAGCCACTGGTTCACCACTCTAAGTTTTAGCTTGTTTTTCCTGATTGCCCTTGGTACTGGCAGAATCTCGGATAAGGAAATTTTGCTTCCCATAAAGTGACAAACCCTGGACAGTTCCCGGAATGTAGCCTGTATTTTTAGCTCATTGTTCCCTTCCAAATCATTTGTCCCCAGATGTACTAGGAAGTACGGGGATCCCCCGCAATCCAGTGTTAACAAGTATAGGTGGAATTTAGCCTTGTGTACAGATATTCCTGGTATACATTTAGCCTTGACTGGGCTGTTTTATTTTCCCCCTCCCACTGGATACCCCTGGTCATGGAGTCTCCCAGCAGTATCACCTTCGTCCAACCACCTATTTTGATCCTTCCAGACTCCTCCTTTTGTCTTCAGCCCCTGCTTGCTCCTCCCTTTCCAGTCAGCCTGGAGGTCTTTGTAAGCCTTTTTTGTTCCTTCCAAACTCCTCCTCCTCTCAGCAACCCCCTGCATGCTCCTCCCTTCCCCATCAGCCCGAGGGCCACCCTCATGTGCATGCTCTACTATACTCCTTTTACCTGCGCCTGCCATTTTGCTCCTCACCCCCCCCCCCAATATCCCGGGTGATCAGAGTTTGCTTTCCCAGTTCTACTCCTGTCCCCCTTCCTGAGCTAAAAACATTTGATCCCACACTCGAGGAACCTCCTGCTATTCCCCCCCCGACTCTGAAACTGCACTTCCCTTCCCATCTACTGTAATTCTCCCTACCCTATTTTCCACCTCTTCCAGTGATTTCTGTCTCAAAACTGCCCTATCTAGAGAATTTTCTACTGCTCCCCTCCTTGATTGACATCCCCAGCCTGGGCACCGGCCTGACCCCAGTTCTGCCTCTTTCCACCCTGGCCTCTCTCAGTGCCCCCCCTTCTACCATATTTCCCTCCAGCCTAGGCTCATGTCCCTCCCTCCTCCTTCCTTTCAATCTGGCTCCCTCCTCTGTCCCCCACCACCCTTAGCCTACTGTCCGTCTGCTCCACCCTCCCACCAGCCTCCTCCACTTCATCTTCCGGACATAGTAAGGTGAATCTGTTTGTGAGTGTGATGCTTGCCTCTGTTTTGCTCTCTCCTCCCCCCCTCCATTTGCTCCCTCTGTCCAGCCCCTTCCCTACCGTTTGCTTCCCATACGTTGTTTGTTCCTCCTCCCACTCCTCTCGAGTAACCATATGGTCCACCTCTCCCCTGGGATATGCCCTTTTGGCCTTGTCCACCTGCCCCCTGGGGTATGTCATTTTGGCCACATCTAAGTACATATGGTCCATACCCCAACATTTTTTTTTGTTGTTTTTGTTGACCGGGTAAGTGCTCTGAACAAATCCTGCCTATTTTCAGGCATTTACCCCGCCCATCCCTCCCCCCCCCCTTCCAGCTGCCTTCTAATCCCCCTGATCTCCTCCCTAAGACTGTCCAGTGTAAAACACACTGGGCACCCTCTGGCACCTCATGCCCAGTTTAATATTATGGTTGCCTCACATCTTGTACACCCAATCACCCTACGCAGATGCCCGCATTGACAGCCCCCAAGCCCACCCTCATTTTGGGATTGAATAATATGGCCCCTATCAGCAATACACACACAATACCCAGCAATAATCAGTTTTACAACAGCAAAGTCCAGCAGTAGACAGTTTTCAGCAATTTATCCCCAATCCCCAGCTGTCAGTCATCAGCAATCCCCTAAATAGTAACCCCAATGACCCCAAATGCTAATTTCAGCCTCCAACAGTAACCACCAAACCAGTACAGTATATGTAACTTATGCCCACCCCCCACCTGACCAGCAACAATTTCGAGCTTCTTGTTGCTCCAGCTTGACCAGTGTCACCATGCCTTACCCCAGGGCTCCACCCTCTCCGACCATTTAATAGAGGCCGGGGTGGGTGGTATGGGACACAATTACAGCTCCCCAACGACTAGTGAGGTGGTTGGGCCTGTCTATGTAGCTCAGCCCAGCTGCAACTCAAATTTGGTGCACTCACTCCCGATTGGTCCTCAGTACTGCCAGCTCTTCTCACACAAGCCCTGGCCCATTACCGACTGCAGCCACTGGGAAGTCCGCTCCGGTGCTCTCTCCCTTCAGTACCTCACCCTCCAGCCCTTGCCTGCTGGCGACTGCAGCCACCGGGAAGTCTGCTTCAGTGCCCCCAGTGAACACTACAGCTGCCGATGCAGCCCCGACTCCTCCCACCTCGTGTGCGGCCTCTGTGGGTCCTCCGCTGCCAATGCGGCCAACGACCACTGCCCACCAAAGCACTGTCAGCAATTACAGCTGCCCAACGAATAGTGAGGTGGCTGGGCCCGTCTATGTAGCCCAGCCCAGCCGCAACTCAAATTTGGAGCCCTCACTCCTGATTGGTCCTCAGTACTGCCAGCTCCTCTCACACCAGCCCGGGCCCGCTGCCGACTGCAGCTGCCAGGAAGTCCGCTCCGGTGCTCTCTCCCTTCAGTGCCTTACCCTCCAGCCCTGACCCGCTGCCGACTGTAGCCTCCGGGAAGTCCACTCCAGTGCCCTTAGTGAACACTACAGCTTCTCCAGGCACTTTCCCCATCCTCCATCCACATGGCCTGATCCCATGGTGGCACCTTCAGGTTCCCTTAATCTCTCCCATGATCCATCTGGAGATCTGAAGCTGGTGGAGGGTAATGTTGTGGTCAGCTGTGTGGGGCCCATAAACATCTAGGTGGGTGAGGAAGTCCACACATCTGTTGCTAACAGTAGGCAGGTGTAAACATAGGTCTCGCATTAGTTTGCACAAAACGAGCGGTCTCAAAACATTCTGGGCTAAGCCGCTGCCAGTCCAGCTCTACTCCGACGCTCCCAATCTGGGACTTGGGCCTGTCCACTTCGGGAGGCACTAGCGGGGGCTGGGGGCGGCGGCGGTGGGTGACCAGGGAAGACCGCTAGGGCCTATCATACGAATTTAGTCAGCACCACGCAGCACAGGCTAGTAGAAGGCATGATGACGACATGGGCTGCTGCCACACGAAGGCTGGAGCTCTTACTTAAACTGATAGCAACCATACACTTGTCTTGAGAGTCGACACTTCGACGTTTTAGTTTTTTAATTAAGCCGATGACTGGGCAGGGTAGGAATATTACCACGGAGCCCTCCGCAGCCTTCCGAACTGAAAGACATTTGAAAGAAATTTCAGGGATTTATTTAACTCCAAAAATTGATTAGTGTTTTGCTCATAAAAGTGCTAAAACATTGTGAAAATGCATAGCACTTGCCTCACTGTGTTTAACAAACATAACACTTCTAGAAAACCTATATAAATACTTTCTGTACAGTTAGCATTGTCCCAAGAAAAAAACTGCTAATCAATTATTTAAAACCCTGAATTTGCAGTTTATATATACACTTGTTTGTTACATCGTATTGCATTATTCCAACTGTTTACAAATTTTTATAAACTGTATATTCTCATGTTTATTTTCCCAAGGTGGTGTTATTTTCTTTTAGTTCTAATATCTTTATTATGCCTTTCTCTATGCATTTCCTATGGTACTATCTCTGGTCTGTGGTCCATAATAGATACAGATATAGATAGAAGATACAGGAGGGAGATGAGGAGACATTTTTCACGGAGAGGGTTGTGGCTAAATGGAATACTCTGCCCAAGGAGGTGGTATCCTGTAAGATGATGGGAAGTTTTAAAAGGGGGTGGGGACAAGGTGAGGGGGTTAACTGTAAAGGGAAGGGAGGGTGGGCAGCTGCAATGTAGAGTGTTAGCTGCACATCTGAGCAGACTTGATAGACCATTAGGCCTGTTTCTGCTGGCAGATTCGTATGTTCGTATAATCCACAGTAACCATTTATTCAGAAATTCAGTGAACGGTGTCATTTGTAAATTAAGCCCTGCAGTCATTTTGTTTCTAGTTGATAAATTTGTTGCACTACATCTTCTCATTCTTTTTGTGCTGGGGCCGGGGGTTTCTTTCTGTAGCCATTTCCTTGAAATTACTATTGTAGCTGTCGTCAGCAGTATACCAAGCATCTTCCTAGCGTGTTTATTCTTTATCCAGTTTAGGAGATGAAGTAATATTGCTATCAAGGGTGTTAATTCTCTTATTTCTGGGAATAGCTCATTAATGACCCTTTCTATAGTCTGCCAATATGTATTCAGTCCACTACAGCTCCAGAATGTGTGTGTGTGTGTGTGTGTGTGTGTGTGTAGCACGTCTCCCACTCTCCCTCCAGTAACTTGCTCTTCTGCTTATAACTTAGTCATTTTACCATATCTTCCCTCCAGACATTCAACATAGTCTTCTTATGGCTCCACCTCATGAACCTGGTAGGTTAAAAAGTTCAAATCCTGCTTGAAAGGTGATTTTTGTGGAGTGACTGAGAAATCTCCTTTCGGGACAGTTATGAAAAACTTCATCTAGCTTGTTCATGAGGTGAGGTCCTGAAGAGGTCACTGGAAAATTTGGCGTAGAAATATTGACAAATGACAAATTTATGAATTATAATTCTGATACTTTTAATAAATAAATAAAAATAAATGTACAAAACGCATTGAAATACATTTACCAGACTTACCTTACTTTCTCATATCAGAATTGCCAGTTCCAGTAGCAAGACATCTTTTTGAAAGGAGAGTGGATCTACACCGTGGGATGGTTTTAGGTGAGTTGAGGGAGTGTGGGCTGGTGGATGCTGAGTGGGAGGTCGGGGTGGGGTTAGTGGGAGTGTGTGGGGGTCAGATTGGTGAGGGACTATTTTCTTCTTTGCAGTTTTCTGAAAAAAGATAAAAGAAAAGATCAGTGAGGGACAGTTTTTGGTTTTATAAGTAGACCCTACCCAACACTAGGGGTTGGGCACTACAGTGTCTGGATATTCTTTGCACTGGGGTTGAGCACCCAGGTAATGCACCACCCTATATATATATTAGGGGGAGAGGGGTAGCAGGCCTCGGGAGGGATGGAGGTATAATTAAGCGATACCGGGGTTGGACATCTTAGTCTTCTTACAAATTAAGGTAGGTAGATAGATATTTATTTATGACAGACTTTAGGATTAAAACCTTTGAGTCAGGGATTCATTTACAAAGGCTCCGCGTCAGAAAAAAACAAACATAAACACTTAATACATATAGACATAGAATGGTAGCTAAAGGTTAGAGTTTTTTGAGTTATACAGTATTGCAGAATCAAGATCAGCTATACCTTACATTGAACGTGTTACAGAGAGCTGTATTTTACAGTTTTCAAGAGAACAATAAGTTTGTTGATAGAGGGAGGGAATAACAGGTTTGATATTTACAGCAAAGTAGAGAATTAGACAGATATCTTGTGAGTGCAGCCAAAGGAGGCGTTGTTAATAGGCAATGTTTGGTAGTACCATCGGTAGGAGCTCAGTGGCGGGTTGGTCCCGTAAGAGGATAGATAGATGACCCAGCACTAGCTGGTACATTGGCAGCACTGTGAAGCGAGAATGTGCTCTTTAAGGGCTGACGTGAAAGGTCCTAATTTGGAGATGGAGGAGACGCTGGAGGCGAGTTCATTGTACCAGGCTGGGGCCCTGTGTGGGAATGATCTTTGGGCTAAGGAGGTTCTAACCCTCGGGATGGACCACACCTGTCGGTTGGCAGTGCAGGTGTTCAAGGTGTGGGAGTATAGGAGAGAGAGGCAGAAACCCCCAAGGGGGTAAGCCCCAGGTGTACTTTCTTTGTGAGGAGACAAGTTTGATAAAATAGCCTTTCATCCAGGGTGACAGAATTTATCAGGGCACATAGGGTACAAGTATGGGTACGCGTATCTGCCCTGGAGAGGAGTCTGCACGCTTTGTTTATGGCCAGGTGGATTTTGTTAAGGGCTGTGTGGTCAGCAGCCGAGTAGGTAATGAGCCCATAATCGACTAGGCAGAGGACTGAGGAGGTGACAGCCAGATTAAGGGCTTCCGGAGGTAGGCAATCCTTGTGCCGATACAATACGCCTATATGGACATTTATGGCTAACGACTGAGCGTCAGTGTGTGAATGGAAGGAGAGGCTGGAATCAAATGTAAGGCCGAAGTGTTTATATGTATGGACCTGTTCTAGAGGAAGGAGAGAGTGGGAGAGGATTGTTAACTGCGCATTCTTGGCCTTATTCTGTCGGTGGGCAAAGAGCATGGTCTTTGTCTTTTTTACATTGACCACAAGTCTTTGGTCTAGGAACCCAGTTTCAATCTGGTTAAATGCATGTTGGAGGGAGGACTGCAATACTGGGGGATCTGGGTGCGAGGCAAAAAGAACCGTGTCGTCCGCATAGAATAGTAGGTTGCCGGAGCAGGAATTGGGCAAGGTGTTTTGGTCAAGGTGTTTTGGTAGATGCTGAATAATAGAGGGCCGAGGATGGAGCCCTGGGGAACCCCAGAGTGGACTGGCAGGGTGACTGAGAAGGTGTTGTTTATTTTGACACATTGTGATCTAGCTGTGAGGTAACTAGATAGATAGGTAGGTAGATAGATGTATAGAGGCATTTCATAGTTTGATAGGGGAGGCTGTGAAGCCATTTAGTGTGAGGGTATGCTTCTGCTATAAAACAAATAAGTATTTTAATTTAAAGCAAAGCAACTTTATTTATAAAATAGCGCTATTCCCCGAAGGACCATAGCGCTAGTACAATAAATAATAAAATCAGAGCTAGAAACTCCATAATCATAATAAACATCCATATCAAACTTATGTAACATCCAAGAAAGCAAGATCGAACAAATATGTTTTCAATGCAGATTTAAAACTCTGCACTGTGAGGCATTGTCTTATCTGACGAGGTTGAGAATTCCACAGGGTAGGGGCCACGAATTCAAATGCTCGGGCCCCAGATGACCTCAAACGAACCCTGGGAATCTCTAGCAATCCTTCATCGGCGGAGTGGTCGGGAGGGCCAGTAGGGACGAAGATGCTCTTACAGATAGCGTGGAGTAAACCAGTAAGTGTAGTAGTTAGACAAGTTTTGTAGGCATATCAGCTATCCCAAGCTTTGGCAGTGTTCATACTAAATGATGGGTAGACTGAATAATCTTGAACTGGTTTTGGGCTAACAATTCAGGTCAGTATGACTTTAGAGCAAAACAAGACACTGCCTGCTTGAGTTTGGCAAAACCATCTAAACATGTACACAAGTATTTGCCACCTGGCAGTGCGCATTATTATAGTGCATTCACTTGTTTATAGTAATATGGCGGTGAAAATCAGTTTCTAACCATAGCTAGAGTCATAAAAATTAAAACATTTGACTAGTGATATTTTTTTTTTACAAGATATTAATTTGCAGGATTCTGACAGGTCCTAAGATTTAATATCTAAGTGGAGGTTTCCTCAAGCTTCCAGCATCTTAAACAGTAATGTAACACTTGCTAAATCATGTCTCATCTTGAGCACTTTAAAACTCTCAACGGGATTTCAGCCCCTAAGCTCCCAGAGAGTTTATTTAGCCTTGGCGTTCAGAAGAGCCTAAGATTCATTAGATACAACTTTTTTTGTGGGCCCGCCAAGAGAAGCTTAGTTTAGATTTTTGGTTCATACCGAGTACATTAGGGTCTCTAAGATTTTTTTTTGTAACCATACATGGCCTTAGACAATATCTGACAAATATACTAGTTCCTAGTTTTAGTAATCAGTGTTATAATTCCAGTATAACATATTACAAATTAGTATTAAATATTTATATTGCTATTATTTAGTAGTTCAACAGGTTCTCATCATTTGTTATTTTTGTCAGGCTTAAAATTTGGTTTTGGCTCAGGAGGGACCCCGTCTACCAAATTGGGAGAGAACCAACATTTTAGGGAGGGAAGCATTCTGGGGGGGATTTCCCAAACTGAAATTTCATTTGCTGATGTGTGCCTCTCCCAGTCCAGAAGGGGGAAGAAATAATTATTATGAGGAACAGCACAGATGTTTTCCCCCCACAGAGAAGATGGCCAAATGCAATGCCTGTAGTTAGTTTTGTAACACACAGAACAGTACTCAATATTTCTGTTGAATGCACTAATAGGACATTTTTAAATTAAAGCACTGCAAATTGCTGCTGACTTACAACTGAGTTTAACAGTTGTGTAAAGTGCAGGCACCACAGCACTCAAGCTACCCACAAAGTACACGGTCAACCAGAATGAGACTTTATGAGAAGTTACATTTTTTTTTATTTAATATAAAACACTTTGAGAAACTAGGCCCTGCTCCTCAACATGCACACCGCCTCTGAACAACAGCAGGACATGTGCAGTGTCTGACCCAATGAGAGAGAATAAAATAATCTGGTCACTGGTGTACAGCTGTCATGGCATCCTTTTTCCTTCCCAGTCTGACCTACTCCCATCCTGCAGTCCCTTTATGACAAGCGAGGCACCACCAGCCCATGATTGCCAACAGCTGGGACAAAATACTGTGCATTGCAGAATGGCGGCAGGGGTAGGGCAGGCATACAAATTGCAGCCGCAGCCCAGGACTGTTGTCATCAGCTCACTGCATAGCCTCACACATGCTTCCATTGGAGGGTCTCCACCTGCATACCAGTCTTACACTGTCTTGCTGTTGACTGTTTAGGAGTGTCTGCCTACTGACCTACCTGGCTACCTTGCTCTGCCTGCCTCTCAGCCTGCTGCTGCCGCCACCTGGTACTGTCACTGCTAAGCACTTACGTTTGTCCAGTTCCTAACTTTGTCCTGGCTCCTTTTGCTGCTGCTGGCCGGTGCTGTATGCTACTGGTTCATGTCTTCCTTCTGCTGTCGCCCAGTACTACAGCTGCTGTACGCTCACCTCATGGCTCCGCACACTCCCTCGGAAATTTCATCTGTTCTGGTGTCTGTGACCATCTTCTGGCTCTGGCTCCCATTCTGTAGGTTGTGCTGGCTGCCTCGGCTCTGCGAATCTCTCCAACTCCAACAGTGGTGCTGCTAATGTAAGAAGAGGGATGACGTTTTAACCTCCCGCTGGGTGGCTTGTAACAAAGTCACCAACTGGCAGAGAGGTAGCTGCCCCCTTTCACAGCCAGTAAGTGCAGTATCCCAGTGTAGGGAAGCCAGTCACCCCGTACTGGCAGCAGCTAATTGGGATGCGAGCCTGGGCAGAGCTCCAGGCTGCCAGTACACTGCCCTGCTAATGGTTGTGCTACAGCAGCTGCATAGGGTCAGTGGATCTGGGGGAAAGTAGAAAGTGCCATACATGGCACTTTGTCACTGAGCTATATGGGAGCGCATCTGAGTGGAATTGTCCCACTTGGGGGGGTTCTGAATTTATGGGGGTAGGCTAAAAACAGCACGATTCACCCAACCCCCCCTCCGAATTTTAAGCCCCATTTGTCAGCATCTGCTCAAAAATGTGTTGCCCTTGCTACACTCTTAAAACTGTTAAACAATGAAATGCTCATTTATAGTCCTGAAGATCCTTTCACCCTAATAGGGGTACTGTGAAATCTGAAAGCATTGTGTACTACAAATTATATCACCACCAAAGGATATGGTGCTGGAGCCACAGCGTCAAGGGGTACAACAGTCAAAAAAAAAAAAAAAAAGCTTGGCTCACAGTATAGGAAAATAAAATTATATTGCCTCATGAGATGCAGGAAAAAGCACCAGTTATTAGTGCGAAATGTTAGCGTTTTTCTGGAAAGCACTTCTGTTGGACCATGAAATTATTTTTGCACAATAAAACACTTTACCATGCATCTCGTGAGGTGACATCATTTCATTCTCCCATACTGTGAACTCTTTTTCTGACTTGTACTGAAAGTTAACCTGTTGGTCCAGTAAAAGGTATCAAACCATCTGCTGACTGTCTGTGAAAGGACCAGTACGGCTGCAAACATTATTTCCACTTAAAACTGAACCGATGTATATGCTTGGATCTTGTATCACTACTGTTCATTCTGCCTAACGTTTTTACTACACCAATACAGCTGGTGGTGGTTGTTACGAGTATATAGTTTTTTGTTGTAAAGGCTCAGAAAGTGTCAGGGTCTGTTTATTTCATATTTTTACTAGGACTAAGGTATTGTGAAGAAACCCTTGACCCCCTTCCTCTAGTCAGAGGGCCATCATTGCTTATGAAACTAATAGCAAATATATAAAACTTTATCGATGCATAGAAATGAAAGTTGTGTTTTTTTTTTTTTTACTTCTTTGCTGAGAAATTTACAGCGTTTACAGAGGAACAGGATTTTATTTTATTACTGTACTTTGTAATGCTCTGGCTACCAGCTGGCCCCCATTGGTCCACGCTTTCCTCCCAGCCCCATCTCTCACCTTTTCCAGGACTTACCTGCTGCTCCAGAGTGCGCCCTGTCTTACCCTCCCACTTGCAGGACTGTCGGGGGTGGGGGGGAGCCCTATTTCTGAACAGAGACACAGACTGATTCGGGGACAGATGACCTTGGTCAGCGGTGTGGGGCCTGCGATGTGGGGGTGGATATCATCCTGCACAGCCTGGTGGTGTTTTTCCATTTTCTGGGTTTTTTGTTTTTTTTTGGTTCTGAAACCCTGGGACACCAGAGAAGCTACTTTACATGAGGGAAGCTTGTCGGCTGTCATACACCACCCCTTGTGGTCACCCAAGGGGCAGTAGAACAGTGGGAGCTCGAGCACCCACCTTCCCCGAGGTGGAGAGTGTCCTATGAGATGCTCATCTCACCTCCCTCCAATGACTCAGGTTCATTCCTGAACCCAGGTCATCGGTGTCATGGGTGGTAGCGCTACCACTGCACCGTCGGGCCAGCTTACAGAGGAACAGAAATGAAGGGTGCTTAGTACATTATGGTATAGCTGTGCTTGTACACCTTTGGAAAAGTGACCACAATTGTTCATGACTGTTTGACCTGAGTAGCTGACAAATAATCAGATTAAAGATGTTTAATTTCAGGACTATATTTGTTCCTCTGAGTCCTTCTGTCTTATGGGTCCTTATCCAAAAATAAAGGTCCATCTGAAAATCAGTTTGTGGTACTCCTTGCATTATTCAGTTTAATTTCTGTAACAGGTGAGCTTGGGTGGTGGCTGGCTGTACTTAATAGCATGAGATTATGGTCCTAGGCTTCCTGAAGCACCCTCAGTAGCGACGGGATATAGAATTGAAAGTTGTAGCCGGCCCGGTGGTGCTGAGGGTTGAGGCGCTGGATGCCACACCTCGCGACACGCCGGCGACCCGGGTTCAGGAACAGACTCGGGCCGACGGGGGCTGGCAGGGGAGAGGAAGGATTGAGCATCCCACAACTGTTCTCCTTCCTCTGGGTTGGGTGGGTGTAAGGCACCACACTGCAGCAACAGCTGGCAGAGGCCAGCTGCACTGCAGTTGCGTGCTCGAGAGGGGGGAGCACGGCAGGTGTCGGCACTACGTGTCTCTGACGCCATTGCACGTCTGGCTTCCGGGGAGAAAGTGGAAGCGGAGAATAGCGGGGTGATCTCACCAGCTGATGACCGTGCCCTGCACTTCTGGACATGGGAGCGGCACACCCCCAGAGGTACATCCGACCCTGGGTGAAAGGAGAGTTTCTCTCACATGCACAACCTGGTCCGGGGGATGCAGGAGCCAGCAGCTGGAGGTCGATAGAGCCCGCTCCTCTGTAGAGGAGAAATAGTGACATGATAAACAAAAATAAATTAAAGTTGTAATCAGTACACTCCCAGTTATAAACATAGGCAGGTTTAAATAATCATGGAATGTGAAACGCTGTTGCATCTTCCAAATATCCCTATGCAGAACAAAACAGATACAAAGTTGGCTAAGAATGCCCATGCATTGTGCAGGGTGTGACCTGGGATTACTAAACTGTATAACAACAAAGGAAGAGGAAGCGGATGTGCTTGCTGCTTAAGCACTTCATGTTTTTTAAACAAAAATATGTGTGAGCAACAGTGATATGAAATGCATTCCAAAAGTGCAGAGATGTGGGTTAGTGAGCCATTATTTCAGAGCTAGACATTTCCGTCACAGTTTCTGATTATAACAGCAATACATGGTCCAGCTACATTTGAAAAAATAGGAGGGCTCAGCACTTTCAGTGGGAAACACAGTGCTGTCAGTAACTCCAATAAAGCAGAATACAGTCACTGTTAACCCTTAGGCTGCCGACAGAATTAGAATATAGAGGAATTCTAGACTGATATATCAGTCTACGGCCCTGCAAGGGTTAAGTTACAAAATGGTTTAATCCACGCAGAAAAAAAAAATCACAAACAGGCTTGCACTGTGAGACAGACTTAAGATGGAGCTTTGTCAGGAGGTAGGTACCTGAACCGAACCGATCCCACCCATTTTGTACCCCAAGAGAGCACCTGTAGTCAATTAAAGAATTAATTTTTTAATCAGATTACTGGTGCCATCAAGGTAGTAGTGGGGGGAATCAAACCCATCACCAAGGTGCACAACATACAAAGCAGATATAAAAAACAGTATTAATCTCGGCTTTCGATAGCACTCATGCTAAGATAAAATTCATACAGTATTCAAATGCAGATAACGTCAGAGTAAATAAGCAGTATACAAGCATAAGAGACATAAATGATTGGTGACCTGTAGCCTGTTATGCTGACAATACACCAGATACAAGTACAAAAAAAGTAAATAGATCGACAGGATTGAGAGGGTACAGAGAATGGTGACAAAAATGATTGAAGGCCTCCACAGTATGACCTATGAGGATAGGCTGAGAGATCTGAACATGTACCCCTTGGAGCTCAGACGTATCAGGGGTGACTTACTCCAAACATATAGAATCTTCAAGGACAGTAAACTAATGGGTAGTCTTGAATTCCAAATAAATAGTGGGGATGTTGCCCTTAGAAGTCACAGTCTTCAGTTGAAATTGACATATCCAAAAAAAGAAACCCACGGAGGAACTTCTGTACCCAGCGAATAATCCCACTATGTAACAGCCTACTGAGAGAAATAGCAGAGGCCAGTACCTTTTCTATGTTTAAAAGCAGACTAGATGAACACCTTTTAAAAGAATATGGGACTAATTGATCTGCTTGTGCAGGAGATGGACTCCACAGGCTAGTAGTGCCTTCTGTTCACCGTATTTTCTAAGTATAGATCCAGGTATCTCCTCCTGATCATCAGTAAAAGTACTGGTAGATGAGCAGAAATGAAAATGTCAACACAGCGTTTGTACGATGGTACTTACCTTAGTGCCTGACAAGCTGTCTGCATCTGTGCCTTTCATTGTGTCTCCTACTCAAAAAGAAAGGACAGATATAAAAACAGGCAGTTCCTTTAATGAAAGGAATCCTGCTAGGATGTGAACAAAATTGCAGTGGAATTAAAAATAAGATGCTGCGCTCACGCAAATGTGACGGGACGTTTGCTTTTAGTGTTCCCTGAAAAACATTGCTCCAGAAATGAGAGCTGGATGGAAGGCGGATTGGGCAGAGGCGGTAAATACAGAGATCTGGAGGGCAAGTAGAGTTACAAGTCCTAGAGACAATGGAAAGGAAGGAGAAGAACATGTTTGGGAGAAAAGAAACGTAAGATGAAGAACAGTTACGAGAGCAAGAACCTCCTCCCCCAAGAACCACTTCCTGTGTTACACTAACCAGCTAAGTCACTTAATCATTTGACTGCCTGTAGATTAATCTTATTGTGCTTCAGTCCACCCAGCAGTATAAATGGGTAAAATCAGAACCATTGATTCATCCCCCTCTTCCTCCTTTTTTTTTTTTAGGAGTCCTGCACACTGACTTTCTTGCAAACTGCCACTACTATGAGCCATACTATTTATACATATCCTGAATTAACTGTTCCATAACAAAATACCAGAATATCTATGTGCTCTCACTGGCATCTAAGTTGTTGCATAAAATAGTTTTTATTTCTCAAGACAGAAAGGTGTGCTATTGTATGTTGGGCTACTTGTTCTGAGTATGGTCAGTATTTGTTGAGGCAGTTTCTGATTGACCTGCCTCTGGGCTTTTCCAGTCACTCCAGTTCTTTCATGAACCAGAAAAGCACAAAAAGTAGTCTCTGAAGTTTTCAGTCCCACAGATTCAAATTGAATCACATTGATGAGATCAGCACCATGTCAAGGCAGTTCCAGCAACACGGGACCAATGGTTCCTGAAATAATTTGCGTATGAAGGGAAGAGTGTGGTTTTTTCTTCGGTTTGGTGAAATGAGTGGCTAGATAGGACACAAAATGAATATGGTCAGATAGTATGTGGTAGTCATACTGGCCTCTTGCACATCATTAATGTTAAATACATTGGGCAGTGTGTGTGTGGGAACCGCCTACTTGGCAATTCATTTGGGTAACTGCAGCAGAACTGTCCGTGTTTGAGACGGTGATGTCTTCATGGAAGGACACTTCATCTTGGGATCCATGTTGTATCAAATCCCTTCTGTTCCACAGGATTATGTTTGGCCAGAACCACTAACAGTGGGGACACAACCAAACTGCAATACTGTTTTTGTAAGCTCCTGTTTTATACTCGGTAAACCCTTAGAATATGACCCTGTAATAGGAAGGGATGCAGAAATGAATGTTGAAGGCATGTGTTTTTTGTTTTTTTTTTAATTTCTCTTTATCCCCTCTAGCGTCCCTCTGGAGCTGCACCATCGGGAGTCGCCCATCAAGTCTGTCTCTACTGGTGCCTTTACCTGGCAATCCCCAGTCCCTCCATCATGCTTCAGATACCGCCCCCCCCGGGCAGGGTCAGGGTTGGGGCGGACCCCCGAATCTTGCTACTGTCGGGGTCCTGAGACTAAAGGCAGGCACCGACATATTGAGACTTGGCTCGGCGCTCTGTCTTCCCTGCTCCAGTGGGGGTGTTTCCACGTTTTCTGTGCGACATTGCCGGCCCATACATCAAGGCGAAAGCGCCGTCGGCAGTGTCCCTTCCCTTCCTTCCTCAAAGGAGTCATCCTGGGGTTGATTGGTTGGTGACCTCGCCCTCGACCAGTCATGCCCTCAGGCGTAACTTGCTGTCGCGCCCAGCCTCCACCAGGGAAATCGCCACTTGTTGGGTTGTGGAACCCTCCCTCCCCTGGAGAAGGCGAGCTGTCGTCGGATGCTCCAGCCTATCTCCCCCCAGCCAACCCCCGATGGCCTGAGCTCGCTCCCAAACCTGGGTCGCTGGCATGGTGCGAGTTGAAGGCATGTTTATCAGGGCATCTGGTATATGCAACCACGTTGCACTAAAATATGTTGTGGTTTAAAAGGATTCACCCTTTAAAAAAAAAAAAAAAAAGTTTGCACAAGGACATAACCAGTGTATTTGCCATTTCATTATTTTTATCTGGGAAGTTACATGAAAATGCAATCTATGCTGGCTGGAGTTCTTCAGCTCCTGATGCATTTATTTCATGAGGTCCTCATACTCAGTTTGTGCTGCCACAACAACTTTCACAGGATCACGTTTTGGTGTCTCAGACTCAAGATAATGACCCCTGGACAAGACGGCACATTTCTCATTCTCATGCAGAATGACAAGCAAGGAAAGGGTGGTGTAACATTCTTATGGGAAGGGCATTTGTAGATTTGGATTGATGCCAACTGCTGGTGTCTAAATAAGGAGACACGATCTGCCAGCCATTTGCTACCAGCATTGGTGGAAAATGTCACACATATGTGACGAGAATGATTAACTCATAAAAACTGCAGCATTATTCAGCTTTGTATGTGAATATGTATGCCATTTCTGACTAGGAGAGACACACTGGGCTTTGACAGATTCTTTCCCAGTGTCCTGTGGATAGATTACATGGACCTGTTCGATTGAAAAAAGGGCTGCTGGCCAGGACACAGAGAAAATCCTTGTGTAAGGGTCATGTAGAATCTTGAAGTTTCACCTGGACAGTCACCAAAGACTGGCAGAAGGGGACTCGGTATAACTCATCCAAAGGATGGCACCTCGGTTACAGTGTCAGTACTGGGTATTAAGTCCTGGTGTGAAACCCGTGCCCCTTCTGATCGCCCAGCCCAGATGCAGAGAAGCATCCTGCTCAGTCGTTAACGCTGCTGGAGTGGGGTTGCACGAGCAGTATACCTCCACCTCTTTCTCCATGCGTCTCCCATTTTGTTCCAAGCAAACATTTTGCAGTAGAGATCTATATAATACTTTGCTTATGGCAATAAACTGCCTTTCTGTATCTGCTCCTTTTTTCCTTTTTTGGTACTTTATTTTTATTAGTTTTGTTATCAGATGACAATAAACATCACATATGGCAAAAGACCATTCAGTTGTACACATCTAGGACCATAGGTCCATATTCAAAGGGTTAACACATGCATTTACCACCTTTAGGTACATCATCAGGGGTTAACTTTTCTGTCTGTCCTAAAATATTCTCTAAATTTGCTGCTTTTAAAGCTCATGAGTAACATGGCTGATTCCTATAATGTAGAGATTGTCCAGCAATTTCAGTCTAAAGATCAGCATCCCATTGTTATGGGATTATTTGTTTGCCATGCATAAGTCTTAATTACACACATGGTTTCTAAATAATGCAGCAATGATACATGCTAAAGAAAAAATTCCAGCTTTAAATTCAGTTCTTTATCACCTTAAATTATGAAGTAGAAGATATAATTTGCACACAACCAGTGGCAGTTTAAAAGATTAATAGCAAAAAAAAGGGGGGGATGAGCCCCAATGAACTATAGCCCTGCCAAAATTACAGGTCCCCAGAGATCAAAATCAGTATTAAGCTGTTCTCCCAAATGGAGTAACATCTTCTATGGGATCAGCAGAGCATCCTTAGTAGCAGGTGCTATCAATAATCAAGGCCTGAAACCTCCGATTCGAGTGTCCCCTTGCTCTTCATAATCTGAACCTCCTCCCTCGGCTTGCATATCTCTTGCCTCAGCCCTTCGTCTGTCAGCCCACTTACCTGCTTCAACCGGGTCTGAAAAAACGCAGACTTTACCCTGGTGTGTTATCCGAAGTTGAGCAGGATAAATGATCGTATGAGGCACTCCTATATCTCTCAGTACTCTTCTCACCCCGTCAGATCTCTTTTGCCGCTGTCTGGTAGCATAGCTGATGTCGGGGAAGATATAAACCTGACAGTCATCTTGATGCAATGGGCTTGCTGTCTGGGCATACTGAAGGATCCGGTCTCGGGCTCCCACCCCTGAGGTCACCACCATCAGTGTCCTAGGTTCCTCAGAATTCTGCGGGTGGCCCCTGGGAGTGATCCTATAAACTTTCTACACCTCCCATTTTAAACTCTTCATCCTCAAGGCTTAATTTAGCTGTAAGCCAGTCCTGAATGAACATCATGGGGTGATCTCCTTCAACCCCCTCGGTGAGACCAGTAATCCAGATGTTGGCAGAGCGCACCTGGTTTTCCACAGATTCCAGTCTGGTACGAAGGTACTGGGCTTTTTTTACCATGAGGGTTGTAGCACTCGTAGAGGCATCAGTTTGCTTCCGAACCTCTACCATCTCATTTTTAATTCCATTAACGGTCGTTTCAAGCACCACAACACAATTGTTAAAATCGTCTACCTTCTGGTTCAAAGTGGTGACCAAAGAAATCAAATGCTGCAATTTTGTCCCTAAGGATGTCATAGTCTCTGTAGAGCCAGACCCTTTTTCGGCCTCTGGGACAGTTTCAGGCCTAGAGGACCCACTGATATTTCTGCTTTTTTCAGCTCCTCCTGTGGCACGATCTGTCTTTGGGTTACCCATCTTTTAAAGTCACTCTATCCACTGGTGTGCTTCAAAAGGTGATTTGGAAATCTGAACATGCAGGATTTTATTCAATTTTAAATTGATTTAATAGAGCTACAAATTTCTGCTGCTTCCTAACTCGGGCTCGACAGCACCCCACTATCGGCTCCTTTTTGCTATCTTTTTGACATGTAGTACCTCTATACAAACAATCACGTGTAGTTCTTGTTTCCTTCTACATGTTGGACCTGTTTCAGATGGGTGGAAGGAACACAATTGTGAGTGAATCTTTGGAAAAACTGAAGGTTTACCTACTCACTGCAGATGATGGGTGGTATCACAAATGTAGCTCCTTAGACTGTTCTGAGAAATGGATGTACTGTAATTAAACAGGATATTTTTTTTTCCTGTGGGCCCCGACCAGCATCTGCTTGCCACCATCCCACCATATCCGCTTTGTCGACAAACCCCTCTGGCCATACCCTGCTTCGCACCCCGAGTGGGGTGCTGTAGCTTCCCTGTGGATTTTCTGTCAGGGCAGAGGGTGTCCCAACATGAAGTAGGCATTGGTGCGGCATCATTCTTCTGGAGCCACATTTTGTTTTGCTAGTTGAGGCGGGGACATGCAATGACATCCAGCTTCCGCCACCCCAGTCTAAGTGGTGCTGACATGGAGGTTCCCCAGCCTCTGCCAGGGTCGAGCAGTGCGGATGCTCTCTCTCTCCCCACCGGAGGAAGGAGGAGAGCAGTTCCAAGAATGCTCACTCCATTTCCCCCTGGCTGACCCTCTGACGTCCTGAGTCCGTTCCTGAACCTGGGTCATCAGAGTCTCAGTCGGGCACCCTGCTCCAGTGCTGGCAGGACGGCTTCATTAAATATGATATATATACCCATGTAGTCAGATAGCACTTGATTTATGCACCCTGTTCCCCAAGGAGAATAAAAGGAGAAACTTGTGCATTACGTGATACACATAGGGCTGCTGGGATCAGAATGGCGCTACAAGTGCAAAAGGTTGAGGATGCTTTTTTGCTGATAACACAGCATTTATAAGATGGCAGTGGAGCTAAAAAAAATAATTTAAAAAAAGAAAATGCTGGCCAGGCTGACAGCAAACATTATTGCAATTTTAAAAATTTAAACAAGCTTACAAAAACAACATAGGACAAATCCTCCAGATTATAAAAGTAGATGGGCACTTCACAAAAGTACAGTCTCTTAACGCAGTTAATCAGATGAGTTCTGTGGTTATTACAAATCAAGAATGTGCTTTTTTCGTTGTGTCCCCCATCAAAACCAGTATCTGTATCCTAATCAGTACGTGACATTAGTCGGAACATTAGTTTTGCATTTTCTTGACACAGGAAACCCCCTTTCTCTTCACTCGTTTCACAGGGCCACGCGATACACATAGGGCTGCTGTGATCAGATGGCACTACAAAGGCAAAAGGTGGAGCATGCATTTTGATGTGATAATACAGTGTTTGAGATTGCAACTTCTGAAAAGAAAATGGGGCAATGAAGCTGAAAAAAAAAAAAATAATGCCCGCCAGGTTGGCAGCAAACCTCAGTACAGTTTTAAATAGTATTTCAAAAACAACAGATGGAAACTACTCCAGATTATAAAAACATCAGGGCAGTTCCTAAGAGGACTGTATTTTAATGCAATTAATCAGATGAGTTCTGTGGTCATCTCATAAACACTGCAGCAGTAGTCCGCTTTGTATGTGGAAATGTACGCCATTTCGTTCTCTTTTTCTAAGCTGTAAATCTTCTATAAGTTGCTCTTATTTTGCTAGTCTGTGTATTAGAGTATAACTGGTGAGCTGTACCGTGGACTAATTTCTAACTGTATTATAGGAACTGTTCTTGTACACTGTCACGTCATTTTCTGTACTGTAATCTGTCCTAACCAGGACCTCCCTGAAAATGAGTTTTGCTCAATACAGCTTTTTTTTAGCTGATTAAAATAAAATGAATACAAATACAAATTTCTGATCAGGAAAAGTACATGAGCTTTTGACAGATTGTTCCTAGAGTTCTGCACATAGGTTACGCAGACCTGTAATGCAGGGGAAAATCTCCTTATATATAGTAAGTGCCATGTAGAATCTTTAACTTTCACTTGGGTAGTCACCATAGACGGGCAGACAGGACCTTGGTATAATGTCTCTTCCAAGGGAAGGAAGCTCAGTTACTGTGTCAATATTGGGTATTAGGGGGTGATATGGGTGGTGTCACAACTGTAGCCCTTTAGACTGTTCTGAGGATTGAATTTACCGCAATAAACATGATCTATCTATATATCTTTATATACACACCCATGGAGCCAGACAGCACTTGATATACGCACCTGTTCCCATGGAGAATAAAAGGAGAAACTTGCACATTACGTGATATGCTTAGGGCTGCTGTGATCAAATGGCACTACAAATACAAAAGGTTGAGCATGCATTTTGTTCTGATGACACAGCATTTATAAGATGGCCAGTAACTTTCCCCAAATGGATTTCCTGTCCTCTTTAAACTAATACTCAACTTGATGTTATTGCTTCCTTTTTTTTATAGCT
Organism: Neoceratodus forsteri; assembly: GCA_016271365.2. Taxonomy (NCBI): domain Eukaryota; kingdom Metazoa; phylum Chordata; order Ceratodontiformes; family Ceratodontidae; genus Neoceratodus; species Neoceratodus forsteri. The sequence continues at coordinate 1,474,768,588 of CM028131.1, forward strand.
CCAATTAGGTAAAGAGCAGCATTTGAAACACTTGTCAGTCTGTATGTATGAAAGACTGTAGGATTGGCTCAGTTTTTGCATCATTGCTTGCATCTGTTATGTTTAATAGTGTGGTTCCAAAATATTTTGTGTACTGAGTTGCTTTCAGTAGTTAAAGAAAATAAAATAAACGAGAGACAGGTTTCTTTATTGTAGGGTGACAGAAGCTAACACTAGGTATTGGGCACCCCAATGCTAGGATGATCTTCATCAGCAACATGGGGCACCCTGGTGCCACCAAGTGTACTGAACAAAAGGGGTGGGCAACCTGGAAGGGAGGAGGGGGCAAGAGAAGAGGTACCGGTGGTGTGCACCCCAGTCCACTTAAGAAAAATAGTGAGAGAGAGAGAGAGACACACACACACATATATCGGGATCGGTGACTTACTGCTCTAATTGAAACCGGCAGCAGGGCTGCAGCTTCACAATTCAAGAAAGTCCCAGTCAAGGACAGCTCTTTCGTGAGCTCTCATGTAAATATTGAAATCATGAAAGAACAATGGGTCTTTTGTATGACCTCATGAAAGAACTGTGAAACAAAGCTAAGTCCCACTCTCTTCTTTCATGAGCTGACCTTCTCTCATGAGTGACGAAAGAATTCAGGAAAGAAGAATTTTGGCTCACGAAAGAAGATGCGTGGGACTACATTTTTTTTTCGTAGTTCCTTTGTGTGCCGACCTTCTTCCGTGATTTCTTTCGTGACTCACGAAAGAAGGTAGACTCATGAAATAACTATGAAAAGAACGGAGTCCCACTATCTTCTTCTGCGAGCCAAGATTCTTTTTTCGTGACTCACAAAATAAGTTCAGCTCACAAAAGAACTAGAAAAAAAAAACAACTGAGTCCCCCCATCACCTTTTGTAAGCCGAGATTTCTTCTTTTGTGAGACTCACAAAAGAAGAAGAATCAGGACTCGTTGCTAAGCATTGCTGTTAGGATTTTAGGGATGTCCCAAAACCATATTTTGGAGTCTTTTTTTCAAAAAAACAAACACCATAATGTAGCTAAACTTGTCCCATTTAGCTAGATTCAATTGTTTGTTCTTCTCCAGGGCATTATTTGTATGGGGTTTCAATTTTTTTTTTTTAAATAAAAAACAAGATGGCTACCGTACAAAAGATTTTTTTTTTCATCATGAAAGAAGAATTTTCAGCTCATAAAAGGAGGTGGAATTCTTTTGTATCAAACATATAAATGAAAGCCTCTTCTGAGCATGTCTGTGCCTGTAATCCCCCAAATAGTGGCTTTAATGGCCTAGTAGACTTACTGGATCATACGGCCGCATATGCGGTGAAAAGCGAACTCATTATTCTTGGACATTTAAACTTAAACTGGCTTAGTAAATCTCGAGATACCCTACAGTCCCTGGTACAGAGCTACAACTTACACCAAATTATCATTGACCCTACAAGAGTGTCTGTCACCACTGACTCCAGCACCCTTATTGATTGGGTTCTAACAAATCGTGTTGACAGAATTGCAGCAACAGGAACACTACCGGACGATATCAGTGATCATTCCCCTGTGTTCTGCATATTAAGCTCATCTACAACTTCCACATACCCCCAACAATGTATATCCTTCAGAAACTATGCTAACTTAAACCAGGCTTATTTCCTATATGACGTGTCTCATACGGATTGGTCCCCTGTCTACAAATCAACGAGCACGGAGGCTGCCCTCAATGTTTTACTGAGCAGGTTCATGTTCCTACAAGATGAACACACTCCAGTCATCACTCTGTGCGTTCAGGATAAACAAACCAGATGGCTGTGTAAAGACCACCTTACAGCCCTCAAAAACAGAGACAAATGCTAGAGACAGTTTAAAATATCCGGTCTCATAGCGGACTTTAACTTATACAGAGAACAGCGATCAAAGTGCAAAACACAAATAAGGCATGCCAAAAGCCACTACTGTAAGGGCCTTGTGATGGATGCAGCCAGAGACCATAAAAAATTTTGGTCCCATATCAAAACTTCCCTCTGATCTAAGCAAACTCTCCTAAAAAATGATATGATACTGAATGGTGTTCATTGTAATGACCCGGGCACTATTATCAATGCATTCAATTCTCATTTCTCTGACCTCTCAAATTACACAACTGCTTTCTCTTCCGTTAACCTACTGTCTGATCCCCACCCCGAAGGTCGCCACAAAGACACCTCCTTTCTATTTCAAAGCTATCTCCAAGAAGGCTGTCCTTAAACATCTAAATGCCATATCAGACAGCACCGCTGTTGGATCTGATTGCATTGAACCCAAACTCTTAAAGCTTGCGGCACCGTTCATTGCAGGACCACTGACCAGAATACTCAGCTTGTCCCTGAGTGAGGGTGTGGTGCCCGATATATGGAAACTGGCTAGAGTCACACCAGTGTTCAGAAAAGGCGACAAGAAAAATATAACCAACTATAGACCAATAGCCATACTATTAGTACTAAATAAAGTGTTAGAGAAGCTCGTCTCAGCACAGCTCTCTGAACACCTTACTAAATATAACCTTCTCCACATTAACCAACATGGCTTCAGAAAAGGCCATAGTACTCAAACTGCACTTTTACAGCTGGCAAATGATGTTCTTCACGCCATGGATCAGGGTCATCAAACAGGTACAGTGTTTATTGATCTGACCAAGGCTTTCGATCTCGTAAACTACCCTCTTCTGCTTCAAATCTCCAAGCCCTGGGTTTCTCGATTGGAAAAGTAACCTGGTTCCACAGCTACCTATCAAACAGAACCCAGGCTGTTAAATTCAACTCTGCTACTTCTGAAAAAGCAGTCATCAGTGTTGGTGTACCACAGGGATCTATCCTCGGACCCCTCCTCTTCTCGATCTTTAACAACAACTTAGCTCAAAATGTATGCTCTTGTTCATCGCTGCTATACGCCAATGACCTTGTTCTTTACACTAGCTTGAATAATGTCCACTCTGTTAATCACAAGCTCTCTATGGACCTACATAATATTCAGTCCTGGATCTCTAGTAAGAAGCTCGTTCTCAATGTTGGTAAGACCCAGGCTATGCTCTTTGGATCTTCTATCAAACTGAAGCAGTGCCGTGAATCTTTTCAGATCTTCAGGGCTGATGACTCCCCACTGGAGATGGCAATTTCCTTTAAATATCTGGGTGTCCTGCTTGATGAATCCTTTACTTACGACACCCACATCACCTCTACATGTAAGGTGGTCAATGCCAAATTGGGCTTAGCCTACAAAACTAGCCATATTCTAACCCCTTCTGCTAGGACAGCCATTGCTAGAGGAAACCTGCTTCCGTCACTCTCGGCTATCCATAATCTATACTAACGCATGTGACTGTTCTCCACAGGTGGGATACAACTTATAATAGTATATGCTGATACACCTCTGCATCTTCCAGACTAAGACATCACTGCTTACTATACTCAGATCTAAATTGGCCCTCCCCTACTGCTTACAGGCTGCTGTCTCTTGGCAACCTTCTGGACAGTATACTGTGGACCATGATGCTTTCTCACCTCGCCTCCTTGCTGACCCCTCAGCCCATCTCTTACGGTCTCCGATCTTTGGACCTTTCCTTGCTTACCATTCCTAGATGCAGAACTACCAAAGGGAAATCTGGCTTCTCACACGTTGGTCCCTCGTACTGGAATTTTCTGCCCCTAGATGTACGCCTTGCCCCTAATCATGCTACCTTTAAGAAGACACCGCTCCCTTCTTACCGCATGTGCTTGTCGCACCTGTTTTAACCTGCCATAGATCATGGCTCCTTCTGCCTTAGCCGCAAATGCTGCCTCCCACCCTCTGTAGTATGAGCAGGCACCCTGCTCCTCAGCCTACCCTCAAGTTTCTCTCCTCCCTTCCCCCCTTTCCCTTCTTCCTCCTCTCTCTTGTTATGTCTTCTCTCAGCTCTACCTCTCTTCCTGCCTCCTCCCTCTAGCAGTTTCTCTCAGTTTCAGCTAGATGTAAAGATACCCTATGGCACTTTTGCACCTTCAAAGTGATTTTACAATTATTGTTTCAATATGGGCACTTACCTTTCATTGTATAATTTACTCATTATGTGCCTTAATTACCATTAGTGTCTTAATTTTGTTTTTGCATCGATTGTGATGTATTGTACATTTCTTGACACTGTATCCTATGTACCTGTTTATCTCTGTCTTGTTGACCTCCCGGGTCGTGCCTGAAAATAGTCACTTTTGTGTCTAGTGCACCTACCCGGTCATCAGACGATAAATAAAATAAATGCTTAGAACTGAAATGTCAAATCCTTATAACAGGAACAAATTAATATTTTTTTCACCAAGCCAAAAAAGGCACCTTTCTAAGGCAAGCCCCTTCTACCCTGAACATTTCAGAATGAAATTCCAAACTGTCTGGGATGTGAGAGTAAAACTACTGCAAAAAACAACAGATTTTTTCCATTTTTTGCACTATCCAGATCATAGAATCAAGACATCGAACTGTCAGAAAACTTGTCAAATCAAGAGACCTTGACACCCCCCAATCGTGCGTGCAAAATTTTGTGCATTTCAGTTGAATACAGACGAAGTGCAAGGTTACTCAACTCTAAGGGTGTTACTGTGCCCCAATTACATATAGAATATTCTTTACAAATAACTTTGTTAGGGTTCAGGTTAACGCCATAAAAGTAGTTTCAACCTAACTCCCAACCCCAAGCAGCAAAAGACAACATTAGGGTTTTGGTCTCTGGATTCTTTGCAAATCAGTGGTGGGGTCTTCCTTGGGGTCGTCAACCCTAATGCTCCCCTCTCCCTCCCAGCACTTAGCCTTCTGTCCGAACACAAAGTACAACTCCAAGCCATTGCCTCATAGTGATACACTCTTCAGAGTTAGAGAAGTATGTTTTGCCATATGTTGCCAACAGAATCTGTTGTAGCTTTCTTCATGCAGTGCCTTGAGGGGGCCCTGCATGAAGAAAAGAGATCATGTCTGACCTTGTTTGCTCAGGGAAGGAGGGGTGGGTATTAGGGTTTACAGTTCCAAGGAAGACCCCACCACTGATTTGCAAGACTTCAGAGACCCAAAACCCTAATGTTTTTTTTTTTTTTTCTTCCCCTTTAGCTGCTAAACCCCAATGCCACATTTCCCTACTTTTGTGGTGGTGTGTTGAACTTTAACAGGCACATTAACACAGTTTTTTTTTTTGCAAAGAATTTCCTTTCTTTTTGAGATAGTGGAATCGTATCCTTATTCATGTAGGTCCCTTTGAGACCTGCTTGAATAGATGCAGATAATACAGCCAGTGGATGTCAAGAATTCATGGGGCTGTCTGCTGGAGTGCAGAAGTGTAGGGCCCTCTGGGTTCTTCGCTTCCAAGTGGCCACAGACACCAATGCACAGGGCAAATAGTCCATCTGACAGCCGAAGCAAAGGGCCCCCTGGAACTCATGAGTGCAGAGGTGCAGGGCTGTATGCCAAGAGAAGAGATATCCTCACTAAATGATACTTGAGCCCATGCGGGCAACCCTGCACCTACCCTTCCCAGGCTGGGGGCTGGTGTCACATGACATCATCATCCACCCAGCCTCAGCCCATCCAGCTGGGTCACTGAGCTCGCCCCCAAACTCAGCTCACCCGGCATGGGATCACAAAGTGCTACCTGCTGAGGTACAGGCTGGTGCTACACACGTTTCTTACTATTTTTTTTTTTTTTATTTTGACATTGTCTAAACATGACAAGTGGCATTATAGAATACTGGCCAAAACATCATTTTGCACCACATGACCGAAAACAATCCAGTATTTGAAAAACGACACCGGTCATGTTTGTGAGTTGGTGTGAAAAAATGGCTAAGTAGAAAACTTGGAGTCAAAATGTTGAAACACAGTGAAGTTGTGAGTGAATGTTGAAATATTTCAACAATAAGGTTGATAAGGAGAGTCTCTTTAAACTGAGAGGCAACCATAACACGAGGGGGCACAGTCTTAAGCTGGAGGGTGGGAGGTTTAGGAGGGAAGGCAGGAAACACTTCTTCACAGAGAGAGTGGTGGACACTTGGAATGTGCTGCCGGAAGAGGTCATCTTGTTGAAGACAGTGGGCAGCTTTAAGAGAGGCTGGGATAGGCATGGGGGAAGGTAAGGATCATGGGTAGGGAGGCTGGGAGGAGTAGGGAGGGAGGGCAGGGACATTAGTTCAAGCTGCAGACCCTGCAGTACGAGCAGACTTAATAGACCAGATGGTGGTCTTCTGCTGGCTTATTTGTATGTTCATATGTATTTCAACATTCATTCATAACTTGCTCATTTTACCATATGCTTACACCAAAGTTTCAACATAGTCTTCTTATGAACCCAACCCATAAACCTGGTAGGTGAAAATTTTCATGTCCTGCCTGTAACATGATTTCGCGGAGTGACTGTTAAATCACCTTTTAGGATGGATTTGAAAACTTCTACCCACTGTATCTTGTTCATGAGGTGGAGTCCCCAAAGACATTTAAATTTTGTTGGAAAAATATTAAAAATTGGCAAAGTTATTAGTGAACGTTGAAATATTTCAATATTCACTCATAACCTGATAATTGTAACTTATTTTTACACTAAATTTTCAACATAGCCTTCATATGACCCCACCTCATGAACCTGGTAGGTGAAAATTTTCAGATCCTGCCTAAAAAGGGGATTTCACACAGTGACTGCTAAATCACCTTTTGGGCTGGATCTGAAACATTCCACCTACCTTGTTCATGGGATGGGGTCCTAAAAAGGCTATGTTGAAAATTCGCTGTAAAAATATATAAAAAAAAAAAAAAAAGGCAAAGTTATGAGAAAAAGTTCAAAACCCATTGACATACATTGAACTGGACTTTTTTTCTCATATTGTAGTCACTGGTTCCAGCAACAAGATCGTCTTCCATCAGAAAGTAGATCTGTATTGTTGGACATGTTGAGGTGAGTGAGGATGTGGTGGGGTGGGTGGGGGTCAGGGGGTCAGATCTGTGATGAATATTTTCTTTTTAACTGGATAGCTCAAAAAAAAAAAAAGACAAGGGAATCTTTTCTTTTTTTTCAGGAATTAAGATACGGGATCTGACACTGGGGATTAGGCACCCCAGTGTTGGCTTATACTTTGTGGCTGCACAGTGGGTGGGTGCCCTGGTGTCACCAACTCTGCATGAAGTGTAGCGGGCATGCAGCCTGGAGGGTGGGTAGCGGTACCTGGGGGTGGGCACTTTGGCTTGCCTTTATTAAATTATATAAACAAATAATGACAGGGAAGAATGAGGGAAGGATGGCTGAGCTGGGGGGGGGGGATTTAACAACGATAGATAGGTAGGTAGATCGATCGATAGATAGAACTCGAGGTCACCGGCTTACTGCAGGGATGGAAGCCGACAGCTCATCTCCATCTGCAGATGTCAAGAAAGTCCCGCTGTTCTCATATAGAGAATGTGGGTGAATGGCTTCTCTCGCCAAACTGAGCATGTTGGTTTTGGGGTGCCCAGAAAAGGTATTCTGATGGATGTGTGTGTGCGTGTGTGTGTGTTTTAACAAACACAATCTAGCTAAACAGTCATGTTTAGCTATGTTCAGGTGTTAGTTTTTTAAAAACGGATCATTTTTAGGTATTTTCCATGTTTTTTAGTAGGGAGCACAAAAAATGAGATGATGGCCGTCACGGTCAATATTTGTTATCATGATTGATAAATCACGAATGGTAACACTTCATGAATGATTTTTTTTATCATTTGTATTAGAGCGTTATCCAAAAACCCTACTGAGCATGCGCTGAAAATTTTTTAAATCCACATAACTCTAGAACCATTAAATATTTTTTCACAAAACCTTCGAAAGGCACTACCTTGATACAGGCTGCTTCTACCTTGAATGCTTCTTGAAACAATTTTATACCATCTAGACTGAAGAAGGTGAGAGCAAAAACAAAAATGTGTATTAAGTGCAAGGAAAAAAAATCTTCACTTTTTCAAAAATCGATGTTCCAGATTTCAGAAATCATACAAGATGCTAAAAAAAAAAAAAAAAAAAAAAATTTTTCATATCTCAAGACTTTGCCAGCTAGACCATGCATGCAGAACTTTGGGCTATTCTGTTGAATACTGACAAAGTTATTAAGGTGCAAAAATTGGTTTAACATTGAGCACTCCACTCAACCCTAATTATACTGGTGCTACCGTGCCAGTGTAAAATATACACACACACACTCACCCCACCCACAGCTTACGCTGCCCACCTAGAGGAAAATAGAAAACCGTACAAAGGGAAAAGAAAGGATATAGTGCAGAAAGGTTGATCAGTTTAAAAAAACACCCCAGTATGTTATCTTCCTAAAGGGGACAAAAAAAAACAGCCCAAGATAATTGGAAATGGCCTCGAGCACAATACATGAGCTGACAGTTCTCTAAATTATCAGTTGTGTAAAACAAACAGTACTCGCTCTTGTGCAGTAAAGAACACAGCCGCAGCAAAATGAAACTGACCAAACCTGTTACTGAGGAAAAGATGCAGGCTGCAAGTAGGTACTTCCTGATTGGTATGGCTCCAGAGCTGTGTAGGAGCTGATAATACTCTCGGCATGACTCCATTCCTGCATTCACCCTGCCATAGCCTGGTGAGTGAACATTGACAAAAAACTAATACCACCCCTATTAGACCTAGGCCCTGTAGTGGTTCTGGGACAGTGCTTACTTTAAATTTCCTGCCTCATGGAAGGTTCCCCTGTCTTGTTAGGCATCTGGTCTGCCAAAATGAAGATTACGGAGTTGATTAATGTTGGGTGGTCCAAATGGTCTGGAGGAATAAATCAACGAGGCTGCCCTCAGCTCTGGCCTCACCTATTACAGGGGGTCTGAGCTCCTCCTGTTCAGCTCACAATTGCAAGCCAGTCACAGGTGTGGGTTGCACCTGACTGGCCCACCGTAGTGACCAGTTACTTCTTCCCTAGGCCTTCCTGGCCTGGATGACCTGGCTGGACTTAGGTCAGAGGCCCCCCCAAATGTTTTGGAGGTTCCTCCAGTGCAATGCATCATGAGCATTTTATGCTGAGATTACTCATGATTAACTGCTGCAGGAGGCAATGGATAATTCTGTAGCCTTTCAGATCAGTGCATTAACTGCCAAAACACGTTTTGCATCACCTTTGCCCCATGCTTTTGGACTGCCATTTTTTTGTTTCCTTTTTGTAGTGTTCCCTTTTTGTATTATATGAGGGTGAATTTCCCTCAGAATGGACATCCTTACTTCCAGGAGATGTGATTTTTCCATATCGGTATAAAGCAGAAGCCAGAGTTGGACAGCGGGCAAGCAGAGAGCTTTAGTTTCCTGTGGCATCAGTACCTCACTTTAATTTTTTTTTTTTGGGGGTATTATTTTCTCTCCTCCAGAGCTCCGGCTACGACCCCCGCCCTCCGTTGTTCCCCCCAGCGCCATCCCCGGACATCAGACCCCCTCCCTTGTGCACCCCGCGACTTACCCTTCGCGACAGGGTGGTGGGGAGCGACTCAACCCACCCCAACAGATCCATACCAGGGAGGTGCCCTTCCAGGAATGGCGCCACGGGGGAACAACCGTGCTGCGGACTCGCTTTTCGCTGTTTTTTCCTCCGGTGGTCATGGTGTGCAATGACACCAGCGACTGGGTACCGCGCATGCTCCGTCGTGCCCCACTCAGCGTCTGCCACGCCTGCCCCCAAGCTTGCAGCTGCTGCGGCTGTCGCACTCCCCAGCCTCCGCTAGGGTCAGGCAAGCCCGCGCCCAATCCTCTCCCGAGATGGAGAGCAGTCCCTTGATGCTCAATCCATCTCCTCCCTGCTGAACCCACGCAACCCATGCCCGCTCCTGAACACGGGTCGCCGGCGTGGCGCGAGGTGTGGCGACCAGCGCCTCAACCCTCAGCGCCACCGGGCCGGCCACCTCACTTTTATTTAATGTAAATATTTTTTAATTGGATCCCAACAAAATCTGCTCCACGTGATTCAGTGACTTTCCTCCCCCATAGTTGTCTGACTGTCTGCAGTGTTAATAGGTAATCTTCAGATTTAGATGGCATTTCCTACAAGTTAATAATCTCTGTATCTGGGCTGCTGTTCATGCTGATACAGTATGGGTCAATTTTTAACCCAGAAATCCTAAATCCAAGGGTTGCTCCAGAAAATCTGGGGATTACAAACCAGTTGGGTACCATGGCATCTGGGCATAGTAGACCCGTGTTTGGAAGTGACCTCTGGTTACTCAGTCCTTGAGCAGGGACAGAGTCTATGTTTCATAAAGGGGATGTCTTTTTTTTTTTTTTATCTCTGATCAGGTCATGAAATTCTTGAAACGTGTAGCTAGATATATGTATATGTACACCCTTGATCATCTTTCACATCAGAAATAGAAAACGTACAAAATTGAAATACTGTAAATACATTATATATTTACAGTATTTATTTTTGTGTGTTTTCTATTTCTTATGTAAAAGATGATCAAGGGCTTTAGAGACTAAAACCTTTTATCTGTCCAAGGACCAGGCACAGTGAAGGCAAATGCAGTGCTGGCTTCATCATAATTGCCAATTCATCGGCCTGTTATAAAATGGGTTAGTAAAATCCATGGCTCTGATTGGTCAGCCTAGGGTATTAGCTGTGTGTAGATATCACGAAGTATACATGGCTGAATTCCCAGCTGACCTGTTCTTTTTTTATCATTTAACAGTTTTTTTACACCCCCTTGACGGCCCCCATCTGACCGACTCCCCCAGCCCCATCACCCAGAATTACCGGGGCTTACTTTACACCCGGCCCAGGAGCGGAGCCTGCAGGGAGTTGGTCGCCATCCTGCCGCTGGCGATTTTCCTCCATTTTACACCCAGGGGCCCCAGGAGTGGGACACATGCGTGTGGAAGCATACATTGGTCTCACGGCCCCGGTAACTGCCCCTTTCCTCCCACTCCAGGCCTAGCGCCTGACCTGTGCTGTCCCCAGCCTTCTCCAGGTGGCAGTCATCAGCCGGAGGAAGCCCTTACCCCTCCCCAGAGAGGAAAGCGTGCCAATCGGCAGCTCCATCCAGCTCCACCCCCCCCTTGCCGACCTTGTTCCCGAACCCGGGTCGCTGGCGTGCCACAAGGTAAGGTGTCCAGTGCCTCAGCCCTCAGTGCCACCAGGACAGCCCAGCTGACCTGATCACTTGATATTTAGATTCACAGTTCTGTGTTTTAGCTGTTGGGCCAAAATGTCTCTCCAGAAAGGTTAACGGCCAGATTCTTGACTTAAGAGTGCCATATCATAATGGGGGATGTCCTTAAAAGCATGACTGCCCCACTACCGTCGTACTGTTGATAGCACCTTTCCTCATTTGAGTGTAACCCCTAGGGGGTGCTATCCCAAGGGCTATTACCCCTGCCTGTTCTGACTGTAACAGGGTGAGGGGCCTAGATCGTTGGCGGGTGCACTCCACCCAGAGGAGGTGAGTTAGGACAGTAGAGTATGACTTGGTCACAGCCTTCTGGGTTGCTGACCCCCTTCCACTAGTGGCCCACACAATTCAATCACCATGTTCGTACCATATACACTTACCCCCCGGCTAGAGCCAATCAGCTGGGTCCGGGGACCCCTGAAAAGTAAGTTGCAATTACACAATAATCACTGTACAGTAATTTACCATTAACACACAAACTAGCCAGTGTACCTTTGCAAACGATCAATCTGATTTATTTAAGGGGGAAGTGAACAAGGACTGGGGGTGATCAGGTTAATTAGCTTACTACTATAACATGTAAGTAAATATCTAGGGTGCTGTGCACAGGCCTAACCTATAAGTCACTGTCTCTGGGTACCCAAGCCCTAAAGGCTAGTCCCTCGATGCAGCTGGTTGGGGCCCTGACACAAACGGGCAGTTGATTCCTACGAAGATTAAGTAGAGCCAACGGGCTCGGGCAGAGTCACCAATACAGATCCCAGAAAGTCCTGCCCTCACTAGGACCATTTGCCAGGGAGCTACCCTGATTTAGTACTCACAACTCCAGTAGCCAGAGCACTCTCGCCTGGACTTCAAGCACTTCTCCGCACATTTATATGCAAGGCAGAGGGGGTACCATACCAGGCAGCCGCTGTCCTTCTCGATCATCTGCACACCATTCACCAGGCCAAACCGACGCAGCTTCACTGTTCCTGACAGACTGAGCGCGATTCAAGCAGATTCTCCAGTCTTCTACAGGGTGAGCCTGGTAGGTAGCTGCGCTCCTGCACAGCCTCCTCTGACTGCTAACCAGCGGATTTAGTCCGGATCTACAGGTGTTTCAAGTGCCCAGACTGGCCTTACACACGCTTCCCGCGTGAACGCTCAAACGGCGCAGAAGCCCTGAGCTCCTTGCTCGCTCACAGCCACAACGTCTCTGCCCCTTGGCAGTATGAGGCAAGCCTATCAATTCGGGCGCCACCCAATCTCATTGGTGGGCTGCTGATGCCAGCCACTGAGTTCGCCCCCAATTGGTGCAAAAAAGGCGCTATGGTCCAGAACTCCACTTCCCAGAATCACTAGCTGTATCCCCATTGGCCAGCCGGCTCTAGCTTGAGTCCTGATTCTGGTTGGTCATTAGATAACGCCATTTTAATGTTCCCTCTCGCTCCATTGGCCCAGTTCAGCCACCCAGGTCCAAAATGGAGGGGCCAAGTACACAAAGTCCCAGCTGCAAAGGAAACCGGTTAGGCAAACTGCAAATTTACTAATACTTCAAACAATTACAGCCAGCGGCCATACATAGCGACTACCAGTGGGAGCGCATCCACCGCAGCCCTGGTGGGATTTGAGCAGGGAAACACGTTCCTCCCCTCGCAACCCACAGGAGCCTGTGAGCAGGCAACTCTTAAAGGGACAGCATCGGATGCTTTTAAAAGCACTCACAATCAGCGGCATTTCGCCGAACACCAGGTAAACAGAGAGCCACTAGGCAAGCCCTGGGAAGGTTTTTTAGGAACCCCCACTGGTAGAGGGGGTTACACGAGAATGAAATTAAGCTTGCTAGCTTGTTCATGTTGTAATCCCTTTTCAGTGGTAAGGCTACTGAAGCTTGTAGAGCTCTTGGATTATGGGCTGATACCACCAGACTGATTGTGCTTTGTTGCCAGATCTGGACTACAAACCTAGGTCTACAGAGATGAAGAGGTTAGCATTATATCCACTGAGCCCCCTAGTACACTGTGCAGGAGGTCTGTTTAGTGCTCATTCAGTGTACGTATCAGATAGTCGCATGCACACAGTACAGTCTACACAGCAGTACTGACCTGGAGTTTTGTACAGTGATCATTTTCTGTACAGTGCAGACAGGTACATGCACAGTGTACAGTCTGTACAACTGTGCTGACCTGGAGTTTTATACAGTGTTCATTTTCTGTACAGTGCAGACAGGTACTTGTACACTGTACAGTCTGTACAACTGTGCTGACCTGGAGTTTTGTACAGTGCTCATTTTCTGTACAGTGCAGACAGGTACTTGCACACTGTGCAGTCTGTACAACTGTGCTGACCTGGAGTTTTGTAGTGTTCATTTTCTGTACAGTGCAGACAGGTACATGCACACTGTACCGTCTATACAGCTGTGCTTACCTGAGATTTTGTACAATACTCCTTTTCTGTACAGACAGGCATGTGCACAGTTTGTACAGCTGTGCTGACCTGGAGTTTTGTACAATGCTCATTTTCTATACAGACAGGTACATGCACACTGTACAGTCTATACAGCTGTGCTGACCTGGAGTTTTGTACAATGCTCATTTTCTATACAGACTGGTACATGCACACTGTACAGTCTATACAGCTGTGCTGACCTGGAGTTTTGTACAATGCTCATTTTCGGTATAGAGTGCAGACAGGTGCATGCACACTGTACTGTCTTTATAGCCGTGCTAACCTGGAGTTTTGTACAGTGTTCATTTTCTGTACAATGCAGACAGCCACATGCACACTGTACAGTCAGTACAGCTGTGCTGACCTGGAGTTTTATGAAGTGCTCATTCAGTGTATAATACACACAGGCATGTGTACAGTGTACTACCAGTGTACTGAACTGAGCTGGTGTGTTTAGTGCAGTGCACATGTGGTTTCCTGGACTGAAATTATGTCTTAGGTGTCTGAGTAGAACCGTAGGGTACTCATCCAGATCTGAGACTGTTAGATTGGGCTTGCTGCCTTTAGAAGTAGTAGGACAAGGAACTGAAGAAGGGAATTGGCTTGCCTATGTTACAGTGGGTTTCTGCAACCTTGTGTTGTGGAGTTCTTTTAATGTGTACTGAGCTGTGCCTGAACGGTTTTAGACTTGGTCAAAGTATCTATGTACAGCTTTCCTAGTAAGATGTAACAATGGGTGGCGTTAACTGACTCCACAGACCTCTGTGGGAGACTGGTACATTTTGCTGAGGTTCCTTATCTGGACTATACCTTGAAGTCAGCCAGACACTTAACAGGAAATATCTGTACCTGTTGCTGCACCTGTTGTCCCGATGGGCCAGCTTTAGGATGGTGCTAAATCCTGGGGAAATGTTGCTATATGACTCTATTTTCTGTGAGGACATTAATGGTTGCATGATGTGTGGTTTTCTGGTACCTCTTCTAGCCTTGAGTTGTCCCATAACCCTCTGCCTGAATGTTTGTTGTGCCCCCCCTAACCCAGAGGCAATATAGCGTAAGCTGTGAATGAGTTTGGTACATCTAGCAGACCTGAGTTTGATTCACACAACCTCCACATGCATACTGTGTGACTCTGAGCAAGTCACTTAACCCCCCAGTGCTCCTAGGTCGCCTCTGAAAACGGGCACTTGTGCCCAGTGGGCTTTTCCCAGTTACCAAAGACTTAAATAAATAAAAACCCTAGCAGGGGGAGGGTCACATTAGCAGTAAGGCTGCTACTAAATTGTGCTGATGTATATCTTCACACACGAACCATGCACCCGGTGACAGTGGTGCTTTCAGCTAGATATTAGACAGTATTTCTAAAAAGCTGAAGCACTCACACACCCCAATTATAATCGGACCCAGAGCTGCTATAATAAATTTTTATTGCACCAACCAGTCCACCTGACGCGTTTCGGACAAAAGTCCTTTATCAAAGGCTAAAAGCATTGCAACACACACAGCAGTTAAATATCAATTCATCTGTGATGTCATAACGACATAATGCAAAATCATTGGTTCAGCAATTACTTATTTAAAACACCAACACCCTTAAAAAATAGATAAAAACATGTCTGAATATTAAATACATATCCAATTTAACATCTATAGTATTATGCTTTCAAGTATCAAATAACAGTTTATATTCATTTCCACACTGTAAATTCGACTAAACTCAATATCTCGTATTATAAATACTTATATCTATATTCCAAGTAGGGTTTAAGCTCCAAGTGGGCATTAATGCCCGTTTTTTTGTATGCATTTAATCGTAAAATCCATTCATTTTCTTTTCTTAAGATTTTATTGTGGTAATTACCACCTCTCTCTGTCCATGAAAAACTTTTTCAATACCCACAAACTTAAATTCATGAATCTCCAGTTTTTCTTTAGTCTCAAAAATGTGCGCTGCCATCGCATAAGTTAAATCTTGTTTATTTATAGCTCGAACGTGTTCCAAAACTCTAATCTTAAAAGCTCTCTCCGTTTTACCAACATAAAATGCTCCACAGCTACATTTTGCCAAATAAACAGCCCCCTGTGTACTGCACGTAATTAATTATCTGATATCAAAAACTTTTCCTTGCCGGCAAGAGTAAGATTTTAAAGATCTAGGGTGCTGAAAGTATTTACTATTTAAAAAATTAGTTTAGTTGCTGTATTGGTCTTTGTAAGAACAGATCCAGAAACAAATGGTTTGATACCTTTTATTGTTAAGTCTCGGAGGAAGGACCTGGTTGATTCGAAGGTTTGGGCACAGTTTTCTTTTTGTAACATCTATGTTGGTCCAATAAAAGGTATCAAACCATTTGCTTCTGGATCTATTTTTTTTTTTATCATGTCAGACTTTTTCACCCCCGGATGGCCCCCATCCAACCGACTTCCCCCAGCCCGTCACCTGCAATTAACGGGGCTCACCTTTTGCCCGGCCTGAGTGCGATGCCTGAGGGTAGTCTGTTCTCATCCTGCCACCAGCATTTTCGGCCTCCATTTTCTTCCAAGGGCCCGGAGAATGGCACATGCGCGTGGAGGGACGCATGTGCCTTCGGCCCTGGTAACGACCCCCTTCCACCCACCTCATTGGCCTGATGCCGGGCACCCCGTGTCCTGCATTGTCTCCTGGTCTTCACCAGGGGGCAGACATTGCCGAGGATTGCCGCATCCCACAACACTGGAGAGGAGTGCTGCCTGCTGACAGCTCCATCCAGTTCTGCACCCCCCCATGCCAACCTCTGGTGACTTGGGCTTGTTCCCGAACCCGGGTTGCCGGCATGGGTCGAGGTAAGGCACCAGCACCTCAGCCCACTACGTCACTGGGCCAGCACTTCTGGATCTATTTAAAAAAGAAATCTAAAAATGGAGTTGCCTCAGTGGTGAAGTAGGCTGAGGCGCTGCATGCGCACCTTACCTTTTCCCACACTGGTGACCTGAGTTGGGCAACAAGCTTGGATTGGGAGGGGTCGGCCAGGGCGGTAGAAGATCAATCATTCAGACTACTTTCCTCTGCTGGGGAAGAGAGGCATTTCAGCCCAGCCTACAACTGCCACCGAGTGGAGGCCTGGTTGTAGTGCTGCACGGGCACCATGAAGGGAAGGAGATGAGGAACATTCAGCGTGTGTCTCTCCATGTACACACTGGATGGGGGCAAAAAGTGGAAAAGAAGTTGGGAGCTTAATGAAGCCTGCCCAATCTGCCTGTGTCCGGGCTGTCACCCAGGACCGAGCCGTGGTCGGCTCTAGATGTGTACCAGGGGAGAAGGAGGATGGCCTTCCTCCCTCCAGCCTGCCACAAGGGGATATTAGTGGGAGAATCTGACTGAGTCACGTCTTGGGGGAGGTGGTGACCAGTTCAGTGGAACAAAGATAGGGCTTACCAGCCACCCCGGTCTTGGAGCATGAACAGCCACTATAGCACAAAAAAAAAAAAAACACTACAAATCCCTCAGACCATGCCCATTTCCAGGCCAGCTGTGCATCTGATTCTTCGCATAGTAAGAGTGTCCCATGCACATACTGAACAAAGTACACCGACTGCTTGGGTGCCCTTTCTCTATCTATAATGTGTGTGTCTCTGTGGTGGCTTTGGATTTAGCAGGCGATTGCTACTGCTACTAAAAGCTTTTGCTGATGGACACTTCATTTTGCTGTGGCAGGGGATAGTTTCTGATTGGCTGTGGATCATGGAGTTTGGTGGATTTGAGCCAGGCTACTGTGTGGAATTTTTATCTAGGAACTGAACTGTGCTGCTCTGATTTTCCCCCCACCCCACCATCTATTAAATACTTTATACACCAGAAGTCTCACAACCTGATTAGAACTCTGATAATTAGTCTGAGGAGTGGGGGTAGTATAGTGTTACAGTGACTGCTAAAGAAGTGAAAGACTACACATTTCTAAAGCAACTGCTACTGTTTGTGTCTGATTGTATTAGTTTAGAAAATAGCTCGTTTTTATACTACTTTAATTCTTTTATTTTTTTTAACGATATTACCCTGAATTAGGCTAGTACTGCTACAGGTTATAAAGGGTTTAGTGCTGATAATGATCAATATAGTATAATTATATTCATAATGCTTAAACTTGACTAATCAGAAAGCTAGAAAGAAGCAGGCCATACATTCAGGGATGGGTTTTCATGGCAGTAGGGAGGGTGGGATGGGGGTAGGGCAGGGACAGAGTGCTTGAGAGGAGAGGACCACTGAGAATAGTGGGGTGCAGCAGATGCAGAGATATTCATGGACATGCTCTGGAAAATTGGGGTTGCCCAGTATGCATAAGAATGGCGCACTTGAAACAGAATAAATAGGCTGAGGAGGGTGACGAGGCAGGGCATGGTGGGAGTTGGGGGGGGGGGGATTTGAATAGCTGAAGCAGGGATGGCAGGGAGAGTGTGAGAAATGCAGTGGAGAGTATAAGGGTGGGATACAGGCCGGGCTGGTGGGGGAGCAGAGGGTGGCAGGTGGTGAGGGGAACATGGTGAAACTGCACAAGGAATGAAGAGAAACAAAATTGACATGGCACGTAGTGGAAACAAGGTTTTCTCTGGAGGTGATGTTAGTGTGTCAAATAGGTATACACCATTAGAAACTATGCAGGACACGGGAAGTCAAGAGGGGGTAGGGGCCATGACTTGCAAGTACTGTGGAGGGATGGATGGCAGTAATAAGGATGAATGGGGGTCTGAGGGGAGGGAGAAAGCAAGAGGCGATAGTAGAATTACTGGAAATGCGGAAAAGGGGTCCACTGGGGGTGATATTAGAGATGGCTGTCAGGGAGAGGGAAGAAGAGGAGGGGGTGGCAATAAAATGGAAGGGCAGGGAGTACCAGGGGTGGAGGAAAATAGGATCAGTTGAGGAAAGATTGGAAATGGCAGTCAGGGGGTGATGCAAAATATATATGCAAAGTGGACAGATGAAGCCCCAGCGGGGAGAGCAAGGCATGAGGACCAGATGAGGAAAGGGACAAGGCCATGGGGATGGAGTTGGATGAGTGGGACAAGGAGCGGATGGGGGGGGTGGAGACTCAGAGTGCCAGCATGGGGATGGTAGCTGAGTTATCATACTGGAGGATTCTATACTTAAGGGTATCAGTTGGGGGGGAAGGGGGATGGGAGGAGGAGCTCCATCCAGGTAGAATGCATGCCAGGCATGACAAAGCACAGAGCAAAACACATAGTTCACTCAACAGTGAGGGGTCGGGGGAGAACCCCCACAAAATGGTACACCTCGGCATGAATGATTTGGAAGGAAATAGTGTGCAGGAGGTACAGGCTAGATTTAGGGAACTGGCCAGGATATGTAAAATAGAAGGGAATATAGTTGCTTTTTCTGAAGTTCTGCTGGTGCCGAGGGCAAGCACAGAGGATAAGAGATTTTAATCAATGGTTGGGGGAATGGTGTAAAACTATGGGGTTTGGACTGGTGAGGGGGATGGTGAGCAACATGGGAAAATAAAGATCTGTACTCCAAGGATAGACTTCATCTGAGCAGGGAGGGTTCAGAAATCTTAGAGAGGAAACTAGGAGAGTTTATTGCTAACACGTATGATTTAAACTGGGCGGCGGGGGGTGCTTATGTAACCCCTGGACCTCTGCCTTTTTGCAAATGACAGGTGGCATGCTGTTAAAGCTGACACCAGTACCTGGTGGGGACTGGGTTACTCGGCACAGGGGCACCCAAGTAAATCCGAACACAGGAAGCAATAACTGTTATGTCCAGAACCAGGAATGGGATTCTACAGTGTGGCTTTTATTCACATCCAAACTGAACAAACAAAGCATAGACGGACCCCCATGGGGCTACATTCCTGGTAATGCAGATTAGAGACAACAGAACACTTCTTCACATTTCCAGCCCTCAGGCTCTAAACCCACCAGGCACATAGCCCGGACTTGCACACAGCTTTGGGTACACAGCCCGACTTGTACACTACTTGGGTTTTCCCCACTGGCCTGGCTCCCCCCCGGGCCACTTGATCCGTGGTCCATTATGGGAATGAACCAGTTTTCCAATTGGTGGCTCCCCAAACCACCTTAGAGCCTTCGACTCCTAGAGGGAATTTTCCTTCCATCCCACGTCTGGGTACTTCCCTCATCACTGGCCAAGTGCATGAGGCAAAGTAGAAATCCACAGAGCAAATCCGTAGAGATGGACCTGGTTACTAAAGTTGGGGGGGGTCTCCCACCTCCAGCTCCCACAATCCATACCCGGCCATTTCTCTGGAAACTAAGCAACTCTCTTCTGAAAGCTTGGCAATGTAGATTACTGGGTAGACGTATGTCACATCTCCTCTACATGTTTTGATTTCCCCTATGTGCTGGACTTGAACATACTTTTACTTTTGGCTAAGCCTATTACTCTAGGCCTCCCACTACTTCAGTAGTCCAATCCCCACTATCACACATGTCCAGGGTGAAACATGGGCCCTTTAGAAAGAGCAGAACTCACCGTCCGGTTGCAGGTGCCCCACAGGCGAATCACAAAATCTTCTTGTTTCCCATACTCTTGGACAAAATAAGGTATCTTCTTCACTAGTAGTAGCCAAGGGGTTGCCCCTGGAATATGCAGGTAAAACCTTCCTGCCCCATCCCCTGAGGGATGGGGCACAGAGACCCGAATCAGCAGTCTCCACCACTTTAAAAATAGCTCACTGTCTCTCTCTTTAGGTGGAAACACACACCTTTTCCCTGAATGTAGCCCTATGTCAGGGCTGAGGCTCCAAAAGCCTAACACAGAGCTGCTGTGCTCCTCTCACAACAAGCTCCAAACTCCAACTGCCCACAGACTACTGTTTAAACCTCCCAACATTCGACTCCAACTCCCTGCTGCAGATTCCATTGTGGCTCATGCAGCTGTGACAGTTCTATGGTGATGTCATCCCTCAGTCTCAGCTGAGACTGAGAACAGAGTGAGACAGTGTGAAATCACTTTAACTGGAGTTTCACAAGCTGCCTTCCCTGCCTACCACTAGGTCTTACTGGGATTCTAGTAACCCCGGGTAACAAGGGGGTTACACTTAGACTTGTAGAGCAAGCAGGGATGTAAAGGTTGGGAGGCCTTGTGCCTCTCCCCCCCCAAAACTGGAAATTTAGAGGAAGTAAGGAAATCACAGAGGGAAAAGGGAGGGGGCAAGGGATGGATAGGAGTGATTGGGGGGTCAGTTGGAGGGTGGTCTACACAAATGTGAGGAGCCTAGGTAACAAGTTAGCCGAGTTTCAGGCATTGATGGCGGAAGGAGGAGTGGTGGACGTAGCTGGCAAAATTGAGACTTGGGCCATCCAGTATCATGACTAGGACCTAATAATCCCAGTGTACAGACTGTATAGAAGGGATAGAAAAATTGGAAAAGGAAGAGGGGTGGCTTTATTCATTAGGGAGAGTACAGAGTGTAGTAGGGAGGAGGGAAATGTGGAGACGTGTGTTACCATACAGGATGCAAAGGGCAGGAGGGTTAGTTTCGGAGTGGTTTATAGACCACCATCTCAGCCTGATGAACTTGGCAGGGAACTGGTGGTTAACTTAATGAATCACTGTGGCAGGGACAGGACGGTGGTGGTAGGTGGCTTCAACCTGCCAGGGGTTGACTGGAGAACAATGACTTCCGCTAGTGCTAGGGAACATGGGATATGGGATGCATTCCAGGATGTATCCCTGACACAATGGGTGATGGAGCTGACCAAAGAGGGGAAAATTTTGAACCTGGTATTGGCAGATGGTGACCAGGTAAGGGATGTGGTGGTAGAGGATCCACTGGTGAGGAGTGACCACTGTACAGTGTGGTTCTCCCTTGCTCTGGGGAGGGAGGGAAGTCTTACCAAAACGAGGGTAGTTGACTTTAGTGGTGCAGATTTCATAAGGATATCAACCATACTTGAGGGGCACATAGTGACAATCAGTCTGGACATGGATACGGACAACAAATGGGCCATCTCGAAGTTGGGTCTGATAAAGGCCACAAAAGCCGGCACAAAGACCTGCAGTATGAAAGCAAGGTCCAGGAAACCCAGCTAGTGGACCAGGGAGGTGCAGGAGAGGGTAAGGGAATAAAGGTTAGCCTTCAGAAAATACAACAGAACCCACAGGGGGAAGATAGGGAGGAGTACATTAAGAGATCAAAGGAGGTGAGCAGGGTGGTAAGGGCAGTCAAGCCCTCAAAGGAACTAAGGTTGATGCAGGGGATCCGGGATGGTAAGAAGGAATTTTTTAAGTACATCAAAGAGTGGAGAAATTGTAGGGGCCAGATCAGCAGACTAAAGATAGATGGGTGGGTGGGCAGAGAAGGGAGCTGAGCAGGCAGAGGTACTAAATGTCACAAACCCACTCAGCAGATCAGACCCTCTACTCCCAAAGTGCCAACCTCCGAGCGCAGTCTTGTGAACAGTTTAACAGAACAAGGTAACCCTCTTGTCTGTTTTGTGAGTTCGGATCAACCTTTGTTCTCAAGTCTTGGAGGGATTCAAACTGTGAACGCTTGCTAAGTGCCAGTGCACAGGCTCTGATATCTCTCTCTTTGGGGGCAGATATCTTTGCCTATGGGCACCTAACCAGGTATACAGAGATGAACCTTAAAAACTTTAATAAAGACCTCAGATTTAAAATGCTTCTCTTTCCAGTTTGGTACCACCATTCAAGCTTATGCTTCATGCCTGCTATAACCATATATACTCTTCTTACAAGTGAAGGAAAAACAAAGGCAGACCAAGTAAGCTCTAAAGAGTTTTTTTTTACTAAAAATAGATAAAAATATGTCAAACACAAAATACAGAACTGTTCTAGGGATGTGGATATGTTGTTCAATCCACACTGTCTGGCAGGTTCCTTGCCGCTTTAAATCTTGCCGGAAGGTCTTCAAGCTGGCTCCTCCCACCCACCCACCCGGGTGGTAAAACCCTCGGCTCCACCCCATGACGCCAGATCTTCCTTACCGCTAGGAAGCTCAGGTTCCCTCCTTAGCGCTGCGTTTTAGGCTGGATTCACACTCTTCGGATTTCCTGAAACTAATTTTAAAATTTACAAGACTGCAGTCTTCGTCTTCCCTTGCGGCTGGGATGGACAAATCGACTCCCAGCTTCCATCGGTGCACTTGTGGGCAGATGATGTCCCAGACCGATCCACACTCAATGTGCGTCTACTGCCTAGGGCTTGGCCACGAGTCGCAGGCCTGCGAAGTGTGCAAGTCCTTCTCGGTTTTGGTCTTGGATGACCACGCTGCCAGACTACTTCTTGGGTGCCCTGAAAAATGGTACCCGCCTGTCAAGTCTAAGGAGGCCTGTTGGACGGTGTCTGCGGCGGCAGGCTCCATGGAGCAGTTGGAGCAAATGATCGCCCTTGCCTGGGCCGCATAATCTTCTTCCTCGGCCACAGCATTTATCCTGCTCTCCTTGGGCTCCTCCTACTCGGCTTCTTTTAAGGAGCTTTGTAAGTCCCTCTCCACTAAGGGAGAAGGGCCTTTGGGACATTCCAGTCTGTCCAAGAAGAAGTACCCTAAAGGTAAGTCCCACCGTTGACGTTCGTGGGAGCAGGAGAGATCCCCTTCACCGGACCGTCGACTCTCGACTTCGGTCAAGGTTGCAGCTGCGGCCGTTGGCTTCACAGTGTCCCCATCAGGTCAGCTGTCCAAGACATCCATTGACGCCGTCGAGATTTTTCTCAACCCGTTGGATGGTTTGTCGACTGGAGAAGCCGGCAACCCTTCTTCACCAGTTCCTCCAGTGGTTGCCGAAGTCACTGGTCAAGGTCCCTGAACCGAAGGAGGGGCAGGTTTCTCCCGTCCCCTTTCTGACCTACCCTTGGAATCCCCGAAGGTCTCGGTCCTCTTCTAGGTCCAGCCGATCCCGCCAATGTCGGTGGTCTCGGTACCATGGAAAGCGGCATCGGCGCTCATCCTCATCGTCCTCTTGGGATAGGCTCCAGTGCAAGTTGCATCGGTGCTCACGGTTTGATGTGGCAACTTTTATTGACTGGTAACAAGCTGACTCCGTCACCTTCTCCGGCCATTAAGTGGCTGTCACGGGCGGCGAAACAACCCCTGTGGTGATGGGAGCTGAACCCGAGCGCGCCGATTGTTCGGCGAGCAGCTGCTCCACTTATTGTGGTGGAACCCCGCCTCCACAACCGAAGACTGGGGCCCCGACCAAGGATTCTCAGTTGGGTCAGGGCTTGCCCCATAGGTTGTCGGTCACCCTCACTTCCGCTCGACCTCGGCAGGTGGAGGGTGGCTCAGGTGCTCGGCAGCTGTTCGCAGACTCCTCGGAGTCTGATGACAACTCCTCCCTGTTCTCCAGGCTGCTTGACCTGAAGTCTACAGGGAGTCAGTCAGTGGACGAGAGCCCATCCTTGTTTTTGGGTTTGCTTCAGCTCATCTCAGAATCCAGTGGAATGCAATTCGAACCCGTTTCAAAATGGGCCAAGAATCCCCTTACAGAAATACTGGACCCAGGGGATTCTCCTATGGAGGCCTTTCCGGTGGCCGAAGCCATTGTTGGAATGGCCCTGGAGTTGTGGCAGCGGCCAGCATCTTGTCCCGCGCCTTCAGCCAGGATGGCTCACAAGTATGCAGTCCCCAACGGTTCACTCTCCAGTTTCTCGGAGCACCCCTCTACGGAGGGGTTAGTGACCAATAGCATCTTCTGGCATTCCGGGAACGCTTGGGATGTGGACAAACTGCCCGATAAGGAATCCAAAATGTTGGATTATTCAGGGCAGAAGGTTTATGCTGCTTCCTCCCTAGGCCTCCATCAGGCTAGCTCGGCACTTCTGATGGCACATTTCTCACGTGCCCTCATGGGCTCCCTGGATGAGGTGATTCCTCATCTCCCGGCTGACCTTCAGACGATGGTCAAGCAGGTGCGGGATCAGGGAAGGGCGGTGGCAAAACAACAGCTCCAAACTTCGTTGGACATTGGTGATTCTTCTGCCCGATCAGTAGCGGCTGCAGTGGCCATGCGCCGCAGAGCTTGGCTGCAGATCTCCACCTTCACGGCGGACACCCAGCACAAGCTGGCAGATGTTCCCTTCCTGGGCAGAGACTTGTTCGGGACAGGAGTGGAAGGCCATCACCAGAGGATCAAGATGTTCAGTGCCACCTTGGACTCGGTCATGTCTGCCCAGAAGGACAAAGGCCACCACCAGCAGCAGCATAAGCCCTTTCGCCCTTCTGCCCCTGAGGCACATCTGGCCCAGCAGCACCAGGGCCAGCAGGCACACACTTGGCGCCCTAAGGCCAAGTCTGCCGCTTCCTCCAGTAGGAAGCCTGGAGGCAAGGGTCCAGGAGGTCCCTCAGCGGGCCCTTCCTCCAAGCCTGCCCAGTGATGGGTTGAGGGGTGTCACCCCCAACCTCATCACTCCTCCCTGGGTTCCCCTCGTGGGGGGACGGCTCCACCACTTCTTTTCCGCCTGGTCCGCTTTCACCACAGACCGTTGGGTGCTAGAAGTGGTGAGCAGGGGTCTGCCTCTGGAATTCGAGCAGTTCCCTCCCTATCGAGCCGTCACCCCACATGGGGCTAAGGGTTCCGCAGTCTCTCTGTTGGCTCATTGAGCCGACATTGCCTTGCTCCTCCAGAAGGAGGTGATCAGCGAGGTGGCAGACCCCCCCCTTCAAACCCAGGGTTTGTGTCCAGGTACTTCCTGGGCCCAAAACGGACTTGGGGGCTGGCACCCCATTCTCAATCTGCACGACCTGAACAAGTTCCTAAGGCCTCGCACCTTCAGGATGGTCACTCTGGCTCAGATCATTCCATCCTTGGAACCAGACATGTGGTTCTGTTCTCTGGACCTTCAGAATGCGTTCTTTCACGTCCCAATCTGTCTGTCTCAACACCGATTCCTCTGCTTCAGAGCAGAAGGATCCCTTTATGAGTTCCGGGCCATGCCCTTAGGCCTCTCTCCAGCTCCTAGGGTCTTCACCAAATGCATGGCACTGGTGACAGCATTCCTGCGGCACCAAGGGGTCCGGGTGTACCCTTACCTGGACGATTGGCTGATTGCAGCCCTCCAGGTTGGAGGTGGAGTGGTCCAGGGATCTGGCCCTCCAGGTCTGCTCTCAGATTGGCCTCCTCATCAACGAAGCCAAATCAGAACTCGTGCCTTCGCAGGTGATTCAGTTAATCGGGGCAGAGCTTGACTATCTTCGAGCCAGAGCCCGGCTCCCAGCGGACAGGGCCGAGTTCCTTTCCTTCTTTGCCCAGTCATTTCTGGTTGGGCAACTGCTTCCTGCCCGGGACTTCCTGCGCCTTTGGGGTCTTATGGCAGCCTGCACCAGTATGGTCCGTTGGACCCGCTGGCATATGCATGCCCTGCAATGGGGACTGGCCAGCCAGTGGTCACAGTGCTCCGGTCCTCTGGACCAGCCGGTGATGGTGACCCAGATGATGTGGGACGGCCTGCAGTGGTGGCTCGTCCCAGCTCATCTGCAGGAGGGTATCCCGTTTGTCCACCCTGAGTTGGTGTTCACATTAACGACCAATGCCTCTCTGATGGGTTGGGGTGCCCATTTGGGGGAGTTCAGGGCCCACGGCCTCTGGTCCTCTCAGGAGTCTCGATGCCACATCAACCTGCTGGAGCTTCGAGCGGTCCGACTAGCCCTTACCGCCTTCGCTCCATTTGTACGGGGTCAAGTGGTCCAGGTCCAGATGGACAACACCACAACCATGTACTACTTCAGCCGTCAGGGTGGGATGCACTCCTTGCCTCTGTGCAAGGAGGCTCTCCGCATCTGGTCTCTCGTGATCAGCCTGTAGGTGGATCTCCTAGCCTTCCATGTGGCAGGAGCCTCCAACAGTCTGGCCGATGCCCTCAGCCAGGTAGGCGGTGCATCTCACGAGTGGTCTCCCCTGCCGGAGGTAGTACAAGATCTGTTCTCCCATTGGGGCACCCCTCAGGTGGACCACTTCGCCTCCAGGAAGAATGCGAAGCTGAGGCCATTTCACGCCTGCCCCCCTCAGCAGGGCTCATTGCAGGGGGATGCTTTCTCGAGGCCATGGACCCCGGGCCTCTTCTGTGCCTTCCCTCCATTTCCCTTGATCCACAAGGTGCTTCTCAAGGCAAAGAGGGACAAGGCGCAGGTGATTCTAGTAGCCCCAGACTGGCCCTGCCAGTTCTGGTATCCAAACCTCTGCAGCCTCAGCTCCAGGCTCCCGAGGCGGCTTCCAGCCCACCTGGACCTAATCTCCATCAACAAGGGGAAGGTACTCCATCCGGACCTTCAATCCCTGCACCTGACGGCCTGGTCCCTGAGCGGCTAGAGTTCCAGGTCTTGGGTCTTTCCGACGAGGTCCTCAACATCGTTGTGGCGTCCCATAAGGAGTCGACCAGAAAATGCTGTGCCTTCAAATGGAAGAGATTATCCATTTGGTGTCAGGACAAAGAATTGGACCCTTCTTCCTGTTCCTTGGCTAGCATTCTGGACTAACTGTGGTTCCTTTCTCAGCTAGGGCTTCAGTCGACGGCCCTTAAGGTGCACCTGTCAGCCATCTCTGCTTACCGGGCACCAGCCAGCAAGCAGTCAGTGGCGCAGGAAAAGGTGGTCGGGCGCTTTTTCAAAGGCCTTGATCACATTTCCCGTTTGGTGTTAGAACGTCCACCTCCGTGGGATCTACTGCTGGTATTGGCTAAGCTCATGGGCAAGCCATTCAAACCGATGCACAGGTGTGACATCTCTTACCTGTCATGGAAGAGCACCTTCTTGGTGGCTATCATGTCAGCCAGAAGGATGGGAGAGCACCAGGTGCTTTCCATAGAGTCTCCTTATCTGGTCTTCCACAGGGACAAGGTTGTCCTGTGTCCCCACCCGAAATTCCTTCCGAAGGTGGTGTTGGAGTTTCACCTTAACTAGGTGTTGACTCTGCCGGTGTTCTACCCCAATCACACCTCGGAGGCCGAATATAGGCTCCATACTCTGGACCCTAGAAGAGCACTCATTTATTATAAGGAGCAAACAGCTGAAGTTCGGGGAGAGGTTCGCCAGCTGTTTGTCACCTACGCTGAAGCCGTACCTGGCAGACCTGCAGCCAAGCAGACGATAAGCAGGTGGGTCACCTCCTGCATAGATCTCTGCTATAGGTTGGCGGGCATGGAGCCTCCCAGAGGGATAAGAGCTCATTCTACTCGCCATAACGCTGCTTCGGTGGCCGCTCAGGGACGTGCCCTTATCCAGGAAATCTGCAGGGCTGCTACCTGAAGTCAGCACACCTTTATTTCCCATTACCACATTGACCTTGAGTCATGCCGGATGCTGGTTTTGGGACCTCGGTTCTCAGTCCTTATTCCCTAGGTAGGGTTGCATTGCCTCCCTCCTCCCGGAGAACTGCTGAGAGTCTGCCAGACAGTGTGGATTGAACAACATATCCATCGTCCCTAGAAATGCAGGTTACTCACCTGCAACAGGAGTTCTAGGAGTGGTATATGTTGTTCATCCACATGACCCACCCGACCTCCCCAGTTTCGATGCGCAACCTGGCTTCCAGCGGGCTAGATCTGGCGTCATGGGGCGGAGCTGAGGGTTTCACCACCCGGGTGGGTGGGAGAAGCCAGCTTGAAGACCTTCCGGCAAGATTTAAAGCGGCAAGGAACCTACCAGACAGTGTGGATGAACAACATATACCACTCCTAGAACTCCTGTTACAGGTGAGCAACCTGCATTTATATCACAAGACATACAAATCTTATAAAAGAACAAGGTTTAAACAGTGCAATTCCTACTACAGTACTTAGTCTCTAAATACCTGCTTAAAGTGCTCACAGATGTGTCCTTGTCAGAGTGTAGCTAAAAGTGTCTAAGTAAAACAGAATTATTCCTTAAAGTAAACTGTATTTGCCAACCCCTTTTGTGTGAGGTCATCTAGCTCCTCCTCTGTTAGAGTATATATAAAAATATATCTAATAGAAAAAAAAAAGGATGTCTTTTCAAAGCATTAATTTTGCAACCACAGCATAACTCGTGTGTCAAATGACATCTCTTTGATCCATGCTGCATCCTCCCTCACACAGGCTTCACAGGAGCATTTACAACCTTGCACCAGTTTGCTAAACCTGGTTTCCCCTTTGGAATGTCATAAAAGGGATGCTGATCTCCCCTTCAGCAGCCAAATCTATAATTAACTTAGGAAAGTCTGTAATAAGCTTCTGGCCTGCCACGTAACACCTTGTCTCTAAAACCTGGTGTATGTGTGTGATCTCACATGCTGTTTTCAGCAGTTTCTCATGGCTTTCATCTTTCAGCTGAAATCTTGGGGGGGGGGGTGAGTGAAGTCGCTCCTAGAGCATCAGATTTTCAGCAGAGACAGTCAGTAATACATTTTCTATAAAAAAAAAAAAAAAAATACAGCACTCAGAACTGGCTGTCCATGTCACACTAAACGAGTACTTATGTTCATTTTTCACAAGGGAAAAGGAAGGGCCAATTCCGCAGGGAAATGGTAGGGTGTGGGGGGGGTTGATGGGGGGCAGGGAATAACGTATGGTGAGATCCCAGTGAAGAGAGTGTGGGAAGGCCTTAAGTTCTTGCAGACAGACAAGGCACCGGGGCCGGATGAAATCCACCCCAGATTCCTGAAGGAATTGGCAGAGGTCTTGGCAGCATCTCTGTCTGAGTTAACACCTCCCTTCAAAAAGGATATGTACCACGGGATTGGAGGATGGCGCATGTGGTGCCCCTCCATAAGAGCGGACCCAGGGATGAGCTGGAAAAAATTACATACCGGTCAGCCTTACATCCATAGTGGGGAAATTAATGGAGACCATCTTAAAGGAGAGGTTGGTGGCATTCCTGGAAGTAATCTGCCTTCAGGATGTCCAGCAACATGGGTTCATCCAGGAGAGATCTTGTCAAACTAACCCGGTCAAATTTTTTGACTGGGTGACAAAAGCTTTTGATGGAGGTTGGCCAGTTGATGTCCTGTATCTGGATTTCAGCAAGGCATTTGACCCTGTGCCACATGGAGACTTAGGAACCTGGGGGTAGGGTAAAGCTGGTGCAGTGGATAGGGAACTGGCTGAGTAACAGACAGAAGAGGGTGGTGGTAGGGGGGAATTCCCATCACCCAGGAAGGTCACTAGTGGGGTCCCACAAGGATCAGTTTTGGGTCCACTGCTATTTAATGCTTTCGTAGTGGAGGAAGGTACTCCAGGAGGATCTGGAAAGACTTGGACTGTGGTCAGACACATGGCAGCTGGAGTTCAGTACTAGGAAGTGCAGTATACTGCATTTTGGTCCAGGAATCCAGGATGCAGTTACCACTGGGGGGCTGGGGGAAGGGGGATCTGGGTGTGGTGATCACAGGGAATATGAATCACTCCATACAGTGTAGAAAAGCAGCAGCAAAGGCAAACAGAATGCTGGAGTGCATTGCTAGGGGGATCACTTTAAGGAGAGAGAAGGTTATTCTGCCACTGCAAATCATTGGTGAGGCCCCACTTGGCGTACTATGTACAGTTCTGGCTCCCATACTTAAAGAGGGATATCAGGCTCCTGGAGGGAGTCCAGAGGAGGGTGTCCAAGATGATCCAGGGAATGGGGGAAAAATCCTATGGGGAGAGACTGAGAGCTCAACATGTACTCTCTGGAGGATGGAAGGGACAGAGGAGATATGATCGAGACCTTTAAGTACTTGAAGGGTATAAACAAAGTTAGTACTGAAGGTATGTTTCGATTGAAGGGGGAAGAGATCATGAGGGGATATAGACTGAAGCTGGTGGGGGGGGGAGGTTCAAGAGGGAGCTGAGGAAGCATTACTTCACGGAAAGGGTGGTGGTGGCTTGGAACACATTGCCTGAGGAGGTGATCTCGCTGGATTCAGTGGGGAGTTTTAAGAAGGATGGGATAGGTTCATGGGCAAGGTACAAGTAGGGAGAGAACCGACCAGGATGGTGAACTCGGGAGGAAAATTTGGCGGGAGGGATGGAGGTGGGGAGGCAGCAGCAGTTGTCTGAATAGTGAGCAGCGTTTTCAAACAGACGAGGTAGACCTTGAGGTCTAATTCTGCTGGCACTGTCATATGTTCGTATAATTCTAAATCAGGAACTCATTCTTAGCCTCAACATAACATCATACCACCATAGTGACCAAAGAAGATAAGAGGCTTTGTATGATTTGAGGGTGGGAGCAAAAATGGGCATTTTAGAGGAGTTTGAGTTCGAGTGACAGGTCACTGTTACATACGACTTGCGCAATGGAAAATTGCACCATGACTATCCTTGCATAATGATGTGTATTTGTACAATTCCAGTCTCTCTTATGGATTTAAGAGTTTATTCTCAAGCCCTTTGTGTGGCAGAACTTCTAAGCCTCACTTTGAAGTTCTCTCACTTGGAGAACTCAAGAATGCACTCCTGTAACCATGAGAGAATCAGTAACTGTACATACAGGGGTAACATACAGTAGGTGCACAGCACTGTGAGGTCAGAAGATACTTTTTATACAAACTTTATTGGAACAGCTGCATAAATGAGCTTTATAAAAGTACATATTGCGGTAGATATCACCTACGAAACATTTGTATCTAGACCTGGAGGTGCATTGCTGTGCAGTGAGGGAATAATTCCTATGGATCAGTGGAAAACCAGAGAGCATCTCAAAGGGTTAAGCAGGCATGTCTGAGCAGGGTGATTTGTGTCTAGCACATGTTTCAAAGTTTACCTAACCTCACATGGTTCATGCTGTACAGTACTGACTTTGTGTCAGACTGACAACTCCAGTGGCCCTCTCGCATTTACACAAATGGCATGAATACAAAGCTACAGTAGGTGTCTGTTTTCTTGGTATTACAAATACAGAAGGCATTGTGCTCTTTTCGACTGGAGTTAATTTTGAAACCATAAATGATCCATATGCATGCATGTGGGTATGAGGGAAAGAACGGACACTTTCGTTTGGTAACAAACTGCTGAAGCCATGCTCA
Source organism: Neoceratodus forsteri (assembly GCA_016271365.2). Taxonomy (NCBI): domain Eukaryota; kingdom Metazoa; phylum Chordata; order Ceratodontiformes; family Ceratodontidae; genus Neoceratodus; species Neoceratodus forsteri. Next base: position 1,474,800,133 of record CM028131.1, read on the forward strand.
TTCACAGTACTGGTGCAACTACTCCCAAGACTTTTAGACCAGAGAGCACAGACTGAACAGTGCACAATGGATTTGTCTGTTTTAAGTGGCAAAAGTGCCATTGATTGTGTTTATTTTAGTGCAAGATACCAGTAAGCTTCCTTAAAATCTGGGTGCTTCACCCCACATCAAGGCTTTGGCAGGGAGCAGTGTTACAAAAAGGAATGGTATTTTTTTGTACTGATTTAAAGGTGATCTCCCCTTATTAGGGTAGGGGCAAGGTGATAGATGCATGAGTTTGCAAAGTCCTAAAACTACAAAAAGTGTGTTTGCTCCTTAATGGAAAAACAACTAATCTTCCAACCATTAATGTTTATGTATGTATAATCTTACAAATTACTGTTATATCATTTTTCTGTTTCCTCAGTAGGGCATCCAGAAATTAGCTTATAGTGTATGGGAGAGCATTATTATGTGCTGAATTCAATTGGAAGCTAACCTTGTTGTACCATCAGTGTGACGTCAACGTGCTGTTGTACCATCTTAAGTTTGTCACATCGATGGTACAACAACATCGAATGTATTTGTGCATGTGCGTTACCAAAGCACTGCACTTCGTGAAATGGCAGTGGTGGTGACAGGTGGACCTGAAAGAGAACAGCGACGACAAAAGCACGCAAAGTATGGGCATTCGCTTGATTTAACGCTGCCCATTAAGCAGCGGGCGTGTGTAGATTTATTTAAAAAAAATTAAAAATTGAGTCTGTGAGATTGGGGGACTAGGGATGGAGTGGGGCTAGTTCTTGTTTTTTTTTTATTGGGGGGGGGCAACATCTGAAATTGAGTCGCAATGCTCAAAAAGTGGTCCACTATTGTTTTACTGTTGCCCATACACTATCAAAGACAATGGATGAGCAACAGTAAACAACAACGCTGAGTTCACTTCTCAAGGTTGTCTGACAACTGAAAATCTCTTGAACTTCATTCTCTAGGCTTACCTGGTTGTCATGACAACCTCTCGAAGTGAACACAGCATTATTAACTGTTGCCCATCCATTATCCTCTAGCTCATTAATTCTGGAATGTTGTCAACAATGATGCCAAGCAAAAAGTGGCTGAACAAAGCCAGTCAGTTAGAAAGCTGTATTCTCTTCAAAAGAATTTAAACCTGGCTTTCTTCACTTAGTGTAGTTGTAAACTTCGGTGTATCTGTTTAAAGAGCACTGATTTTGGTGCTCTAAAATGTCACTGGATCTAGTTACCTGCCTGTGACCTGAATTCTTCAAGTTCCAAATGTTTTTAATTGTTGATTTTTGAGGGGGAAGGGAACCATAACTTGATTCAGAGGAGCCTGCCAACTGATGTCATCCTCTTCCTGGTGTACAAATTGCACAGTATGCTGTGATCCTTTGTGTCATCTTAGTTTGGAGAGCAGGGATGCATGCTTCATAGGAATCAACAGGAGTGCTTTTTTGTTACTGCACTTATTTGTATTTAATTCTTTTGTGTGGTTCAGATCAAAGTCACTGCTAAACTAATGAGGCTCTCAGAGCACAATTTCAATCCCTTTCACTTGGAACCCTAAGAATTCAGGTCCCAGGTGTACAGTCGGTAAGCCGTCTCTAGTGGCTTGGCGTCTAAAAGTGAATACAGTCAGTGCTCTTTAATCTCTCTTCTGAACTACTTTTTGTGTTTCTGTTTATTTTTTAAATTGCTGGTCAGTTCAAGAACACAGTGATGATCAGCTGTGTGGAAGCTACGAATAAAACTCTCACTGCAGGATTCATACTAACATACTCAAATGCCAGCAGAATAGGCCTAATGGTCTTTCGTGTCTGCTCGTTTGGTCAGCCCCCACCCTGGGAGCTGACCTTGCTGCCCCCCTCACCTTCTCTGGCTTCTCCCTTCCCAGTTCCGGATATTCTCGCTGCACTGGATTTTGCTTCCAGATTCAGCTCAATCGGCCGAGTCACTGGCAGTTAAAGCATGGAAACAGCCCAGCAGGGAAGATGCAGCATCAATAAGGCAAACCTTGCAGTCCTTCAACAGCCAAACCTAGATTGAGGGCACACCCTGCAAAACAAAATTTTGTAGCAAATCTCTACCAGCCTGTACATTTAAATACATACATGAAAGGGTCCCTAAGAGGGGGAAAAATGTTGTTTAATAATTAACTTAAGAAACCGTAAACCAGGGAGATTACGTTTACTTCCTACATATTCAGATTTCCAATTGAAGCGATTTTCCAAGTGTGTGTACATCGGCTACCACTCACATTCAGGTAGCTGATGCTCGTGATAGTCTTTCCAGCTGTTTTTAATACGTTGTCATTATTTTTGTGGAATGCATCGTAGTATGGCCCTATGAGGTGGTCAGTCAATGCCTTCCACTTACTGATAATTCTGACATGCCCCGTGCTCAGGCAGTTTATTTATTAAATTTTGATAACCGGGCAAGCCCGCTGGGCCCCAAAGGTCCCTTTTTCAGGGGCGACCTGGGGAATTACATGGAATAATACATGGGATAGCATACAGCACAGGTACATTACACTAGACAGCGAGGAACGTAATACATAGTAGTTTTTCAGCAGTTACATTTAAGAGGTAAGACATAGTAGCTTTTTAGCAGTTAACATTTCCTGGGTAAGCTCTACAGATGGGGTGCAGTGCTATATAGATGGGGTGCAGTGATAGTTGCCATTTCCATATGAGGGAGAGGGGTGGGCTTCCCTTAGGAGCCTCTCACTTTAGCAGTTGCATATGGAGGTGACCATCATATGAGCCTTCAGCCTTGTGCGGAAGGTGTGGGTAGAGGTAGCATCCTGAACACCAGGGTGCAGGGAGTTCCATAGGGTGGGCGCTGTGATGGTGAACGACTTACCCCCCACCTTGGTTCTAACCCTTGGCACTGCGAGGAGGGTTCTGTCCGTTGTTCTGAGGAGCCTAGGGTTTCTGTCTTGGGCAATGAGTCCAGTGAGGCTGGGAGGAGGGGATGGGCTGAGTAGTTTGAGTGTGGTAGAGTAGGGGGTATTGGAGCCGGGCCTCCCAGGAGGGCCAGTTTAGTTGGGACAGAGTGTCACAGTGGTGAGCCCGTGAGCCGGATAGGGTGGCGAAGTGAGCCACCTTGTGATAGAGAACTTGTAATCTGTTCATCTCTTGTTTGGCAGCTCCCTGTATCACCGGGGCTGCATAGGAAAGGGTAGGGAGGAGGATGCTTTGGCGATGGAGGCCCTGGCCGCTGGTATCAACTGTTAATGACGCGTGACCAGGGAGAGCATAGGGACATGCCCCATTGAAGTCAAAGGGGCTTCATTTCAGTGCCATTTTTATACCTACTGATGGCCAGTTGGAGATTAATGAAGGCCATCGCTCGACTAACAAGACCCCCATGCTCTCCCTGGTCACACGCCAATATGTGCCTGAGCACCGGGGGCAGAGCTATCGGGAAGTGGAAGGATTGACTAGCCACCTTGTAGGGCCAATATTATGATCCCTTCCACAAAAACAATGCCTTTAAATGATTAAAAGTAGCTGGCATGACTGTCGACGGCATCACTTACCAAAATATGTAAGATGGGGAGGAATTCTTAGTAAATCACTTTAAAGTAAAAAAAATATATATATCTGTATCCAGTTTATGTTCCCTTCAGCTAGTTTTGTAATTAAGTGGTAAGGCTTGACAGGGTTGGGAAGCTAAGCAAACCGGTAGTTGGCCTGAGCTTCACACAGTCACTTTTGTTTCTCAAACTGCTCATTCGGCAGCTACTGTAGGAACAGTTTTAAGTGGAAAGTCTTAAAGGTGAAGCACAAGCCAGTTGTTTTTTGTCAAAGGTCTGCAAACCACATCAGCTGGATTGCTGGAATGGGGCACCACCTTTTCTCATGGAAGTGTCTGTCATGCTACCAACCAAGGAATGTTGTTTTTCCATCTTGTTGTGTAAGGAACTCTGAGCTTTTTTGATAGAGTGCCCTATAAATAAACTTTGCCTTGCCTTACTTTACACAGACAAAATGAACAGCAAAATTGGTACAGCAGGCAGAAATGACTGGAATCCAAGATCTTAAGTCTTGTACCCCTTCTGCTGTTTCCACCGAGCTTGGTGTCTGTGAATAGGCAGATCTTGCCCTTATTATCATTCAGTATAATTAATAGAGGACACTGAAAAGCACTGGTCAAAGTGCCGAGCCTTATGGGACCCCACTGATGAGCTCCCTGGTACTGAAGAGCTCACCTGCTAGCACCAAGCTGTAAGTCCTGGCCTTCAACCAGTTTTCCACCCACCTGATCTACTTCTCACCAACCCCTAGATTTGCCAGCTTCCTGTTCAGCCTCTTGTTGGGTACAGAGTCAAAGGTCATGCTGAAGTCCCAGGTAAAGAATGTCCACAGCTTGGCCTCGGTGACCCAGTCAAAGAAATTAGTCAGATTAGTTTGACACACTTTCCTTCCCATAAACCCGGATTGCTGCTCATCCTGGAGACCATTTGCTTCCAGATACTCTGCAGACCTTTCCCTAAGTATGGTCTCCATGAGCTTACACACAACTGAGGTCAGACTGTAGTTCCCCGGGTCTTCCTAGTGACTGCACGTGTCATTCTCCATTCCTGCAGTACCATACCTGACTCCAGCGAGCTATTGAACAGCTCAGCCAAGGGACCTGCAAGCTCCTCTGTGAGCACTCTCAGCACCTGTAGGCGTATACTGTCCGGGTCTCGGAATGTATCTACTCTTAGTGCTAGTGACCCTTTCCTCACCCTTCCACATTCAGCAAAACTCCTAGCTGGCCCGATGGCACTGAGGGTTGAGGCACTGTATGCCACACCTCATGCTATGCTGGCGACCCGAGTTCGAGAGTGAGCTCGGGTGCTGGGGTCAACAGGGGCGGGTGAGGATTGAGCGCCCACTGGGCTGCTCTCCTCCCGGGGGGGGGGATGAGACATCGCTTGGCATGCCAGTGGCTCTCAGTGGAGAGCGGGGGTGCTGCAGCATGCACGGCAGCACATACGTAGCGTGGCTGACGCTTGGCAGGGTTGCTGTGTGCTGTTGCATCAGCGACGTGCACCACACGTGGGAGCGGGGACCGCATACCAGAACAGAGAAAACACTGGTCTTCGGGGTTAGGCGATGGCACCTGCCCCCATGCCCGCTGCCGGGTCTAACCTGCATGACCTTCCAGTGTCCTCCACCCAGGCTCTCACCCGCAAGCTGGAAACTGACTGTACAGAGCGCCCAAGAAGAGGGGCGACCCCACCCCGGAGGGGTTAAGCTGGGGGTACCGGCTGTGTGGGTTGAGAGGGAGGAGAGAGGAGGCTCAGGTAGGAAGACTTCAGGCAGGGCAGGAACAGGCAGGATGCCTGAGAGAGGCTCCGCAGACCGTGACCGGAGGGAAAAAAATAGGTAAAAAAAAAAACCTGTGTGCCTTCCTCCCCATCTACTCTTCTTCTCCTCCCTTTTGGCATTGGTCTCTCTTTCTCTCTCGAGAAGACTGAGCAGAAGTACTCATTCAGTACTTCTGCTTCCCCCCTTTTCCTCTACCCACCTGTCCCATTTCCTGCACCTAACAGTTCCATCTTTTTTGTACCTTTTCTCATTAATTTAGCAAAGAAAAGCCATCCCCCTCTTTTTAATTCTTTCAACTAGCTGCAGTTCCTTCTGAGCTTTAGCCTGCCAGACTACCCTACTTGCTACACTAGCCGGTTTCAAGTAGTCCTCCCTGTCCTCCTTGTAGGTTGAACTCTTATCCCTTACTGCCTGGTTGACCTCTTTGCCAAACCAGCTGGGTGCTTTGGCCCTCAAGGTTTTCCATTTGAGCCTAACACACTCCCTTGTGGGTACCATTATTCCCTCCTTGATGGACCACTTTGGTCCATTCCCATATCCCCTCAGATGCTAGCCAAGTGATTGCTTAGCAGCTTTCCCATCTTTATGATTTTGGTCTTAGTGGGGGCCGTTTCCCTGCTCATGTCCAACCTGAACCACACTGTACAATGGTCACTCCAACCTAGGGGCTCCTCAACCTTTATATTGTGGACATAGTCATCAGCACCAGATCAAGGATTGCCCCCTCCCTGTTGGGTTCTGACACACCCTATCAGGAACCCACTTTGCAGTGCATCTAGGATCACCCGACTCCTGACACAGGTCTTGGTCAGCACCCTCCAATCCACCCTGGGCAGGTTAAAGTCACTCACTGTTAGCACCTCTCCCTTTACTGTAGCAGTCTTTATTTGCGAGTTTAGTTCCCCGGTTCTTTCCTCCTCTTTGTTGGATGGTATGTAAACCACTCCAATCTCACCTTCCTCCATCTATTCAACAGTAATTGAATCTATTTTGCTTCTGCCCTCCCCTCTTGTGCCCCCTCCCTCTTACAAGTTATACCTTCCCTGATATAAACTGCCACCTGTATAATTTAAACCCTGGGATCGAGAGATCTCAGTCATGGTTAGATGTCTCTGTGACCACCACAATGTCCACTCCCTTCTCCACCAGCAATGTCTGCAGGTCATCCATCTTGTTTCCAAGATTATGTACGTTCAGGGACACTACCCTCCAGCTAGACTTAGAGCCTCCTTCCCTTCCCGCCTGTCTACCTGTTTCATTACTCCTCTTTGCCTATACCTCCCACACCTCGCTGATGACCACATAGGACCCCTTCCACCTCTGCTGTCCAGTCCCCCTCTGCTGGTATGGGGGGAGGTGTGCAGACCATCTCCTCCCAGAGAGTCCTAGCTTGTAGGCCCACTTGCCCCTCCCCCAGTAGTTTAAATTAAGTTTTTTGTTTATATGACCCCCAACTTGTTTTCTGAGGACTCTCGGCCCCCCTTCTGAGGTGTAATCTATCCAGTGCAAAAGTGTTTTATCTGACCAGGTCTCTTCCCCCCAGCCCTCAATACAGTTGGACCATTCTTCCTGCACTACTCCCCTCAGCCAGTCACTGAACTCCTCTATCTTTTTCTTCCTGACTGTGCTGGCAACGCCTCAGAGAATGCAATTGATCTGGCTGCCTCTCTGCAGGTCTTCATTACCACCCTGTTCTTTTCCTGTACTATCCCTCCATCCTCCCTGACTGGATCGTTGGTACCTAGGGGTATGACTACATGTGGTTCTCCTAAATTCCCCTCACCAACTCTCCAGTCTTTGGGTACACCCTCTTCGCCATCATCCCTGGCATGCAAATCACCTTCCTTTTCCACCTCCTCAACTCCACCTTTTGTGTAATAAAACATCTTGGATTACAATCTTGCCCTCTTGCTTCACCGGTTTTCTTGTCCTCTTGCTTCACCAATTTTACTGTTTGTCAAAGGCACTGCATTTCCCATTTTTGGACTTTTTATGCAAGAGATGAAATAATTCAGTATGCTTCCTCCAGGGGTAATTCCTATTTTCTGCTTAAAGTTCATTATGTGCTTTCATTTCTCAGTCCCCAGAAAAAAAGTATAAGAGGGTAATAGTATTACTTGGAGCACAGGCTGTTTCTTTAATTAAATCTGGGTCCAGTTTGGAGTCTAGTTCCACTCCATGTTGCACATTCATCCTGAAAAATGTCCAAGCATTATCAGGGTCTGTCTGTACAGAAGACAGTTATGCCTTGAAAGTAGTATTGCTCGGATAATATCCCATGGAATAGCATACCATCAAAAACCACTGATTTTCTTCGATACCAGATGGCACTGCATACCGTTACTATCCAACTACTGTATTCTGTTACCTAGGATCCCATAGGACACCAGCTATCCAATGTGACCATCCTGGATCTGAGGCAGACATCTGACCTTGGAGCCCATTATCTGATCTTGGATCCGAAATCCAAATGATGTCAGATGATCTTGTATCTTGAGTCAGATAGATGGACTGACTGTTGGATCCCATTCGGGTAGTAAAAAGCACTGTCCAAGCATCACTAACTGAAATATCCCTTAAAAGGGGTGGGTCTTTGAAGCACCCTAGCATTTCTAGTTCATTAAGTTTCTGATACTCTGCTCTCATTTTGTATGCATCTCTCTTTTGTTTGTTTTCTATCACCCTGGTCTTTAAAACCATCTCTTTATGTAGCCCTCTTCCCTTTTCAGTCAGTGACATCATCATTTGGTGTCACGGCAGTGGCTCCTCTGCTCATGCTGGTGCCTCTTGCATGGGCTGCTACATTGATGAAAGTTGAGTAGCTTCTCAGTGTCCTTAATTGTGATTGATATGATCAGCCATATCTGCATCAGGAGCTATGTCACCCCTGCACTCTGGACACCTTGCATTGGCTACCTATTCAGCAACAAATTGACTTAAAAAGCAGTCCCTCTCTCCAGACTGGTAACTTATAGTGACCATATTTTTTCAAATTATGCCCCATTGCTTTGGAACCGACTATCTGCTGAACTGCGAGCCTGAGTTGATACTGACATTTTTTTAAAGCAAGTAAAAAAAAATTATATTTATTTATTTAGTTTTTGTTGACCGGGTAAGTGCACTAGACAAATCCCGCCTATTTTCAGGCACGACCCGGTGGAGGGGGATACAGATGGATGCCAACTGACATTGAACCAGATTAAGCAGTTGGTGGTAATTTTTTGTGAATGGAGAAAATTTGGCCATTGCACCGGGGAAATTCCCTTGCTCTTTTCGAGAAGTGCCATGGGATCTTTAACATACACCTGAACTACCACCAGAACAGAGAGGTGGGACCTCGGTTTAACGTCTCATCCGAAAGATGAAACCTCAGGAGTGCAGCACCCCCCTCATGCTGCACTACAGTGTCAGTATTGGGATAGTAACCCAAGTGCCTGGTGTAATGGCTAGCCTATAATGTGCCTTGATTTTATACTGTTTTACCTCTTTGCTTAAAAGTGCTTTAAAATTTTGTAAGACACTTTAACAACAAAGATTATTTTTTAATTATTAAACAGAAATCACAAAAAAGATCAAAAGGCTAAGCAAATATAAACTAGGAATGCTGCTGTGTTTCCATTCCCATAAAAAAATTCTGTCTTCCAAAAAAAAAATGCACAGTGGCTATCAGCAGAACTCAGTTACAGAAAATTCCACCAACATTGGAATTTCAGCACTTTCCATGTATTTTAAATAATGCAATCATTTTCATTCCGAAGCAAGTTGTGACTGTTTCCATTAAGGCCTCCAGCCCCCTGACTGTTTGTCAATCTAAGTACCGCCTGGTGCCATCTATACCCCTACTTCTTCCCTCTCTAAACTGTACCACCCTCCTCCCCTTCTCATCTACCTCTGCACCGCCCGGTGCCTCTCCACCCCTTACTTCTTCCCTCCTCAACTGACCCAACCTCATCCCCTCTCTACCACTCCCCTTCTGCTCCCGTTCCCTCTTCCCCTTCTTGTACTAACATCCTGTACTGCCCCCCTCACCCGGCACCCTCCGTTAACACTTACCTGCTACTGGCACTGCCAGTATGCTTAGAATATGCATCCTTTTCACCCTTGAGAAGGCCCACCTTCTGGGCTGATTCCTGTATATTTCTCTCCCCAGTTTGTCTTCTCCCTATTACCCCACTCTACCTGAGCCAGCCCCTCCTCATTCTCTCTCTCTCTCTCTCTCTCCCTCCTTTTTCCTTCTTGTGTTAGCAAGTCCCATTGTATATAGTGTTTGCTTATGTCAGTCACACATGTAACCTCTTGCCTAATTTGCCTTAGTTGTTGTTTACTTACGGCCTTTCCGTAAGCTGCTGTTTGTTTGTTACTGTAAGACCCTGACGTGGAACCTGTGTAATGGGTCTATACTCAAAGGTTTAATCTGAGATCCTAATAAATAAATAAAAAAATAAAAAATTCATAGCATCAACCACAAATCTGAAACTTTAGTACTTGGTGACCTGAATGTCAACTGGTTATCTGCTAGTGCTTCTCCATACAAAGATGCTATCTCATCGCTCCACCTTTCCCAATTTGTTAGATCCCCAACAAGGACAAACTATAAGATGTGAACAAGTACCCTTGTGGACCTGATACTCTCCAGCCACCCACAACGTATCTCCAACGTGGCAGTGCATCCAGATTCTGTGAGTGACCACTCCCCGTTTCCTGCAGTTGGTCCAATAAATTCTGCAAACCCCCATCTCTGACTGTCTACAGTAGATTATTAAAATTGGACATCTGGAACATCTAAAAAAATGACCTCAGCAACATTAACTGGTCCCTCTCGATGCCTTTGATAACGTCAACCTGGCACTGGATTATTTCATAAAACAATTCAACAATGCCTATGATACCCATGCTTCCATTAAGAAAATGAAAGTTTGTGACACTGTAAACCCCTAGATTATACCAGAACTCATTGCTATGATGAAGCACAGAGATCACCTCTGGCACTGTGCCAGGGTGTCAGGCAAACAAGCAGACGTTCAAGAATACAATAAGGCGAGGAATGCCTGTACACGTGAAATCCATACCATAAAATCCAAACATCATAGGACAACACTCGCCAGTACCTGGGGAAACAGCAAAAACATCCGGAGCAACATAAAAGATGTCACTGGGAAAGACTCTAAAAGTCTCACCCTCCATGCTCAGTATCGATGGAATTCTAACCCTGGACCCGCTAACCATAGCAAGCACATTCAACAGCGCATGCATGGACCTATGCAGTGTCCTCCCTTCAGACTTCTTCATGGATAATAACTTGCCCAGTACCTGCTGTCCTGCTAATAACCCCCTTGAACCACCTCCTTTTTACTTCAAAATGATCTCGGCACAAATGGCCAGGAAATACCTTACTAAAGTGTTAGAAAAATCACGGCATAGCGGTGACTCGCTGGATCTTAAGCTCATAGCTCTCACTCTTGAGGAAGTGCTGAAGCTCCTCACTAAGATCATCACTCTATCACTACAACTTTTGGAATTTCCTCAAGTTTGGAAATCGTCACTAGTCACCCTGGTGCTCAAGAGGTGGAGACAGGACCCATCATGCAAATTACTGACCCATATCTATCCTCCCACCAATATCCATGGCACTTGAGTGCATGGTTGCTGACCAACTGGTGGACTACCTTGAAAAATACTCTATCCAATGCTTGCAGCAACACGGGTACTGGAAGGGGCACAGCACCACCTCGGCCCTGATGGAATTCATTGGCTTTATCTATCAATCTCCGAGCACCTCAGTAGGAGCTGCCTTCATAGACCTCACTAAGGCGTTTGATACTGTCCATCACTCACTCACTACTCATTAGAGTGACTACCATTAACCACCACCCTCTATTGCCTATCCTTTAGCAGTTCCTTACCCCATTCACCCCTTTGGATCCCACCCCTTAGCTGCTGAATTTCTTTATCAGTCTCCTGAGTGTCACAATGTCAGAGGCATTGCTAAAGTCCAGATAGGCCATATCCACTGCCCTCCCCTGATCTATTTCCCTGGTCACCCAGCTGAAGAAATCAATCAGATTTATCTTGCATGCCACCCCCCCCCCGTGAATCCTTGTTGCCTTTGTTCTTTTAGCTCACTGGATTCAGTATACTTTATAAACATTTCCTTTGACAGGGTTTCCATTAATTTCCCTACCACTGATGTGAGACTAAACAGCCTATAGTTGCTAACCTCCTCCCTGCTGCTGCTCTTATGAAGAGGGCTACATCTGATATCCTCCAGAACTCCACTAGTTTCCAGTGAGCTGTTAAGGGGATGGGACAGATACAAGGGAAAGGTAAAGCTGAGGAATGCCAGAAATGGAGGAGTAACTCTGATGAGGGATGGGTTCAAGAGAGTTTATGGGGGAGGTGGGGGGGTTGCAGCAACGTCTTGACTGTGTGCTGCTATTCGAGCAGACTCGACAGACCGTTTGGCCTACTCTGCTGGTACCTTAGTATGTTAGTATGTAAATAAGGCCATCAGTGGGGCAGCTAGCACCTCCCTGAGTTCCTTTAGTAGCTTTGTGTGTATCCTGGCCAATTCCATAGTCTTGTCCACTTTCAAACATGCAGGTCCCTTCAGGACTCTTTCCTTTGAAAATGGACTAGTGTCCACCTCCCTTCCCCCTTTGTTCGTGCTGCTCCCTGGTGGTCTGTTCCCCCCTACCCCCTATTTGTTCTGTTTTATAATCACAATGTGCAGCCATTTACAGATTAAAAGGTACAGCTTTGGGCATGGGGTGGTTAATAAGCAGCTGAGTGTGTGGTGAATGAGGAGTTAAAAATGTTATAACTGTTGAACTGTGCAGAACAACACTTTGAAATGAGCACAACAGTTTAAAATGTGCACAACACAGAGGATTATGTATGTGCATCCATACGCAACAAGACTGTCTGCATCGAGGGGTTTCTAAAGATACCAGGAACCTTGAGAGCGAAGCTCGACAGGTTCCTTTGTTGCTAAAGAAACCTTGCAGTGCAGACACTGGCTTGTTTGTGTATGGATGCCCATACCTTATCTTTTATAGTGTGTAGACATCCATTAATGTGAGCCAGCTGTTCCTTTCCTTTACCTGGGTATCCTGTGGCTTCAATCAGTGGAAGCACTGAAGGAGCCTTTATCTCTTGAAACGATACTATAAAAAAATAAAATGCTTGTAATTCTAGTTGGGCCTGGGGGTTGGACACTTTTGTAATCTGGGTAGAAGGTGTTGGCCTTTGGGGTGAAGGGAGTTTCCTGACTATAACCAGCATGATTCAGACAGTGACCAGCTGCATATGTGATTGGGGATTGTGATGGTGCTCACAATGTTCTTGTGTCTTATTGGATGGCAGGGCAGCACTGTGCTCTTTGACTCAAGCTTAAGTGCTCAAGCAGCCCCCTGCCATTGATGGTTCTCCTATCAGGAGTTGAGCCAGATGGGCCCCTGGTGTTCTGCGGCAGAATTTTCTGATTTCTGCAGCAGGGCTCCTTGGCTTCTGTGGCAGCATTTTCTGAATTCTGTGGCATGATTTATTCACGTCTCTGGCAGAACGCAGTCCTGTCATTGGCTAACTATGATGTGATGTCATCAATGACATCATATGCTGAGCATAGAGGTGGGGCTTCAGGATAAATGAGATGGGAAAGAAAGCCTGACAGTATGGAAAAACAGTATATTTATATGAAAATTCACCAAAAACAATGAATTCTGCGGCACTATATGTATTCTGCGGCATGGTGCAAATTCTGCGGAAAATTCCGCAACAGCAGAAACGCAGAATTCCAGGGGCCTTGGCCATGGGGTAGGGTGGCTGCTGCAGCTGATGGCCAGGACAGGAGCATCACTTTGGTGCCATTTTAGTTGGGCGGGGAGAGGCCAGGTGTGAGCTGAGTGGATCGAGGGAAAAAACTGGGTGAAAACGTTTTAAAGAAAATAATACAAAAAATATAAAAAAAAATAGAGGCTTTTGTTGAATTTAAATACCGTTGGGACAACAGGACCCTGTCTTATGATATATCTGTCTCCATGACCTTTGGCACTATGCAGAGACTCTCTAGATTTCCTAACTTGCCCACCTTCCACACCCTTGATGGGACAACAGTCGAGAACATCTCCTCCTTTAGATACCTTGGGGTTTCGCTTGACCAGCACCTCAGCTCACGTGGACGCCATCCTGGAAAAGCTGCGCCCCGAGCTAGGCACCCTGTACAGGAACCACGGTTGCTTATCTCTCTCTCACACTAAGGTGAGAACTTGTGCAGAAAATGATTCTACCTATTTTTGACTACTGTGATGTAGTCTATAGTGCTGCTCCCAAGTCTTCCGTATCCAGATTTGACACCCTCTTCAACTCATTCTGTCGCTTTGCTCTGGACTCTCTCCCCCCCCCCCCACTGCACCCTTTACCATTCCCTAAACTTTCCCTCACTGAGCAGCAGGCGTCAAGCCCATTGTGCCAAATTTGTCTCCAAATTTTGGTTTGGCTGTCTTCCTCCCTACCTCTCCTCTACTATCATCATCCCTTCCCCCCACATTGCCTCAGGTCCCAAGACACGCACACCTTGGCCGTCCCCTCGCCACACTGCTGCAGCTGGCCAGTCTGCCTTCTTGTACCATTTCCCCAAACTATGGAACTAACTGCCTCCCCAAATCAGACATTCCTCCTCCCTGTACTTCCTGTCTACTTCCCTCCAAAATCACCTCTTCCCTAACTGTACCTGCTACTAGCCTTCCTCTCCCCAACTACGAAACCAATCTGCCTCCCCTAATCAGACTTTCTTCCCTTCACTCCCTCTCTGTAACTCTCCAAACTTAACTCTCCCCTAACTGTGCTACTAGCCTTCCTCTCCCCTCCTCCTACCTTACCCTTCCCATGTCACCTCCTCTTTACTGCCCTAATTCTCTACATCCCCCAAAGTTACCTCCCCTAACAGTACTTGTTACTAGCCTTCCTCTCCCCTCCTCCTACCTTCCCCTTGTCGCCTCCCTTTTACTCCCCTAATTCTCTTCCATCCTCTTCTCTCAAATCCTTCAAACAGCACATATCTATTCCTCATCCTTTGATTTAGCTATTCTTTATCTTACTACTCCTTTCTCTCCCCTGCCCACCTACTCCCAGTTGTCTAGTCCCCCCTCCTAGCTCACTAGCTGTTATTAGCTGCCTAACTACCTACTTTACCACCCTCTAAATTACCTGAACTGTCAGAAGGTTACTGTTTACTGCCCTGCATTTATATGCACTGTTCTGAATTATTTTTAATTAGCCGACAATTCTGTATTACAGTGTATAAACTGTTACGCACATTACTGTATTATGTCGAACACTGTACTGTTGAATGTTACTGCACATAATTGTATTATGTTGAATCTTAGTACTGTGTTGTATGTTAAATCTTCCCTTGTTACCCCCACCCCTCACCCCGGACGCACTGGTAGATCGAGCAAATTGATGCTCAGCGTGCCTTTCCTGGTGAAACATTTCAGTAAATAAAATAGCTTCAGCATTTCCAACTGTCAGAACCAGTATAGGTGCTCCTTATGCTGGCAATCCCATTCCCAGTGCTTAGGCATTCTGACTTTATGCAGTTTTTCATTTAGAGATAGAAACTGTAACTTACAGGTAGAAATGGACTGAGTCCATACAGTCTTCTTTGGTTCTACGTAAAAACGACCTACTGTAGATCTGTGTCATTGAGGGCTCTGTTCTATCCCCAATTTCCTGCATGATTTTTACATCTTCAGTTGGAGAGGAAAGCAGCCGTGAAGATGAGCTCTGATTGATTGGACTCTGTCCAGGCAATGGCTTCAGAAGTTGAGCAGACAATTATAACTAGTGCCCAAAATAAATATGAAGCTACAAGATCAGAGTACACTGTTCACACTGACGCCTGCACTAAGAAACTGCGACCGTCTCCAAGTGTGATGCGTTCCTGTGTGTAAAAGGGAAACGTTCTACTTTAATACAGCTGTTCTAGTGCCCTTTAGCTGATTAGGATCCCCAGTATCAATGGAAATTGTGAAAGAGTGGAGGAAGACTCTCAAACTCCTGATAAGTTGAAAAAATATGTTAACAGTCAGTTATTTAATGCGCCACCAAAATTCTCTGGTGGCACATCAAATAACAACTTACCATGAGTTGGAGTCTTCCTCTACCCTTTCACATTTTCCTTTGATATTAGCGCAGTAGAGGCAAAGACTCCTCCGAACTGTTGCTTCTTTATGGCCAACCTTTTTAGGGCAGGTGAGCATCCAGGGCCCACCTCCCTTTCAAAACGCACAGGATCCCAATATCACCTGCCTGGACACAGTGACCACAGCAGTGTATAGATTGAAATGGCCACAGCCATGTATTTGAGTGTTCAAAAGTACAGCAGTAGAGTCGTGTGCAGTAGGGAGTCTGATCTGGATACCCCCCCACCGTCGGTAGGGTGTTTCCCCAAGTTCTCTTTTCTCCATACCTACCAGTATGAGAGAGAGGCGGAAAACTGCCCTGAAGGCCTCAGTGAGGAGGGAGGAACCACTGCCCCCCCCATGTCAGAAGGGTCTTGTGATCTCCCCTCCCTACTTCGCCATGGGATGGAGGCAAGCCAAGTCAGGTGACACCCTCTCCCTTACCTGGAACAAATAGCTGGCCCGCCTGACAGCGTGACACCTGGCGGACCCAAACTCCCCCGCTGCTTACGATGACTGCAACAAAGTCCCCCGTTCTCATCCCCTGACTGTGCCTAGCCCCATTGAGGGCAAAACCCAGAAAAAAAAACCTTATTACAGAGGAAAAACTGGAGAAATTCCCCCGTGACCCTTGCAGTGATCCTTGGTGAGCAGGGCTGCATCCATTATGCTCTTTCCCCTATCCTGCCCACTGTTTCTTCCCGTTACCCGCTGACCCCTCGTGCTCCTTTTATGGTGTGGGTGGGTGAGTTAGGTTCTAGTCTCCTCAGGATTCCAGAGAGAAAGGCCAGATTCCCGAGAAGATAACTGTTAAGTAGACACTGTAGCCCCTTGTCTCCCTGCCCTTACCTATTCCCACTGGCCTGAGAGCCCTTTCCTGCTAGCTGTCACCACCCGTCCTGTGTCATTTCCCCATCCCTCTGCCGTAGTCCACTTTCCCTTGAGATCCAGGCAGCTAAAGTCCCCCATGGTCCAAGCTCTCCCACAAGAGCCATTGTGCATTTGTTTAGTATGGCTGAGGGTGTCTGAAAAGGACTGAAAGGCTATAGAGTCACAGACTGCTTCCCTAGCAGTAGATGCTACTTGGTGGTTTAACGTAACCTATTTAGAAAGTTATTTTTGAAGCCTGTAATTGGAATTCTCAGTTCAGAAATGCAGGATTCTTACAAAATTATGGCAAAAGTGCATCCTACTTTTCCTTTCACATGTAGAATAAATGTTTGTAAAAAATTGTTTTTTTCTGTCATGCATACTAATTGAATGACTTTTGTGAGAATTTAAATGTTGTTCTTGCTTGTTAGTTGAGTGTCTGTGTAAGAATTTTAGCAGTAGTGGATGTGTGTTCTTGCATATCCCTTTTCTAATCCCAATCCCTGGTTATAAACTATGTTCAGCATTGTCAGTCTTCATAAATCTCGGACTGTGCTGAAAGGAGGTGCCTGACAGTGTGGGGGAGCCTTGCGCTTTATAAGAGCTACACAACAAAATCACTTGGCACACCAAACACAAGGACTGTTGCTATGGTAATGTGAAAACTCGGTGCCCATGCATATTGAACGCCATCGTGTCAACAGCTTCCGTAAACATTGCATCTGGGATATGTCAGGGTCTTCTGCTGTCACTGTGGTAAGCTTTTTTTTTTTTTTATTTAAACAACCAAGACTTGATTGCTTCTGACTCAGCAAGCAGTGGGCACCACTCTGTGGCAGACAATTTAGGGAAATACCTGGATTTTATAACTGTTAATTCATCTAGCATGCTGTGTGAGTCCTGTGTGTTCTTTGCTCGAGCAGTAAGGCAGAGGTCTTGTCTGTTTTGCAATTGGGGCATCTCAAACTGTCCCACGTAACTACCTCCCAAGAATCTTGCCCACGGCCGGAGAGCAGATTCCCTTCATGAATGAATAGGCCTGCACAGAGGCTTGCCCAGCAGGAGGGTGCTGAAGTCCCTACTACAGACCACTTATAGCTCTTTCTATATCAGTTACTGCCACTTAATCCTTCTTGTCGGGTACTTTATATGTGAGGACAACTTTACAAGGGTACACCTCCATTCTTATAAACAACCACAAACCAAGCACAGTCAGCTTTACTGCGAGCAGCTGCATAGCTGGCATGCTTGTAAACAGTGCTGGAGGGTCTGTACTACACAGATTTTTAGAACAGACCAATTTTAATTTTAAATTAAAATCCTGTATTTTTTTTTTATTTTTATTAACTCATTGTACTAAGAGCCTATTCAGTCTGATGAGTTGTCTGAGCCCTTAAAGGAGTTGGAGTGGGAATACTGCACTGTTATTTGTACCTTGTGTCTGTTGTTCATGTATTTGTACCTGTTGTTGTCACTTTACTACTGTTCGATCCCTGTTATAGCCCCTCCTTCTGGTTGTACCTGGAAATGAGCTCCACAAATAAGTAAATAGCCTGTGAGTTACCAGAATAAACTGGGGGATCTGTGTGCACAGAGGCCTGCCTTTAGGCTTGACTGCAGGTGCAGGAGGATTGCTGGTGGGGAAATTAAAAACGGTTGACTTGGGGTGAAGTTCGACATTGGGGTCTGCCAGTAACTGGCTAGCAGTAATTAAACATTGAAGGAGCATAATCATTCCAGTAAAAAAAACAAACAATTGGAGTAAGATGACAAAAATCTGCAACCTACGCCCTTTCAAAGTAGGAGTTCATTTGTAGAGCCCTACCACAAGCACTGCTGTTGCCCAGTAGCAAGTTCAAGGAACAAAGAAGAGACTTGGGGGTCACACATAAAGTGCCAGAAAGCTATGCCCTCTTTCATACAGCCCCAGTTTGCCATAGGATACCCCATTTATTCCCAAGGAAATCAGACAAGAACCACCATGGCAGCGATGGGGATTCTATTTTGTGCCCATTCGTTTCTGCATAATTGGGTTTCTACCAAATGTAGTTTTATTTGAGTGTATTTGTTCTGTGACAACTTGCTATATATGTTATTTCTTGTGTTTTTTAATGTTTATTATCATCTGTGCATCTATATAGTGCTTCAGCTGGGGGGGGGGGGTCTGGTGTGAACTAAAAATTACATTCCACTGTAGTGCATACCTGGGGGCACTTGGCTAAGAGGAGCCTTTGTGCAGGCAATCGTTTCTGCCCCAGTAAAGGTTTTGTGTGGGGTTAAACTTGAAAGAGCTGTTTCCTTTTCATAATAAAAAGACCGGTTTTGAGTGTAAAGAG
This sequence comes from Neoceratodus forsteri, assembly GCA_016271365.2. Lineage (NCBI taxonomy): Eukaryota > Metazoa > Chordata > Ceratodontiformes > Ceratodontidae > Neoceratodus > Neoceratodus forsteri. The sequence goes on from CM028131.1 coordinate 1,474,818,838, forward strand.
GGCCAAGGCAGGGGAGACAGAACACTACTGTTTAAGCTAGGTGACAAAACAAAAATGTAGTTGACAAAATCAGGCTCTAAATAACAAACTGAATTGCAACCTGTTCTCAAAAAGTGTGGTCCCCAAAGTTCAAAGAAATAGTTCAACCTGTGATGTCCAAGAAGCACGTATGATGATGCAGATGTAGTGGGCCGACTAGCCAAAGGCATTTCTCTGTGAGTGTTTGCTCTTAGAGTCAATTATGTTTTGGGACTTTGAACTAGAAACATCATGGGTCTGAGTCTGTCGTAACTCACTAGTTGAGGTAAGCTTCTTCTACTCTACTTGGGAGTTAAATAGCTGTGAGTTAGGTTCTTCTGCCTGTCTATCTTTTCAAACATGTTTGTTTATCTTGGTATAAATACTGTAGTCCTCGTAGTCTTTAATGTGTATTATCCAATAACATATGTAAATATTGTGGCATATTAAATGTTGTGTTTATATACTTCATGCTCTCTGTGACTGAGTCATTTCAAGTACAGATAACCAAGGTAAATTGGCAAGTGTGTAATCCTTTTCCAAAGAGGCAGACTGCAGTTGCCATATCTAAAGCAAAGTGTTCTCAGCTGTAACAGAAAGGGTGGGTCATTTACACTTTGGGAAGGAGGACTGTACTAAGTGAACAGTGGCTCTGGTGGGATTCGGACCTAGTGACATCCCAAGTGAGGTTGTGGCTGAGTGGTGGCAGCAAAACAGAGTAACCCATTTTGGCCATCTCAAGGGTTGTGAAAACTGGTTAACAGTCATAGACTGAGTTATGGGAGAGAACAAGTCTGTGACCGGGTCAAAGATCTGTTTTCAGCTGCATCGGGTGCAGGGAACATGAGAAATACAGTGTACATATTGTATGTTAACATACTGAAATATACAACCATAGTCTGTATACTGGTTAACAGCCTGAGCAGTCACAAATCTCTCTATTTGACATGTATTTTTCAGCGTTCATATCTAAAATGACTTTTACAGTCAGAAATGTTACAATGCCAGGTAATTCATTTACAAGACATGAAGCATACAGTACTCAACAAAGATCTCACTCCAATTTTTGTACAATTCCTTATATTCAGCATGTTTTCTTCAAACAGTAAATCTTGAATTATATGGTCCAACGACTTTGGAAAAGACGTTTAATAAGTACTGCTGGTTGTTTTGATTCTTAACATGGTGAATTAAAGCAGCAGTGCACGTTACAGTGAAAATGTTAACCTGTATTTTCGTATTCTGTTTTAGAGTGCCCCTTATCTACTGTCTTATACCTATTCCCCCAATAAGTGTTTGCTGCAGAGTGGATTTGGAAACAGCAGAGCTGAATGGATGTGGGATTGAGTGCTTATACCTTTTTACACCTTCCCCTGTCTTACTGTCTCTTATACAGTTTTTTTTTCTCTGAATTCTGAGAATAGACTCTGTGACTGGAAGCCTCTTTTCTTTATTTTATTCTTTGTCTCCTGCCTCCCCATCAGACATAAGAGTCCCAGCCTCTCCCTTTCAGTCAGTCCGGGATACCTAGAGACATGTCTGCCACCACAGGGCCCTCTTTGGGGACTCCGTTCCATATGCTGGGGCGGAAGCTTATGGGATGACTTTGGAGATTTTGTTCATGGGAATGCCTCCTACCTGATGCTCCCTACATCATACTGTAGGTCTGCCCCTGCCCATCGCAATGTATTTGCTATAAGGCCAGTATTGTGACATCCCCACATCAGACGTTCATGCTGCTGGTAATAAGTCACTGAGGTGCACTCACATGGCGGCTAGACCCTCTTTCCCAAAGAGTTTAAGCACCTGCCCTTCATAATATACTTAGAGCTGAACAGGTTCAGGAGTGGAATTTGGGTTGAGGAAATACTCAAATCTCCTGTACTGTGATACCGGGTTGATTGACATCTTAATGGTGTGGCTGTCCACCTATCAGTACCCAGTGGAAGGTTTGAGGTGGAGAGTTGGATAAATCTTAGCAACTATGTCCTACAGTGTGACAGACTGGCAAGATAGCAGTCTATTGTCTGTTTTGCAATGGGGTGGGAGTGTAAATACCTATTGTTATAATGGTTAGATAAGGCTGGAGAGCAGAGGTCAACTGTTTCACAGCCCTTAAGAGACCTTTATGTGAAAAATGTTATCTTGAGACTGGAAAGTAGCACAGAATAATGTGAGACGGGGAACATGATAGCTTGACCGGCTTTCAAGGCATGCTACATAAGCAGATAATTAAACAGGCTGTGTGTTTGACTTTGTTTTTCAGAGAGAAAGGTACCCAGAGTACTGTTATCTGAAAGGAATGTATTTATGACATCCATAGTAATGGTTTTACCTTCTAGATTGTTTGTGCTTGGGTAGAAGATAACAGGTTTTAGAAGTGCAAGAAAAGCATGGGTTTCACTGTATGGCTTTAAAGGGACTCTGCTCCTTAGGCCTTTAATTGTTCTTAGCTTGGAATTGACATTTTATGACTGCTGACCTTCTGTTGAATTTGCTGATCTTGCAAACTGATTTGTAACAATCTCCTTTTTTTCCAAGTAAGAGTGAAAAACTGGCTGTCCACCATTGGGGTCCTTGTTAAATTAAACTCCCACAGTATCCACTCCGAAACATGGGGGAACACCCTCAGCATTGTCTAGCTACTCATGATGCAGCAGCAGCAGCAGCAGGAGGAGGAGGAGACTTTGGCATTATGAGTGGCTGGACTGTGTGTGAACATTTCTAAAGTTCAAGAAGTATGCAGTAAGAGGAGTTCAAGTATTTAAATAAAACAAAAACTGGTATTACACCAATAATATATTTGTTTGTTCTAATAAGAAACATAAAACACACAAAATCCAACCAGCAACATTAACAAATGCTACAGAATGTACGTAATAATAAAATGTCTGTTTCAGCTATAATAAATATGACTCCAAATGAGCTGACGGACAGTGTGCCTTTAAGAGGACATTTTTTATTCACCAATATTCTTAATTTGCGTGACCCTTCAGATATAGTAAACAGTGACTAAAACTATACATTGCATTTACTCTGTTTAAAATTTGTTGACCAGCAGAGTGGAGTTAATTTATATTGGGGAGAAAACAACAAATGGTAATGTGACAAATACAGTGTACAATACAAAATATCAGGCAGTACAGGATACAAAAGTTTAAAAAGAAATTTCAGTAATTTACAAAGACAAAGAACCTCTGTGCCCAAACACTGAGGCAAGGGTTACCCCAAAGGGCATTCGGCTGGGAAGCCAAGTTTCAACAAAATACAAAATCACACATGCCCACACAATGCAAAGCATCATGGGCTGCATATGCAAATCACTACAGAATGTTATGCTGGTCCAACTTTAAGCAGAATTGCATGGTGCCGAAAGGCCTCTCACACGGTTTGCAAAGGGTGCTAACAGAAGACATAGACACGTGTTTCGTCCTACCAGGACTCATCAGTATGCCTCTGGTCCATTCCACTGGGGTGTCAAACAGAGGAGGCATACTGATGAGTCCTGGTAGGACGAAACACGTGTCTATGTCTTCTGTTAGCACAACTTTTTATAAGTTCCGGAGTAGGGGAGGGGATTTTAGGTTGGATTAGTCGATTCCGTAGAATATGATTCCTGACCTGAAAATATCGGAATAATTCTGATCTATGGAGACTATATTGGGACTGTAATTTTTCAAAGGGGAGAATCCCTTGGGGGGGATGGAAACTGGAAAAAATGGGAAAGCCTCAAACATCTCCATTTGGAGAATGAGGTATCCATATGCAATATTCGTATATTGTACGGATAGGTCCCGATTGTCTCATATGTTTCCAACACCTGTAAATTTGAGTCGTTATGACCGTGAGGGCACCAGGTGGCAACAATCTGTCCTCTGAAGAGAGGAGAATCTTCTTATCAAATAGATCATTTAAATGAAATTCAATATTTTTCCAGTGTGTCAAGTAGGTCTCTGGTAGCCAAATTAACAATATCCTAAGGAATGCCGCTTTGACATGTAATTTAAAATCTGGGAAGCTAAAACCTCCTTGAGCTAAGGATAGTTTAAGAACAGATAACCGGATTCTCTGGCATCCTTTACACCGGATGAAACCGTATATTAATCTATCCCAAGATTTGAAATAATACATCGAGGGAAAAAACTGAATATTCTGAATGAAATACAGAAGTCTAGCAAGTATATTCACATGGATAATTTTAGTCTGTTGATGAACGGGAAATAAATTACTGGACCATCTCTCCAGGTCGGACTGAATTGTTGTCTTAAGAGGCTCACAATTTATGGTCTCCAGTACCTCAGGATCCAAAGGAATATGAAGGCCTAAATATTTTATTTTTGTGGTCCGCCATTTGAAGGGGTAAGCCCTTTTTAATTGTTAGGAGGGGTTAAAACTGAAGGCCAGGATTTCAGTTTTTGTAGTGTTTAACTTAAATCCTGCCATTCTTTCATAATGACACAGTATTTGCCAGGCTGCTGGGATTGATGTGGTCGGGGATAATACAGTTAGGATATCATATGCAAACATATTTAGTTTGTGTTCTTGTTGTGCTATTGGTATACCTTCTACTGAGGTCGAACCCCTCAACTTCGCCACCAGAGGTTCCAAATACAATGCAGAAAGGTAAGGGGGGAGGGGCAGCCTTGTCTTGTGCCCCTAGTCAATCGGATCGGGGTGGATAAATTTCTATTTACTCGCACATAGGCCATAGGGGATCTATATAGGTTGGTAAGGCAGGTAATAAATGAAGAGGGGAAAGTGAAAGGCCTCGAGGGTTTCCCACAAAAATGACCATGAGACACGATTGAAGGTCTTTGGCATCCAAACTAATAAAACTGATGGCATTTTTCTAGTGAACATATTCTTAAGGACTAGGGCCCTCAGGATGTTGTCAGAGGTACTTCTGTTTTTGATAAAGCCTGATTGATCGGGGGTATGATGTTGGGGAGTATAAATTCTAGTCTGGAGGCCCAAATTGCAATGAAAATGTTATAGTCTACATTTAAGATGGAAATAGGACGACGGGTCAGAGTGGTCTTTATGTGGCTTAGGTACTGGGGCAATTGTTGGAAAGTCCCAGGATGGAGGAGGTAAACCACCCTGGGTTATCTCAGTGAATAAGGCCTGTAATTTAGGGGTTAATTATTTTATAAACATCTTGTATGACTCAGATATATAACCATCCGGGCCTGGGCAGCACCCGGAGTTCAGATTTTTAATAGCCTCCTGTATTTCCAGTTGGGATATAGGAGATTCCAGAGAGCAAATCTGAGAGGGGGAGAAAGTGGGGAGGACTGTTAGTTTTAAAAAACTGGAGGTATCAGGTGGAGTGGAGAGCAGGTCTGGCGAGTATAGGTCAACGAAATACTCTGAAAAGACCTGTAATATATGAGCATCCGAATGGTGTATTATACCAGTGTGGGGATGTCTAAGTTTTCAAAATTGTGGATGCACGTTTCCTGGATCGAAGTTTCTGAGCCAGTCTCTGAATCCCCCTTGGGCCTCCTTCATGAACAGTTTGTCTTAGATGGATCAAAGATTGTTGTGTTTTATCTATAATCTTATGCAGTGCCGCTTTATATCTCTAATTTTTTGATAGAGCTCTGTATCTCCATCTCTATATAACATCTGATGGTTTAATCTGACAGTTCAAGATACCTGGCCCCTCTCTCTCTCTCTGCCTCTCTCTCTCTTTTTTTAGAGGTATACACTATAATTTCCCTCTGATCGTTGCCTTCAAGGCATCCCATTGTATCGCTTCAGTAATATCTTGCGATGCATTTTCTGAAAAAAACTGAGGGAGTCGTTTTTTAATTATCTCTTGGAATTCCTTATCTTTTAGGATTAACGGGTACAGTCTCCATAAGGTATTTTTCCTTCCTCGTCCCATATCTATTTTCAAAATCAAGGGGTGATGGTCGGATAGTAATTTTGGTCCTTTAGATATATCCTGGACTGTGAATAAGTGCTCACAGGTCACTATGAAATAATCTAGTTGAGAATATGACTTAAACCTGGGTGAGTAATAAGTATAGCCTGACATGGGGGGAAACAAATGTCGCCATACATCAGTGATGCCCAGATGGTCCAGTGTATTTTTAAATTATTTTACAGATGTCGTATTTCTGTGACTCTGTTGATTTGAGCAATCTAAGTGTGGGGACAAGGTCATATTTATACCCCCCATTATCAGCTGGCCATGGAGATGATCCAGTAATGTCTATAAGAATCCCCTCAGGACGGGGAACTTTGACTGAGGGGGGGAAGTAAACACTGGACAAGGTGACCCTCTGACTGTATAGGAGACCTTGCACTATAACATATCGACCCTGGGCATCGACATGTGTTTGTTGTATTTCCAGGGAGTTGTTAGTGGAATTAAAATAGTCATCCCTCATTTTCTACCCCTTGGGTGGGAGGATGCAATTTCCCTGTACCTATTTCCGTATGTTAACTTCAGGTGTTTCGTATCGGACAGATGGGTCTCCTAGAGAAAAATGAGATCCGCCTTCTGTTTAAGATACTGCATGAGACGAGATCTTTTAATGGGGTCATAGAGACCATTAATATTCAGTGTTATAAATTTTACTGGGTCAACTGACATTGTAATGGGTTTTAAGGTTTGTAATTCATGTTGGTTTTTCCCCTAGAGTGAAGAATATTACTTCAGTCCAGACCAGCCTCCTCCAGAATCCACAGTCCAGCTGTCTGGCGGGAACAATTGACTGACTTCTGTTTAAGCAATATAACAACAAAATCAACTTCAGTAACCTTAAATCTTGACTCGTGTGGTTTTTATTCCACCCCCCACTTCCCTTTTAAAGATCTCGGCCAGTAAATTGTCTTTCAATAAGATAATATGAGAAGTGAACTGTTTGGATGGAATTTTCGGCCAGAAGGCCACTTTGTTGTGAGAGCACTCGGGCATAGTAAGCTGGAGCCAATACCCCCTCCCCCCACTAATGCCATAAATTCTCCTAGTCAAGTGACACAACGTTAAAACTTGAGATCAGTAACTATATAACCTTATAAACCATAACAAAAATTTTGCACAATGAGACTCCCAAGTGGGAGGTGCTCGTCTGGAGCTCCCCCTGGAACCTCCTGTCCTGGTTTCCGAAGGAAGTAGGAGAGGCATGTGGGGCGTTATAACCGATCCGGTAGATTATACTCCCCAGAATCAGTATTAGGGCACCAAATGGAGTGTATAAACGTCCACTCTGGAGAGGAAACTGTATAACCTGTGGCATTTACCAAACATTCCCAGAGTAAGGCTAACCTCCCAGAGACCGTAAGTTCAATTGGCAATGCAGATAATATGTGTGTACAGTGAGGGACCTATTTAAGGTGGGCTAAAGAAATGCACAGGGTCGGGAGAAGCCACTAGACCGCTAGATCAGAATCCTTTTTATTGCTGGGTAAGATCTCGTATCTAAAGTGATTCATTAACAGCTTAAATCCTGTAACTTCCCCCGACACTTCATATGTCCCCTTTCTACCCAAATACTAGGATATAATAGGTCCAAGCCCTTTAAGGCAACAAATAATCCTGGGTAAAAGACAGGAGCTAGTGGACAATCCACCAATGAAACAGACAGGTGCACAGTTCCAAAATAGGCCCCTACTGAGACAGCAATATCCAGTCTTTATCATTATTTTGTCTTGGGGAATCCTGGGAAAACTGGGTCAGTTTCAGTCAAGGCAGCAGGACAATTCAAGCAAAGAAGGAAAGAAAAAAAAATAATGACCAGAGGCCAATGGCTTTTCATCATTTGTTTTCCTTTAGTCTCTTCTTTGTGACTCTGCCTCAGCGAGGAGTATCCTGGGGCGGTCCCAGCCCTCCGCAACAGTTTGGTGCGGCCATACAATGACCGACCAGAAAGTTGGGAGGGGCCCAGAGGAGTGCAGGAAACTGCCAAAGGCAGCGCAGGGAGAAGGAAGCAATAGTCTCCTTGTTTAAGCTCTTTAGCCTGGGACAAGCCCCGCCATTGAGGAGCTAGGAGAGGTCCAGATAGCAACCTAAAACCAAATCCCGTAGTGGTTAAATTAAAGTTTTTATAGCTTATTGTTGCCTGGACTAGGTAGAGACGCCACACACCCCCATAGTCACCCGCCCCCTCCATAGCACCCCTCTCCCAAACCATCACAGGAGCGGGTCTAAGCCCAAAAAACAAAAGAGGTATAGCTACCAGTCATCTTTTCCAATTCAGGTAGGCAAGGTAGGATTTCTGAATTGTTGAAGCCGCTTCAAAATTTCATCCATTTGTATCTGTGGTGATTGCAGTTTTTGATGTTCTGTCTGGTAGGCTTGCCCTTTGTGGGATTTCACAGTCTCTGCTATTTTTTCTTTAACAACTCCCTTTGCTAGAAGGTCAGCTGTTGCTTGTAATGCTGAGTTGTAGGTATGTTGGCCAGATGAGAGAAAAACTGTTAATTTTGCTGGATAAGGGTGCGGAAGCGGATTTTCTGAGCACGAAGTGTAGGGAAGAGTGGACTGTAATCTCTTCTTTGCTTTTGAGTGCAGGGGGCATAGTCGTTATTAAATAGCAGTCTTTGTTGTCCCCACATTACCTTGCCCTTTTGCCATGCCTTTCGTAGGAGAGCCTCCTTTGTTTAGTAACTGAGCAGGCGAATAATGAAGGAGCGTGGCCTTGCTTCAGGTTGAGAGAGTTTGGGACTGAGAGCCCTATGGGCCCTCTCTATATCCAAGTGGGTCTGGATCCAAATTGAGCAGTAACCCTAAAAGGTAATCAGCAAATGCCCTGGGATCATTTCCCTCCTCGTTCTCGGGGAAGCCATATATTTGAATGTTTCTCCTTCTACCATGATTTTCGGTGTCCTCTTACTGTATAGCTATAGCCAGTTGTTCTGCTGCCATGGCACGCACATCCTCCTCAAGATCGTCTAGCCTGGAGGTGTTTAAGGATATTTGGTGGTCTGCCTAAGGCCATGCGACCCTGGAGAGTGCCCAGTTCCATTTCAAGGTCTTTTAGCGATTCGCGGACCTCTCCCGAGGTCCACGATCGCTTGTAAGATGGTTTCTGAGCTGGCTTCTGGAGATTTTTTAGAAGAGCCTTGGACTTTGTAGAAGAGGCATTCTTTTTTCAGAGGCTGGAGTAGGTCTAGGTTGCTGCTCGCCATTGTTAGACATGTGGTCGTCCCCTTCAATCATTTCAGCAAAGGGCTGGAATCTGTTCCGGTTTTGTTTTGCCATTGTTGGTAAGCGGGCAGCATCCGGAGATGTTTCTTTATAGATTGAGCTCTTAGTTCAGTTTTTTTAAATGGATTAAATGCCCTTATTTGTAGATCTAGGTGGGAGCCTCTTGTTCCGCGTGTTTAACCAGCCATACCGGAACCGGAAGTCTATTTACCAAGTTTTAACCAGGCCATGGGGAGATGCCAACAGAAATCCTTAATACTGTACTTCAAAAAATGAACAACGCCAGAAGTGTAGCTTCTGTTTCTATAGCAGGATGCCCTGGATGTTCATCAGTGAGCTCTGTTGGAGTCTGGAGCTCTTCATGCCATTTCATGATGTTTATGGAGCAGCAGCATTTGTTAAAAGACAACGGACTGTCACCACCATGCTTCTCCTTCCAGGCCACAGTCTCCGTAGAAGACTGTGGATGGTAAGTCCAGTGCAGAATTAGGCTACTTTGCTGGCCCAACCATTGCTGAGATACCAAAGGCAAGTGTAACCTTGAGCTTGGGTGCTACCCAGTCCAGTTAGCTTACAGTAGGTATATCATTGGACTTTGTCCAACTGTTGCTGCTGTCGTCCTCTACTGCCATAGTTCATGCAGTTGCTGACGTACTAAGTGTTTCGAATTTTTCCAAAGACTACTGCCTTTCTTGCTGTCTTCAACATTATTGGCAACCCTGCCTGTCATTTCCCCAGTTGGTGCAGCAAGAGCCTAGTAGTACTTCTGGACCTGTTCTACCGCTACTGCCACCATCCTTCAGAATGTGGCTCCTGTAGTTCCTCTGTGTCCTCTTCCACCTAATGAAGAAGAAGGAAGAAGAAAGTAATCCAGACTTAAAGGATGAGGAGGAGAAGGAGGAGGAAGTTCCCTTGTACCATGGCTTTAATTCCCATTCCACTGTCTTCTCTAGTAGTGATGGCACTGTAGTTTACACTCCCATGTCTCCAGCTGAGGATGTCAAACTCCTCTGTGGTAATATGGTAATAACTGCTCAGAAAGCTTGATGTAATGTGTGGTTTAATGTGAAAAGTATGTTTTTAAAGGAAAGCTAGACTGTAAGATTAATAGCTGACATGATTTTGCACTTCAAATACCTACTCTTCAGTGACAGAAATGCAGAATTTCAGAGGGAGCGAGGACATTTTTCAGACAAAATCAGGGACATCCCTAAAAATCGGGGGCAATTGAGATGTATCTCTTAATTCAGATTATGGTCTAGTTGGGGTGATGAGGATGGTAGTGTTACATGGATGTTAAACTAGAACAGTTCAGATGGGAGTAGTAACACTAAATGATCTACAGTTGCAGCTCTATCGCATTTTCTTACTGTTCATTGAATCTCAAAGCTGTAACATTTAGGCTCGGCTCCAAGCACTCACCCAACCCCAGAAAACAGAAGCAGGCTTCCCCACAGTTGTTAAAGCAGTCCCACTTGGGGGAGGCGATAAGAAGTATGCACTCAAAACTACGGCTGTTGAGCTGGACTTTTTTCTTTTCCTTCAGAACCATTCACTGGGACAGCCCCTCCATGACCAAAATTGGAACCATGTAGAGTAATAATGCATGAGATTCAAATAAATGCATTGTATCCAATTACTGTAACGTGCTCATTTATGTTCACTATTCACGTACTAGTTAATTGAAGTTGAATTTGAACATGTTCACTATTACCCCCATGACTCTCATAAACTCTCTCATAGAACTCGTACATTCATTTAGTCACTTGAATGTGCTCACAGTTACTTCCACGCACACTCATCAATTTGCGCACCAATGGCTGGAAACTAGCCCTGCAATTGACTGAAATTAACATGTTTTTCTCATATTATTATTGCAGCCCTGAAGCCTCAACACTGCAATGTTAAATCATAATGACGTGAGCTACAGACTGATGTGACACATGAAGAGGGCTGCAGGTTGATTTTTTTTGTTCAGTTACTAGTGCTGACAGACTAGTTGGAAAGAGTTTGAACTAATCAGTCTGAGCATGTATTGATCAGCTGACTAGACATTTTGCTAGGGATTGCAAGTGTTGGCAGCTCAGTGAAATACTGTTGTTCTGTCTCATGGTCAAACTGACAGCTGACAGTGCAGGTTTGTTTAAACATTAAATATATGGAATCAAAGATTATTAATACTGGGGGACTAAGGAGAACTGTGTTGAACCTGTAAGCCGTTTTCCCTATAGATGCTTTTTTTAAATACTTGTTCCCATTTTGTTATTGTTTCATCTTTACTGGTCTTTTAATAAATTCTGTGAACAGTTCTGATTTTCACACTGGTGGTTAAGGGACATGTTAGAACACAACCACAGAGTTCTGTAGTAGAACCCGGAGGCATTGTGCCAACAATGGAAGAGCTGAGCAAGGGTATAAACTACATCATGCAGTTCTAAAATGGTCCTTCCCATATCTGGGTAAATGAAACACCCACTGTGTTTACTGAACGGCCAGTAAAAGGTAGGACAGTAACAGAATGGGGGCCAGTATTTGGAAATCCACTTCTACAGAAAAAAACAGTCTTATAGTTGAAATGCAGTTCTCCTTTAACCTCACCCAGGGCATGTCAGTGTTCTCTTCCAGAAGAGACTGGCTGACCAACCACAGAAGCTAGAATGAAATGAATATCTGTATTTTGATTCATAAATTGTTGACAAAACCTTAAAGAGGAACTTCGTGATGGTCCAAAAAGTTAAAACTTGCAGTCATTATATGCAGTACTAGACCTGAAAAGGTGTGTGCATTTGTTATTTCTGGCCAAAGTTTACTCTGCCTCCCATAATTTGGATTTGTTTTTGAGCCCTGCTGCACTTGCCATTGCTGTTCAGCTGTTGGGCTGCTAACTCCTGATGACATCATTGTAGGATAGGGGAGTGACTCTCACTGTGCAGTACAATGCAGTTGCAACAATGTTGCAAGGGAAACCTACCAGTACTCAGTATACATACTGTGTTCCTCCTCCCCCAAGACACCCTGTTAGCAGTGCATTATGCCAAAATCCAAATGCCTTGGCAGTTATGTATTTTTTTTTTTTTGTGAAATGACTCTGCCCTACAGTGATGTCAGCAGTATAACCATAGGTCCACAGCAACACCAGGCTTGAAATAGAAGCCCTGGTACACCCTGCAGTTTTTAGCAGCTCGGAATGCAAAAACTAAGTGCAGCAGACAATAATGAAATACAATTCCAGAATCAATGCAAGAAGGGGTAATTTATGCATGAAAGTCAAAAGCACTGGTGAAGGTCCTTTTTAAAATCTTTACTTGACCTAGTTTCTGTTAAGGAAAGTATTAGTTCCTTAAGATCAAATGATAAATTGTTAACCATGCCTTGGAGGAGAACAATGTTGGAAAGAAGGCCTTTTATTTTATTGGTCCAAAGCTGTGGAATGACCATTTGGAAGAATGTGATTTTACAGTATTCAACCCTTGCTGGCTGTGGACTGATGCATCAGTCCTGAATTCCTATGCATTCTAATTCTGTCGGCAGCCTAAAATTGGCTTATTTAAATATATGCAGAACAAATCTGCATATGCATGTTTTTATAGGAATGTAAATTGGGTTAGCAGAATTTGAATATTATACTGTATATCCTGTTCCCAAGGTCCTTTAGCCTGGGACCAAATTCCAATGTGTATCCTGCTAGGGTATGCTTGCCTAAAGGGTGACACCACTGCAGTGGCGGCCTCAGGAATTAAGGATGACCAGGGCACAGGCAGGGTGGAGAGGTGAGTGACTAAGTGCATGCATGAGTTGTATGAGCGAATCTGTGAGAGTGCATGGGGTAATAGTAAACAATAAATGAGCATGTTACAATAATCGGATGTAGCCACCCCCTCCTCAAACGTCTAGGGGTGAAGAAATCTCTGATATACCGGGGGAAGGGGCCCACAACATAGACACACTTCCGAAACACACCACAGCATGAAAGGCAAGAAAAGCTTATCTTACCTCTCGATGTATTATTAAGTTCTGTATATCCCGAGTCTGCACGCCAGATATTGCAGGAAATCACCCCCAGAACCCCTCTGGTGGATCAGGCACTTCAACGATGAACTGCAGCCACGGCTCCCCTCGGCCCTGATCCCCCAGGAGGTGCAAGATCTTGGAACAGGTGGCCCCCTGGAATTGTAAGCTTATGAATTGATTAAAAACTCAGGATTCTTATTTCATTTACCCCTATTCCTCAACAAAATCATGGCTCACGGGTTCTTCCCCACAACAAGCACTTTATTTCACCTGGACCCAAATGATCACAGGGCCACAGGGGTGCCGCCTTACATTAAAAGGCATATCAGCTCCATGGGGCTAAAACTTTACACATATGGTGGCCACTCCCGGAAGGAGAAAGGACTTATAAGCAGTTACCACAAGGCTTATACGGTTTAACCATTGAAACTCAGGTGATTTACCTGAAATGGACGACTTCTCTACAAAGAAACACAGGCTTCAATCTCTCTGGCGCTGGTAAGCCACTTTTTTATTTCCCTTATTTTTCCCTTTTCCATGGTCAGGCCATGCCTTCACCCACATGGAGAAACAAACAGCTTCCCCCACCTGGTCCCTGGATATACTAAACCCTCAGGGATTCCAGGATTTTTTTCCCCCCTGACAAGTCCCTGCTGACACTATGGAATCTTAATTTACTTCTAGACACCTTCCCTTGTGTAGCCCTCCAAATCCTTTTCCACCATGGCACTGCAGCCTACGTGGGCCTAAAAGCCTGCTCATAAATGGAGGCCCCGGGGGCTGCCCCAGATACGGGCATGGCAGAACCACAAACGTACCCAGGCTACAGCCCCAGTGCCCACTGCCACACCTTGAACTGCCCTGCCGCACAAAGGATCCAGGGCCCTGCCACAATCCAGGCCCTCTGAGCCGCTCAGAGTATCCTCTGCTGGTACCCCTGGCATCCCATTTACTGAGTGTACTCCAGATGTCATGGGGGAGGCCCCCCCCCCCGAGACCTGACTGCATCCCACCTTCACACTCTAGAGCTTGCTATAAACATCAGGCCAGGAGAACCCCACCAAGGCCTGTCCAAAGACCTGTGGCCTGCCTGACCCTTGCTTGATCAGCGCCCCAGGGCCTTGCCCCTCCAAGCGGGCCCCTAACCGGGCGGAGGCTCTCCTGTACCCCCTCAATCACCTGGGTTGCCCTGCCGCATCGGGTACAGGAGGGGACTACTGCCACAGGCCCTTCCCCTGCAGTAAGTAGCCCTGCCATAAGTCCTACAACCCTGGCCGCCCAGGTAGAACACCTCCATGAACAACACTGGGGTCCTCCCTAAGGCCCTACCTTCTTCCTTCTACCAGGCCCTTTTCCAACTCACCCCAGGAAGCTCTAACTCCTAACGATGCTACCAGGCTATCTGGTCAACCTCCCTCAGAGCACCCATTCCCTTATCGATGCCATGTCACTGCACCCGCAAACTCTGACTGCTCACTTGGGGGGGGTGGCAGGGCCCTTACAGGCCCAAAAACCGGACTGCTGAGCTCCTGCCTTGTCTGCCTCTGCCAGCCTCTTCCCCTTCCTGTCCCTTCCTATTTATAACCCCGGAAACCCAGCTGTCTGCTGCCACCTCATGGCGACCAGCAGAAAATATGCCCCCAGAGCACTAACAAATCTCTAAGCTCTGGGAAAGGTATTGGGGGGGGGTCCGTAAAGGGAGCATAAGCCCCTCTCAAAAGAAAGGAGGCTTACATGGATATGATATATTTATTTGAATCTCATGTGCTACTACTTTACTTGGGCATGCTTTTGTCTGGGCATGCAGGCAGTTTAAATCCAGACTAGATAAATTAGATAGATATTTAATTTATATAGCACCCATCTCCAAAGACTCTGGGTGCTGTACAATATAACACATAGGGCATATACCATACAATAATACAATTCGAAAACTAACTATGGCAATGTACACAATATACCTAAAAACAACAGCTATGTATCACTGCTTGGGCACAGCAGATTTTTACTGGGGCATGTTCCCTGACTGGCCCTTGAGCCGGCCATACACCATTGGAAATGAGTTCCCACTCAGCGGTTTTATCACCACCCATCAATTAACATAAACACACAGATACACAATGACCAGTATGAAGAATTTTTATTCTATTGTCAGTGAAGACAAAAAAAATCCTTTTTTTAATGTCATTATGATTTAACATTGCAGTGTTGAAGCTTCAGGGCTGCTATAATGATATGTATAAAAGTTTTCATTTCAGTCAATTGTAGGGCTAGTTCCAGACGCTGGTGTACAAATGGGTGAAAGTGCGTAGAGGTGAATGAATGTGTGAGCATATGTGGGTGACTAAGTGAATGTGCGAGTTACATGAGCGAGTGTGTGAGATCATGCCAATGGGGAACCATTGCTCCATTCTTTAGATGTGCATAGAATTTTGCGTTACTATACATATCATACGAAGGACTTCAGGAAGTCCTCGCAGCTGTTTTTTTTTCACCCCTTGAAAAGAGGGCATGTCGTTTTCTAAACAGTGCCTGTCCAAATGGTTGGCCAACTGTAGTACTTTTTGGAGGTATGGTAAGGAGCTTCCTGTTGTTGTGCGTGGCCATCCCACCAGAGGCATGGTCATCTCTGTTTCCTGTTTCAGGAACATGTCGGCTGCCGAAATCTGTGCTGCTACTACGTGGAATACTGTCCACACTTTCACTAAGCACTACATTGCCTCTAGGAGAAGGGCAGGCTTTGGTCTGGCTGTACTTCAAAGTCTCCTGTCTCTGGTCCATAGACTTCCAGCCACCCAAACTGTCTGTCTGTAACTGCTTGGGACACATTCCTCAGGTGTGGCCTGATGCAAGCGATATCCTCAAAAAGAATAATACAGTTATGTAAGAACTTACCATAACAGTAGATCCTCGCGATCTCTTGCATCAGGCTATGCCATCTGCCCCGCCCCCACCCCTTGGCCTTATGGCTTTCTGTGTCTGTCTCTCTCCAGGGTGGTCAACACTTTCTGTTTCACCTTTTTCTGGTGGACCTCTGGCTCCCCTCAGTTCCTCGGCTGGATATCCTCTGTAAAGGGTCTCCAATAGGAAAAGAACTGAGGAGGCATGGGGCTGCTCGCTCTTATATGTTATGGACGTCATCGGTATATGACATCGTCGTGGGTGTCCGCCTTGTAGACTGCTAGCTAGGAAAGTTTCCATGTGGTCCTAGTGCCTGGCAGCTGTAGTTTCTCACGTGTGGCCAGATGCAAGAGATTCTCTCGAGGATCTACAGTTACAGTAAGTTCTTACATAACTGTACTTTTTGAGCGCATGCTTCCTATATTGGGTCCCCAAGTAGGATTGCTTCAGCAACTGTTGGGTGAGTGCTTGGAGCCAAGCCTCAATGTTGGAGCTTTGAGATATGATGAACAGTTAGAAAATGCAATACAGTTCGGCCCAGTGGTAGGGAGGGCTGAGGCGCTTGGAGCCTTACCTCTCCCATGCCGGTGACCGCAGTTCGGGAATGAGCTCAGGCCACTGGTGGGGTGGGGGCTTCAAACAGGATTTGAGTGGCTGCAGCTGTCCTCTCTCGAATTGGGGAGGTTGGTCTTTCTGGCACTTAGCTGCCATCAAGTGGAGGTTTGGTGGCAGTGCTGTGCAGATGGGGGCGAGGCGCTAGGTTAGGGTAGGTGGAGTGGGACCACTGGTTCCAGCACATGCATGCCTGAGTTTGCTGAAGCCCCAGTGAGAAAATAATGGAGGAAAGTGGACAGACATGGCAAGGGCATACAGTATGATGTCTGCTGGCCACATCTCCAACCGCCACATCACCAGGGCTACCTGGAGTGAGGAAACTGGATTATGAGCTTGGGGAGTATGGGCCTCTCTCTCCTGACCCCCACCATGGGGGTGCCTTTGCTGCCAGGATCCTGGGGAGGTGCTGGGGGGGTGGATGCGGCTGGCAGCATGGAGCATCTCTTGCTGTGGCCCAAGGAGGGGGAACAGAATATGGAGAAAAAAAGAAACTGCTATAGAGTTGTAACTGCAGGTCATTTTTTGCTACTCTGCAGTAGCCAAGAGCCTTGTCAGTATGTAAATGAGACCCATTTTTTAGAGCAGTGGAAAAGGATATACCATCTAACCTTGTTAGTAGACTTGTGCCCATGTTTTAGGACTAAATGGCCATTATAATATAAAAAAAGACTGCAAAGGTGCCACCCATAGAGTATAATGGAGCATGTCCCCACACTCTCCCTGGCATCGCATCATAAATCTGCAGAGGGTGGAGCATGGGCGGCACCAGAAACCAGGAAGTCCTTGGGACTCCATGTTTATAATTTTATGAGTGCTCTAAATTTTTTA
The DNA here is from genome assembly GCA_016271365.2 of Neoceratodus forsteri. Taxonomy (NCBI): domain Eukaryota; kingdom Metazoa; phylum Chordata; order Ceratodontiformes; family Ceratodontidae; genus Neoceratodus; species Neoceratodus forsteri. Next base: position 1,474,836,371 of record CM028131.1, read on the forward strand.
ACATGAAAATTATTTTGGCAAGATTTGCACCGGAACCAACCCCATGAGGTACAGCACCTATATATCAGGTGCAGGGCTGCTTCATTTAACTTGGTAAGTCTCTTTAAGGAATAAAAAAAAAAACTTGCATGGCTGATCACATTTAAAAACCCTTACTGTACTATAAGAGTAACAACAACAAAAAAGGTTTGTCAGACACTGCACAACATGAACAATAAATGTGCCATCCTCTTCAAAGGAGTGCACTTTACAGGAGCGTACTTTAGATGGCTGAGTCGACGCATACCGTGCATTCATAAGGCACTTTAACTGCAGTATTTATTGGTCAACTTAAGTTTTTTTTTTTAACCTGTTAAAGTTCGGACTTTTTTTTTTTTCCCTCAGATTCTATTGAATTGAAAATGACTGTTTCAAGCTCTCCTTTTTCATTGTATAATAGTAGTAATACACTCCAGGATATGTCATATCATGAGATATTGTGACTCCCTGGGTGCATGAGTCACTTGGACTGTGGACTCGTGACTTGCCATGCACCTGAGTTGTAACAATATACCATAGTGTAGCACACTCTGTACAGCTGCTTAGTTATAAATAGCTGCTGTTTGATGATGTTAGTTTGCACTTGAGCAAGGCTCCTATAAAAAGGCCTGTGTGAGATTATTGTGGCTAAGTGAGGCTCTGAGCTGCAAAACCTGGAGACCTGGGTTTGAATCCCACAGCCCCCCACTTAGATACTGTGTGACCCTGAGCAAGTCACTTAACTTCTTCGTGCTCCCAGGTCACACCTGTAAACAAAATTTCAGCTTAGTGTGTCTCTCCTGGTTAAAAAAAAAAAAAAAGTATACTGGTGATGCAGTTAGAGCCCCCACAGCATGGGGGAAACTTTGTAAAAACATAATTTTCTAGGAGCGTGGATATGTTGTTCATCCACACTGTCTGGCATTGTCCCTTTCCCCTTTAAATCTTGTCGGAAGTCTTCAAGCTGGCTCCTCCCACCCACCCAGGTGGTAAATACCTTGGCTCCGCCCCATGACGCCAGATCTTCCTTTCCGCTGGAAGATACAGGTAGCCTCCCAAAGGAATAAGGGCTCATTCTACCTGCCATACTGCTGCTTCGGTGGCTGCTTCCAGGGACATCCCTATCCAGGAAATTTGTCGGGCTGCTACCTGGAAGTCAGCGAACACCTTTATTACCCATTACCACATCGACCTAGAGTCACAACCTGATGTTGGTTTTGGGGCCTCGGTTCTCCAATCTCTGTTTCCTAAGTAGGGGGTGTGCGCCTTGCCTCCCTCCTCCCGGAGAACTGCTAGGAGTCTGCCAGACAATGTGGATGAACAACATATCCACGCTCCTAGAAGAACAGGTTACTCACCTGTAACAGTAGTTCTAGGAGTGGTAAATGTTGTTCATCCACACGCACCCACCCGACCTCCCTGGCTTAAGGTGCACAACCTGGCTTCCAGCGGGCTAGATCTGGCGTCATGGGGCGGAGCCGAGGTATTTACCACCCGGGTGGGTGGGAGGAGCCAGCTTGAAGACTTCCGGCAAGATTTAAAGGGGAAAGGGACAATGCCAGACAGTGTGGATGAACAACATATACCACTGCTAGAACTACTGTTACAGGTGAGTAACCTGTTCTTTATACACATTTCTAGTTATATTTCACCTCTTTTCTGTACAACACTCCCCTTTTTCTTTTTAAGAGGCATGTCATCATAAACACAGGGCTCTTTTGCTGTGGCACCACATCTGTCCCTGCTGTCATAATAGTCTGCTTGTGATGCCGCAATCTGTTGCTATGAACATTTCTACAGCAGGCTGTCACAGTCTGATGTTTGTGATGTCCGATGTTGACAAGTACCCCCAAAAGAAGTTTTGGGGACAGGGGTCTTGTTTTCACAGTGGGTATTCATAGTTGTAAAGAAAGACGGGAGCTACTGTAAATACAGAGAATGCATGAAATCGAAGTTAAAATGTGTCTGAACTCCCATTTGTTTTCCTAAGTTACACCTGTTGCATCGGGGCGGCTCTAAAAGGTAAGCTCAGTGAAGAGAAACAGCAGCTGTGCTGCTTCCTTTCGACAGTGTCCTGTAAAAAAAAAAAAAGAACATGCTTTGTAAGTCGCAGTGAAGAAGAGCTTTATTATAATGACGTTGTTGAAGTTGCAGTGTGTGAAGCACTGTCATATATAAGAAAATAGAACCAGGAGAGTCGAACAAATTGCTAAAAGATTAGCATAGACGGTTACCACGAAGCTTTCCAGTGAAACCAAAAAGAGAAAAAAAGAACAAAAGGGTGCCTGAGCGTGCCATTACCTGGCATGACAGTGCAATTGAAGTTTCATCGGACCTGTAGGTGTGGATAACAGCAATGGGGATTTGTTCTCACCATAAATACCTTTTGAACTCTATTATTTACTCTGATAACAAAAGGGAAGAAAGAATGTTGGAAGTCTCGTTTGCATTTCAGGCTCCACATGTGGTACGTGGAACAAGTTCCCCATTTCTACCTAAGAAAAACAAGGGGCCACCTACACCTTCTGAAACCTTGTCACCTGTTACATACTGTACTCTGATAGATTCTGAGTGTGTGACTGCAGTGTGCCAGTAATATACTGTTTTGTTGTTCCTGTAATGAACTATTGAACCCTAATGGTTTCAATACTGTTCATTGTTTAAATACCAGTTGTGTAAGTCTGTTTATCTCAAGTTGCCACTACCCTAAGGCTTCTGTGAAAACGAAATGTTATGTCATTGGCCTATCCTAGCTGATAAAATTGTAAATACCGTACATAAAAATGGGTAGGGGCTGAATTTGATAGTGACTACTAATAGTTTTCTCACAAAAGGTCTGGCCAGATGCGACTCTAAAGGTGCCATAGGCAAGAAGCCCAGCACAACTGTAATGAAACTGATAGCTGTAAAATTGAATCAGAGAGAGATTTCCGTTCTACTACATGGCTATAATTGTATGGAGGAGTTATAATGACCTGATGCGTTATGAGTGTGAAAACAGAGTTATATGATATGTCCACATGACTCTGAGGTGAAATTGCAGCTTTTCCATGTAGCTGCCACAATCACACTTTTTTTCATCATGGAATTATGAGAGAGAATACTAGAGTTGACATTAACAGGTTTTGTTACTGTTGTGAATACATAGATACATAGATACATAGACAGTGTCGGCAGATAAGGGCCTATGGCCCACCCAGTCTGCCCATTTAAGTTTGTAAGTTCAGTTTATGTTTTCCAGGAAGTCTGTTGCCCCTTACCCCTGACCTCCAGAATTCCTTTATGTCTATCCCATGCATTCTTAAATCCCGTGATTGTTTCAGCCCCCACCACTTCCTCTGGCAGGGTGTTCCACTTGTCCACCACCCGTTCTGTGAAGAAATTCTTCCTCACGTTTCCTCTGAATCGTCCTCCCTCCAACTTCATCCCATGCCCTCTAGTCCTGGAACATCTTTTTCGCTTAAAAATAGTGCATTCCTGCACCATACATATAAAATATGTAAATATCCCCATACCTTATATGTTTTTCATTATGTTTCATTTATTTAACACTGTTTCAATCAGGATGACAGAAGTATAGTATTACATCAGTATTGTGCTATCAGAAGTTATTACAACAGCATTATAGTGTGAGAACTGGGGTATTACAGCATTATTATAATGTTAGAACATAGAGAATAAATTGCACCAAACTGTAAAGTACATTCACACACCAAGTGGGTGCTGTGACATCATCGGCAATGAGAGCGAAGCTGTCACAGCATCCGTTATGTGTGTGAACCGGTGAGTTTTTCGCAGTTTTTTTTCTTAATTTTTATAATAGTATATTGGATAGGGCACGGGACATACTGTCACTACCACAAACAGCGCGGCAGTAAATGCCGCAGGCAAAACACCATATTCCGACATAATGTCAGACAAAGCACTGACTGACAATAACAGCCAACGCTTATTCAAAATAATCAAAATATCTAGTTCCGAGGGGATGTGGAGAAATGCTGGACAGGGAAAACATTTTTTTTTTTTTTTTACTTAAAAAAAAAAAAAAAAAAAAGGAGCAACACCAGGAGATTGGGTAGGAACAGAACCACGGTCCCAGATCTCCAACCCTGCCGTGTGCTGGTGCCTTAGCCACTCCACCACGGGAGCAGCTTGGCCAGGCACCACACCGCATGGCAACTTGATCCCTCGTCAGTTAAAGTGCAGAGCAATAGGGTAGCAGTAATGCCCTACCGCTATTGTACCCCTGTCGCTCTAAATGCAGGAGCGAGTTACACAGTGTGGTTAATGCAGCACTATTCTTTGAGCACTGAATTGACCCGGTAACATTGTATAGCATGTTTGTAAGAACTTTACTTACTTATCGTCTTCAGATCAACAACGTTGTGAGGTCCAGTCCAACAAAAAAAGGAAAATGTAAACAGAAACTCTGTTTTCCGTACTGTTTCACTGTTTGAATCACAGTGTTTCTTGCTGATGGTGAGCACAGCTGAGCTTATGAGGAACATTTGAAGTACAGTAGCTCCTAATGTTCTTTTTTGTAATGCACCGTATGTTAAGAACAACTTTTAGAAACCACTGAAAAAACATGCTAGCCATGTATTGTTCTTGTATTACATAGACAATCATGTACAGCGAGGGTATAATATGGGGCAGCATTTGGTACAGAGGGGTTTTGCCAATGTCCGCACAACCCAGAGAGATATATAGCCTGAACACTCTCACTTATACATTGTTCTTTATAATGTATAGACAAATGTATTTATTGTATTAGTCAAAACTATAAATGAAGGATGGACAGAACAGCAGTTAATTTTTTTCCCCCATTTTTGACAAGCAACAACTCTGAAAAAGGTCTCTGAGATTAAATAGGACAGTGTGTCTGTGACATGACATAGGCAAGGTTAAAAAAATGGAATGATCACGTTTGTGATATATGCAGATTAGCATAATTAAACAGGGAGAGTGATTACTGAAAAATAAAGGGAGTTTTTCTTTATTGGAAACTTATTTTTGCCAGTATTACAGCAGTATTATGATGTCTGAACTGGTATTATGGCAGTGTTATGATGTCATAATGGTGGTATCATAACAGTATATGACATCAGAACTGTAGTATTACATAGAGAATAAGGTATGGGCATCAATAAACAACTCTATGCTCATTTCGAGTGGCTGACATAACAACTTAGATAAACCTTTGATAGCGCAGCTCGAGAGGTTTACCTAAGTTGTCATGACAACCACGGGAGGCAAGCATAGAGTTGTTGTTCATCGATGCCCATACATTTTTTTATAGTGTATGGGCATTGTTGCCTTCAATTACAACAAAAAACAGAGCATTGAAAGACAGGATCCTTACTTTTACAATTTATTTTTTTTTTTTAGTCACCGACGCTCTCTCCGGTTCCAGCTCTCACTGCTGCGACCTGTTCAGTAAGACCGGAGGTTCACTTAATGCACAGGTGCAAACACATTCCATGTTGTTGTACCATCAATGTGATGTACCCACGATGGTATAACAACATCGTGAGGTCACATCGAGGTACAACAGCCCTGTAAAATGATGGGTTTTTACAGGAAACAACATTCTATCATACATTATAGTAGTATTACAAGGCATAAAATAAGTGTGTTTGCATAGTAATTTGCTACCCTAATGCTATTTGCTAATTAAGTGCAGCCTTGATTAGAAGTTACTAATCAACTGTTTTGCCACATTGCATAAAAACCCAAATTGCAGTAAAATTGTTCTTGCAATTTGACATGTTTCCACTCAATTGCACTCTTAATTATTTTTTAATTTTATTTTATTTAATATTTGATCACTGGGTTAAAATCCATGGGCATTAAATGCCTATTTTTATGGGTGACTCAGACATGGCAACAACAATTCAATACAGTACAGTTTACAATTAGATTAATTATAATGAGAACATGTCGAGTGAGTAAGACAAAGCTGCTTCAGGGATTTCTTAAAAATGTACAATGAATTACATGTTACAGTATAATTAGGCAAGGCCTTCTACAGCTTTACAACACGAAAGATCCATGATCTTTGACCTAAGGAAGACCTGTAGAAGGTAGGGTTCAGTTTTCCAACATTTACTGATCTAATACAGGAAGTATGTGAGCTATGTAAAATATTAGACATAAATGAAACCGATATTTGTGCAGACAGAACCCTTCTAAAAAACAAAATAGTTCACTCTTAGTTTGCTCAAATGAAAACCAACCTCAAATATTGTGTGATGTACAGTGATGAGTTGAATGAAAAGCCAAACCAGCAAATCTGCAAGGCAAATGAGCAATAGCACCACTCGATTACGTTTGCAAAATGAACAAACCGACACAACCGCTTACCAGTTTCGAACTACCTAGTTCATCATCAGGAGGATGGTCCCTCTAGTGTCCACAGTGTTTAAAATAGCTGTGGTTTAAAGTGACAAATTGTTTAAAAACATTATGTAGCCACTGCAAATGGATGGTGCAAACTGCATGATTTACAGCCAGTTTTCTTTCATTTGGAGACATAAATCCACAGTCTGTATGTGTGCATAGTTATCACAAAACCATCAGCAGTAAAGCAGCAATGTTAACATATGTTCATTTAACAAAATAGAGATTAAAATAAGTCATAGCTTGAAAAATCAACTCTCACTGAACTACCAGATTCGAGCCTCATCCGACACAGTTTTTCCAGAAAGTCAAACATAAGACTTCCAGTCTCCCTCTGGCATCTACAAGAGGACAAGAAGATTAATTAGTTAGTAGGTAAATTTTGGACAAGCACCTTATTTTATAGAAAATGCATATCTTAACATTTCTCTGACATATATAAGGTGCTAAGCATTCATGCATGCATAACTTTATATTTTTCTGCTTCTGTTTATCACTGGCATTAGATCTGTTTTATCATTCAAACCTGGGTGTTTCAAGCCCCCCAGGCTGTTGATCCAATAAGCCTTTATTTCAAGTAACAGGTCGTCTAAGTCACCCCCTCTGGGTCCTAGTCGACCTGTTCGATACCACAGAACTTAAACCTCTGTTCCCCCTCTTGATTCCTGTTGTTAAGACAGTGCAAGGCTATTGCATTAGTCCTGGCCCCCCCCCTCAAGTTATACTCCTAATGTGTTCCCCCATCCTCAGTTTGAATGTTCGTGTAGTTTTGCCAATATAAAAAGCACCACACCCACATGTACCTGCACAAAACTCATACATCTGGCAAAAGCAGCTTACGACAATGACCTCCTAGGAAAGACCTGGGGTAGAGGGAGGGAGTTCTGGGACTCTGTAAAATCTCTCATGGATACAGCCTCAAGGGCTCCACTGGACCTTATAGTTGCCACCTCTGGTACATTGCAAGACCCAAAGGAAATTGCTGATGCTTTTAATTTTGCATTCATGTACCTCAGCAATGTGTTGCCCCCTGAATACCTGAATCACACCGATTCAGGCCAGCAGCACAACCTCAACACTCCATCACCACAGGGTAATGTTACTCCACCATTCTACTTCAGGCAAATCTCCACAGGTGAGACCGTCAAATATATCAAACGGGTCCTTGGTAAGACCAGGATGGGAAGTGACACAATCGATATGAAGATCGTAGCACTCACATTAAACGAACCTGTGGCACCACTCACCAAGGTATTCAATGCCTGTCTAAGATCTGGCATCTTCCCTGACAGATGGCAAGAGGCTCTAGTCACACCTGTTTTTAAATCAGGAGACAGAGCTAGTTTAGTAAACTTCCGGCCCGTCTCGATTTTACCCCCCCAAAGCACTTGAAAGGGTGGTCTCAGAACAACTAACTGAGTACCTAGAAAAGCATAGCCTTCTCTGCTTGCAATAACATGGATTCTGACAAAACCACTCCACTGTCACCGTGCTAGTAGAGTACACTACTCAGCTTTATGGGGCCCTGGATAAAGGGATGGTGGTGGGGTCTATCTTCATAGACCTCACCAAGGCCTTTGACACAGTCAGTCACCAACTGCTACTGAAATGTCTCCTCTCTACAGGATTGTCAATGGAATCTGTGGCCTGGTTCCATAGCTACCTAACCCATAGATCTCAACGGGTCAGGATTGGCAATATAATCTCTGAGCCCAGGGAAGTAAACCTAGGGGTCCCGCAAGGTTCTATCCTCGGTCCTCTCTTATTCAGCCTCTTCATAAATGACATGCCTTCTATCTGTCCTGCACACACTGTACTCTATGCAGATGATGCCGTTATCTCCATCCCAGGGAAAGACCTGGGATCAATTAGCTCTGAACTTCAGCACAATTTTCGTGCATTGGAATCTTGGTTCACCCGAAATAAACTGCTACTCAACTACAAAAAGACAAAGAGCATGCTCTTCAGCACCCCACAGAGCAAGATTCGAGGGTCCTCACTGCATATACTTAGTAGCGAAAGGGAAGTACTAGACCAGGTCAATACATTCAAGTACTTAGGGATTCACCTTGATGACACCCTCACCATCACTGCCCATGCTGAGCAACTGGTAAAGTCTACCAACATGAAGCTTGGCATCCTGTACAGACACCACACCTCTATGACACCGGCTGCCCTGAAACTTGTTACATGCAGTTCAGTTCTCTCATCTGTGGATTATGGTCTTGTCATATATGGGGCAGGCACAGACACAGCGCTTAAAAGGGTCAAAACCATCTTCAACAAGGCCTGCCGCCTGGTCCTGGGAGTACACAAAATGACTCACTCTTGTGACCTATACAAGGAAACTGTCTGGCTCCCACTCCACCATAGACTCCAATACCAGGCCTTCCTCCTTGTGAAAAAGTCCCTGATGGGGTCCATGCCTACGGCTACTTCAGCCTTCTTTGAGCCTGCACAACCATCTAAATGCACAAAGAGTGCCTCCAGGACTGTTCTAACACCCGTCAAACGCTACCCTCTCTCACTCCCACCATCCTGTTCCACAACTGCCCACTTCCCCCTCCCACCACCTACTACCTCCCCTTGACAAAGCCTCACCTTGGCTGCTAAAACATGCATTTCTGCAGACTGGGAGCACCCCGTCTGAACTGTAACATGATTGTTAAACACTGTACTGCAGTTAATTAGTGCTGCATTAATATGTTTCTCTGGAAGTATGGTCCTGTTTCTCCTTACTTCTTATACCCTGCTTAATGTTGTAACTGCACACTAATACCACTTGTTAGTTGATGTCTGCAATGTTTCATCACCTGTAAATGTCTTGTATTCCTTGTTGACTTGGAGCCTTTGTAAACGAGCCCCCGGCTCAAAGGTAGTAATCCGAATTTGAAATAAAAAAAAAAAAAAAGTAATTAAGTAAACTATGTCATCTGTCGCACAGCTAAAAAAAGGAGTTAGCCTTATAATCTTTTGCTGCATTTATCATAGTGAATGTATCAGTTTTCAGGATGAATGGCTGGCTGGGGATATAGATGATAATGAGGCACTTAACTGCTTCATAATGGTTTTCAACCGTGCTTGTGATATTTTTGCACCATACAAAACTAAAACAATTAAGGGAACCTCCAATCCCTGGCTCTCCAGCTCCCTTATTGGACTTATGAAGAACAGAGACAATCTTTGGCATATAGCAAAAGCAGTTGGTACACCTGCTGCATTTAATACCTACAAGGCAGCTAGAAATGCCTGCACCAGACTCATCCAACAGGATAAAGCCTCCTGCTATAAGGATCTACTAACCAAAACCTGGGGTTCTGGAAGAGGCTTTTGGTGCTCTCTTAAATCCTTAATGGGCAAAGCCCCCAAGACCCCCCAGATCTACTGCTGACTGTGAAGGGGCCCTACAGGAACCCATTGAAATTGCCAGTGAGCTCAACAGCATGTTCACTGACCTTTCAAGTGTACTTCCTGGTGACTACTTCAAAGATATGCATGTTCAGCAACACCAAACTGCCCCTCAAGATCCCCCAAGGAAAGATGTACCACCCTTTTATTTTAGACGTATCACCAAAGACAAAACCATCAAGCATATTAAAAGGGCGCTTAGCAAGACCAGGATGGGGGCGCATCTGCTTGACATGAAGCTGGTTGGTCTACTCCTTCACGAACTTGCTGGTCCTCTTACTGTGGTGTTTAATGCCTCTCTAAAATCAGGAGTATTTCCAAACACATGGAAGTCAGCTAACATAACGCCTGTCTTTAAAGCGGGGGATAAAACCCAAACATCCAACTACAGACCTATATCCATCCTTCTTCCCCTTTCAAAAGTACTCGAAAGAATGGTCTCGGAGCAGCTTACTGAATACCTTGATAACTATAACCTACTCTGCCCGCAACAGCACGACTTCCATAAAAAGCACTCCACACTCACCGCTCTAGTTGATTATTCATCCCAACTATATAATGCCTTGGATAGTGGTCAGGTAGTTGCATCAGTCTTCATCGACCTCATGAAGGCTTTTGACTGTTAATCACAACCTCCTCCTAAATTGCCTTCTGTCTACAGGTCTATCCCCAGATACAGTACTATGGTTTGGCAGCTATGTGTGCCTCTCTAACAGATCACAAGAAGTCAAAATTGGTGATACCTTATCCGCTGCTAAGGAGGTGCACCTCAGGGTTCCACAGGGGTCAATTCTCAGTCCTCTATTCTTTAGCCTCTTCATCAACTCCGCCCCAATGGCATGCTCAGCAAGCATAGTTCTCTATGCTGATGAAGCAGTGATCTCAGCCGCTGGCAAAGACTAACAATCCATCACAACTGAACTCCAAAGCAGCTTCCATAAACTTGAATCTTGATTTACGGAAGACAAGCTACTACTAAACGTCAAAAAAAACAGAGTATGCTCTTCACCACCTCCCAAAGCAGAAAGAAATACCTGCCCCTGCGTATTCATAACCAAAAGGGTGAAATCCTAGACCAAGTATCTAACTTCAGACATCTCGGCATTACCTTTGATGACATGCTCACCTTTTCAAACCGCATTGACTCTGTCATCAAGACTGCAAATATAAAACTTGGTGTACTTTATCATCATAGACATTCAGTGACACTGGATGCACTCAAACTAGCCACCAGTAGCTCAATACTGTCTTGACTGTGGGTTGCCTATATATGGGGTGGGCACAAAAACTACTCTTAGCAGGATCAACACAGTCCTCATTAAGGCCTGTGATCTTACTTTGGGGGCTACTCTCGACACCCACACCTGCTCGTTGTACACTGAAACTTGGTGGCTCCCACTCCATCTTAGAGGGCAAACCAAACCTGCCTACTTCTAAAATAAGTACTACTTGGACTGGCATCCCCCCACACTGGGTGGACACTTTAAGCAGGCCGTCCCAACAAAATCTACCAGTAGTGCAGTCGCTGACAAGATGGTGATTCCCTTCAAAAGGACAAAACTTGCCCAGAACTCCATCTTGTATCAAGGTCCTTTTATAGCTCCTTCTCCTGGGGCAGAGTGGGTGGGTTGCTGTGTGTGCTTGTTTGTGTCTGTAGGTTAGTTTTTGTTTATTTACATGTTTTTCTGCTTAGAATACCTGCGCCACTCTTGCACACAACATCGCTGTAAGTCTTCTGGACTGAATTTCTGCAAAACATCATCATCAGGTATCTGCTTTTTAATTTTAAATCAACTTTCTTGAAGCCTCCCCAAGGAAGCATATGTCTTGCAACTAGTCTTACAAACATGGTGATGCTGGGTCCTGCAACTGAATCAACATTTTCAACATTTTCGTCTGACCACTCCTAAAGCAGCTGTACTTGTGGACTTTAAAGAACAAAGGAAATTTCACACATTCTGTGACTGAATCAACATTTCTGTCTCACCTGCTACCAAAGGTATTGTACTTGTCTCTGAGGACTTTGAAGATCAAAGGAAACACACACAAAAGGATTTCACACCTTGCCTGTACCCAGGCCACAGTTTATTACCTTTCAGGAATTTTAACATATTGTGTGACCCTGGATCTCAACAGTTCATCATTTCCTCTGGATGTAATTAACCATCAGCATTTTTCCTTTGCCATCTCCTCCTGGTGTGCTTGTTAGACCACCCAAGTGCTGCCACCTCTGCTCTACCATTGATTACTCCATCCTCCTAGTTCTTCTATTCGCTGTGGGTGCTACAGGCCCAAGATGCCAAGCTGGACCACTACCACCCCTGAGAGAAGCTGCTCTTGACAAAAATGGACTCTATGGCATCCCAATGCCAGCTGTGTCGAGGGAGCTCCAACTTTCGGCCACCTGCATCCCGCCTGCTAGCCCGGGGTCCCAGACACCTGCCACAGTTATCAACAACATTACCATTTTCATGCCCATAAAGATCATGCTGGTGAACACTCACCTCCCCCATTGCAAGAGCAGGAGGCACAAGATACGCTCTACCATTAGCATAAACCTCTCAGCCAGGAAAATAATATTCATGTTTCTTCTTCTATCAGGTAATGTCCATACCAATCCGGGGCCACCACCAGTGTCAAACACAGGGGGAAACGCGAGTAAAGGCCTGAAAGTAGCTGCACTGAACATCTGCAGCCTCACAGCAAAGTTTGATCTACTCCAAGCGTGGATGTCCCACCATGTACCTGACATTCTCTGTCTGACAGAGACCTGGCTGTCAGGCAAGATAAAAGATAATGAAGTGATATTCCCGAGATATCAAACATTCAGGAAAGACACATGTGGCAAGAGAGGCGGAGGAGTCCTTATCTATGCCAGGGATTACCTATGCTGCTCGGTCCTCCCTGTTACCAGGGTTGAGGATGATCATGAACTACTAGCAATAAAAGCACAGGTCGGACGGCACAGCAAATCTCTAAACCTAGCTTCAGTTTATCTTCCACCCACTAAAGCCAGGGATGGCCTTCCAAAAATACTGGATACAATTGCTACCCTTCCTAAGGGCACAGAGCTTCTCATAACAGGTGACTTTAACATCAACTGGGAGGGCAGGGGATACATGCCTTTCAAGGACATGGTCGCCACTTCCAACTTGACCCAACTCGCAGACAGCCCAACAAGGCGGAACCACCAAACAGGAAAAGACACCATCCTCGATTGACTCCTCTCGAGTTCCCCTTCTCGGATCTCTGAGCTTAAGGTCCCACCTGACACCGTAAGTGATCACTCCCCAGTCACTTTCACATCAAACAAATTGAGCAAGCCCCCGCCTATCATAATTAATAGTAGGGTCTTGGGGAAGGACAAGCTTGGGGCCCTCTCCTCTGCCCTCTCCCAGCATGACTGGTCCTCCATCGATCATAGATACATACATACATAGATAGATACATAGACAGTGTCGGCAGATAAGGGCCTATGGCCCACCCAGTCTGCCCATTTGAGCTTGTAAGTTCAGTTTGTTTTCCTAGAAGTCTGTTGCATCTTACCCCTGACCTCCAGAATTCCTTTATGTCTATCCCATGCATTCTTAAATCCCATGTTTGTTTCAGCCCCCACCACTTCCTCTGGCAGGGTGTTCCACATGTCCACCACCCGTTCTGTGAAGAAATACTTTCTCATGTTTCCTCTGAATCGTCCTCCTCCAACTTCATCCCATGCCCTCTAGTCCTGGAACATCTTTTTCGCTTAAAAATAGTGTTTTCCTGCACCCTGTTCCTCCCTGTAAGATACTTGTATGTCTCTATCATATCCCTCTCCCTCCTCTCCTCCAGGGAGTACATGTTCAGTTCCTTCAACCTGTCTTCATAGGACTTGTGATGCAATCCATGCACCATCTTTGTTGCCCTCCTCTGAACCTTCTCTACCCTGTCTATGTCCTTACGTAGGTATGGTCTCCAGAACTGTACACTGTACTCCAGGTGGGGCCTCACTAGTGTCTTGTATAGCGGAATTATGACCTCCCTTTTCCTAATAATAATAATGCACCTAATATTGACCAGGCACTAAGTTTCTTTATAGAGGGCTTCAACAACATTTGTGATCTCTTTGAACCACTGAGGAAAAGAAAAATTTGGGGTCAAGTTAATGACTGGATCACAGGGGATCTCCTCGCCCAGATGAAGGAAAGGGACAACCTCTGGGGAAAAAGCTAGGTCCTCTCGCAGCAAACACAACTTCCAATGCTGTAGAGCTGCATGAAACCACTGCACCAACCTTATCCGCCAAGCAAAGGCCAACTTCCACAAGCAGCAGCAGCTTAATAAAACTTGGGGCAACGGGAAGAGTTTTTGGGAGAACATCTAAAACCTTCTTGGGAAGGATGAGAAAAAGATCTCCCGCTTGCTCAACATCAACAGCGCCACAATTACTGACCCATGGCACATCATGGATTCTCTCAACACAGCGTTTACTGACCTGACTGGGGTGCTACCCCCCAAATACCTGCACCCTGCTGGGGAACAAACCAACTGCATGCCTCAAGGGGGCTCTACCCCGTCTTCTACTTCAAAAAAGTGTCAGTGAAGGAGGCTTACAAACACACAAAAAAAATTATAGGCAAGACCAGAATGGGGAGTGATGGAATCGATATGAAACTCCTATCCCTAACACTGGATGTCATCATCGGGCCAGTTACAAAACTATTTAACAAATCGCTGGCTCTTGCACAATCCCCCAGGATCTGGAAACAGGCTCTCGTGACGCCAGTGCACAAGAACGGTGATATGACATGCACTGCCAATTATAGGCCAATATCCATCCTCTCTCCCTTATCTAAAGCCCTGGAAAAGATTGTGGCCACCCAACTCACAGATTACCTCAACAAATACAACCTGTTCTGTCCCAGCCAACATGGCTTCAGGCAGAATCTTAGTACAGTTGAAGCCGCTTAATCGGGACGTGGTTAAAGGGGACATTCGCTTTAAGGGGACGTCCCATTCGTCACCGATTAAGTTGCTATCTAATCAAGCATTGTTAATTCCTTTAATGGGGATGATGTGGTTCTGCTGATGCTCATTAACACGCTCACCGACGAGGATTATCGCTCGTTAACGCCTCTCCTGGTTCCAAATGACTGACAGTTTTTCAATGAGACTGGTGTCTTTTATAGAGGGTATCCAGACGGGGGCACACACACAACCATATGGAGCTGATTGGTGAAAAAAAGAAAAGATAGGTCTCCCTACTATGCTGCAGCAATTTGCTCGGAACTGAGAAACTGCCCCTTGTTGTCATTGGTAAGAGCAAGCGACCACGCTGCTTACTGAAGGATTTGAGCACCCTGCCTGTAAAGTACATCAGCTCAGCCAATGCGTGGATGACGGGGGCTATCTTTGAGGACTGGCTAAACACATGAAATAGCCAACTCAGGAGAAGGCGTCGAAAAGTCCTTCTGTTCGTGGATCATTGTAGCGCCCACTCCATTATTCTGGCTGCAAAGTTCAGCAACATAAGAATTCACTTTCTCCCACCCAACATGACAAGCCTTATTCACCCCTTAGACATGGGTGTGATTAGAAAACTAAAAGGTCATTATCTGGCACTATTCACAGAACGTATTGTGGGGGTTATAGACGGTGGGTCAACGGCTCTGGCGTCAGAAATAGCGAGGCATGTAAACCTCTTAGACACAATCTTCAAGCTTCAAAAAGCTTGGACCACCGTAAAACCATCAACAATACACAACTGTTTTAGAAAAGCTGGCTTCATGCTTGATAATGAGGGATTGTCAAGCCAGGGAGGTGCCGCTGCTCACCTGGAAGAAAACCCAATGTACGATGTTCCCATACTGGAGGATTTCTCCAATGATCTAGCGCATTTGTTAGAGCTTGAGGGGGAAATAATAAAACGAATGGCTAGCGAGTCTAGGCAGATGAAAATAACAGACTTTTTTGGCTGATGCTGTCGTAAGAAGGAGTCTGAAGAAGATGCAGGGGATCGGTCACACCTTGCATTCATCCATATTAGTGCATTTTTTTCAGTACTGTACTGTCTGTTTTTATTTTAAATAGTTGAAATAAAGGTTTTTGTTTTAAAAAGACAAACAGCATTGTTTCCAAAAAGGGCTGTAAATCACTTAACATGCTGCTGTGTCTCCGTTGTGTTTGTTTGTCCACATGTTTTATATACCTACAGTACTACGCTACTCTATTTGTAAATTACAGCACTGCGCTGAAACGCTGACTTCTGTTTATCGGGACGCTCGCTTATAGGGGACAATGTTGTTGCCATCTAGCTGTCTGCTTTAAGCAGCTTCAACTGTACCTCCACTGCCTTGCTGGACTACACTGACTACTTGCACAAGGCAGTAGACGAAGAAAAACTGGTGGGGTCAGTCTTCATAGACCTCACTAAAGCCTTTGACACTGTCAGTCACTTTCTCCTCCTGACTCAACTACAGAACCTGGGGGTTGCAACCACTGCTGTCTGCTGGTTCAAGGACTACCTAACACATAGAAGCCAACATGTAAAAATTGGGCACACAGTATCTAGCTCCAACGAGGTATCTTTAGGGATCCCACAGGGGTCAATACTGGGGCCCTTACTATTCAGCCTCTTCCTAAATAATCTTCCTGAAGCCTGTGACACTAAACTGATACTTTATGCAGACGACGCTGTACTTCTCACTGGCAGTTCATCAATAGTCGCCCTCCACTCCGAGCTGCAGGCATCTTTCTACATGCTGGACGACTGGTTCTATAGCCATAAACTTCTATTAAACTACAAAAAGACCAAGGTGATGCTTACAGCCAGCCCACAGCACACAAAAAAGCTCCCTCCCCTCACCATCTCCAATAAAGTCAGTGAGCCACTAGAACAAGTTCACGCCTTCAAGTACCTGGTGGTCACCATTGATGACTCCCTCACCTTCACCCAACACATCGACACAGTGGTAAAGGCAGTGAACACTAAGCTGGGTGTACTCTGTAGACAAAAAAGTATCTCACTCCAGAGGCCCTCCGTCTCTGTCGCCAGCTCCATCCTTTCTACCATAGACATTTTGGCAGTGTACAAAATTAACTTAAATCAGAAGCAGTGGTTCTAAGTGCCCCCCCAGCAGAGATTTTTTGGGCTAGGTTTCCATTTGCATGTAGGACCACATAACAGGTTTCGTTACATAGGCATCCAAATAGCGGCTGATACCTCAAAACTATGTCCTGACAGTTATCAAAAGTTGCTTCAGGCTATAAGACAGGATACTGCCAGATGGCATATCCTTCCTCTAACACTCCGTGGTAGAGTCCAGGCCATTAAAATGAATGTTCTTCCACGTTTTCTATTTTTATTTAAAACGCTCCCAGTCTCAATTCCTACTGCATTTTGGAAAGAGATGCATACTATTTTATTTAAATTTTTATGGCAGGGCAAGAGGACTAGAATTGGTAGAGCTTTATTATATACCCCTAAACTGTCTGGTGGACTTGGTGTTCCAGACCTATTTGAATGTTACCTTGCAGCTCAGGGTCTGTGGCTATACTCCTAGATAAAGCAGAGAGAAGAGGCAGGCTGGTAGCAGATGGAACTGCAACAACTTCTCACACATTGCATCTGGACGCTACCTACAAGTTATATTTCCACACATTTGACATGCAAGGTTTTTAACCCCTGGACTAGACATACTATAAAAACACTATTGCAGTTACGTAAGTTACAGTTACCCTAGTGGGCTTGGTCCCCTATCCCTGATTAGGCACCATGTTCCCTTTGCGCCCCACCCCCCAAGCTTGGACCATGGCTATCAGTTCTCGGAGACCCATGGCCTCGCCAGATTTACACACCTGCTTAACAATGGGATCTGTACCACATTTCACCAGTTGCAGCAGAGATGCATTCTTCGGAGGGAGGATCACTTTTGCTACTTGAAAGTGAGGTGTTTTGTCTCACAACCGCAACATCTGTGACAACTATTAAGGCCTCAAACAGCTTTGGAAGAACTACTGTACAGCTGGGCCACACTTCGAGGGCCAAAATGAGACCTCTGTCACAGCTGTATAAGCTTCTGATTGTCCTGAACGAATCCCCCGCAGATAAAATCCGCCTGAGGTGGATACAAGAGTCCCACCAGCCTATCACAGCACAGAATTAGGCAGGTCTCTTCAGAGGGAGTTGTAAAATCATATCCTCACTATCATGGGAAGAGTTTTATTGGAAGGTGCTGGTGAGATATTTCAGAACACCAACAATTACAAAACATTTCAGTTCTACCCTTTTGGAATGGGTACAAAGAAGACTAGCTAGATTAGTGAAGGGATTAAAAAATAAGACTTATAGTGAGAGGTTGGCATCCCTCAACTTATATTCCCTATATTACAGAAGACTTTTGGGGGGGACTTATATCTACTCTTTAAATTAATGGAAGATGACAAACTCCTAGCAGACATTGGTCTCAAGCACAATTTAGGAAGGACCAGTACCAGAAGGCACAATAGGCAGCTTCTACTCCAGAGCTGGAATCATAATCAACTCAAATTCTGGTTTAGCCACAGGGTAGTTGCACTATGGAACGATCTTCCATCTAACGTTGTAGGTAGCTCCAACATGAATAACTTTAAGAATGGGGTAGACAGGTATTTTGGGGATAAGATATTCCAATTTTAATCTTGGGTTTTGCAAGCTTTAAAGGACATATGTCTTCAAGCTTGATTTTACGTATGTGACCTATTTTTTTTTACCTGTGTTATGTTACTCATACAAATCAATGTTGGAGAGCCTGCGGGCAAATAGGATCACACTTTCACATTTTTTGTGAATGCCCAGTGCCGAAGCCTTTTTGGCTCCAAGTACAGTCACAGCTAGAATCTATTTTCGAAGTCCCCATTTTGTTCACATTTGTAAACATGGTACTGGGCATCTTAGATGTGACTTCGATCTCTAAATCCAAACAAAAAAAGAAATTATATAATACACTGAGACTGGTCGCCCTGAAGTGCATGACCCAGAAGTGGCTCTCCAAAGAACCCCCGAGCATTCAACACTGGGAAAAACAAGCAGGAGAGCTAAAACCATATAAACACTACAAACAGGTATCTGCCTCTATCTCTGAAATCAAATAAAGAGGCAGAAGACACTGCAGAGCAGGACACTGCGGCACAGGAGCTAGCACAACAAAACTCACCCAAATCAGGAACCAAAACAAAACAAGCACAAAGGAAATCCAAAAAACTTCTGATCATAGGAGACTCCATGATTTGGGAAGTTGATACATATCTCCAGCCAGGGGTGATGGTCAGATGTCTCCCAGGTACATCAGCGTGGAGAGACACTGACCACATTGCTAAAATTGTTCACAAAGCAGGAGAAAACATTGATGTCCTAGTACACATAGGGACTAAAGATCTCGCCACCGGTCAGTTGTGGAGACCAAGGAACACCTGACTAGGCTGGGTGACAAACTATCATCTATTTTGTCCGCATCTCCTTCTCTGAGATCCTGCCAGTCTGGGAGAGGGAGCAGATGGACGGAAGGTCAGAGAAGGGAGATAGGGAGGCTAAACACGTGGCTCAAGGACTGGTGCCAGAAAAAGGACACAGATTTGTAGGGAACTGGCAACAGTTCTGGGGCAGAGTTCTTTAAATTTGATGGACTGCATCTGACTAAAGAGGGAGTCAGTGCATTGGGGCAGAAGTTTGACGTCTTTGCAGAATATTTAAACTAGCAAATGGGGAGAGGGGTGCAGCACCCCATACGTCGAATGGGAAGAACACCCCTCCCCCTCAGCTAGTGGTCAAACAGGAATTCAGCATGTTTGCCGTTCATTTGCATCACCAGGTAAGAAAAAAGGTTTGTCTCCCCATACGACGCACAGGGTAATGCCAAACTTCACCCAACAACTAACACACCAAAATCTGGCCAATGGAAAATCATGTACACAAATGCTCACAGCCTGGGAAATAAGATCCCAGACCTGCAGGCAATAATGTCAGAGGCTAAACTGGACATAGTAGCAATTAGTGAGATGTGGTTTACCAGTAACCACACTTGGGAGACTTCAGTACCTGGCTATGTATTGTTCAGAAGAGACGAGGGTGCAAAAGGGGAGGAGTGGCCCTGTATGTTAATGAAAATATCAAAGCTACAGAAATTCAGAATACACATAAGGAGCCAGAAGAACTGTGGGTCACCCTGGAAACAGGAAATGGGACAGCCATAAGAACTGGGGTTGTGTACAGGCCCCAGACCAGAGGAGGACATAGACACATTACTGTTAGAAGATATACAAAACATGACAGCTAAAGGGAGGTTCTGATAATGGGAGACTTCAACATGCGGATACAGATTGGTCAATACCAGCAGGAACATCTGCCAGAACTAGACTCATAGTGGATTCCCTGCAGGGGAGGGCCTCAAACAACTGGTACAGCAACCCACAAGAGACAGGGCTATCCTAGATCTAGTACTGACTAACAAAGAAGGATCACAGATCTCAGGTAGAAGGTCACCTGGGGGCCAGTGACCATCACATGGTATGGTTCAATTTGGCTACTACATCTAAATCATCCCATTCCAAGGCAAAATATGGGACTTCAGAGGAGCTGACTTTGATAAGATGGCCAACAGAGTTAAGCTAGCCCTGGCAAAAAGAAACACAGGTGAGGGGGTACAGGCAAAGTGGGCAAGCATTAAGGATGCAATACTTGAAGCAACATCCCATTGTGTTAGACAGAAAAGGAAGAGCAAAAGAAGAAGGAAACCACTTTGGTTCTCAAATACAGTAGCAGAAAAGGTCAGAGCCAAAAGGCTGGCCTTCAGGAAATATAAGGGAACACAGCGGGATGAAGATAGGGAGGCATACCAAACTGCCCTAAGGGAAGCAGGTAAGGCAGTAAGGCAGGCAAAGTCCCAAACTGAGGAAACACTAGCACGAACAGTAAAAGAAGGTGACAAGACTTTCTATAGATACATTAGTGAAAGGAGAAAGTCCAGAGGGGTATTGCTAAGCTTAATGGAGAAAAGGAGCATGTGAGGAGGAGGACCCTGTAAAGGCATCTATCCTAAATAGATACTTCTGCTCAGTATTTACTGAAGAGAAGGTAGGGCAGGGCCCACAGCTCAGCATCATGGACACAGGGGGGAGGGAGGTGAGCACTACTCCCTTCACAAAGAAAGGGTCCTACAAGAGCTTGCTAAGCTCAGGGTGGATAAGGCAATGGGACCTGATGGCATACATCCCAGAGTACTTAAGGAGCTAAAGGAGGAACTAGCAGAGCCATTAGCAGAATTGTTTAGTGAGTCTCTGAGCACAGGAGAGGTCCCAGAAGACTGGAGAAGGGCTCATGTGATCCCGCTCCACAAGAGTGGTAGCAGGAGGAGGCGGGAACTACAGACCGGTCAGTCTTACCTCAGTAGTGGGCAAGATTATGGAGGCACTCCTTAAGGAAAGGATAGTGCAACACCTGGAATCCATAGGGGCACAGGATCCAAGACAGCATGGGTTTACAAAGGAAGGTCCTGTCAAACTAATCTCATAGATTTCTTTGACTGGGTAACCAGAAGCGATGGACCAAGGGGAGCAGTTGATGTCGCCTACCTTGACTTCAGCAAAGCTTTTGACATTGTTCCACATAGAAGATTGATAAATAAGCTGGGTAGGCTAAGTGTGGGTCAGAAGTTGGTCAACTGGGTGGCAAACTGGTTGACGGGCAGAAAACAGAGAGTGGTGGTAAATGGTATACAGTCAGAAGAGATGCAAGTCACAAGTAGGGTACCTCAGGGATCAGTCCTGGGGCGGTCCTCTTCAACATCTTCATTAGTGACCTTGCAGATGGACTAGAGGTAAGGCTTGTCTGTTTGCAGATGACACCAAGATCTGCAACAGAGTAGATGATCCAGATGGGGTGGGCAGAATGAGAAGAGATCTGGATAAACTAGCAGAATGGTCAGAAGAGTGGCAACTGGGATTTAATGCAAGAGTGCAAAATCATGCACATAGGGAAGAGAAACCTGAAGCCACCTATAGGCTGGGAGGAGTTGCTAGCAGTCACATAGGAAGAAAGAGACTTGGGCATCATCATCACTGATGACCTAAAATCATCAAGCAGACCTCTAAAGCAGTAGGTAAGGCTAGGGGGGTGTTAGGGTGTATTAGTTTGGGTATCACAAGTCGTAAGAGGGAGGTAATAATCCCTCTGTACAAGACACTGGTTAGGCCCCATCTGGAGTACTGCGTGCAGTATTGGAGGCCACACCTTCACAAGGACATTAACCAAATTGAGGCAGTCCAGAGAAGGGCAACCAAAATGGTGCCAGGACTGCATCAGAAGACATATGAGGACAGATTAACAGAGCTCAATATGTATACCCTTGAGCAAAGGAGGGAGAGAGGTGATATGATCGAGGCATTCAAACACCTTAAGGGCATAAACAAGGTGAAAGAGTCTAACATGTTTAAATATAAGAAAAATAGCAGGACAAGAGGACACAGCATGAGATTAGAGGGAGGCCGATTAAGGGGGAATGTGAGGAAATTCTTTTCACAGAAAGGGTGGTGGATGCATGGAATGGCTTACCACAAGAAGTGGTGGCTATGAATACAGTGCAGGGCTTCAAACAGGCATGGGATAGGCATAAGGGAGCAATACAAATGACTATGAATAGATAGGCCACTGACAGAGCAAAGGCCGATGGCACATTTATAAGGTAGAAAAAGAAATGGGCAGACTGGATGGGCCTTGCGGTCCTTATCTGCCGTCAACTTCTATGTTTCTATGTTTCTATAGAACAGATGGAAAGGATTACTGCCACTCTAAGACTTACTCTAGCCAAATTCTAGGATGTCTGGCAGCCATGGCACGAATTGAGGGTGGGAAGTGTACAGGGGGGAATACAGAGTGCAACACAGGTTAAGATTCAATATTATAAAGGGTCTGAACGCAGCCTGGACCACTGTAGTCCACTAGGCCCTGTTATATGGCAATATTGAAATAATCTAATACCTTATCAACACAAAACAGTACTTGGTTAAAAAACACTCCAGAATTCACTGCACACACATGCACACACTTCATTTAATTTTATTGACCGAAAAAGGTCTCCTATTTATTGTTTTATTCTTGTTATTCTCCCTGGTCCATAGAGTACAAATAGGTTTCTGGTTGATATAAGGTTTCTTTTTTGTACTATTGATACTGTGATAAACACATTTATTTTGTAGTTGATTTTGACAGAGAACTGCATCTCATCACTCTCACAGGATTAACATCTGGAACCAAAAGATGTCCTAAAGATTTAGAACTCCTCCACGGAAGGAATCTTTTTTCCAAACAGATGACTTGTTTCCTGAATTACCTGTAAAACAGTCAATTTAAAAGAGGTCATGTCGCCAACTTCTAGCAAAATTGTCTTTAGTTTTGATGCTGGATATTACATGTGTTATCCTGTAATTTTGATATGCAACAATAAAATTCAAAGTTTAAAAAAAAAGAAAAAGAAAACCACTGTACCATGTTAGCAGACAATCCAAGTTCCTCAAGATGAACAAGTAAGTGCCCATGGTTAACCAAATCAAACGCTTTTGATAGATCAAGAAATAATGCTCCTACCATGTCACCTCTGTCCAGGGTTCTATGAAGAATATTAGTAAGTTCCATAGCAGCTGTTAAAGTACTATAATTTTCCCTAAAACTGTGCTGATATGGTGTTAATAAATTATCTGAATCAAGAAATTCTTTCACCTGGTTGAATACTGTTCGTTCAAGAACCTTGTACAGAGGGGCTAATAATGAAATGGGATGATAATTTTGTGAATTTGTACAATCTCCAGACTTAAACATCAGAACCACTGTGGCCTGCTTCAACAGTTGCAAGATTTCTGCATGAAGTAAAGAGTGATTAAACAAAATATTCAGCGGTAAAACCATAAGATCTAACACTAGTCCAAGTAAGCACAAGTCTTATCATATCAGGCCCCATGTATGATCCAAGTTTAATACACTTAATTTAAGGTAGTGAAGTGTTTGCTCAAGTGTTAAGGGTTTAAATTCAAAGTTTGGTAAACCAGCATCACTATAAAATGTTTTAGAATCAATTGTAGTTAATGAATGGGCTAACTTAAAGACATCTGTATACACTCGACTAAACTCCTTAGCAATACCCAATTGATCTGTTATGTTACCATCTTCAGTAATGAGTAGAGGAATACTGGTTTTGTTGGTCTTTCCCTGCAACTTATTAAGAACTGACCAATATTCTTTTTGATTTTTGAAGCTTTGAGATTGATTTTGCAAGAAAAAGTCGGCTTTAGTTTTTCTAATTTTTTAAATCTCTTAATTGTTTGTATTTTAAAAGAGAATCAGGTGTACGAAGATTACAGTAATGACACTAAGCAGTGTCTCTTTCCTGCATTTTATCTATTAAGTCTGCTGTTATCCATTCCTGGCATGTGTCCTTAACCCTTAAATTACGCTTTAGGAGCAAACGCGTCACAAACCCTATTGATTTCAGTACTTATGAAGTGCAATATATGATCTGCATCAGGAATAGAATACAAGTAGAACCAGTAAATAAGAGCAACATAATTACGAAAAGCAGTCAAAGCCAGTCTTTTTAGTGACTGTGATGTAATGAATACAGGTGGAACTTTTGGTTTCCGATCACGTAAACAGTCAGCCAACGGAAATGCTTGTGCAATACGATCTGGTCGAGTAGTTAAAATCCAATCAGAGTCTCAATATCCTGCTTATCGCTAAACCTAGTTGGTGAATTAATAACCTGATGCAAATTTGAATAAGCCAGTTGGTCCCTAATTTTAACATTAGTTTTCTCTGGCCAATTAATGTTGGCATCTTGTAATAGTATAACTTCCTTATTGTTGCAGTGGAAGCTTTATAATCAATAAGTAGTGATAAACCTTCGTGTGAAAAACCTGGTGGAAAATAAAAAGTAGCCATATGTAACTGTTTCAACCTCCCAAGTAAATAATCAAGGGTAAACAGGCAATTTCAGGATAACAATTAGAAAAATAATGTGTACCAACCAAATAAGAATCCTTTACATATACCCAGAACCCCACCCCACTCTTTTTATCTGTCTATCGCAATGGTACAAGTTAAATCCATCCAAGCAAATGGCAGTATCAGGTATGCTGCCAATTAACCATGACTCCAAAACAGTACCACATCAAAGTCGTTCCCAAATACCCAAGTCTGAAACTCATCTATTTTAGGTAAAATACACCTAATGTTAACACAAACAAAGGAAATAGAATACTTCCTATCTGATCTATTAACATTCGATTCTTGCTCAATATCAGACAGGCCAGGATTAGGTTTAACATTACCCGCTGGTAGTTATGGACCCAGGAAACTCTTCTTAACAGCCATATTCATCCTTAATAAGTCTCTCTGAGATAAAACAAAATCCCCTGCAAATGAATCTACTCGTAAGACTCTGTCTATATAAACATTCAGATATTAAATTTGAAACTTCTACCCAGGAATACTTGCAATGGATATATTTCTGCTGGATTATGTGAAACCTGTGAGCACCTTCAGTACCTCACAACTGTACATTATAAAAAGACAGTTACTCAAAATCACACTGTTAAAACTGTAAAACGTAAGACGAACACTGCTTGAGTTAATATAAACTCAGTATTTGAACAAAAATACCGTGCCCCAGCACCACTGCCTCCACAAACTCCTCTAACAGTTGTCCCTCAGTTTGCCAGCAATTTAGCCGTTCTTTGGCCACTGCTTCAGACGCAACTGCTTCTGGCTTGTTTGCAGTTTAAACCCCCCAAACACCCTGCACTGTGGGCTGTCACCACCAATCAGGGCAGGAAAGACAGGTTGGATGTTATACAGGTAAGTGGGGTGCAAACAGCTCAGGCAGTGCAAATGGATTGGGAGTAACACAGTCCCCTTAACAGAAATAGCAGGCATAATGCTATACAGGTGAACGGGGCACACAGAGTTCTATCAGTGCAAATAAAGCAGGAGCTGTACAGTCTGCTTAAAAAAAAAAATAGCACTACATCAACAAATAATCAGTCAGCACAGTTTAAAACAGCATCTCAGTTCCCAGATAAAGTGTCTTTTAACACAGGCTGTCAGTAAATGATCGGCAATAAAATATACA
Source organism: Neoceratodus forsteri (assembly GCA_016271365.2). Classification (NCBI taxonomy): domain Eukaryota; kingdom Metazoa; phylum Chordata; order Ceratodontiformes; family Ceratodontidae; genus Neoceratodus; species Neoceratodus forsteri. The sequence goes on from CM028131.1 coordinate 1,474,862,329, forward strand.
CTTAGCTGACACTACGTTTTCCTCTGCAAGCAGTGAATGATAAGTCTGTTCTGTGTACTGATGCACACAGCTGAACACGGTGATACGCAAGTTGAGCGGGTCCTTATCACAGGTGCAGGTGATCAAGGCTTAGCACGGGAACAGTAGCAACTAATTGAGCAACAAGGGTTTTCATTATACAGGTGAATGGGGCACGCACAATTCAAACCGTGTGATTAGATCGAAAGCAGCAAAGTCCCCTTAGTAGAATAACTGCATTACACATGGCAGATAGTCACTCAGTGCAAATTTAATACAGCAGTACTGTTCCCAGAAGCAGCTTTTATCATAGGCACTCTGTACATGAGTGGCAGTGAAACACAGCTAGCTGACAAGACTTGTTTTTACTGCATTCAGTGGGATGCTGGTGTTCATGACATATATAACAAAGTGTAACCCCTAGATGGCGCTATCCCAGGGGCTACTACCCCTGCCTGATTTGCCACTAACAGGTTGAGGGGCCTGGATCCAATGGCGGGTGCCTCCACCCAGAGGTCAGGGTTTGCAATAGTTAAACTTACTTGGTCACAGCCCTCTGGGACACTGCAACCCCCTTTCTTCCACTAGTGGCCCACACAATATAGCAGAATTACCTTCACAGTATACACTTACCCCAAGGCTGGTTCAGGCACGGGACATCCTGTAAAATAAGATACAGTGCAACAATCACAGTACAGTACTTTAACATAGACAAATACCTCAGGTATAACTTTGTTGAAACAAACAGCTCTGATTTATTTAGGGGATATAACAAGGACAGGGGAAATCAGGTTAATTAGCTTATCACTTTACTATCTACCTATGGCTCTGTGCACAGGCCTATCCCTACCAGTTACTGTCCCTAGGTACCCAGGCCCTAGTGGCTAGTCCAAACCGTGGCAGCTGGTGGGGCCCTTTCACACAGAGAAAAGGAAAATTAAACAGTCAGCAGTACAGTAATTCCATTTGGATTTAATGTGGCAATTCAACAGGGAGCGACCACGATTAGTACTCGACCTCCAAAGAAGATATGGTCCTTCAATGTCAGCAGGGCTACTTTTGATCTCAAGAGACTCCTCACACATTTATATGGTAAAAAAAGAAAGCACGATACCAGGCAGGCTGCATCTGTATCCCAATCCTAATTACTGCACAATAACAGGAGAACACACAGCAGATTCAGTTCCTGACAGACCGAGTGTAATTCAACAATTTCTTCAGTCTTCTACAGGGTGAGCCTGGTTTCTACTCTTCAGAGATCCTTTGATTCTTTTCACAGGACGGATTCAGTCCTAACAAGCAGTTACACAAGTTGTAGACCGGAACTCTGGGCCTTGCACGCGTTTTTGACTGAAACTGTGCACTGAAGGAGCACAGGGTTTCTCCCCTTCACTTTCAGATCTCAAACTGAAACTCCCAACAGACAAAACCAGGCACTTCCTTTGAGTTCCTCCCAGTTCTTGACTGGATTGGCTGTCACTCACAATAGACTGCTGCTGTTGGTCCAAAAGGCACGAAGTCAAACTACATCTCCCAGAGTCACTGCCCATACAATCCTCTTGTGGCTGGCTCAGATTATGAGTCCCAAGTTCTGATTCGTCCAGGCATCATTTTAGAGCTAGTTTACCCCACACTGATTGGTCCAGTTCAGCAGTTCAAAACCAGAATGGGAACTAGGCAGACAGTTCTGACTGCAAAGAAAGCAGGTTAGACAAACTGTAATTTTATTATTACTGTAAATGATTTCTGGCAATCAGTTACATCTTTCAGACAGGTTCCTTTGCACTCTAGTGACTGCAAAAATGGGGTGAATTGCGGCAGCTTGGTGGTACTCAATCAAAGAACACACAGTCCCCCATACAAACTAATTATGTCTGCAAGCAGACAGCTCTTAAAGAGACAGTACCAGAGGTTCTAAAACACTCACTGATAAATGGCTAGCATGAAACACCATTCAGGCTTGGAGCATTCAAGCAAGCTCCGGAAGTCTTTTGGGAACCCCCATTTGCAGGGGGTTACACCTTCCTGCCTGGGAAAAGCTTGCGTCGCGTCAAGCAAGTACCCCATAAGTTTCAACTGCAACCATATACATTTGCATTAGGCTCACACATGTAATCATCAGTCAATACATCATTTTACCAAGAACCATTTCTGAAACATTGCAGTACGTCACTCTTTACACAGTATAACACACACATTGTACCATAACTCAAGTTATTACCTCTTGTACATGAAACCTGAAGAGAGGGGACCCTTCCCTATCAGTTACCTTGGGGCTGGACGGGGCAAGGGCACCATACTTAGAGGGCAACACAAGTAACTTGGAGTTAGCACTAACGCTCAGTTTGGGCAATGAGCTCGGGGACACATACACTCCTTTATGGACAACATTGAGAGGCAGGTCCACTGGCGGCCCAGGGAATCATAACTGAGGTGCACCACAGGCTTTACAGCTCGACCAGTCTTTCTAGGGGGCTGTTACAGTCTGCACTCTGAGCCTCATTTCAGCATTGTTCTCACTTGTCAGGAGTCTCCATGGGGTAGAGAGGCTAGAACTTGGGCACTTTCAGCTCCAGGAGTTACAGTTTCTGAGTCCACAACATTTGGCTCGCATGGAAGCTTTCAGACACTGGCAGTGGACTGTCAGGGCACTCAAAATACTCTTCTTGTTCGGGTGTCACCAGTCTGCCCCAATCTATCATTTCCTCCCTGAAAGCTCAAACAGTTCAACCATGCACAATGATTCCATTTCATCTGATCTGATGCTTTGCACTTCACTTTCTGGGAGCATTGGCTCCAGGGATGAAGCTGGGGCATAGACAGTCAGAAGGCCCAGCTTTGTCTCCAGTATTGACTAGGGGATTGCCCGAAACAATTGACTCAGTTCGTAAGAAGGATAGTATTCAAAGTCACTCTCACTTTCTTCTGATATGGACTGACAGTCATGCTCAACTGGGACTTGTGCAGGGAACACTTTAACTCTGCTTCTGTAGGTGCAGACTTCCTTGATCTTTTCTTAGCAGCAGCTCTAGTCACTGGTCCAGAGGGCATCTTCTGGGGGCTCAGACTCAATCAGGATTTGTCAATGGGTAGTAAATGATTTCTATGCATTGTTTTACATCTTTGAATTGTTCTCAGGCCTTACTTTGTACACTGGCAGATCATCTAGTTTGCCACTACAATGTGAGGGAGATGGTGCCATCTGTCAGCAATCTTGTGTTTGCCATGCAGTCCCAGATTTCTTAGCAATACCGATCTCCCTCCTGGAGTTCCTGTGCTTTCACCTTTTATCATACCTTTCTTTGTTGGCCAGATTTCTTTTGGCAGCCATGGTTTGACCAGTTGAGTACGCATGGGTTAGCTGGGCCTTTAACTTTTGCACATACTGTAAATAGTTGTCAACTTGAACCCCATCAGGAGAGACCCCAAAACACACATCTACCGTGTCGACTTCTCTTCCAAACATCAGGCGGTAGGGAGAACCCAGTGGCATCACTTTTGGTGCAGTTATAAGCATGTACCAGGGTGCTAATTTGTTGGCTCCATCTAAGCTTGTCCTTTGGGTGCAGGGTGCCTAGCATATCTAGCAAAGTGCGGTTGAAGCGTTCAGGCTGTGGGTCCCCTGAGGTGGTAAGGAGTGGTTCTGGACTTTCTCACTCCCCACAGAAAGCATCTCTTTGATCAGGCGACTCTCAAAGTCTCTCCCTTGATCAGAATGGATTCTTTGTGGAGCCCCATAGTGAACAAAAAGTTTTCTCTGAGTACTTTGGCTACAGTGGATGCTTTCTGGTCTTTGGTGGGGAAAGCTTGGGCATATCTCGTGAAATGGTCAGTGACCACCAGCACATTACTGATATTTCTTTGATCTGACTCCAAACTCAGAAAATCAATACAGACCAGCTCCATGGGTGCACTGGTGGTTATGTTAACAAGGGGCAGCCCTCTGGGGCAAAGCTTTCCTCTGTAAGCAGCGACTATAAGTTCAGTATGTGTTGCTCCACATCAGCCCCCATCTTAGGCCAATAGAATCTGGATCTCACCAAGTCAAGTGTTCTGTCTATACCAAGGTGCCTCATGTGGTTGTGCAAGGACCTCAATACTGAGTCTCGAAGGCAGTGGGCAGCACCAGTTGTTGTTTGTCTACTTGTCCCCTCTGTCTACTGTTTCTCTATATAACAGTTTATTAGATCAGTTTCAACTAGGACCTTCTTTGTATAACAGTGCAGTTCTCCAATCAGTGGGCGTAATTTGGACACATCTTTTCCTGCATAGAGGGCTTCTAAAGCTGATTTGATCATAGGATCGTGAGATTGAGCCCCTCGAATACTGTCATTGTCCAGCTGAGGCAGTGCACCAATGTCTATTGCAGAAAAGTGGCAATAAGCAGGTATGCAATTCTCAGAGGGTCCCAAGCAATCCACCATGCAGTCCACTGCGTCCGTGGACATTTGTTCCTCCTGTCAAACTTCTGGCACAGTGCCCGAATGTCAGGTTCAGCTAATCGGACCCAATCATTCTGGGAACAGGCCTCGGGAGAGAGCATCAGCATCTATGTGGTTCAGACCTGCTCGGTATTCAGAGCATAGTCATATGTAGATAATGCAGAAAGCCACCTATGGCCAGTGGCATCCAACTTAGCTGAGGTCTGCACATAGGTCAAAGGATTATTGTCAGTTTTACTAGTATTTTAGCCCCATACAAGTACTCATGGAATTGGTCAACAATAGCCCACTTCAAAGCTAGGAACTCTAACTTATGTACAGGATAGTTCTTTTCGGATGGGGTCAGGCTTCTACTGGCAAAGGCCACTGGTCTCAGGCCATTCTCGTGCTCTTGGTACAACACAGCCCCAACCCTTGCAAGCTAGCATCAGTGTGCAGGGCGTAAGGTTTTCTTGGATCGGCATAGGCCAGCACTGGAGCATGGGTAGGTTGATATATGATCTCATGAAAAGCAGTCTCACAATCAGGAGTCCAGCGGGCCCCAAATACTTCACTCGGATGAAAATACACTCTTTCAGTCTTGAGGGACGCTGACTTTTGGTATTTTTGTGGGTTGGGGATACCCTTGAGTAAGGTTAAGTAAAGGGATCACTCTTGAATAGTCCTTGATGAAGCGCGATAATAACCACAGAATCCCAGGAATCTTTGCAGTTCTTTTAGATTTTTGGGCTGTGGCCAGGTGGTCAAGGCCTCAACTTTACTTGGGTCGGTCTCTATTCCCTCGGTGGATACTATGTGTCCCACATACTTTACTGATGTTTGAAAGAATTGACACTTATCAATGGACAGTTTAAGGCCAAAGTCCTCCAGTCGGTCCAATACCTTAAATAATCTGCTCTCATGTTCCTCCAGTGAGCTGCCAAACACAATAACATCATCTAGGTATACCAGGCACTCTAGTAAGTTCATGTCCCCCACTGCACGCTCCATCAATCGTTGAAAAGTGGCTGGGGCACCTGAAATCCCTTGAGGCATCCTCATGAATTCATAGAAAAGCCCGGACAGATAAGGCCGCTCTCACGGTCCTCTGGGGCCATCGGGATCTGGTAGTACCCACTGCGGAGATCCAGCACAGAACCACTTGCTCCCGTTTAGGCAGTCCAAAGCATCCTGAATGCGGGCATAGTGTACTGATCAGGATAGTCCGCGGTTTAAGGTGCGATAATCCACACATCCTTACTGTTCCATTCTTTTCCTCACTACCACAATGGGGAAGCATAGGGCTTCTGGATTCTTGTATTACACCAGCCGCTAACATCTCTTGCAGATGCCGTCTCACATCATCTATATCAGCAGGTGCCAGGCGTCCGAGACCTCTCACGAAATGGTCTTTCGTCATGCAGCGGATATTGTGCTCAGCTCCTTGCACGCATCCTACATCCCATTCCTTTAAAGAAAACACCTGGTCTCTCTGGGCAGCTTCTCACTGATCCTCACTTTCCATTCAGCTGGCAGGGAGTCGCCGAAATCAAACAAGTCAGGCGTTACTCTGTCATTCTTCCTTGAACTCTTGCTGCTGGGTAGCACTGCAGTGTCTGCACAATGCACATTAGCCAGGATGCAACCTCTGTTTACCGAATGTCTCTTTCAGACACATTATGAACTTGGACCATTACCCTTCTGGCATAAGCATGGGCTCTAGCGGGCAAAATACTAGGCTTGACCAGCAGTCCCTCTGGCAATTTTCCATCGCCTGGTGCATCCAACATTAATATTTTATTCTTAACATCCTTTCTGATACGGACCTCTCCCTGTAAGGTACACTGGGCATTTGGCGCCAGGATCAGAGACTCAGGATCCTTCTTCCATACAATTCCGACCGGTTCCTCTGGTTCTGTTTTTTCAGCATCTCTCTGTGCCTCATAGGCCTTCCTAATTAAAGCCGGAACTCTTAAAGCTCTACTAGTCTTTGACCCTGTTTTCATAACACAACTGTGCCAGCCTTCCGAACATGTGAGCATTTGTTCCAATCAACAAAGGGACACCATCATACAGTCCAGTGGGGGACACACTAAGGCTAGGGTCTCTACTTGTTCGGCCACTCCAGCCACGGAGGTGGGAAAGACAGCCAAATTCGGATATACCGGAATAGGGGTAGGCCTTCTCCTTAACCCCATACATGCAGTCCTTCTAATGGTTGTAAAGTACGTCTGACAAATGCTTCTGATACCAATCCTGGAACATAATTGTCACTTGGAGCCACTGTCTAATACAGCTCTTGTAGACACTCCATTCACCTTTACAGTGGTCTCCATGGAGGGACCCACTATTCTGGACCAGTCTGGAGAGGCGGTAGTGGGGGCCTGGGCAACTGACCTTGCCACAAAAGGACGTGAATTAGCATTTTTGGTGCCCTCACTGGGATCATGTCGTGCACCTCTTAACCACTGATTTCTTCTCCGAAGCTCTCCTTGTAGCCTATATGCAACTTTGTCAGTGTCTTTTGGGGACTGGCATTCCCTTTTCATGTGCCCATCTTTCCCACAATTATAGCAAAACATACTTTCTGGAGTTTGAGCTGGCGAGCGCCACACTGGGGAGCCAGGCGGGGGTATTACTAACCTGGAAACCTGGGTGCCATCTCTGTCTGTGGCGTGATAAGCATTTGGAGACATCTCGTCAGTTTCTCCACTTCCATGGTCAAGGAATTGAGTTTGGAGCTGTTATCAGCAGGAGATACATGGGTAGGTACCCCACCCCATAGCAGATGCAGTCGGATATAGGTCAGGGCCGTACTTGCAGGCGTGGCCTTCATAAAGGACTGTTTTGAATTCTCGGATCTCTCTCAACAGTTAGCCCCATTGTGGCATATCTTTTCCTTGTCAGAGCACTCATTGACTGTCAACCTCTGCCCCTGAACTTCACTTGATGGGTCACCCTCAGTCACTCGGGTCGTAGCCACAGCTGTTGGTGCAGGTACCTCCAGGTCGCCTTTTCTCAACTCCTCGAATTTCTCTCATTAACTCATCATAGGAGGTGGGATTCAGTCGATTTGCCAGGCGTAACTGAAGCAACAGCAGTTCTGAGAGGGGCAGACTTAAGGATTCTGTCCAGTCTGGTTCGGTCCAGTTCAATCAGCTGGCAAACTACCCTTTCTGAGGCATTCTTGCAACAATTTTTCCAGCAGAGAGACATACACAGACAACAACTCCCCTTGGTACTGTTGTGCATTTCTTACTCTCCACCATAGGTCCTCATCAGAATCTGGGCTCCCATACATTCTCCAAGGCCTCCAAGATAGGCCTGTGCAGTAGCTTCAGGGTTACTGGCCCGTTTGTACGGATGGTAGCCAGGGCAGGACCTCGGAGGCTCTCCTAACCCTCTTAGCTTTCGCCTTCCGAGGCATTGCCATTCTAGCACTTGGGGGCAACATGAGTCTATCAGGTCTCCCAGTCATCCTCCCTTGGGGGTGGGGAGGGTGCCAGAGAAGATCCTCAACCTTCGGTAAGAGTCGTGACTAATGGCAGGTGCAGAAATAGGAGTCTGCATTGGTTCAGCCACCATTACGGGCACTGGAGCAGGAGAGGGTGTTGGGGAGGAACACCCCAGGTGGCAAGAATAGTTTCTTCAAGTCCTCCACAGTTTTCCCTCTCCCAGCAACCATTCAGCAAATTTCTCCTCAAAAGTTTCAGATAGTGGTGGGGCTGATTCCCCGGTCTTTACTGTCCTTAGTTATCACTCTCCAAGCAGTGAGGGCTCCTCTGGGGTAATGGTCTGTGGCACTTTGGAGCTATCTATGGGATCCTTAAACTCTACTAGGGCCAGGAAAGTGTGGGTGAGCAGATTAGCATGCCGACCCACCACCACAGGGTTTGTAAACCTTCCACCTTGGAAAGTACTCCCTGCACAGTGTCCGTGTTGATACACAGGGATGTCCAGGATAAGCATAGCATTTTGGGGTTGATCTCCTCCCAGTACACCACTCCACCAGCGGTGCACAGCCACTTCTGTCGGGGTACCCATTTTTTCTTAACAGTGGTTCGTAAATATGGCCACTAGAGGACACACAATCCCAGCGGTGAGCCTCCAAGATGTAACCCTAGATGGCGCTATCCAGGGGCTACTACCCCTGCCTGATTTGCCACTAACAGGTTGAGGGGCCTGGATCCAATGGCGGGTGCCTCACCCAGAGGTCAGGGTTTGCAATAGTTAAACTTACTTGGTCACAGCCCTCTGGGACACTGCAACCCCTTTCTTCCACTAGTGGCCCACACAATATAGCAGAATTACCTTCACAGTATACACTTACCCCAAAGGCTGGTTCAGGCACGGGACATCCTGTAAAATAAGATACAGTGCAACAATCACAGTACAGTACTTTAACATAGACAAATACCTCAGGCAGTATAACTTTGTTGAAACAAACAGCTCTGATTTATTTGGGGGATATAACAAGGACAGGGAAATCAGGTTAATTAGCTTATCACTTTACTATCTACCTATGGCTCTGTGCACAGGCCTATCCTACCAGTTACTGTCCCTGGGTACCCAGGCCTAGTGGCTAGTCCAAACCGTGGCAGCTAGTGAGGCCCTTTCACACAGAGAAAAGAAAATTAAACAGTCAGCAGTACAGTAATTCCATTTGGATTTAATGTGGCAATTCAACAGGGGAAGCGACCCAATTAGTACTCACGACCTCCAAAGAAGATATGGTCCTTCAATGTCAGCAGGGCTACTTTTGATCTCCAAGAGACTCCTCACACATTTATATGGAAAAAAAGCACATACCAGGCAGGCTGCATCTGTATCCCAATCGCAATTACTGCACACAACCAGAGAACACACAGCAGATTCAGTTCCTGACAGACCGAGTGTAATTCAACAATTTCTTCAGTCTTCTACAGGGTGAGCCTGGTTTCTACTCTTCAGAGATCCTTTGATTCTTTTCACAGGACAGTTCAGTCCTAACAAGCAGTTACACAAGTTGTAGACTGGAACTCTGGGCCTTGCACACGTTTTTGACTGAAACTGTGCACTGAAGGAACACAGGTTTCTTTCCCTTCACTTTCAGATCTCAAACTGAAACTCCCAACAGACAAAACCGGGCACTTCCTTTGAGTTCCTCCCAGTTCTTGACTGGATTGGCTGTCACTCACAATAGACTGCTGCTGTTGGTCCAAAAGGCACCAAGTCTAAACTACATCTCCCAAGTCACTGCCCATACAATCCTCTTGTGGCTGGCTCAGATTATGAGTCCCAAGTTCTGATTCGTCAAGGCATCATTTTAGAGCTAGTTTACCCCACACTGATTGGTCCAGTTCAGCAGTTCAAAACCAGAATGGGAACTAGGCAGACAGTTCTGACTGCAAAGAAAGCAGGTTAGACAAACTGTAATTTTATTATTACTGTAAATGATTTCTGGCAATCAGTTACATCTTTCAGACAGGTTCCCTTTGCACTCCTAGTGACTGCAAATGGGGTGAATTGGCAGCAGCTTGAGTGGTACTCAATCAAAGAAACACACAGTCCCCATACAAACTAATTATGTCTGCAAGCAGACAGCTCTTAAAGAGACAGTACCAGAGGTTCTAAAAACACTCACTGATAAATGGCTTAAACGCCAAACACCATTCAGGCTTGGAGCATTCAAGCAAGCTCCTGGAAGTCTTTTGGGAACCCCCATTTGCAGGGGGGTTACAAAAGCATTTGCACCGTGCAGAGTTCCATAGCCCGATCTTTTCCAGTCTGACGCTAGTGAGACTCCAGTTGCAGCACTTTGCCTCAGCACTTAGCCACTGCTGGTTAGACGGGACTGTATGATACCAGAACTGGACTGTTTCTGGCTCGTGGGTAATGAAAATGATGTTGATTACCTAAGACTGCTAAAGCAGGTTTCCAAAACTGGTTTTATGATATCACAACTGTGGTACTACTACAGTATTATGGCATCAGAAATGTGGGATTACAGCAGTATTATGATGTCAGAGTTACATAGATACTGATGGCAGATAAGGGCCTTTGACTCACCTAGTCTGCCCAATTGCCCATGTAATTTTTCCTGTGGTATTATGGTAGTATTCTGGCAGAATGGTGGCATTATAGCAGAATTTTTTATTTTTTTTTGTAGATTCTCTTGTATCTCCCCCTTAGCCGGAACATTCTCAGGCTTACCCACTGGCTTGACTGGTCTACCGCCCACTATGCCTCCCGTTATCTTCAAGGATGTTACGACTCTTCTGGGTCGCAGGCCCTATAGCCCCAGAGAGATTGAAGGGGCAGTGATGGGAGATCAGTGTTGGACGTGTGGTGACGGCGCTGGAGGAAACCATCGCCTATCCAGCAGGAGAGGGCCTTTTCCCCTCATGTTACGCCTTCCTCCCCCTCTCCCGTGCGTGGTGCACGTCCCCTGACTTCTCTGCACATGGCTACCCTGCCAGCATTGGGCCACACTTGTGTACGTGCAGCCCAGTGCTCTGTGGCACCCCCGATCTCCACCAGGGGCTGCTGGAGCACTGGACTCCTCAGTATCCTCCCTCCAGAAAAGGAGAGTAGCCCAGCGGGTGCTCAGTCTAATCCCTCCCCTTCCAACCCCCGGCACCCGAGCTCGCTTCCAAACTCGGGTCACTGGCATGGCGCGTGGTGTGGTGTCCAGCGCCTCAACCCTTCGCGCTACCGGGCTGGCTATTATAGCAGTATTATGATGTCAGAACTGTGTTATTGTGGTAGTATGCTAGAAAAACAGTAGTATTATGTCAGAACTGTTAGTATGGTAGTAAGCTGGCAGAAGTGATATTACAGCTGTATAGTGTATGGTAGAACGCGGTTGAGCATGGAAATCCATGCTCCCAACAGCGTAGTTGTGCTTGCCTCAGTGTGTCACTATCTTGTTGTGCTGCACAGTACATCACGGTGCAGCACAACAAGATTGAATGCATGTCCCGCGCATGCGCAATTGAAATGACCCACTGACGTGCGGAAATCGACGCGCTGCTACACATCCAGTAAGCCTTATTTTAAGAGGTAGACTTGTTTGGGGGATCATGGAGCGCTGATTATGCTTGCCCACACACTATAAAATATTGTGTATAAGCAAGCATACACAAACAAGGCAGTTGTTAGATCTCGAGGTTTCTGTGGTTACGGACCTCTCGAGCTACGCTCTCGAGGTCTCTGGTTACCACGGAAACCTCTCTATCATAACTGTCTTGTTGTGTATGCTTGCTCATACAAAATCCTCTATATAATGTATGGGTAGCCCTTATTACCCACTGAAAGTAAGCTGTTTACAACCTTGTAATCCCACTGTTGTGATGTCAGAACCTTATAAACCTCTCTAATCTATGTCATAGCAGTGGGTTTATAAAACAGAATGCCAGTGTTATTTAGTATTCTACACACTCAGAATGTGATTGCTAGTCTCAATAGAGTATTCAAATAACATTCCAGTTGTCACAGTTTACTGTTATTGAGTCTAGCGATCACTGTGTCTGAGAGATATTTTAACTCTGGTGCTATTTCAGCCTGCTGTCGTTCAGTCTATGTATCCTAATAAATTGTTTTCCTACACAGTCATGTGGCTGTAGTGGTAAGGCTAAATAACTTGTGTTTGGGGGGGGGGTGTAACTTCTCATGTCGCATCCCATATACTATAAATGACAATGTCTGATGTACAGGTAATAACCATAGATGTCAGAACTGTTGTATTCTGGTAGTATTATGTTGGCAGAACTGATGGTTCAGCAGTATTATGTTATAACTGTGGTATGGTGATAGCATTCTGATAGAACAGTGGTATTAACGGCAGTATTATGATGGCAGAATGGCATTACAGCAGTGCTATGGTGTCAGTACTGTGGTATTTCAAAAATATTTTGATGTCAGACTTGTAACTATTACAGTAGTATTATGATGCCAGAACAGTGTTATTATGACAGCGTTATGATATCAGAACTGTTTTATAATGTATGGTAGAACGCTGTAATGTGGCAAAAAATCATCTTTTTACAGCGTTGTTACACTATCGATGTGACGTCATGCTCCTGTTACAGTATAGTCGCTACGTTGCATCGGTAGTGTAACAACTCGAACACAAAGCTTTGTTGTTGCTAGGATACTAGGCATGCGAAAACCAGTTTAAACACAAAAGAAAACAATGCTTTTTAAAAATAAATTGTCCTGGCTGTGAAAACATGAGCAAATCGTGATCCTTCACCACAAGGTAATAACAGCGTTTCATATATTGGCATTTTTTTTACATGTTCTCCATGAGCCCTCGTTTCACCATACACTATAAAGACAACATATGGTCAGCGGTGTGTAACAACATGGGTTAACTCTTCTCTCGTGGTTCCTTTGCGGCTGGTAAACCTCTCGAGCTTAGCTCTCGAAGTTTAACAGAGTCACCAAGGGAACCACTCGAAGCCAAACCTAGCGTTGTTACACACCGCTGACCATACATTATCCTATATATTACAAAAGTATTATGATACCAGCACTGCGGTATTACAGCAGTATTATAGTCAGAACAGTGGTATAACGGCAGTGTTCTGATATTAGAAATGTTTTATTACTACAGTATTATGATATAAAAACTGCGGTATTACAGCAGTATTATAAAGTCAGAACTGTGGTATTACAGCAGTATTATGATGGCAGAACTATTGTATCCAAGCAGTAGGGAGGGGAATTAATGAGCTGGTGTATTATACCAGACGCAGGGAGCCTGTGCTAACAGGACCAAAGTCCATCCCCACCCACTCAGGCATTCGGAATCCACCCCTTTGTGGCAGGGGCATATCGCACAGGGTGAGGGGTACCAGAAGGTGGACTGGATCCTTGGCCCAGGGGATTTCTTGAAGTTCTGGTGAACAGCGACTCTGTGGACTGGCTGAAAAATGGAGGTGGCGGCAATATGGTGACAGCAGGAATACACAGCGTAAGAAAACAAGCATTTTTCAGTGCTGAATGTTTGCTTGCTTGTAATTGCTGTGTAAGTGGTTTGCATTGATAGTGCAGAAACAATAATAAATTAATAACATGAGCTGTAATAGTGAAATTGTCGTGATTGGGAAATGTACATACAAGGAGGCACTCCGTTTGAAATAAAGTAGCAAACACAAAGATTGTGGTGAAAGAAATTCCTGTTTGTTCCATTAGTGTGGCAGTGAGTTCCAGCACTGAAGAGCAGCGTGCTTGTGCTGGACCATCCGATCGCTCAGCAGGTGACGTTTTTAAAAATGAAACTCCCCAGAAGAGTAATCCTGCCAAACTGAAAGAAAAAGAATGCCTGGGAAAATGCAGTACATTTACACTGAAAATGAATAAAAATGTTATTGGCTGCAAAAAGGTTTCAAAATAATATCCTTGTTTGTGGCCTTGGCCTGCGGTCAGGGATTTTTGCTGCAAATGTTTTCTCTTTCACAACCATTCTATGGTTTTAGCAGTGATGAAAATGTTTGTCGTACTGTAATCATAAGATTTATTTTAGAGTGTAGGTACTTGGGACAGTCCAGCTGAGATGCAAAGTCATTTTTTTTCAGTAAGCCCTTTTTCTGTCCAGTTTTACAGCTTGGAGGGACTACAATATATGAAAATGAAGTGGCTTACTTAAACAGTAATATATGACAGGGTGTTGTATATCATGAGATATTATCACACCTTGGGTGTGTTCTGCCACCCAAGAAGTGACAGTATCCCATTATATACCACCTACTGCAGTGTATTATTGCAATTATAACATGGCCTCAAAGTGCAGGAACTGGCTTATCATGGTAATGTTTTGGCCTGTGTATTGTCTTGGGTTAAAGACTGCTTCAGCCAATCATCATCCAGGATTTCTGCTATCAATTTTATGACCAGTTTTGTCTTTGCTGGGATTTGAACCCTGGGCGTGCTGGTTCACAGCTCTATTCGCTATCCACTTAACCACGCTGTGTGCAACTGTATTATCTGCGAAGATTAAATTTATTATGAGAGATTTGGGTTGGCAGTATAACCTAAAGGGTAGAGTAATGAGCTCTGAATGAGCTTGGCACATCCAGCAGACCTGGGTTTGATTCCCACATCCTCAACATGTATACAGTGCGATTCTGAGCAAGTCACTTAACTTTCCCAGTGCTCCTGGGTTGCCCATGAAAATGAGCTTTGTGCCAAGTGGACCTTACCTGGGTACCAAAGAATTAAAAGAAAGTTGCGTCAAAAGTAATTGACTTTATGCTACTCTTCGTCATTTCCAAGTGAGAGAATTTGTGTACTTATTGGCCAACATATCACAAACAGTGGCACACAGGGTGGGATATATTATGGAGGCTCTGTGCACTGTTGTTTAGCTCACTGAACTCTTAAACAGGAAATTCCAGGTTCAAATCTTGTCACTGTCCCTAACACACAGCATGACCTTGAACAAGTTAGTTGACCTCCTTGTGTTTCAGCTCTCACAGCTGTCATACTGGCCTCCATTAAAACCAGCTAAAATTTAACTCCAAAAAAACTGTATCAATGTTCTTTGGGTCGAGGCAAAGACGGTTCAAGTTCGTCAACACCCCAACATTCACCACCTTGGACGGCCTACCCTTAGAAACAGTCAGTACATTCAAATATCTAGGGGTCTGGCTGGACAGCAGCCTCGATTTCTCAGGCAATATAGACTCTATATGCACCAAAATTCGCCCTAAACTTAGTGCCCTCTACCAAGACAGAGAAAGCCTCCCATTGTCCACTCATCGAGACTTAGTCACCAAAACTATTCTGCCTGTAATAGACTATGCAGACATTTTCTATGACTCTGCCCCTGCTACTTCCCTAGCAAGGCTTGATACCCTCCTCAACTCTTTTGCCACTTTTCCACCTCCCTCCCCACTCACCACTGTACTGTCTATTCCTCCCTCTGCCTAATGCTGCTACCCATCAGGCACCACACTCATAGCCTCACCTTCATTGGCAAATTCTGGTTTGGGACACTCCCCCTGTCTCCCCCCCCCCCACCTTAACTCCTACCTATCACCAGCCAGCTCCTCCACATACTCCCTATGTTCTAGGGATGCTCGAATGCTCTTCCTTCCCCACCCTCGCACATGCGCAGGCCAGGTGGCATTTACTTACCGTCTCCCTCACCTCTGGAATCAGCTGTCTTGGGAAACTCACCGCTCCCCTGTTTTCTCTGCCGTAAAGGTCCTGCTCCGAGCTGCCCCTGCAAATACATGATCGTGTCTATCCTCATACCCCCATTCCCGCCTCCTCTCCCGTCATAGGTGCAGCATCCTTGCCATCCCAAGGAGCCTCTGGTCCGTGCCTTATTGTATTATTTAGTTTCTTCCCAATCTGACCTCCACTGGAACTTTTAGTTCCCTTAACTAAGTTTTCCCTACTTTAATTATCTGATTGAGCGCTGATACGCCATACCTGCAATTTTTCTGTACATAAGTGCACTATTGTATTAACATGTATTATTGTATTACTCTGATGTCTCTGTATATACCTTTGCTCTGTAATTGTGTAATTTGTATTTATCTCTGTACTCTGTTTTTTTATCTTGTATATATTCCTATCCCCGTGTCGCACCTGGAAACGAGCTTTGGCTCAGTGTGCCTTTCCAGGTTACCAACTTTTAAATAAAATAAATAAACCAGGATCCCACAGTGAACCCTATAAGACTAGATGCTGCATCTCAGCTGGGCTTTGTACTCTGCCATGGCACACAAACAGTTCACATTTTGACTCGCTTCTGCCCCTCCTTTTGCCCAGTAATATCTTCTTCAGCATGCCCCAGCACAGCTGACTAAATGAACTGGAGGGGCAGTATGCTGGATGAGGATGAACAAGATCCTACTGCACTGTCATAAGAACAGGGGATTTTCCCTGGTAGCTTGGTGAACTTTTTCCCTTGTCAGCAAAATAGGTGCATGTAATCCTGCCCCCAGGACAAATAAACTGTCTTAGCATTGTGCTTCTTTCCTGGTCAAAAAAATGCAAATACAGTACCATTACAAGAATACATGGTAACTGCTACTGAATAGCACTGGGGGGTGGCATGTGTCTTTCTGTATATTGGTGTAGTCACAGCCTTGCGTGGCAGGCTTTTACTGTACAAAAGGTGTAGATGACGGTTTAATGAACCTTCAGATCTCCTCTGCAGCAAACAGTACTACTGTGGGGCTCTGAAAACAAAACCCAAGCTGTTCACTTGTGTAGCACATGCAAAATGGAACCTCTGCCTCTGATGCAAATGCCCGTAGCCTGATTTAAAGCAAGTGAAGGTTTAAAAGAGCAGGAGCTGGAATACCTCAAACACCTACAAGGATTCCTAATGTTCAGGATATTAGACAGCTGGTATCGCATTGCATTTTGTGATGCAGACCAGACCAGGAGGTCATGCATGTCAAACTGTTGGGTGGATTGCAGAATAGTGCAGTCTATTTCTAAGGCTTCTGACATAATACTGTGTGCCCCACAATACAAAAATAATGGTTTCCTGTCTGTCATACTTCCTGACTGGTCCAGTGGCAATTTCTGATAAGGGGAGCGAGTACAGTGAAGTACGAGAATCCGTCTGGTTTCCACAGAGATCTCTCTAGGTACCCTGCATCCACTGCATGAGGCTGGCAACAATTTGTGATGTCACTAAGCAGTAGAGGCTGCCACCGTTGATCTGTCGAAAATGCAGCTGTACAGTAAGACAAGGTGGGTAAAAAATGGGCTGGCCTGTTGGCGCAACCATAGCACTACTACTCACAACGCGAGTGACCCGGATTCAGGAATGAACCCGAGTCATCAGGGGCCAATTGGGAGCAGGGGAAGGATTGAGTGTCCCAGAGGATGCTCTTTTTCCCCAGGGAGGGAGGGTCTGGTCCGCTGTTGCCACACCACCCCATAAATGCAAGGAATGGTGGGCTCATTGTGACCAAGGAGTGGGAGAAGCTGCGCTGGTTGCGTGTGACATCACTTAGTGATGTGCGCACTTGCAGCCCTCGACTGCATAGTTCCTAAGGTGCGGAGACAGAAACCTGAGGAAAAAGAGCCCTGCACCCGATGAAGAACCACCCGCCAGCCCAAAACCCCCTGCCTGACCCTGCTTCCCTACACAGTCAGTGGGCTCAGGGTAAGCCCCTCCACCTCTTCCCCACCTGGGGGGACACCAAGGCTCAATGAGGGTAGCAGATGGCTTGCTTTGGCAGGTCTGGAAGCAGATCTGGTACAGAGTTGAAGGTGGCTTAAATTGAAATGGAAGAAAAAAAAAATGGTGAGTAAAAAATTAGTTGAGCACTTTACCTGATTTTACTCTTGATGTACTCTTGATGTCTCTCTTCCTTGGGGAAAGTTGTTACGTCTGGTATCCTACCCTCTCTGCCACATTTCTCTGCCCCACAGCGAGCACTCGTAAGTTGCTCAGGACAGTGGCCACTGTTTAACTCCCCAGGATGGCGCTATTAGTTTAATTTGACCCGGCCTGCCAGACTTGCCATATACTGAGTGGCTCTAAGCTGTGCGCCTGCTTTTGGTTGTGGCCTGCTGATTTTCTGACTTGCCTGAGCTCGGAGCTGTTGCACTGCGCTGCCTGAAGTTTCGATCAGCATTACCAGGATGAGATACCGGCTAAACAGTGTCTTCTTACTGATGCTGCTCTGCGATGCAAGTGTGGAAAACACAGTCAGGATAGAGGACTATAGTCAAGTGGTCACCTCTGAGGTTAGGCCATCTTAAGGCAAGGTCGTTAGGGTCAAAGTGGGGGGGGGGGCTGCCCAAGCTGTTCAGCTCACTGGAAACATCCTCGGGTGGCGCATGGGTGTGGGCTGATTAGAAGCTTCTGAGACTCAACCAAAGGGCACTCGTGCATGTGTAGGGGTGGGGTGCAAAGACTGAGCATAAATTGCTGCTACACCCATTTAAACCCACAAGTGGGTGCAGTGTGTGTGTGTGTGTGTCAAAAGGGGCCTTAAGTTGAAGATGGTAAGAGGGCTTGTAGATAGATGGTAGGTAGGGGTTCTTAAAGTTAGCACCCCATAATAGGCACCCCCACAGCTGAGTGTGCTAATAAGACAAAACTAAACATCAGCTTTCACAAAGTCCAGTACTACTCACTACTGATCGAGACCACACATGTCTTTTTTTCCAAAGCCATTTATTGAAGGCAAAAAATTGAAGTGCTGTCCCCTCAACATGTTAATGCACAAGCTGGGGGAGAAAGGAAGGCAGAACCCACAAAACTTCGACCGGTTTCGCTAAGGCATCATCAGGAAGTTGGTTAGGGGCAAGTGGTCTGTTCCCTCAGACTGTGTCAGTACCTCTGGGCCCTGGCACCTGGGGTGGAGTTTTTGCACACTGTAGTGGCCACCACTTGATGGCATTTGATCAAGGGGCAAGTGCACTTCACTAACTCAGTAACTCGGGGGGTTGCATTTCCCTGAACTAAACTGCAGAATGTCATGATGGCAGCGATCTGGGTTGTGTCCTAAGTTTGCTAATCAGTTTGTGCCAGTTGCTACCTATTCGCTAAATTGATTAACATTTCCACCCATGAATGGTACTTTGCTTTTCAGTGTGTTACAGCAACACATACACACCCCCCAGGACTAGGCCACACCTCAGTAAACCTGAACTTTAACCCTTGGTTCTGACCCTCCGAGGAGTCACCTGGCTGTAGCACAGATGCCCAGCTGTTCTGTTTGATAAGACTTGTTCACAAGTTCAGATATTCCTGAACGAGCCCCACCCCCAGCATCCCCTACTGCTATTTTCAACACTGCATGCTTATGGCGGCTGAAATCTGGCTTTTATTATGGGTCAGTGAAACAGTATGGCACTGGCAGGAAAGCCTAAAGCAGAATACAATTGCTGACCTTTACTGTTTTTTGTAGATCCAGTTACAAATACTGTGTTAAAGCAGTTTCACTCTAGTCTGAGGCGCACACAAGTAGTATGACGTCATAGGCCTCAAATGTCACTGTAGCCACTGTCAAGTCCATTTGTATTCAGGCTGCACTTGTACGCAGCTTTCTGGGCATGTCAGATCATTTCCCAGGAGTCTGAATCGCTCACTTGCCCTGTTATATAATGTGCAAAAGCTGAATGCAAATCCAGTTTGACGGCCAACCCTTATTACTGGGGCCAAGTATAGTAACTGCTGTGTAGAACTTGTGCAAAGAACTGACTGATGCTGATGATTGCTTATATTTCAAGGCAAGAATTTTTAAAGGGACACTGTCATCTTTGTAATAAATTTTGAGTGCCCCGTAACAGCTGTGCCAGTGAACAGAGCTTTACTCAACAACTGCCTTGATTCCCTTTCAGAAGCGTATTTGCTATATTTAATACTTATTTTACAAAAAAAATGTGTTAATTCCAACGTAAAAGCTACACGTTGGCTCTTTTCCCCTGCGTCCGCTCCTCGACATAGAGATGGCACTGAATGATGCGAGTTAGGTGATTTTGGATGTATATAAGATAAATGGCTTTCTGCATAGTGCTAACGGCACTGATTTCTTTATTTTATTTATTAGATCATTGGTTTACAGACCTTTGAGTCATAGATTCATTTACAAAGGCACCCCGTCAAGAGAGCAGTACATCACAGCAAACAGTACAGTACATAATGCTTAAATGAGAAAAGCAACCAGTGTTACAGGCATTCACTGGTGCTACACGCTTGGTAATAGGTAGATCACAGTAGTCATAATATAGGTACACGAGTACCACGTCAGGTAGCAACCAGGGGTGTAGCCAGGGATTTCAGATCTGTACACTAAATGGACTGTCTGCTACCCCCCTTGTTAGGGTGTAGCCAGAGAATATACAAATGTACTCCAGGACCGTATTTGTTGCCTCATTTGGCACAATAAATATAACTTTTGTATCTCATGACAATGGTTGTTGCCATGCATGGGTAAATATAAATGCCATGCATTGCTCCCTAAGACACCCACATACCAGCCCAGAGCTTGTAAAGTGGTATTGTCCTTGCGATGCAAAGAGTATTAGTGACTAGTCCTTCTAGTTTTGACTCCTATGAATACAATTACAGAAAGGTTCAGTATTTTCTTTTAGTTTTCTTGGAAAAGGGAAGCAGTTCAGAGCCTATTTGCTACCCCCTTAAATAAAATTCCACACCATAGAGTGCTTGGAGAATGTCTGCCTCCACCCATGGTAGCAGCCAGAGATATTTTATTACATTATTCAGCAGATGTTGCATGAGACCCCAGGTATATACAGCAGAAGTAGACAGGGCAGACCCAGCCTAGGGGTGAGGGTAAGGGGCAGGTGGGGGATTGTTAGGGTTGCCACCTATCCGGTTTTTAGGGTCCTTATCCGGTCATCCAGTTTTGGTTACATGCAGTCCGGTTTTTGGACCATTTTGGGCGCTCATATACTCTTAAAACTGATGTATCAAATCATTCACTGTTTTAGCTGCATTACATGTCGAGGTTACAAAGAAGTTCTGCTGTCACAGTCATTCAGACCTGCCTTTGTTTGTAAAACCTGACTGTCTGAGAGGTGTAAAGTATGGCCATTACGATTATTAGCAGTAAATTGACCTATTCTTTTCCACTCTGAATTTTAAGTATGGTCTTTTACTGCTATGACAGGAAACCGTTTAACACCTTTATGTGCTCTCATGTGTTTCTTTTTGTTTCTTCTATATTATGGTAAGTTTTAAACCCATTTTTGTTAAATTAATAATCTAACTTTTATTGCTTTTATCACTACATTTCCTCTAATTTTTTGTATTACCTGAACATTCCATGATATTAGCTACACTTTGACAGGTCATTCAGATAAACAGCATGGAATGGTGTATCTGAAATTGTGGAATGTCTTAGAAAAATGAAAAGAAACAGCAGTAGCTGCTGAGGTAAAGGGGAACACAGTGCAGTATTAAGGGTACCACAAGCACTGATAATTAAGTTATCAAAAATTGGCCAAAGAATCGGAATACATGGCTGACATGAAAAGGAAAATGGGAGAGTGTTTAACAGAAGGGCTGAGCAATAAGCTGTGGCTGAGCTTGGCACATCCAGCAGACCTGAGTTTTATTCCCACAGCCTCCACTTAAATACTGTGTGACCCTGAGCAAGTCACTTAACCTTCCTGTGCTCCTGGGTCACTCCTGTAAAATGGGCTATGTGGCATATGGGAGGTAACCTAGTTGCCAAAGAATAAAAATAAATAACTGAATAAATAAATCAAATAAATAACAGTATAAAAATAATTTCCTATCACTAGTAATGTCTATTCCAACATTACAAACAGCTTTGGAGGAGGAGTGATACTCGCCAGTCATAAAAAAGGGGTGGAGCCAGAGGCGGAGTTTGGGGGTGTGGTTTCGGATCCGGTTTTTGCCTCATCCAAAGGTGGTAACCCTAAGGATTATGTGTAGTTGCAGCAGCGAGAGCTTGTCAGATGGCTTCTGAGGGAGACCTTGAAAGGACCAAGCTTAGTGGAGTCAGCTATATTGGCCCTACAATGTCCATGTTTTTGAAAATCGAGAGCTGTGTCTTATAGAAACTGGGACTCGACGTATGCACTGACCACTGTACTGAGCAGGTTATTCCACTTTTCCACCACCATGTCTGTGAAGCGCTTCTTCACATTGTTTCTGAATTTGCCCCCCACAAACTAGAGATTATATCCCCTTGTAGTCAAATTCCTAGTCACTTGAAAATGTTCAGAGTAGTCTACCCCTACAAAAGAACTTGAATGCCTCTACCATATACCCCCTCTACCTTTTTTCATCCAGTGAGTACATATGTAGGATTCCCAATCTTTCCTTATATGAATTTCCCTTTTAACCCTGTATCATCTTAGTGGCACTCCGTTGCACTGTTTCCAGTCTATCCTTGTTCTCTTTTTAGGTGAGGACTCCAAAACTGAACTCAGCACTCGAGGTGTGGTCTCACCAGAGTCTTGTACAGGGGCATAATCATTTCCTTCCTGCGACTGGCAAAGCCCCGCACACTGCACCCCAGCATTCTACTGGCCTTCCCGTAGGCCTTGTTGCATTGAGTGGTGGCCTTCAAATTGTCAATGATGATTATCCCCCCGGGTCCCTTTCTTCCCAGGACAACTCTGCCCTGCACGGTCTGGATCCAGGCTATCAGCAAGAACTCCTGGTGCTATACACTCCTGATTGCTGATAAGCAGCAGAAAAATCCCAGCCTCTCCCTACAAAACAGGGTACTAAATGAGAAAAAGACCGAGGTAGACAGGTCAGTGGGGGATGCTGCAAAAGAAGGTAAAGCCATCAAAAAATGGAGAGCAATGAGTACCAATGCCCGTAGTCTGAGTAACAAGCTTCCTGAATTAGTGGCCTTGATGGAGGAGGAACATCTGGATATCGTGGCAGTCACAGAAACATGGTACACACAAAACCAGGACTGGGACATAAACATACCAGGATACACTATATACAGGAGGGACAGGGAGGGTAAAAGAGGAGGAGGAGTAGCTCTTTACATAAGGGAAGGAATCAAAGCAACAGAACAAAATGGAAAACAGGGAGGAGAAGAAGCACTGTGGGTAAATTTGGAGACCGGCAATGGCACCACAATCCGCACAGGGGTTGTATACAGACCCCCTTCTCAGGGGGAGGAAATGGACAAGGAAATGATAGAAAGAATACTTAGAATGGCAGAAAAAGGGGAGATATTGCTGATGGGTGATCTGAATATGCCAGATGTTAACTGGAGTGCAGTTGCAGCAGCCACTCCAAAGAGTGGGGTTATTCTAGATGCCCTACAAGGGCATGCCTTAGACAACTAGTATTGGAGCCCACTCGAGGAGGAGCAATCTTAGAACCTGGTTCTCTCAAATGGAGGCGAAGAGAGGATCACAGATGTAGAAGTGGGTAGCCATCTGGGAACTAGCGACCATCGAACAGTATGGTTCACAATAAACACAGCAATAGAATCAAGCCATACAAAGGCAAAGTACTGGACTTTGGGAGGGCTGACTTTGCAAAATGGGCGAGTGCCTAAGGAATGCACTAGCAAATGGGCAGGAAGGAGGGGTGGAAGAACAATGGGGAATAATAAAACTGCCATCACAGAGGTAACGAGCCTTTGTGAAGCAAATTAACAAAACAAAGCGATGTAAGAAACCACTATGGTTCTCAAAGGAAGTGGTAGTGAAGGTTCAAGAGAAAAAGAAAGCATTCAGGAAGTACAAGGAATCACAGAAGGAGCAGGACCGGAACTGTATCAGTTAAAGCAAAAGGAAGCTGGGAAGGCAGTCAGAACAGCAAAGGCCCAAACCGAGGAAAAGATAGCCAACTCAGTTAAGAAGGGGATAAAACCTTTATAGGTACATCAGGAGCGAAGGAAGACCAAGGGAGGGCTAGTGAGGCGAATAAAGAGGAGGGAGGGTGGGCAGAGGGTGACTGTGAAAAGGCAGAGATACTAAACAAATATTTTTGCTCAGTATTTACAAAGGAAGTGAGAGGTACCTAAAACAAACAGTAGAAACACTCTGGATACAGAAGTTGATACCAACCCATTTACAGAAGAAAGGGTTCTGAAAGAACTCTTAAAACTGAAGGTGGACAAAGCAATGGGGCTGATGGGATTCATCCCAGAATTCTAAAAGAACTAAGGGTAGAACTAGTGACACCACTGACTACCCTCTTTAACAAATCATGGGAGGATGGGGTGGTACCTGAGGACTGGAGAAGGCAGATGTGATTCCCTTCACAAAAGTGGGAGCAAGGCAGAAGCAGAAAACTACAGACCTGTTAGTTTAATCTCAGTGGTAGGAAAATGATGGAATCACTTCTGAAGGAAAGAATTGTTGAGTATCTAGAGGCCAGAGGGCTCAGGACCCAAGGCAGCATGGATTCACAGCGGGAAGGTCATGCCAGACAAATTTGATAGATTTCTTTGACTGGGTGACCAAAGTAGTAGATCAGGGAGGGCTGTGGACATGGCTCACCTAGACTTTAGCAAGGCATTTGACACAGTCCCACACAAAGATTAATATACAAGTTAGCCAGCCTGGGAGTGGGTCCCAAGATGACAGCCTGGGTAAAGAATTGGCTGGAGAATAGGACACAGAGGTAATGCTAAATGGAGTCCACTCTGAAGAAGAGGGTTACTAGTGGGGTCACTGAGGGTTCAGTATTAGGACGGTCCTCTTCAATGTCTTTATAAGCGACATTGCAGAGGGACTGGAAGAAAAGTATGTCTCTTTGCAGATGACACAAAGATCTGCAACAGAGTTGATGCACAAGGTGGGGTGGAAAGGATGAGAAGGGACTTGGCAAGGTTAGAGGAATGGTCAAATGTATGGCAGCTTAGATTCAATGCTAAGAAGTGCAAGGTAATGCACCTGGGAAACAAAACCCAGGAAAGAGTACA
Source organism: Neoceratodus forsteri (assembly GCA_016271365.2). Lineage (NCBI taxonomy): Eukaryota > Metazoa > Chordata > Ceratodontiformes > Ceratodontidae > Neoceratodus > Neoceratodus forsteri. The sequence goes on from CM028131.1 coordinate 1,474,887,128, forward strand.
CAATGGGGGTGAGATACTAACAACAACAAAAATGGAAAGGGACCTGGGGTAGTTATATCAGATGACCTAAAGGTGGGCAAGCAATGTGAGAGGGCAGCAAGGAGGGCTGGGGGATACTGGGATGCGTGGGAGAGGCATCACCAGTAGAAAACAGGAAGTTATTATCCCTCTGTACAGACAGTTGGTGAGACCCCATCTGGAGTACTGCGTGCAGTTCTGGAGACCCAGTCTCCTAAGGCATAGACAGGATGGAGGCTGTTCAGAGGAGGGCAACTAAAATGGTGCAGGGTCTGCACCGGAAGACATATGAAGAGAGACTTAAGGAGCTGAATATGTATAGTCTCGAGGAAAGGAGAGAGAGGGGACATGATAGAAACTTTCAAGTATCTCAGGGGAATCAACAAAGCCCAAGAGGGTAGCATCTTTAAAAAAAAGAGGTGTGCAAGAACAAGGGGGCACAATTTGAAGATAGAAGGGGTCGGCTCAGAGGTAATTTAAGGAGTATTTTTTCACAGAGAGGGTTGTGGATGCATGGAGCGGCCTTCCGGAGGAGGTTGTGGAGTCAAAAACAGTGGTGGAATTCAAGCATGCATGGGACTGTCATAAGGCAATTCTGGGGTAGGAAGAAGTAGGCTTGCTGGTTAACTAGGATCTGCAGCATATCCATTAGGTAGGGAATTGGGCAGACTGGGTGGGCCAAGCGGTCCTTATCTGCCGTCAAAATCTATGTTTCTATTGCACCCTCCGGTCAGCAGAGACAAACTGAAATCCTCAGGTGACAGTGTGTTCGGTGGAGCTGCCCTGATTCTTTGGAACGCCCATCCCCAGTAGGTGAGAAGTGTGCCTTCACTGGCTACTTTTAAAAGATTTAAAAAAATAAACATTTCTTTGCCATAAGTGGAGTAGCGAGTTCAGATGATTGGAATTGTCATTTAACATATTGCATCTGTCAGACCCCCTTTCCGTATTTTTTTTTTTTTTCAGGAAACTAAGTCAGAGGGTAATGTATTTTTTCCCCCATCACAAAATGATTTGAAATAATAAGCCAGTTTTCACAACCTTCGAGGGATACATCTATACATTTGAGCCTCCTCCCTGCATCTCAATGGAGCTGTGTACTTGTTTTATAAGATTATGCCTACTATTAATCTCGTAAATCCATATTTGCAGATTTACTAATCTTATACTGCTAATTGATTGTAGCACATGAATATGTACTCCTTCTGTGTAATGGAAAAAAGTAATATATGTATGTCCTGATGTCTCACATATTTATAATAAAAAGAAAGTTTAAAAAAAAACAACTAATTTTTTTAATTTGAAGTCTTTGGCTTGGGATTCCTGATTTGAAGTCATTTGTAACCCAGTTACTCTGTGTCATTTATTTCATTTGCTTATTTATTGTTAGGCGCCCAGAGTCTCTGGAATTGGTTGCCATATAAATAAAATTGCCTTGCTTTGCTGGCCCGTCATCGCTGCGATTTGAGTTCCGCTTGCGATGCTGGCGACACGGGTTTGGGAACGGACCCGGGTCATTGGAGGGCCAGCCGAGGGGGAGAAGGATTGTGCGTCCTGAGGACTGCTCTCCTTCTCTGGGTGGGTGGGGTGGGCGGAGTATGACTGGTGCTTGACAGACCCTGGTGGAGGCCAGGGATACTGCAGCGACCGGTGTCAGAACGTTCAGGGGGTGGGTTGACGCCGGATGTCATTGCACGTTCTCCCCCCCCCCCCAAAAAACAACAAGGAAAAACTCTCACCTGCCGGCTGCCCTAGATGAAGCCCGCCTCGGCTTCAGTCAGCCTGTAGGCCAACCCTCCGACCTATCCCGTCATTTGTGGCACTGTTTGGAGCTGGTCCTGCAGCCCCACCCTGGGGGAGGGTGACCCAGGGGGTATCGGAGGGTTGCAGCCGATTTGGAGGTGGAAGCCTGAGGTCCATGACCAGGCTGAGGTTCCGGGAGGCTGGCGGTAGGGAAATAAAAGCATAATAAATAAATAAAGCCTTGCTTTGCCTATCCTCATCCCATTGATCCAATATTCTGTTTTTGGATTTCTGTTACCAATGTCCACTGAGCTTGCTTTTATTGGCATTTTCAACCTCTCTACATCCCTGATCCTATTTTTTTTTTATGCCCTACCCCATATCCTCATTCCCGCAGACCTTGTGTCATCCACAGAAAGACACATTTTGCCCTGTAGACCTTTGCTCCTGTTTCTGATGTACATGTTGGAGTGTGAAGCCAAGAACAGACCCCTGCAGAACCCTACTGATAACCTCCTTTACCCCTTAGAATTTACCACATAGGGCCACTCTCTGAGTTCTGCCCTCCAGCCAAGTTCCTTATCCATCATGTTTGTTTTGTACTCCTACTCCCAGATTTTCCATCTTCTCTACCAACCTCTTTGATAGAACAGAATCAGGCCTTAATGAAATCCAGGTAAAGTATAGCCACCACGCCATCAGAGTCGGGCATGCTACAGCAGGAGAGCGGATGCTTGCGAAACAATGAATACCAGAACTAACAGAATCAAGCACTAACACAGGTATATAACTAGTGGTTATGTATTACACCAAAAAAGTACCAATGTGCATGAGACCCACACTCATGGTCAATCTAGCCCCAGTGCATTGAGGTTGCCCCTGGGGAAGAGGTTCTAGCAATCTCAAAGGACAGCTGTGCTTTTTTGATTTAAATAATAACCACTAGCTGTACCCGCAAGAGTGCTTTTATTCTGTTGGTTCTAAAGTACATCCACTGCCAGGCTTCGGCATCACTGAAATCAAGAAATTCCAGTTTAGTTAGCATGTCTTCTACAAGACTGCTGGGGAGATTAGCTGACCATGTGTCTGCGTATATACAAATGAGTTATTTTGTATAGATGCTTCCTGTCACTTCTCTACCTACTGTTTATAAAAGAAGGAGACAGGAAATAACAGTCAAGGGAAGTACAGAGTTGAGAGGTCAGAGGAGCCTCTTGATGTACCCTACCCTCAACGAGTTTTAAGGCTTGTTTACATGGCTGCATTGACACCATAACCTACCTGAGTGCACAGGTTGCTGTAGTGCGAATGCGGCCATGTTAACACTTACTCGATCGAGATAAGCTCTTCATTGATCCTTTCCCTGAGCCTCTGTATTTCTGGGGACACGTTAAGGAGCGAGTGGTATAAGCAGATGTGTGAACTAAACAGGCAGCACCACTCACTCTGACACACCAGGGATGCTCCCAGCGTCCTCCTCTGTCTTCTCGGCATACTCCTGTGCCTTCCCATGATCGCTTTGCCCACAACACTGTATTTATTTTTTATTTTTATTCTTTGGTTACCAGGTAAGGCTCACTAGGTACAAGTGCCCGTTTTCAAGGGTGAATTGGGAGCACTGGTCTGGTTACGTGACCTGCTCAGAGTCACACAGTATGCAAGTGGAGGTTGTGGGAATCCAACCCAAGTCTGCTGGATGTACCAAACTCTTCACAGCTCGTTAGTGTAACCTCTAGGCCATACTGGCATCCCATTATTATTATTATTAGTGTATTATCAGCAGTCGATTTCTGTGTTCATTGTAGCCTGGCAGGGTCTGTTTCCAAACGGTGACCTCGTCCGTGAACTCCGGCATGTGTGTAGAAGAGACTTGACAGATTGCCTACGAGATGAGACCTCGCACAGTCCATTGCCCCACCTCCTGCAAGCTCCCTGTCTTGCAGATTTTACTTATAAACTACTGTGCTGGCTCTATGTGAACCTAAAGTAAAAGTTTACTTTTTTCCAGTTCTGTGTTAGCATATCATTGTCAGTACTTCCTGTTGCACCGGTAGGCATGGCAACAGGATGAAGTGATATCGGCGCATCAGTGTCACCAAACTTGTCTCTGCTGATGTCAACAAACAGCCAACTGCCCCTGGATTCATGGCCCCTCTCCAGCATAACTTGCATCTGCATTTAGAGGGGCCATGTGGACACGCTCACACATAGGCTTAGGTGATTGGGGATCACGGAAATGGACTGCAACGAAGAACAGAGTGGCCGTGTAAACAAGCCTTTAAATTCAGCCATTCCCAAGGGCATCCAAATACACATAAGAGAGGGAACTGGCGGTGAAACTGTAGTTTAGATTTATGTGTCCCTTCTTCACTTCAGTCAGTTTTATTGTTGTATAGCACAAATATGTAAGCAGTAACCCACATCAGAGCATGTGCTTCTACAGAATTAATGCACGCCCCAGGTGAATTCAAAAGCACAAGGCCAACAGCCAAGTGACTTTAAACATACTTGGGAACTGCATTAATTCTCAATGAACCCATGCCTTAGAGTGGGTTATTGTGCTTAAAAGATTGATTTTGATTTTTTTTTTTTTTTTGTTATGGGAAAAGGCTTTATTTTCCTTTGTCTGTTGTTGCTAGGTAGAATAGGTGAGTTAGGGAACAAAGGCCTAAGGCCTTGTGCCTTTGCATGAACCCAAGAATTGCATTTACTTTGAAGAAACCTATGCCATGTTGTGGGTTTTTGTGTTTAAAAAGTGGCAAAAATAATGGGAAAAGGTTTGATTTTCATTTAGTTAGGTTGCTGCTAGGTAGATATGGGCAGGTTAGTTATGAAATATGCACTTTCTAGGTAAATAATCACTACTAACCCATTCCACAGCAGGTTTGTTCTATGGAAACGTTATATAGACGATATATTACTGCTGTGGAATGGGTCAAGGTCTGATCTGAATGATTTCATTTTATATCTGCAAAGTACTAATGAAAATTTGAGGTTCAGTTCCAATTTTGATTTGCAAAAGATTGATTTTTTAGCTGTAACATTGAGTAGGAATGGAGATAATCACACAGAATTCAATTTATTCAGGAAACTGATTTCAGGTAATACCCTTTTGAAAGCTGATAGCTGTCACCCGGGCCATCTTGTTAATAATGTTCCTAAGGGACAATTTTTAAGAATCAAATGAAATTCTACCAATAATGAAAACTAAGAAAGTTTGGTCAACTGACCTGGGTGATGGAATTTTTGAAAAGGGCTATAGTAACAAAAATATACAGTCGGGTAAGGACTTTGCAGATGTTATTCCAAGAGAAAAACATTAGTGTAATACCGAGAAAAACAGAAGCGAGAGCAACTATTTTAATTTTACTATTACTTATTCCATGAACGTTCGAGAACTTGAGACCATTATAAAAAAACATTGGTCAGTTCTATCAGCAGATCCAGGTGTAGTTTCGATTGCTGCTAATCCCCCGAGAATGGTATTTAGGAGAATTAATAATTTAGGAGATGCTTTGACACATAGCCATTATAGTGAACTAGTCAGAGAGACATGGTTGACACGTGGGGGGGGGGGACTGCTATCGATGCCATAAATGTATGTTTCGCACTATACAGAAATAGGTAAGGAATTTTGTTCAGTTAATGCAAAGAAAAACTTTCAAGCTCGTCAGCTTATTACGTGTGACAGCACAGGAGTTATTTATTTAGCAGCCTGTATTTGTGGTTCATTCTATGTAGGTAAAACAATTTGGAACTTTAAAATTAGAGTGGGACAGCACTTGGGTGCAATTGATAAACAGGATCTTACATATGCACCAGCAACATATTTGCACAAAAACAGAGATGGCAACGTGCATAAGTTTACGTTTTTGGCAATTGATAGTGTGTGCCCTCACCCTAGAGGTGGTGATTTTGACAATTTGGTAAAAAGGGGAGAGGCTTTTTGGATTATAAATTTAGGAGCCACTAGACTTCCAGGTTTAAATTTTAATTTTGATATTAAGCCATTTCTACATAAACGACGATTTACTGCTAGGGCTTTTTACTTCCTTTTAATTATAATAGAATTAGATGTGATGGGCATGTTGTGATTTATCCTTGTCTCTAGTTTTTACCTGTTTTTTTTATCCCCCATATCATTCCCCTTTTTTTAATTTATTTTCTCCCTCCCCCCTCCATTTCTACTTTAGCACTTTAATCACTATTTTGTGTGAGCACCAATGGGTTTGATTTGTGAATTGTGATGTCACTGTTATGTCATCTTATGGTGCCTATATATATGGTGGATTTGTATGTATTTTATAGCCTTTGAAAAAGGACTGCTCTGTCCAAAATGCGTCGTGCGTGTTTTTTTATCCGTTAATAAATTTTTCTAACTTTCTAGCCAAGTGTTTGCCTTTTTAATTATAGAGGTGGTGATTGCCACAATTTTTTTGTTGTTCAGATACTTTGTTCTCTGTGCACCACCTTCCCAGTGCTGCCTCTTCCTCTTGTTTTTTACTTTTTTTTTGTTGTTGTTGCTAGGTGGAATAGGTGATTTAGGGAACAAAGGCCTTGTGCCTTTGAATGAACCAGAGAATTACATTTACTTTGAAGAAACCTATGCCATGTTGTGGATTTTTGTGTTTAAAAAGTGGCAAAAATAATGGGAAAAGGTTTGATTTTCATTTAGTTAGGTTGCTGCTAGGTAGAAATGGGCAGGTTAGTTATGAAATATACAGTTTCTAGGTAAATAATCAGTGGTCAGGTGCTGTGTTTTAACCATTGAAGTTGTGTGATTTGGTCAGTTTTTCATACCCCATTGTATAAAGAAATTTATAACCTGGCCAGGGAAGAGCAGTGTGAGTGGAGCACTCCCATTGATCTGTACGGGTCAGGCAACCGTGGATTAATTCTCAAGTAATCCATGGTTGCTCTTGCAGTAACATGAGCAGCCACACAAGTGTCTCCCAACAGCTAGCTCCGACATGTCTCCCAATACTAAATACTGCGGTGTGATATATCTGATCTCTGTGGGCTGCTGTTACTGTGTTTCAGATGTGGTCCCTTTTCACCCATCCACCCCATGGACCTCGGGGCACCGAAGTGACAGTGAATCTGGGGAAGGTGTTTCCTCCCCAGCCACCTGCCCCACGGATCTTGGGGCACGGAGTGACAGTGAATGTGGAGAATCTTGTTTCCTCCCTAGCCACCTGCCCCACAGATCTTGCAGCACAGAGCCATCAGGCAATGGGAACTGCACATACATTTCGGCTGTGTTGTCTGTCTCTCTCTCTCTCTCTCTTAAAGGTGTGCCCTTCCCACCCACCTGCCCTGCAGATTGCAGGGAACCCAGTGCACAGTTTGGGGGGGCAGTTTTGGGAGGACAGCCCGTTGGTCATGGTGGGGGGGCGAGATGCACCGGCAGCTGTCCATGCGGTGGTGAACAGGGAGGTGAGTTCTCCCGTCCCTGACTCTCGAGTCTTGCTCATCCTGACACCTGTTGTGGCACTGAAGAGTGGAGTGGTGCAGCTTAGGTGTCCCACGGCTTCCGGTGGCTGTGTTCACCAATAATCCAGTCAGGGGGCTTGGGAGCTGACAGCAACTGTCTGTGCAGTGGTAAATGAATTGGTGAGTTCTCCGGTCCCTGAGTGCCCGGCTACTGCTGATCCCGACACCTCTTTTGGCAGTGAAGAGCAGAGTTGTGGAACTCAGCTGTCCCGTGGCTGCCAGCGGTTGTGCTTAGCAAGGATCAGCTCAGGTGAGCGGGAGCTGCCGGCAGCTGTCCCTGGGTTGGTGAATGAGGAGGCAAGTTCTCCAGTGCCATAGGCCACATGAAGCGGATGTCACACAGGACATCGAGAAAACAGCGCTGCAAGGTTGGATTTTCTTTTCCTTTATGTATAGCAGATCGTTGTCCTGTGCAGTAAGGATTAACCAAGATGGTATAACATGGACAGGGGTGTGGGGTTGTGTTGTCCTATTGGTGCCGTGTTATAAGGGATTAACCTACAAGGAAGGTGTGGGTTACTGTGGCAGTTAATCCATGGCTGGTTGGCTGTTGGCACTCGACCTGTGGCCTTATGTGACAACCCCCCCAAACCGTGGATTAATTCCCCAGTAACCCACGCCTCCCTTGTGAGTTAATCCTTACATATCTCAGCACTTCACAATAACAAAAACAGACAATTGACATAAGCATACCATAAAAGAACATTGTTAAACAGAGGTCTCTTAATTGTTCTTTGCTCAGATCATTAGAAATTCTCACTTCACATCCCCAATATGTCTGCTTTTACAGATCTGTGGTTTTATCTAGGATGTCAGTTTTATTCTTAAAGGTCAGTATTTTTATAATCACCCTGGGTGTCTTTTTTTTTTTTTAAATAGAAATTTTTATTTTGTTTACAAAATAGTACAGTTTGTAATATATTGCTTCCAAATACATCTGATGATACATAGAAATTGTGGGTGTAGATGATGTTACCTCCAACCTATATTCTGATAAATTTATACAAATATATTCTCCTAATGCAGGGTTGTTAAGAAACATTAAAACACGTGTGAAAAGTGTGAGGGAGTAAAGGACATGGTAAGAGGTGGGTGGAAGTGCTCCCAGCTCTCAGCGCTGTGAAAGGAGTCTGGCCAGTGTAGTGTATGCCCCTTCATGGTATAATTTTTTCAGGGTAATGGCTTAGTTGGTATTGGGTCCATATACTCCATCTGTTATCAAATGTTGTGGTCCAGTTATTTAGTTTTGCCGAGGTCCTCTCCAGGTTATATACTTCATATGTTAGGCTCCTCCAAACCTCCTTACTGGGAGGTGTATGCGAGAGCCAGAGTCTGGTAATTACCTTCTTAGCTATTAAGATCAGGAGTGCTATGAGCCGATGTAGTATTTTGCTAAATTTTAGTCCAGTGGGGGCATGGTAAAAATGAAGGTATTTATTTAGTTTTTGTTGACCGGGTAAGTGCACTAGACAAATCATGCCTATTTTCAGGCACTACCCAGGGTAAGGAGATACAGATGAATGCCATCTAACCTTGAACCAGATTAAGCTGTTGGTGGTATTTTTAGTGAATGAGGGAAATTTGGCCGGGACACCGGGGAAATTCTCTTACTCTTTTCGATAAGTGCCATGGGATCTTTAACATCCACATGAACTACTACCAATCCAGGCAGATGGGACCTCGGTTTAACGTCTCACCCGAAAGATGGCACCTCAGAAGTGCAGCACCCCTCTTATGCTGCACTGCAGTGTCAGTACTGGGATATTAACCTAAGTGCCAGATGTGGGGACTGAACCCACAGACCTCTGATCTCCCGGCCTCAGAGGCGAGTGTGCTACCTACTGAGCCACTGACACTGACACAGGTAGACATGAGCAATGCGGGTATTTCAAATATAGCTTTCAGCTCTGCGGTCGCCTCTTGCCAGTACCATTGCAGGTGTGGGCATGACCACATTATTTGTTCGATAGCTGCCCGTGTCTCTCCACATCCCCTCCAGCACCCACCATGCTCAGGTTCCTTAAATTTGGCAGTGATATCTGGGGTTCAGAAGAAATTAACCCTGGTCTTCTAGGCGTAGTCTCTCCAGTATATCATGGAGGAGAGTTTTGAAGAAGGGAGAGCGGACTGTTGCCAGAGTTCTTTATCTAGTTCCTTACCTAACTCCTTGGACTACCTAATCCTAACATAATCTAAACTATCCGAGGAATATGCTCACAGTGCTTGGTATAAGCTGCTGATAATATGGTCTTGTGTGTTCCCCCTAACATGGGAGATGACCAGTTGTATCAAGTTTGGAGGAGATTCTGCGATCTTAGCTTTTCTTCATATGGCAGAAGTGTGTTTTTAACATCAGGTATACTGGGTATTGATCTGAGGGAAGCCCATATGTAGCCTGCAGATATGTGAAGGAATGGATGCCCAAGGGTCTGACTATTTGGAATGTAAAATGGAGATGATATGGTTCCCATGTCCTTAGGAAAGCAGTTGTCTGAGGGGGTTATGTAGCGGAATCATACGCTAATGCTCGAAGATAAATCCTTTCAGAGAAGAGGATACCATGATGAAGTATCTGCACCCATTGTCTAAAAAAATCAGCTGTAAATTAAGGGAAACATCTCAGTGGGAGGCATGCTGGTGGGTTTCCCATGACATATTGGATGAGGTCTGTTAACTCATTAAGGGTAGCTTCAATATCTTTCCAGTAGGCCTGATATGTAGACACTATGTAGTTTAAAACTATACGAATTTGCGCCACCTGTGCGTACTGTCTCATGTTAGGTAGGTTAAGGCCCTCTTGGGTCCTAGAAAGCTGTACTAAGGCATATTTTACTCGTGGTGGGTTGCCACCCCAAACGGACCTCGAGATTAACTCGTCTCAGGCTTGGAAGTATGTGTTGGAGGAGAAAATGGGGAGGGTCTGCATGAAGAAGAGAAGGCGTGAGAGTATGTTTTGCTGTATGGTCTCAACTTGACTTAATAATCCTAGTGGTAGCCATGTCCATTGGGATAGGTCAGCAGTAATCTGCCTTGTGAGAGGTTCCAGGTTTATCATTTCCAGATGTATCAGTTTGTTGGGTATTTTGAACCCCAGATACTGCATCTCCATTTTATTCCAGCAGAATGGGAAGCATGCCTTCAATGCCTGGGATGGGTCATAAGAGTGTTTAACAATCTCTATCTTGGAGCCATTCACCCTGTATTCTGCTGGGGATCCAAAAGTTTTGAGTTGCTCCCAGACTGCTGGAATGGAGGATTCCGGTGAGGTGAGAGTGAGAAGGATGTCATCTGCGAATGGCGTAGCCTTATATGAGTGTCCTCCCACAGGAATGCCCTCAATGTTTATTTGTGCCCTTATGTTTGCAGCTAGTGGCTCTAAATAAAGGGCAAATAATAGAGGGGATAGTGGACAGCCCTGGAGAGTGCCCCTGGACAAGGGGAATGGTTCTGAGAGTGATCCATCTAATTTGAGGTATGCAGTAGGTACATTGTTTTAATTTGGGGTATGAATTTGTCAGGAAAAGGAAAATGCTGCAGGGTGGCCCTTAATCTAGAAGACTCTATTAAAAGCCTTCTTGGCGTCTAATTTGAGGAGGTCTAAAGGGATCTGTCTCTGTGAGGCGTATTCTGTAAGGAGCAGGACCCATCTGACTGCATCGTGCGCTTGGTGCCTCTTGACAAAGCCTACTTGGTCTCCATCTGTAAGTTGGGGGAGGAATGTGTCCATCCTATGGGCAAGGATAGATACAAAGAGTTTATAATCACAATTAAGCTTCAAGATAGGGCGATAAGATTGCAGTGGATCGTTTAGGGATGGCCGCTATTTCTGCATATCGCCAGGAGGGTGAGGGTGGCTTTCCGTTTTGTATATTCATAAAAGCTTTTGTAAGGGCCGGGATAATTGGCCACTTGAGTTTCCTGTAAAATTCAGCAGGATAACCATCGTGGCCTGGAGCCTTTTTCACCCTGGGTTTCTGACCATTGCCTTTGTAACAGAGAACAATGAGCTCATTCGATGATATGCTCAAGACTTCTGAGGGGGGCCCTCCAGGTCTTTACATAGAGTGCCATGTATTTGAAGAACTTTGCGCAGAATGTAATTCTCTAACTTGTAGAAGTTTTGCTGCACGTGTGCTATTTGGCACCTCTTGGGATATTCTTTTGCATCTTAATCTTCTGTACTGCTTATGTGGGCATCCACATTCTCACCAACTGCTTGAGACCCCTCAGCTCTGTTTTAAAGTTTTGAATTCAGTCAGCGCTTCCTTAAGTTTGGAGCAGAAAGCAATCAAGACAGTGCCTAGAAGCATTTTTCAAATTGCTTAGTGATGTTGACTCAGCAGTCTTGGCTGAATGGGGGCAATGTGTTTGGTTTTTGCCACTTAAAGGGACACTGTCAACCCCTTTAGGCCTCAAAATGTCCCTAGTTTAAAAAGCACATTTTATGACTGGTCACATTCTGTGCAGATTGTTTATGTAAAAGTTAGTTTGAGTCTGATTCCTTGTTTCTTTAAAAAAGTGAAAAATGGACTGCCCACCATACTGGTATTACTTTACCGTACAAAAACATGTTTGTTTACATTCTCTTGATCAATTCCATTGCATCTTTCCTGGACTTGGGAACACCCCAGCATAGTCTATCCACTCATGATGCAGTATGGGGAAAGAAGCCTGTTGAATCCTGAGTGACTGCACTGTTTGGGAGGTTTCCTAATGTTCTGGACATACGTAGTAAGAGTAGATCAAAGATTTCAAACAAAACAAGGTTGGGTATAATTACACCATTCACATGCATTTCACTTCTACTAAGAAAGGAAGCAGGTAAAACAACCAGCAACATCAGTACATTTTAGAAAAGGTAAGCAATCAGAAAATGTGGGCTAGTATCTAGAAATAATGTGATGCAAAAAAGGTTGACAGTGTCGCTTTAAGAAATTGAGAACTGTCAATCTGCTTCAGTAATATACATTTCTGAGTCTGACATTTTGCTCTTCTGTAGCCCAGCAATGATTTAACACCAGGATTTGTTCAGAAACAAAAGTTATGTACTTAAAACTAGTTGCATTATGACTGAGTGGGGCCACAGCCTTGTTCTTATTCACTGTAGGCATTTTTTCCATAAGTGCTGTTATGCAAGAGAATAATATGTTGAGTTCAGATAAGAAGTCAAAAATTAACTGCAGTGCTTTTCATTGCTTTCTATATTTAGACATCTTGACATTGCTTGCAGAGAATGGCAGACCAAGGAATTCTTGACTACCTTAGAGCCCCATTGTTCTCTACTTGTGGTGGCTACACTTTCAACCTTGACTCATACTGGGAGGGGATCTAAGGGCCTGTATTGTGGAAGAACTGGTGCTCAGCTTAAAGGGACCATCCCATCCCTGAAAGGGCTGAATCTTTCCAGGTCTTCTCAGTATTTGGGTGTATGTGACAGTGAATGTGGGGAGGAAGAACTTACATTGTTAGGGATAAAGGAAGCCACCTTAAACTGCTAATCAAAAATAATGTATGTTTTGAGGAGGTAAACTGCCAGGGTGCAAACAGACAACATATTCTTTATTTCTGCTTTTGGCTCCTGTAGGCCTGCATCTTCTGTACGCTGTTCACCTGCTAGCCTGTGTCATGGCACACCTCCCCCCATGGACGAGTGTCTCCCCGGTTTGAACTTTAGTTGCTCAACTCCCTCCCTTCTGGCACTCCAAAGTTTTGCCCCTCTAGTAGGCACAAGTGCATCATCACCTAACCTTCTACTTTGATGAGGGGCATGGAGAAGGAGCAGAACAAAGGCCTTCATAATTCCAGTCGGGGGGTCAGGGCAACAGGTGCAGGAACATGAACTGTCTTTGGTCTGCCTATTTTTCCATGTACTTGATGTCCCCTCCCACCCCTTCTCTGGGAGGTAGGCGGTAGACAGAACCTCAGTCCCCACTCACACATATCCTCTGATTGCTTCTCGCTGCACTCCTTCAAACACCGGCCACTCTGCTGCAGCAGCAGATGATTCCACCTGCCTCACTCACAGGAGGAGAGCTCCCTGTGGGATATTTAATCCTCCTCCTACTGATTACTTGGAGCCCATACCCATGGTGGTGGTAAGGCAAGTGGATCCACAGCTGCTTTGCTATCTTAGGTGCCACAGCTGCTTTGCTATCTTAGGTGCCACAGCTGCTTTGCTATCTTAGCTGCCAAACGGAGTACACTGGGAGGGGTAGTATTTTGGTAAACAGAAACTTGGTTCTTGGGTTTCAGAACCAGACGCCAGCTGCCCAAAACAAGGTTGCCCAACAGGTGAAGTTTGCCTGCTGCGGAGTTTGTTATATAAAGGGGTGTGGGGGCAAAGCCCCCCAAATTGTATAAAAAAAACAACCTCAGCTGCGGGAAAACTTCACCTCTTGGGCAACTGTGTTTCAGGCCGCTGGTATTTGGGTTCCTGAAACTCGGGGAACCAAGTTTCTGTCTTTCATAATATATCCGTTTTGAGGAGAGCCCATGGCAGTGAGACATCCCAGAAAAGTGGAATGCTCTGATCGAGCAAGTAATCAGAGATTCAGCACAGTGAGTACAATAAGTGGGGTGCACTTGTACTGTAACAGTAATAGATGTGTGCAGTTTGATATCTTAAGTTCACATATGTTCATAGTGGGTGAGAGCCTGCCTTTATCACTATTGCTAGGGTATCTGTTTGGTTAGCAGATGAGGAGGGGCTTTAGTGCATGGTGAATGGTGACCCATGCTCTCCTCTGAAAACCAAGTGGCATACATCCATGGTGTGGTCCTCCCCCATTATTCGCAGGGCTGGGTAGGATACCCCAAGTCTGGACAGGAGAGGGCATCTCCTTGCTGGCAGCTCAGAGTGCTGCTTCAGTGGCACAGGGCCAGCCAAGTGTTCTAATTATTGATTTAAAAGGGAATGCTGATGAGATATTCTTATCCTGCTTCTGAAGGTCATTCCATAATTCCGGTGCCACACACAAAAAGGCACAGTAACCACAAGTCCTTGAGTAGAACGAGGGTACACACAGGATATCAGCAGTAGTGGAATACAGGGATTGAGTAGCTGGAGTGCTCTACATAAGTGGTTGTACATCTTTTTTGACTGACCTGCACATGCAACTATTTCTGAGTGAACCAGGTTATCTGTAGTTATACCATAGACATGAAGGATCCATACCACTGGCAGCTATAGGTGAGTGTGTTATTCCTGGTAGTGAGAACCTTAAAAGCAATTTAACTTGAGGATCAACAGTTTTACTCATGAACTTATGTCATGAGCAAGTTAGTCCTGCCAAAAAAAAAAAAGCCTTTCTGAAGCACTTAGCAGGTGTCTAGCTATACTAACGCAAGGGTAAGAAGGTTTAGCCATATACTGCAAACTGCAGTTTTTCTAATAAAAATACAGCATATTGTAGCATTGTTTTATGAGCCACATTGCATGTATTAGTCGGACACACTTGATTTTAATTTGCCACTGGCTACTGTGGCTCTTCTTAGTACTGACCCAGTATACATTAGTAATGAATCACTGTCAACTACATGTGTACGTAATACTGTTACATGATTCTAATCTTTGTAATATCCTGGTGTACAAAATCCTGAATTTTGCTGCAGTTAATAGTTTTTGTTGTAAACAATTTTCAAAATTGCATCAAAATGTGCATTTATACATATATAATAGTGCATTAATTCTAAAATACTGTACAGTACCTGCTCTGTATATGCAGGTGGCCTGTGCTGTACATTGCTTACACTGCTGAGTAGCCCCTCTGTCACCCCTTAGTCATAATGGAGAAAATAATCCTGTTATCTCAGTATTTACTCAGCTATATTAGACTAACAGTCATACTGAAGAAATCCCATTATCCCAGTTGTTACTCTGCATTATTATTGATGATGCTTACTGTATTTGGGATCTTCAACAGTATCCATGCACTGCAATTAAATGTGATCTTTTTGCACGGTTTTGTTTCTGCTGCTCACTTTTGTCGGCCGGATTCATTTTTAGTTTCAGATTATACGCTGCCGTCATTTTTCATTTGCAGTATTCTTGTGAATAATGTTTTGTTTTGTGTTTCCCATATATATTTTCTGTAAACTCTGACTAGATGTTTTGTATGAATTTTGGAACCTGCAGTTGCTGTAAACAAAACAAAGTGTCTGCATTACCCGCTTGCACCTGACGTGTGCATAGCTGGGGAAAACTAGTCCTGCTTGGTCACTTGGGTTAGCTATGCTGCTCTGAGCAATACTTGAGTGGTTGGAAGGTCACCACCATCCTCTTGAACTGGCGCACGCTGCTTTTTGTAGTGCTCCTCAGGCTGTGGGCTTGGGGGTGTGACACGGATTTGGGACACGAACCCAGGTTCTTGCACACGGTACTCAAGTGTGCTCCCTCCAGCGCCTCAGGGACAGGTGGTGAAGAGGGCACGTCTACTGAAACATATCCTGTCTGATCATTGTTCTTAATCTGACAGGACTGTCAGTTTCTCCCTCTCTTGCAGATACCTCTTTAGTCAGTGCTTGTGTAAGGGGTGGGCCACTGGCACTGGGGAGAAAAACCATGTCCTCGCAGCTGGGAGAATGCAAGCTTCCCGACATCTCACTGCTAGTGCACCTATAAACCTGAGGTGCCTACCTGTTTTAAAATTATTTTTTGTCTCTGTGTGATGTTTCAGTCTCAGGCCTCCTTTTTTGTTTTCTTACTGTCTGCACTGCCTTCGATTGCCTTTTCATTTATTACACTTCATGCATACTTATCTTTTTTTGTCTAGCTTTTGCTGACTTTCTGCATTTGACAATTGCATGGCTCAGATTAGGGTGGTGTCTTTCCCTGTATTGAAAAGCACTGTTACTTACTTGCACAGTCTTTCTGAAACTACTTAGCAGACTCCCACCTGCAGTTACAAGGTTCATTCAGTACACATGAGTGATATATCTTACTTTTAAGTTAATAGTAATATGTACAACAGCATTGTGGCTGTTTCAAACAAGAAATCACAGGTTTGTAATACAGAGTTATTGTGCCACTCATTACTATGTCATGCATACTGTGCTAAGAAAATAAACTGGATCCTTTTTTGACCTCCTGTTAAGGCCCCCTTGGTAATCCAACTAGACCACTTCTTTGTGGCCTCACAGCTGCATCACCCTTCTTCACTGGGACTTACTTCTGGCCAGTGTAGGTTGCCCTCCACGGAGGGGCTCAGGGCTCTGGTCATCAGGGCCCGTCCCAAGGGCCTTTCAAGTCATCCTTCTGCTAGCTTTCCAGAGGTGGGTACCAAGGGGTTCATGAGGAATGGAGCTTGCAAACAACGGTATGGCACCCTCGAGCTTAATCAACATCGGCCCCCACTCCCACTCTGCCTCTATAGCAGTACCACACATGCTAGTATTCTTAATCTAATAGGATTACTGTACTTATTCTTCCATCAATGTCAGAGTATTGTTTTATAAATCTAAACTGAAGGTTCTTTCTAACAAGAATTGCACATACCCAACTATTACTAGTGCCCAATGAGTAACAGATGTTCTAGGGGCGTGGATGTAGCGCACTGTCCGCACATTGGCAGTTCCACTGGGAATGCTGATTCAGTCTTAAAGCTTAGTTCCTTCCACTGCCTAAGTGGTATATCTCCCGGCTCAACCCCATGACATCAGATTTTCCTTTCCACTGGACAAGTTCAGTCTCCACTTTCCCAGCTGCACGCGTTATAGGGTGCCAAGTGCACCTCTGGCAATTTCTCCATTTTTTCTAAATAGTTTTTGGGATATTTTGATTTCCTCCATTCAGCTTCAGCCTTGGTGACAGAAGATGTAACACGAAGAAGTGAAGCTTACTCCTGGCTAAAATGTCACAGCCATTTCACACGTTTCTTGCCTCTACTGTTTGAGGGTGACAGTGTTTTGGGCTGTGGCCTGTGCCAGACAATGCTTCCTTCCTCTCTGGAGGACTGCATAGCCTAGCTTCTTCTTGGCTGGCTGATTGGGACCCAAAATTTCAGCTGAAGGGCCAGAAAAAGGCCTTTAGTTTGATGGGGTCTGCAGCCCAGCTTGCAGCCATGGAAGAGTTGGCAGCCACTGTTGCAGTGGACATTTCATAGGCCTTAGTGTTGCTTCCAGCTGGGGTCAGCATTGGAGCATCCATCACAGGGAATTCCAGAGATGTTTTGGACCCTCCAGGCCTTCAGAGAGAGCCCAGCCAACCATGATAAGACGCGCAAGTGTCGCTGACACTGGTTGTGGGACTGGGAGAGATTGCGATCCTCCTGTTCCTTAACTTTCCTGACCGCTCGTCTTGGGTTGAGCACTTAACTTCATTCGAGCCATCTAAGGTTGAGGGTCAGATTGCTAGCTCCATGGTATACTCATTGGGCTTGTCAGCGTTGACAACTGGCCAGTCAAGCCGGCCTGCCAGCACAGCAGTTAGAATTCCGCTTGAGACGCTGGTGACCTTGGTTTGGGAGTGGACTTGGGTGCCAGAGGGCTGGACCGGGTTGAGGTAGTCTGAGTGTCCGCCGGACTGCTCAGCTCCCTGTGGGGGTTTCTTGGCCTGGGGGGTGGCCTGACTTCTGGCAGAGGCAAGAGGTATTGCAGCCCTGATGCCTCCACCAATAAGAGCAGCACGATGGACACCGGCGCAAGCCATGGTGTCACGTGGCTTGTTGTGCTTGGGAGGGTGTACAAGTGAAAAACATCGCCCGGAGCAACACTGACACGAGGGCCTGATAGTGGGTCCTCCCCCAGCCAGCCGCAACACCGCATAGATTCCTGACGAAGACCTGATCCCTTGGGGCGGGGTGAGGGCCCCCCCCCATTGCAGACCTTACCTGGAAGGTAAGCCAGTGCTCCATGGGGGCTCTCCTGTGCAGAGGATGGGTTGAGCAGGAGAGTTGGGTACAAGTACCGGTGGGTGGGGGAAAAAAAAAAAAAAAAAAAGACACTGGTCAGTCAGGCTCTCGAGATTTTTCTGAACCTCATTGACCAGTTGTTGAAGGAGATCAACGAGGAGTCTCATCTCCAACACCCCAGTCTTTCCAGTTCTCACTTGGGAGAACATGAACTGGGTGATGTCCCTGACTGACTCCAATCAGGGAATAGCCTCCACTGAACATCATTCCACTGAAGGCAGTGCATGCTACCTTTACCGCACCACCAGTGGCTTCTCCTCAGCGTCGGTCATTGGGTTGACTTTCGAGGTCGCACTCTAGGTCGATGTGCCGCTCGTGCATTTGCTCAACCAGGAGGCATCACCGTCAACATTCTTTGACCTTCTCAGATAAGGTGAAGTTCCATCGCTGGATGCACAGCGCTATGAGGAACTTTTTTGGTGACAGTAGGCCATGGCAGGGCAGGATAGGGCTCTACCTATGACCCCTGAGGTCGGCTGACAGGCACTGGTCATGCCTGCGCTGGTCCATCTTCAACAGTTGTCCCTAGCATCCATCTCACCACCTTTGTGAGTGGAGCCACCTCTACCACAGCCTTTGGTGGGTGCTTCAATGAAGGACTCCTGTGCTGCACCTGGCTTGCCAGGCTGGCTGTTGGTGGAAATCACCTATTTGGGCAACTTCAGTGTGGTCCACAGTGGCAAACAATTGAGGGCCATATTGGAGGAGTCCTTGGATGACTCAGATAGCTCATCCATGCAGTTGTTGAGGATGCATACTTTCCACTGCATGTCAGTCAGGGAACTAGCTACTGACCATGGGCAAGATGTCATTCCAGGTTTCTACCCTGACTTATTCCATAGTCCATATCTGCCCCTCTGGAGCTTGCTCAGAAAAGGGACAAATACCCTTTCACTGATGTCCTCGATAGGAATGAATCCCTGAGAGTTGCCTTTCCCATGGCTGAGGACATTTTGGGACCGGCCCTGGAACTTTGGCATCATCCAGCGTGCTGCCTGGCACCCTCCGCCCATCTGCTTTGCAAGTATGCACTTCCTACAGGGTCCCTTTCTGGGTTCTCTGACCATCCCTCGGTGGACGGTCTGGTCTCAGACTCTGCTTTCTGGAAGTCTTGAAACCAAGTGGATGTTGATAAGCCCCCCCAACAAAGAATCAAAGAAGCCTGACCACACAGCCAAGAAGGTCTACACCACCTCCTCTCTTGGTTTTCAACAGGCGAGCTATGCCATGATGGCCAGGTTTGGTCACTCCCTGCTAGATAATGTCTTCCCTCACCTACCTGCTGACAAGCAGCTGGTGGTGAAGTTGATCAGAGAGCATGGTAAAGCACTGGCTAAACACCAGCTTCATAGGGACTTCGACATGGGTGACCACTGTGTCCGTGCCGTGGCATCGGGCATCCAATACATTGGAGGGCCTGGCTGAGGCTCTCCACCTTTATGGCAGAGATTCAACACAAGCTGCCTGATGTCCCTTTTTTGGCACCGACCTCTTTGGCCCAGAGGTGTAAGGTTATCTCCCCAGGCTTTTTTTTTTTTCTTTATTTTTATTACATTTTACTGCAAAGAAAACATTACAGTATAGTGCTCATATAGGCAGGTGAACAGACATTTAGTATCATTACATAAATGCAATACGTCATTTTTACAGAACCCACAATCGGTAGACCCCTATAAGATGGTATAATATCGAGGGTGATTAATATATCCCCAACTAGAATCAGTAATGGCCTGTTGCTGCCAAGAGCAGGGAGTGAACCAACATTTTTTTGTTTAAAATCAATCTGTATCCCTATCATTAAGATAGTTACTGCTCCCTATCCACATCTGCAGATATAACAAAAGGTTACCAGGTTCTTGTAATATCTCCCAACGTATTTAGAACTTTTAAAACATAACTTGTCAGTAATTTTAACATTTCTGGGGTATAGAGAACTTATTCCATGTAAAATACTAGCCTAGCATGAATTATGAGTCACCGTAAGCTAATTTCATAAAGGAAAAGACTTCCAGTAATCCACACAACATTACCCTGCTTCAACGTTTTATATTAAGGATGATACATTTTCCGAAACCGAAAATCAAGTCTCTCCATAAGTCCCCATCATGAGTCGTTAGTATAAACGCTATTTATAAGAAAAACCACAGTACTTAACTTCAATCACTGTCCTCATTTTCACTACCATCCTCACACTCCCTCTCCACTCGTTCGATGTATTTACCAGCTTCTCCATGGTCTGAAAATTGGTAGGTTTTTCCTCCATAAAAAATTCGCAGGCTTGCTGGCATTATGAGAACGTGCTGGATACCCAACTGTTTCAGTCGAGACCGAGCTGAATCAAAGCTCTTTCTCCTTTGCCTTGTCGCGTAACTGAGATCGGGAAAAATGTGAATTTTATTGCCCTCCCATTCCATCTGCCCTTTTTTCTTAGCCATTGCAATCAGTGAGTCTTTTTGAAGAACTGACTCCAGCACTACCAAAAGGGATCGTGGAGGTAGCTGACCCGAGGCCATGCATTGCCTGGCTCCACGTGGTGTGATTCTGTAGGCCCTAATGATCGAGAATTCCTCTGAAGTCTGGAAAATGTCCTTAAGGAGCGTTTGCATGAAACCAATTTGGTCATTTTCTTCTGCTTGTTCCGGTATGCCCAGGATCCTCACATTTGTGGCTCTAGACAGATTTTCCAGGTTCTCGAGGTGCCTCCTCAGTACCCCATTCTCCTTCGCCAGTCCTGCCGAAGTGGCAGTTGCTGCTGATGCTGATTTAGTAGCAGCTTTATTGTCTTCCTCCAGTTTTTTGATCTTTGTATCCAGTACTCTGAACTGGGCAGTGAATTCTTCCATCCTGCCATCTAATTTCTGGATTGCCTTTAATAGTGCAGCATTAGTCGGCTGAGTGGTCTCCTCCATTGTCCTCACGCCCGAATCCTTGTTCAACCCAGATCTGGAATCTTTCATACAGGCTGCCTCACTGCCAGACATCGCTTTATTTGTTCGGCCCATTCTCTGGATCTCTTTGCAGAAACCTGATGTATTTGGTCTGAAAATGATCAGGGCACTGTTCTCTGTCTAAAAATTTAAGAATCTTTTTGATAAGACGTTTATTTGTTTCCAAAGTTCTATATTAATACCATGTGGCATGTAGCTTAAGCAAGACACTGTTGCTAGCTCGGCTACTGGCCACGCCCCCCATCTCCCCAGGCTTGAGAAGTCCAGCGCCACCCTGGACTCTGTGGCTTCATCCAGAAAGACCCGAAGGCCAGGAAATAGAAAAAGAAGGCCTTTCAGATTTGGTCCTTTCTGTCACGGAGCCTTAACTGCAGCAGCCCCAGCAGGAGCAATATGACGCTTGGCTCCTCAAGAGCAAGTTCTCTGGCCAGGGGCCCAAAAGAGGAGGTGGGGGTAGAGGAAGTGTTGCCGCTCCGGCCACAGCGGCCGGTGCCCCTTCCAAAGCTGCTTAATGATTGGTCGGGGGGGGGGGGTTGTTTTCGTCTCATTTGTCAAGTCTCTGATCCAACTCCTTGTTGTGGGTCAACTTCACCACTTCTGGCCACACTCCTCCATCATTACTACAAACAAGTGGGCTCTTGAGGTGGTAGGCAGAGAGCTGCCTCTAGACTTTGAGGCTCTACTGCCTTACAATCCCATGCTCCTCAGGAGTCCTCTGTTGCTGGACGTGCTGTCCACCCTATGCAAGGATGTCATGCAGCGTCTTGCAAAAGGGGCTATAACACTTATCCCAGATGCTCTGGCAAGTCAGGGGTACATGTCCAGGTACTTTCTGGTCCCAAAACAGACGGGGGGGGGGGGGCTAGTGCCCCACACTGGATCTGCATGATCTCAATCAGTGCACATGGAAACGCAGATTCCAGATGGTAATCCTGAATCAGATCATACCACCCCTAGAGTAGGACATTTGGTACTGCTCCCTGGACCTGCAGGCTGCATTCTTCCATATCCCAGTCTGTCTCTCCCCTTGGTGGTACCTTGGGTTCCATGCAGAAGGGGTTCTGTATCACTTCCAGGTTATGCCCTTCGGTCTCTTGGCCATGCCCAGTGTTTTCACCAAGTACCTGGCAGTGGTGGCACCTTTCCTGCGGCACAAGGGCATTAGGATATACTCCTACCTTAATGACTGGCTGATAGACTAGCTGTCCATGGAGGATGTGGAGTGGCCCAGGGATCTGGCCTCCAGACTTGAAGAAACTTGGGCCTCTTGGTCAACCTGGCCAAGTCCAAACCTATCACCTCACAGGTGATTCACTTCATTGGGGAAGAACTAGTCTCCTTGTGGGTCAAGGCCCACCTCCCTGTGGACCGAGCACTAGATCTCATCTACTTTGCCCGATCATTTCAGGTTGGGTGCTTGTGTTCAGACCAGGACTTCCTGTGGCTGCTGGGGTACATGGCATCATGCACCATTGTGGTCCAGTGACCCAGCTGATGTGGGATGCCATCAAGTGGTGATTGATCCCAGACCATCTGGAAAAAGGAGTCCCATTTGTCCATGTGGAGCCGACAGTCACTCTCCTGACAGATGCACCTTTGTTGGGGTGGGGAGCACACCTATGGGACCACAGAGCCCATAGGTTCTGGTCACCCAGGGAGTCCCATCACCACATCAACCTTCTGGAGCTCCATGCAGTGTGGCCAGCTCTGATGGAATTCGCTCCTGTAGTCTGGGGTCAGATTGTGCAAGTCAAGAGGAACAACACCATGACCATGTTCTATCTAAACAGGCAGGGAGGCACGCATTCCCTTCCCTTGTGTCAGAAGGCCCTCCACACCTGGACTCATCCCAGAATTCTAAAAGAACTAAGGGTAGAACTAGTGACACCACTAACTACCCTCTTTAACAAATCATGGGAGGATGGGGTGGTACCTGAGGACTGGAGAAGGGCAGATGTGATTCCTCTTCACAAAAGTGGGAGCAGGGCAGAAGCAGGAAACTACAAACCTGTTAGTTTAACTTCAGTGATAGGGAAAATGACGGAATCACTTCTGAAGGGAAGAATTGTCTAGTACCTAGAGGCCAGAGGGGCACAGGACCCAAGGCAGCATGGATTCACAGTGGTAAGGTCATGCCAGACGAATCTAATAGATTTCTTTGACTGGGTGACCAAACTAGTAGATCAGGGAGGGGCTGTGGACTTGGCCTTCCTAGACTTTAGCAAGACATTTGACTCAGTCCCACACAACAGATTAATATACAAGTTAGCCAGCCTGGGAGTGGGTCCCAAGATGATAGCCTGGGTAAAGAATTGGCTGGAGAATAAGACACAGAGGGTAATAGTAAATGGAGTCCACTCTGAAGAAAGAGGGGTTACTAGTGGGGTGCCGCAGGGTTCAGTATTAGGACCGGTCCTCTTCAATGTCTTTGTAAGCGACATTGCAGAGGACTGGAAGAAAAGTATGTCTCTCTGCAGATGACACAAAGATCTGCAACAGAGTTGATGCACAAGGTGGGGTGGAAAGGATGAGAAGGGACTTGGCAAGGTTAGAGAAATGGTCAAATGTATGGCAGCTTAGATTTAATGCTAAGAAGTGCAAGGTAATGCACCTGGGAAACAAAAACCCAGGGGAAGAGTACACAATGGGGGGTGAGATACTAACAACAACAAAAATGGAAAGGGACCTGGGGGTAGTCATATCAGATGACTTAAGGTGGGCAAGCAATGTGGAGAGGGGCAGTAAGGAGGCTGGGGGGATACTGGGATGCATAGGGTGAGGCATCACCAGTAGAAAACAGGAAGTCGTTATCCCTCTGTACAGACAGCTGGTGAGACCCCATCTGGAGTACTGTGTGCAGTTTTGGAGACCTGATTTCCGCAAGGACATAGACAAGATGGAAGCTGTCCAGAGGAGGGCAACTAAAATGGTGCAGGGTCTGCACCGGACGGCATATGAAGAGAGGCTAAAGGAGCTTCATATGTATAGCCTCGAGGAAAGGAGGGAGAGGGGGGACATGATAGAAACTTTCAAGTACCTCAAGGGAATCAACAAAGTCCAAGAGGGTCGCATCTTTCAAAACAAGAGGTGTGCAAGAACAAGGGGGCACAATTTGAAGATGGAGGGGTGGCTCATAGGTAATTATTTTATTTATTTATTAAATTTTGATAATCGGGTGAGCCCACTGGGCCCCGAGAGTCCCTTTTTCAGGGGCGACCCGAGGATTACAAACATTATTACATGGAATTGAGTGCAACAAAATACATAACATGTATCACATAGATACATTACAGAGTAAACATGGTAGCAATATAACAAATTCCAACGGTAAAGAAGTTGGACCACAGAGTATTGGCTAACACTTGGGAGTCCCTTAACTTAACAGTTGCATTTTGAGGAGGTAGTCAGGTGCGCCTTAAGCCTAGTGCAGAAGTAGTAAGGGGAGGAGGTTTCCTGAATACCTTGTGGCAGGGATTTCCATAGGGTGGGAGGTAATGTAAGGAAGTATTTTTTCACAGAGAGGGTTGTGGGTGAATGGAACGGCCTTCCGGAGGAGGTTGTGGAGTCAAAAACAGTGGTTGAATTCAAGCATGCATGAGACAGCCATAAGGCAATTCTAGGGGGTGGAGGTAGAAAGATGTAGGCTGCTGGTTAACTAGGATCTGCAGCTTATCCATTAGGTAGGGAAATGGGCAGACTGGGTGGGCCAAGCGGTCCTTATCTGCCGTCAGATTCTATGTTTCTATGTGCGCAGCCTGAGTGCAGATCTCCTGGCAATTCATGTCACTGGAGTGGATAGTCATCTGGCAGATGCTCTCAGCCAGATGGGAGAGACGTTGCACAAGTGGTCACTGCATCAGAAAGTGGTGAATAACCTGGCCTTCCAGTGGGGCATACATCTGGTGGACCTGTTTGCCTCCAAGGAGAATGTAAAACTGAGACTGTTTTGTGCCTGCTCTCTGCAGTCCAGGACACTGATTGGTGAGGCCTTCACGAGGCCTTGGACCCCAGGCTTTGTATGATCCTGGTTGGCCATGGCAGTTTGGATATCCCAACCTCCTCATCCTCAACAGTAGTCCTACATGGCAGTTACCTCTTAGTTCAGACCTGCTGACCAAACAGCAGGGAAAGGTTATTACCCAGACTTTAAGCCCCTTCACCTCACAGCCTGGCTTCTGTGCAGCTAGAGTTCCAGGCTTTGGGTCTTTTGGAAGATGTGCTCTGTATTGTGGAAGTCTCCTTAAAAGGTGCTACACCTTAAAATGGATTAAAGATTTTCCATTTGGTGTCAGGGCAGCTAGCTTGATCCCCTTGCCTGCCACGTGGCTATTATCCTTGAGTACCTCTGGTCCCTCTCGCAGCTGGGGCTGGGGGTGATGACCCTCAAGGTCCATCTGGCAGCCATCTCTGCATCCTGTGTGTGGGATGGTATGCCGATGTTGGTACAGGGGAAGATGGGCTGTTGCTTTTTCTGTTTTATGACTTTATGTTCATGTTTATTCAATTTATAGTGAATCATATATAACATTACAGTTGATGCCATCAGACACGGTAACATAATTGCACACAGTAACTACATTTCAGATCATATTAGATGCAGGTATTTGTGTGTCCATTTATATGGTACCTCATGTGGGGTACAGACAGTAGTTCTGAAGACAACAGTGTCTCGCAAAGTACAGGAAAATCCCAGCGCGCCATGCCTTTGGGTTGCAGTACATAGGAAGGGATATAAAAGCAGTTCATTAACTGTGGCTCCTAGAGTCTCTATACCAACTTCAGGCTTTTGCTAATAGTAGGCAGAATAGACTCCAGAACATGTACAACCGAGTATTTAAGAAGCTTCTGGACAATTAAACAGGCTGCTAAAACTTTCATAACGGGAAATGAAGGGTGTTGCTAATTACAAATTGCTGTTTTATTAAAGGGCTAACTCGCTAAGACCAGAGTTGGTGTTAACAGTGTAATGCAAGGCTGGAGGAACCCCCCCATGCATTACTCAAAACATGTGCATCAGAACTTCTTCCTACGCAATGTATGCCTCATGGTCGGCGCCATTTTAACTTTAAAGGATCCCCCTAAGCTTCATAGGGATAGGCAGCTGTTAACCAAAGGAGAACATCACATATAACTGTACTCACTGCCTGGTCAGAGGTAATAGTCATGGGGACATTATATAGCCAGAGGAATATGTTGAAATGCAGAGGCTACTATACAGCTCCCTTCCATCCCCTCTGAACACAGTGAATGTCCAAACTAGGTTCATTCCTTGTCTAATGGTGAACCCTCCTCATTTGGCTCTTCGCTAGGACGACTTAACTTAAGCAGCAAGCTTGTTGACTTTAGTTGCCCTAGTGGGGTTGGAGTATTGACATGCCTTGCCTCCTTATGTAGTATGGAGGCAGGCAGGGACTAGCAGCTAATGAGCTATCTCCAAACTCCACAGCTGCTGCCTGAGAGGATCAGACAACTTTTTCCAGGTTCTAGTAGCATAGGGTCAGTCTGGGTGCAGTTTCAACTCCATGTCCTCTATTTTCACCAGGAAATTATCCCATGCCTACTGAAGTAAAAAATCGCTTATTTCAGGACTTTTAGTGACAATCGGTATGGTATGTGGTAGCCCCGAATTAATTTGTGCCCTACAAGAGTTGATTCAGTATGCCGTATGAATGTCTTCAGGGTCCAGTGGATGCACTCCGGGTAGTGACTCCTGCAATCATGTCCTGCTGTAGGACGCCAAATCCTCTCCTTCAGTGCATTCAAGGAGGCCAACTGCCTGGAGACTCATTGCTCGGGATGAATTCTCTAAAGTCTCCAGCCTGCTCCGAAAATGAGAGCTGTCAGTAGTGAGGGCTGACACTGCGGTCTGCGTTCTCAATGACCGCTCCTCTACTTTTTAGCCACAGACACAGCTCCCTCTGTTTTATTGTCTTGTTCACCTATCTGCTCCAGTACTTTCTCAAGTTTTTTGTCCGTGTCTCAGACCGTGCTTAAAACCGCACCCCAAAGTGTGTGTGTGTGTGTGTGTGGGGGGGTCAGGTTTTCCACTTGGACCACTCAAACTTCCATTCCACGGCACGAGTTTCTGTTGCATCGATTGTGGCGGTTTTGGATTCGTGCCACCCATTGATCCTTTTGGGAGGCCCATCCGGTCACAAATGTGCGTAAAATCTTCAGGACAATTTATTGACTGGCACCCAAAATTTTAAAAATTGGTAACCGGGAAAGGCACACTGAGCCAATTCTCATTTCCAGGTGCGACATAGTGGATCATGTTTAGGGTGAACAGCAACTTTGGGGAAGTTGCATGTTTTTTGTACTCTGAGTTTTTTTAACTTTATGTTTATTAGTATTAAAAACAAACACAGTTACAGGACACAGGCGTTGATCTGCAGTACTTTATCATTTCTATCCCATGAGTGTGCCACTCCTCTTAACTACTACCGTAAAATTAGTCAAATGCCTTAAGATGCGTCATGGATTAATGAATCAATTAGTATAAAAGTCCCATAAAAGCTGTGAAGAGAGTCCATGAGCTGCATGGTGTAGTATCAGGAAAGGGTTCAAAATGAGTCCAAAAATGCTTCTCCTCTGCCAGAACAGGAGGTATTCACCATGCTTAAACTGATAGTGTAAGGCCCCTAATGTGCCTTTTCTGTAGAAATTGCTAACAGGTAGTGCTCTACCATATGCAGTTAGCAAATTGGACAGTAGAATAAATTATAACAAAGTAAAGTTTGAGTTTAAAATTAAATGGCGCCAGCTAACTAGCAGAGAAAGTAGTTAAGGATCAGTAATGAAAACATAACTGCTTTCTGAGCCTGTATTACCCAATTATATAACTTTTAAACATCAAACAGTTGTCACCCTTATTATTGATATTGGCAGCATTACAGAATGGAGGCTTTAACTTGAAGTTATTAACTCAGATTTAATAGGTACACAGAGTCAAACTGGGGCCACTACAGGCTGCTTCAGGTTGAAAAACTGATTTATAAAAAGACAAAACTATTAAGTCCTACATGTCTGCATACCTGGAAGCAGCGATTACCCCTAGAACCCATACCCAGGGATGTTATTTTCCATAATCTTCAAGAATTAGCCAGCCCGATGGTGCTGAGGGTTGAGGCGCTGGACGCCACACCTTGCACCACACCGGCGACCCGGGTTCGGGAGCGGACTCGGGTCACTGGTGGGTCAGCCAAGGGAGATAGGCTTGAGCGTCTCATGACAGCTCAAAATGTCTGTGCACTTGCCTGACTCCGAGCGGAGGATTGGAGTACTGCAAGCCCTGACTTTAGGGGATGGGCGGCTGTTGTGCAGAGTGGACATTGGTGCTCGCGCAATGATGTCTGGGGTTTCACGCTGTGGGGGAGGAGAGAAAAGGAGAAAAAGAGCCTGCCACTGCTGGGGAGATGGGGAGCCGAGGGATGTGCTCATGATGTGACTGTGCACGCCCGATGGACCCGAGCCGATGCTACGTAAGTTACGGAGTGTTGGCGCCCCCACCTCGTCCCCACCCGGGGGATTAAACCGTGGCTCCATGGAGTCTTGGGGGGTCTGTTCAGGGCTGGGCACCAGGCAGTGGGATGTCTGACATGTCTCCCCTGATGGGTTGGGGGCGACAGGCTAGGGTAGATGGACAAAGAGTAATTTAAAAGAAAAAAATGTTCAAGAATCCTCTTCCTCGTCCGATGAGGGTGCCCTTCGATCCATGTCTCGAAGTCTGGTCATGGCATATTTCTGAGCTCACTTCAAAGCTTCTTTAGGGTCAGAAAACAAAAAAGATCCTGCCCTGATGGGTTATCCGAAGCCTGGCTGGGAAAACAAGGCTGTGGGGAATATTTGCTTTTTGGAGCAGTGCTCTGGTGCCATCAGACTTCTTACATTTCTGGTGAGTCATGTACCCGGTATCCAGAAAAAGTCTAACCTACTGTTCATCCTGAAGCAGCATCCTCTTCTGCCTTGCCAGTGCCAGAATGTAGTCCCTAGAGCCAATCCCATCAGTCACGTCTACAACCAATCTGGGTTGTCGGGGCAGCCCCCTAGGGGTCGCGCAGTAGGCTTTCTGAATTCTTTGGGCCCTGGGAGCAACCTCGTCTCCTAGTTGCTGAGTGAGCCACTCCTGGATGAAAAGGAGCAGATGATCTCCCTCACAGATTTCCAGGAGTCCCAAAATCTGGATGTTTACTGCCCGCGCCTGGTTTTCAAGAGTTTCCAGGTGCAATTTCAGGTGAGTGTTCTCCCGGAGTACGTTGTAACAGCCCTCATAGCTGCGTCGACTCGTTTCATGGCTTCAGCTGTAGCACCTTGAACCACCTCCACTGTTGCTTCAGCTCCGGCCACCCAGTTAGTTAAGGAGTCAAATATTTTATTTTTTATTTTAATTAGTATACTTTTTGTGTGCCCTCTTACCGTCCGTATCCATCCTGGTCATGGACCCCCACGTCTCTACCTCAATTGCCTGCATTCCTTATTCACCTCTGGCTTCCCCCAGAGGGCGGGGTTGCGACACTGTACTGCCTCAGTACCCTGATACATATATCTGGTCGGGAGTTGGCGGCAGAGGCTGATGAGACCGGGGGCAGACCTTCATGAAGATGGCCGAGGGCACGGTGTTTTCTCCCCATGTAGAAAGGGGCGGGGACGTGCAATGATGTCCACTGTCCGACCTGCCCCTGATTCTATTTTGGCGCTGGATATCACTACAGTACTGATCGCTCATGCCCACTCTCCCCCCGGAGAAGGAGAGCAGTCAAGGACGCTCAATCCTTCTCCCCTCGGCCAGCCCTCCGGCAACCTGGATCCGCTCTCAAACCGGGTTGCCGGCATGTGAAACCCTACTGCGCCTGGCGGGCCGCCAGGGGTGTCATATTTATTGGAAAGACCAGCCACAGAAACAATAAGCTGATTTGTTTCAAACCCAAAGACTGAAGGGTTTCAACATCCATTGTGTCATTTTGCTCTGTACTGCGGCCTTGAGTAGACCAGATGGACGGCACTCCAGAGGGTGTTTTAGGTCTGGCTCCCTCACTGGGGTTTTTTTTTTTCTTTTCGTGGATTTCCCATACTTTCTACCAGTACTTTAAGCTCTGTCTGAAGTATTGTAGAAACTTCCTGCAGTGCCAAGAACCAGCTCTTTTTATGATAAAAAGTGTTGCAAATTGTAGAGCTCTAACTTGAAGCTACTGCCATGCTTGTGCTCCACAGCACCACCCCCACTCTGTGAGTTTTGGCTGCAGTTGACACACTGTTAAGTATTAAAAGGGCTTCTTTGGGACCTGGATGCTCCCTCGGAGAGTGTCATAGTGTTTATAGATGTGCCTCTTTGGCACACTGATGGTGCTAAGACAGTGCCTTCTGGAATTCTTTGAAAAGCTGAACTTGTTCTAGTGTGTATTGTGGATTGCATGTAAAGTCTTTTGTCAGGGTAACCAGAAAGTGCTGTAGTAATATATATTTTTAGACATGAAGTTTAACCCAGTTGTTAATTTGAAGCATTTTTAAAATTATTTCATGTTCCCCCCTGTTGCCCCCACCAAATCTAGGTGGAGCACACTTGCCCGGTCAGTCATTTTCTGTTTCTGGTTTGGGGGGAAGAGGATTGAGGATCTGGTGCTTTCCCCTTTTACTAGGGTATGCATTTTTCTTCATCTGGCATTGATGTCAGTCTGGTAACTTGCTGTGTCTGACCATCTTGTTCTGTCTCAGTCAGTGCTGGGTTTAGAATGTCACCTGTGATGTGGAGGTTTGACTCTGATTCAGCCCCTTCATTTGAGTCTGTGGCTCACTGCTAAGATACCATGATCTAAAGTTACACAGGTTACTTGCAAGCAAGAGGTCGATAGGTTCTAAAAGGTTCATATGAAAGGGTATTCCTAGAATTGAGTTGTTTGTTACTTAAGGGAAAACATTGATCAACACCCATTGTGCAGCAGCTGCAGCAGAAATGCCCTACTTGGGCTTTTATCAATAAAAGACATTTTAAATACCTGTTAGATGTGTTTATTTTTTTTTGCAAAAGAACCACACTGACTGTCATGTTGACAGACTTGCCCACAACATCTCCTGCACACCAAGCGGCTTCTGGCGTGCAGGTTGTGTTTATGAGTACTACCAGCTAATGGTAGAGTTGGTGGCACTTGTTAGCATAACCCATGCTCCTGAAGCTGTCCGATGTGCACGACATGGTTGCGGACGAGTCTGCTAACATGATGGTTGATGTGGTTATTCTGCAGAAAATTAGCTACATATATTATCATTAAATAAAAATGAAACAGTATGTGCACACACCATCAGATTATATCCATTTGTTGTATTTAGCATCCATATAGATAAATGTCTACATTCAGAATATAAGTGCCACACAGTACACCATAAGCAAGTCATAGATATCCTAGAATACCGCCTAAAATGTATTTAAAAAGGCTGATAAGCCAAAAGCATCATTTAAGCTCTTGTCACTGCTTGCTTCCAACTTTTAAATCCAGAAGCTTTCCCTTTGGCCTGTTATTTTATTGAGAATAAAATTAATGTTCTGAACTTTCAGCAATCATTTTATTAAGAACAAGATGACAGTTTTGAATTTGCTGTGGAATAAACTATTTGAAACCTTGGCTTGCAATTGGAGGAGAGGCCCCACATTTAGTACAATGACAAATATGCTCCCAGCCCTCCTCTTCTGCCTTGTCTTTTTCCTTCCTCATCCCTCAACCCTTTTCCCTTCCTCTTCTCCCTCTCAACCCCACTCTCACTCCACCCTTCTCCCCTCTGCAAGTCTCCCTGCCTCCAGCGCCCCCTTTATTCCCATCCATCCTAGTCTCTTTTCCTCTCCCTTCTTTAACCTGGAGTTCCCTCACCGCTCTCTCCTGTCCCTTCCCTTTTCATCCCCTTCCCGGTCTAGGGGTCAGAAGTTCCACTCCATTCTCCTCTGCCTTACCCTGCTTCTTCTTGCTTGTAATGTGGAACTCAATCCTGGTCCCCCTCCCCCCCGGCGTTAATATTTTCCACTTGAGTGCTAACCTCAGAATACCATTAACACCCCTGTCACATTCTGGAAGGTGATTCACTCCCATTTTTGACCCCCCCCACGGCCTAGTCAGCTCTCCCAGTCCTCTTGGTAAATGGCTCACTTTTATCTGACCCTCTCTTTGTAGATGCTCACTTCTGTTCAGCGCTTGTGCTCTCTCTCCCCCCCACCACCTCCTGGTTCCTTCCCTCTCCCCACCTCTTCTCCCTCTCCCGTACCTCCCGCTTCCCTGAGTTTTGACGTTCCACCTGTCACTCCCCAGGAGACCCTTATCACCCTTTCCTCACTCAACCCTTTCAAATCTAGCTCAGATGGATTGGACCCTAAATTACTCCATTTGTCGGCTCCAGCCATCACTTCCCCCCCTCACTCACCTCCTAAATCTCTCCCTCTGCCTTTGCTTTATTCTGCAGTCTTGGAAGTTTGCCAAGATTCTTCCCCTCCACAAAGGGTGCCATCCCTCCACTGCTGGCAACCTCTTCCCTATCTCCCTCACCTCTTCCCTTCTCTTGCGAAGCTGCAAGAGAAACTGGTTTACTCATGGCTTGCTGACTTCCTCCACCCCTCCAGCTTCCTCTCCCCCTTCTAATCCGGTTTTAGGAAGGATCACTGCACTGTCACATCCCTGCTTAGGGTCACTCATTCTATCCTCTCAGGAATGGATCAGGGGCATGTTACTGCAGCTGTAGCTGTCTCTGTTGATCTGGCCAAAGCTTTTGATTTGGAATCCCACTGTCTCTTTCTGGATAAGCAGAGCACTGCTGACCTTTCAGACTCCACTGTCGCTTGGTTCTGATCTTATCTCACGGGCTGTCAGTAGTTGGTTCAGGTAGGAGGTGCCCTTTCCCTGCCACTCCCTATTCAGGCAAGCGTCCCACAGGGCTCCAGCCTGGGTCCAGTCCTATTCTTGATCTTCCTCAGTGACCTCCCCTCTGCCAGCTCACATATATGCAGATGACATTCCTTTATACCCGAGGTCCTCAACTGGCTCTATGGAAGTCTAACTCCAGTATGACTTTCAGTGTCCTGCGCTGGTTCCAGGTCAACCAGCTATAGGTTAGGACAAAAAAACTGTGTCTGTGACCTTTGGTACCAGCCAGAAGTTGGCCTGGCTCACCTTCCTCCACGTTTTATCCACGCTAGATGGCTTCTCGCTTGAGACTGTCTCAACCTTCAAGTACCTCAGTGTGTGATTTAGATAGCAGGCTGGTCTTCTCAGCTCACATCAATGCCATCCATGCCAAACTCTGCCTCAAGCTTGGTACCCTGTACCATAACGAGGAATGCCTCTTCCCTCTGCTCCATTGGGAGCTGGTTACCAGAATGCTTCTCCCAGTCTTTAACTACTTGGATGTGGTCTGTGGCACTGTCCTGTCCACTTCCCTGACCTGACTGGACATCCTCTGCAATGCCTTCTGCTACTTTGCCACAAACTCACCTTCTCACACCCACCACTGCTCCATTTACTCTTCCCTATCTATCCTTCCGCTCCCCATATGTATCCATTTTCAATGTGCTTCCCTCATCTCTAAATACTGGATTGGGTCACTCCCCTCCTACTTATCCCATCTCCTCTCCCCTATCTTCCTACTCCTTGCTCTACAGGGACCCACCCATTTTTTCCTTCCCCCACTGTCACTCCTTGGTTGGACAGGTTGCCTTCTCATACCGCACCCCCCCAAATCTGCTTCCTTTCTCCATCTGTCTCTCTCCTCTCCTGCAGATGCCAACTAAAACTTCTCCTCCCCATTGTTCCTGCTAGCTGTCTTCCTGAACCATTCCTTACTTCTCACGACCCCACCTTCTACACTGGCTTCAGCATCCCATTCTCCAGGTTCCCTAAACTTGGCAAATTTGCCATATTTGCACTATTGCTTTTGATTATGTACAATATTTATCTGGCACCGAGTTACAATATTTACCATTACTGTCCATGATGGACTCATCTTATGCACTTCATGTTTTTATTCTAGTAATTTCATTATCACCCTGGTTTCTGTTTCTTTGTAACTGTACTCTTCCCCTCTCCTTTCCCTTGCGATGCGCCTGGAAATGAGCCTTGGCTGTCTGCACCCCTCCCGGTAGGTTGTCAGTTTTCAAATACATACATAAATACCCCACATTTGGCAAGTTGTAAACCTCCGAGATAGTTTGAGGTGAAGAGCAGATTAAACAGGAGAGATTAGGTTATTATTAGACCTTGGAAAGGCTTAATGATGTGTGCCTCTGGACACACATTGTTCTGAGTGTTTGCACAATGGCTTATGCCCTGTGGTTAATTTAAGAGGATTGGGAAAGGCATTTCAAGTAAACAGAAACAGGAAGACTAGCCCAGGAGAGAGACAGAAATGCATCGTATAGCTGGCTATGTGGAAACCTAACACTTCTTCAATAAGGTATGGTGTTGTACTTCATTATCTCTGAAAAACGTTATGTGTGAAGAACTCCAAGAAGAATGTTATACCTTTAGTAAGTACGATGTATGCAATACTTGTCTTCTTGTATCTTGTGATTGAAGGCTCTCTAGTATTTTCTGACACGGAATCACATGGAAATGTCTTTAAAGGGGCAGGACATTTGTGCTAATTGCCAGCTATTTATAAAGTTCATATTCTCAGAAATTATATATATTCCCCTAAATTATCCATATTTAAGTGTACCTGAATAAAAGCTAATATAGGAGTTTTTACTATGTCACAGTTTGTGTAAGGCAAATAGACATGCATTGTAATAATTATGCTTTAAGAAAATTAAAAATCTAAGGACTGGATGTTAACTAGGATCCAGCCAACTAAATACCTTGATCCTTTAGACTGATTTCATCAGATTTCCCAAGCTAACCACAAACATGTCCTTTATAAAGCTTATACCTTTGTATCAATTCATAAATATTACATTCTTAAATAAAATGCAATATTGTAATGAATGTTATACTGTTTTATATGTACGTATGTATTTATCGATTATTTATACTGTGTAATTAAAAAAAAAATAATAAAAAACATATTGACAAAAATAAAAGAATGCTGAACATGAACTGTTGTCCTATCCAGAACTATGTGTAGTGTTTTTTGTGCATTAACCATGACATAGTTAAAACTCCACATTATGGGGGATAATTTCTGAGGCACTTCACCTTCCTTACGCCTGGGTATTTTGTCCACCTGATAGGTTGCTGATGCACATGTGACTTTCAAAAGAAAGTCCGTCCCCTCGTCCCTGTGATGCTGCCCCTCCTGTATCAGTTCGATTTGTGCATCTGATCTGGTTGCTGTGCATCACAACAGCTCCCCAGCAGTTTTGAAATTCATTATAAATACTTAAGGTAAGCTCATTTTCATGAGCTGTTGTCCTGGCCCGAACTATGTTTAGTGTTTTCCGTGCACAAACCATGACATAGTTAAAACTCTATATTACTGGTTCCATGAAGAGAACTATAGCAGAATGCTGTCCAAATTACTGGTTCCATAAAGAGAACTGTATGCTGCCTATAAAAACAAAACAATTCAAAATAAATTTTTTCTTACCACTTTTTATTCAGGTACTGTTAAATATGAATAATTCAGGGGAATGTGTATCATTTCTGAGAATAAGAACTTTATAAATGGCTGCGATTTAGAAATAATTTCCTGTCCTCTTTAATGTGCATTTATTAAAATTGTGTCAGATCTATATGCAGGTTACAATCATTGAAACATTTTTTCCCCAGTTAAAAAAGTCTTAAAACAGAAGATCGTTTTAATTATGCACTGTATTATATCTCTACAAAAGGGTTCAGCTTTTCCAATGTTGAAATGCTGGAAGTCTTGAAAAACATGACTTTAGCATAATAGGAAGAGTCGAGGCTTTGATGGTCTTGAACTAAGATTATTGATGTTTGCTGGTTTTCACAGTTCTAAACCTTTGAAATATTTGTGTAAGCTTTCCCATAAACTTGCTAAGTACATTTAATACAGTTGTCAATTTGCTATAATTGCTGGTGGCCCCATTTAATGCATGGCGCAGAACTGTTTCAAACACCATAATAACCAGGAGAACTGGTTACTGCAGCATTCTGTGTCACAAACAGTTAATGCGCCACCTCATTGGCTCTTACTCTGAGAGTGGGCAGGCGGAACACCTCAATAAAGATGGCGATTCCATTTCTCAGTGTGCGAGGACCCGTACTGGTAGTTCGCCTCTCATTGTCAGTACAGGTAACTTTCTGCTCTTTTCAAATATTTATCTGGTTGATCCTGCCTTTACAACTTTAAAAATCTGTCTTGTTGATCCTGCTGTTTCCTACCCTTCGGGCACGGCTTCTGGAGACAGCGACTTCATCGGGAATGGACTGTGGCTGACTGCTGTAAGTTCTGCTTGCGGCTCGAAATGTTACTTAAAAAAAATAAAAATAAAAAAAGTAAAGTAAAACAGCTTTGTGTATTGAGAGAGAGAGAGAGAGGTGTGTGTGTGTGTGTTGTCTCTCTCTTTCTCTCTCTCTCTCTCTCTCTCACACAGTCTGTGTATGCATGTGTCTGTGTCTCTTTCTCTCACTGTGTGTGTGTGTGTGTGTCTGTCTGTGTGAGACTGAACTGCTCCAGTACCTTTGACATTCACTCCCTTGCACCAGTAATTATAAAAAATAATGCCTGTGCAAGGTTTGGTTATGAGGATTTTTCACACACCGTCCTAACACACACCTGCGCAGGCATTATTCTCTGTATAATATAGTTGAGAATTGCCTTTTCTTTTTACTTTGAATATCTGTAGAACAAGATGCTCTTCTTTCAGACTGTATCTGCTCCTGCTGCTTGCCTGCACTTGAGGTCCCTCTCCTCTGCTTATGATGTATGCACACGTCACAGGAAGAGTGTTAGGATTTCAAGTGTAGATAAGCTGGAGTAGATGATATCTCATGGACAAAGATCTTGTTTCCATGCTAATGTATGTCCAAGGGAAGACAAATGCAGGAAATTGATGAACTGTAGGCTAAACTGCATCTACTTTATGTGTAACCCCTAGATGGCGCTATCCCAGGGGCTACTACCCCTGCCTGATTTGCCACTAACAGGTTGAGGGGCCTGGATCCAATGGCGGGTGCCTCCACCCAGAGGTCAGGGTTTGCAATAGTTAAACTTACTTGGTCACAGCCCTCTGGGACACTGCAACCCCCCTTTCTTCCCACTAGTGGCCCACACAATATAGCAGAATTACCTTCACAGTATACACTTACCCCCAAGGCTGGTTCAGGCACCGGACATCCTGTAAAATAAGATACAGTGCAACAATCACAGTACAGTACTTTAACATAGACAAATACCTCAGGCAGTATAACTTTGTTGAAACAAACAGCTCTGATTTATTTAGGGGGATATAACAAGGACAGGGGGAAATCAGGTTAATTAGCTTATCACTTTACTATCTACCTATGGCTCTGTGCACAGGCCTATCCCTACTAGTTACTGTCCCTGGGTACCCAGGCCCTAGTGGCTAGTCCAAACCGTGGCAGCTGGTAGGGCCCTTTCACACAGGAAAAGGAAAATTAAACAGTCAGCAGTACAGTAATTCCATTTGGATTTAATGTGGCAATTCAACAGGAGCGACCCGAATTAGTACTCACGACCTCCAAAGAAGATATGGTCCTTCAATGTCAGCAGGGCTACTTTTGATCTCCAAGAGACTCCTCACACATTTATATGGTAAAAAAGAAAGCACTATACCAGGCAGGCTGCATCTGTATCCCAATCGTAATTACTGCACAATAACCAGGAGAACACACAGCAGATTCAGTTCCTGACAGACCAGTGTAATTCAACAATTTCTTCAGTCTTCTACAGGGTGAGCCTGGTTTCTACTCTTCAGAGATCCTTTGATTCTTTTCACAGGACGGATTCAGTCCTAACAAGCAGTTACACAAGTTGTAGACCGGAACTCTGGGCCTTGCACACGTTTTTTGACTGAAACTGTGCACTGAAGGAGCACAGGGTTTCTTTCCCCTTCACTTTCAGGTCTCAAACTGAAACTCCCAACAGACAAAAACCGGGCACTTCCTTTGAGTTCCTCCCAGTTCTTGACTGGATTGGCTGTCACTCACAATAGACTGCTGCTGTTGGTCCAAAAAGGCATCAAGTCTAAACTACATCTCCCAGAGTCACTGCCCATACAATCCTCTTGTGGCTGGCTCAGATTATGAGTCCCAAGTTCTGATTCGTCCAAGGCATCATTTTAGAGCTAGTTTACCCCACACTGATTGGTCCAGTTCAGCAGTTCAAAACCAGAATGGGGAACTAGGCAGACAGTTCTGACTGCAAAGAAAGCAGGTTAGACAAACTGTAATTTTATTATTACTGTAAATGATTTCTGGCAATCAGTTACATCTTTCAGACAGGTTCCCTTTGCACTCCTAGTGACTGCAAAATGGGGTGAATTGGCAGCAGCTTGAGTGGTACTCAATCAAAGAAACACACAGTCCCCCATCAACTAATTATGTCTGCAAGCAGACAGCTCTTAAAGAGACAGTACCAGAGGTTCTAAAAACACTCACTGATAAATGGCTTAAACGCCAAACACCATTCAGGCTTGGAGCATTCAAGCAAGCTCCTGGAAGTCTTTTGG
Organism: Neoceratodus forsteri; assembly: GCA_016271365.2. Lineage (NCBI taxonomy): Eukaryota > Metazoa > Chordata > Ceratodontiformes > Ceratodontidae > Neoceratodus > Neoceratodus forsteri. The sequence continues at coordinate 1,474,925,860 of CM028131.1, forward strand.
GAACCCCCATTTGCAGGGAGGTTACACCCTTCCTGGCCTGGGAAAAGCTTGACGTCCGCGTCAAGCAAGTACCCCCATAAGTTTCAACTGCAACCATATACATTTGCATTAGGCTCACACATGTAATCATCAGTCAATACATCATTTTACCAAGAACCATTTCTGAAACATTGCAGTACGTCACTCTTTACACAGTATAACACACACATTGTACCATAACTCGTTATTACCTCTTGTACATGAAACCTAAGAGAGGGACCCTTCCCTATCAGTTACCTTGGGGCTGGATGGGGCAAGGGCACCATACTTAGAGGGCAACACAAGTAACTTGGAGTTAGCACTGATGCTCAGTTTGGGCAGTGAGCCTGGGACACATACACCCTTTATGGACAACATTGAGAGGCAAATCCACAGGCCTCCCAAGGAATCATAACTGAGGTGCACCACAGGCTTTACAGCTCGACCAGTCTTTCTAGGGGGAACTGTTACAGTCTCTGCACTCTGAGCCTCATTTTCAGCATTGTCCACACTTGTCAGGGAGTCTCCATGGGGGTAGAGAGGCTAGAACTTGGGGCACTTTCAGCTCCAGGAGTTACAGTTTCTGAGTCCACAACATTTGGCTCGCATGGAGAGCTTTCGGACACTGGCAGTGGACTGTCAGGGCACTCAAAATACTCTTCTTGTTCGGTGTATCACCAGTCTGCCCCAATCTATCATTTTCCTCCCTGAAAGCTCAAACAGTTCAACCATGCACAATGATTCCATTTCATCTGATCTGATGCTTTGCACTTCACTTTCTGGGAGCATTGGCTCCAGGGATGAAGCTGGGGCATAGACAGTCCAGAAGGCCCAGCTTTGTCTCCAGTATTGACTAGGGGATTGCCCCGAAACAATTGACTCAGTTCGTAAGAAGGATAGTATTCAAAGTCACTCTCACTTTCTTCTGATATGGACTGACAGTCATGCTCAACTGGGACTTGTGCAGGGGAACACTTTAACTCTGCTTCTGTAGGTGCAGACTTCCTTGATCTTTTCTTAGCAGCAGCTCTAGTCACTGGTCCAGAGGGGGCATCTTCTGGGGCTCAGACTCAATCAGGATTTGTCCAATGGGTAGTAAATGATTTCTATGCATTGTTTTACATCTTTGAATTGTTCTCAGGCCTTACTTTGTACACTGGCAGATCATCTAGTTTGCCCACTACAATGTGAGGGAGATGGTGCCATCTGTCAGCAATCTTGTGTTTGCCATGCAGTCCCAGATTTCTTAGCAATACCCGATCTCCCTCCTGGAGTTCCTGTGCTTTCACCTTTTTATCATACCTTTCTTTGTTGGCCAGATTTCTTTTGGCAGCCATGGTTTGAGCCAGTTGGTACGCATGAGTTAGCTGGGCCTTTAACTTTTGCACATACTGTAAATAGTTGTCAGCTTGAACCCCATCAGAGAGACCCCAAAACACACATCTACCGGGTAGAGGCTTCTTCCAAGCATCAGGCGGTAGGGGAGAACCCAGTGGCATCACTTTTGGTGCAGTTATAAGCATGTACCAGGGTGCTAATTTGTTGGCTCCATCTAGGCTTGTCCTTTGGGTGCAGGGTGCCCAGCATATCTAGCAAAGTCGGTTGAAACGCTCAGGCTGTGGGTCCCCTGGGGTGGTAAGGAGTGGTTCTGGACTTTCTCACTCCCACAGAGAAAGCATCTCTTTGATCAGACGACTCTCAAAGTCTCTCCTTGATCAGAATGGATTCTTTTGGAGCCCCATAGTGAACAAAAAGTTTTCTACGAGTACTTTGGCTACAGTGGATGCTTTCTGGTCTTTGGTGGGGAAAGCTTGGGCATATCTCGTGAAATGGTCAGTGACCACCAGCACATTACTGATATTTCTTTGATCTGACTCCAAACTCAGAAAATCAATACAGACCAGCTCCATGGGTGCACTGGTGGTTATGTTAACAAGGGGCAGCCCTCTGGGGCAAAGCTTTCCTCTGTAAGCAGCGCATACAAGTTCGTATGTGTTGCTCCACATCAGCCCCCATCTTAGGCCAATAGAATCTGGATCTCACCAAGTCAAGTGTTCTGTCTATACCAAGGTGCCCCATGTGGTTGTGCAAGGACCTCAATACTGAGTCTCGAAAGGCAGTGGGCAGCACCAGTTGTTGTTTGTCTACTTGTCCCTCTGTCTACTGTTTCTCTATATAACAGTTTATTGATCAGTTTCAACTTAGGACCTTCTTTGTATAACAGTGCAGTTCTCAAATCAGTGGAGCGTAATTTGGACACATCTTTTCCTGCATAGAGGGCTTCTAAAGCTGATTTGATCATAGGATCGCGGGACTGAGCCCGCCGAATACTGTCATTGTCCAGCTGAGGCAGTGCACCAATGTCTATTGCAGAAAAGTGGCAATAAGCAGCAGGTATGCAATTCTCAGAGGGTCCCAAGCAATCCACCATGCAGTCCACTGCGTCCGTGGACATTTGTTCCTCCCTGTTAAACTTCCGGCAGAGTGCCCGAATGTCAGGTTCTGCCAATCGGACCCAATCATTCTGGGGAACAGGCCTTCGGGAGAGAGCATCAGCATCTATGTGGTTCAGACCTGCTCGGTATTCGAGCATAGTCATATGTAGATAATGCAGAAAGCCACCTGTGGCCAGTGGCATCCAACTTAGCTGAGGTCTGCATAGGTCAAAGGATTATTGTCAGTTTTACTAGTATTTTAGCCCCATACAAGTACTCATGGAATTGGTCAACAATAGCCCACTTCAAAGCTAGGAACTCTAACTTATGTACAGGATAGTTCTTTCGGATGGGGTCAGGCTTCTACTGGCAAAGGCCACTGGTCTCAGGCCATTCTCGCTCTTGGTACAACACAGCCCCAACCCTTGCAAGCTAGCATCAGTGTGCAGGACGTAGGGTTTCTTGGATCGGCATAGGCCAGCACTGGAGCATGGGTAAGTTGATATATGATCTCATGAAAAGCAGTCTCACAATCAGGAGTCCAGCGGCCCCAAATACTTCATCGGATGAAAATACACTCTTTCAGTCTTGAGGGACGCTGACTTTGGTATTTTTGTGGGTTGGGGATACCCTTGAGTAAGGTTAAGTAAAGGCGGATCACTCTTGAATAGTCCTTGATGAACGCGATAATAACCACAGAATCCCAGGAATCTTTGCAGTTCTTTAGATTTTTGGGCTGTGCCAGGTGGTCAAGGCCTCAACTTTACTTGGGTCGGTCTCTATTCCTCGGTGGATACTATGTGTCCCATACTTTACTGATGTTTGAAAGAATTGACACTTATCAATGGACAGTTTAAGCCAAAGTCCTCCAGTCGATCCAATACCTTAAATAATCTGCTCTCATGTTCCTCCAGTGAGCTGCCAAACACAATAACATCATCTAGGTATACCAGGCACTCTAGTAAGTTCATGTCCCCACTGCACTCCATCAATCGCTGAAAAGTGGCTGGGGCACCTGAAATCCCTTGAGGCATCCTCATGAATTCATAGAAGCGGACAGATAAAGGCTGTCTCTTCACGGTCCTCTGGGGCCATCGGGATCTGGTAGTACCCACCACGGAGATCCAGCACAGAGAACCACTTGCTCTTCGCTTAGGGCAGTCCAAAGCATCCTGAAGCGGGGCATTGTGTACTGATCAGGGATAGTCCGCCGGTTTAAGCGTGCGATAATCCACGCACATCCTTACTGTCCCATCTTTTTCCTCACTACCACAATGGGGGAAGCATAAGGGCTTCTGGATTCTTGTATTACACCAGCCACTAACATCTCTTGCAGATGCCGTCTCACATCATCTATATCAGCAGGTGCCAGGCGTCGAGACCTCTCACGAAATGGTTCGTCATGCAGCCGGATATTGTGCTCAGCTCCTGCACGCATCCACGCCCCATTCCTTTAAAGAAAACACCTGGTCTCTGGGCAAGCTTCTCACTGATCCTCACTTTCCATTCAGCTGGCAGCGGGAGTTGCGAAATCAAACAAGTCAGGCGTCTACTCTGTCATTCTTCCTTGAACTCTTGCTGCCTGGGTAGCACTGCAGTGTCAACAATACATTAGCCAGGATGCAACCTCTATTTACTCGAATGTCTCTTTCAGACACATTATGAACTTGGACCATTACCCTTCTGGCATAAGCATGGGCTCTAGCAAAATACTAGGCTTGACCAGCAGTCCCTCTGGCAATTTTCCATCGCCTGGTGCATCCAACATTAATATTTTATTCTTAACATCCTTTCTGATACGGACCTCTCCTGTAAGGTACACTGGGCATTTGGTGCCAGGATCAGAGACTCAGGATCCTTCTTCCATACAATTCCGACCGGTTCTCTGGTTCTATATTTTCAGCATCTCTCTGTGCCTCATAGGCCTTCTTAATTAAAGCCGGAACTCTTAAAGCTCTACTAGTCTTTGACCCCTGTTTTCATAACACAAATGTGCCAGCCTTCTGAACATATGAGCATTTGTTCCAATCAACAAAGGGACACCATCATACAGTCCAGTGGGGGACACACTAAGGCTAGGGTCTCTACTTGTTCGCCACTCCAGCCACGGAGGTGGGAAAGACAGCCAAATTCGGATATACCCAGAATAGGGTAGGCCTTCACTTAACCCCATACATGCAGTCCTTCTAATGGTTGTAAGGGTACGCCTGACAAATGCTTCTGATACCAATCTTGAAACATAATTGTCACTTGGAGAGCCACTGTCTAATACAGCTCTTGTAGACACTCCATTTACCTTTACAGTGGTCTCCATGGAGGGACCCACTATTCTGGACCAGTCTGGAGGCGGTAGTGGGGGCCTGGGCAACTGACCTTGCCACAAAAGGACGTGAATTAGCATTTTGGTGCCCTCACTGGGATCATTTTGCACCTCTTAACCACTGATTTGTTCTCCAAGCTCTCCTTGTAGCCTATATGCAACTTTGTCAGTGTCTTTTGGGGATTGGCATCTTTTCATGTGCCCATCCTTCCCACAATTATAGCAAAACATACTTTTTGAGTTTGGCTGGCGAGGTGCCACACTGGGAGCCAGGGCGGGGTATTACTAACTGAAACCTTGGTGCCATCTCTGTCTGCGGGCGTGATAAGCATTTGAGACATCTCAGTCAGTTTCTCCACTTCCATGGTCAAGGAATCGAGTTCGAGCTGTTATCAGCGGGAGATACATGGTGGGTATCCCACCCCATACGAGATGCAGTCGGATATAGGTCGGGCCCGTACTTGCAGGCGTGGCCTTCATAAAGGGACTGTTTTGAATTCCCGGATCTCTCTCAACAGTTCGCCCATTGTGGCATATCTTTTTCCTTATCAGAGCACTCATTGACTGCCAACCTCTGCCCCTGAACTTCACTTGATGGGCCACCCTCAGTCACTCGGGTCGTAGCCGCAGCTATTGGTGCAGGTCCCTCCCGAGGTCGCCTTTTCTCAACTCCTCGAATTTCTCTCATTAACTCATCATAGGAGGGTGGGGATTCCAGTCGATTTGCCAGGCGTAACTGAAGCAACAGCAGTTCTGAGAAGGGGGCAGACTTAAGGATTCTGTCCAGTCTGGTTCGGTCCAGTTCAATCGCTGGCAAACTACCTTTCTGAGGCATTCTTGCAACAATTTTTCCAGCCTGAGACATACACAGACAACTCCTCCCTTGGTACTGTTGTGCATTTCTTACTCTCCACCATAGGTCCTCATCAGAATCTGGGCTCCCATACACATTCTCCAAGGCCTCAAGATAGCATTGCAGTCGCTTCAGGGTTACTGGCCCGCTTAGCACGGATGGTAGCCAGGGCAGGGACCTCGGAGGCTCTACTAACCTCTTTCGCTGCTTCCAGCATTGCCATTCTAGCACTTGGGGGGCAACATAGTCTATCCAGGTCTCCCAGTCATCCTCCCCTTGGGGGGTTGGGAGGGTGCCAGAGAAGATCCTCAACCTTCGGTAAGAGTCGTGACTAATGGCAGGTGCAGAAATAGGAGTCTGCATTGGTTCAGCCACCATTACGGGTACTGGAGCAGGAGAGGGTGTTGGGGGAGGAACACCCCCAGGTGGCAAGAATAGTTTCTTCAAGTCCTCCACAGTTTTCCCTTCTCCCAGCAACCATTTAGCAAATTTCTCCTCAAAAGTTTCAGATAGTGGTGGGGGCTCATTCCCCCCCGGGTCTTTACTGTCCTTAGTTATCACTCTCCAAGCAGTGAGGGCTCCCTCTGGGGTAATGGTCTGTGGTACTTTGGAGCTATCTATGGGATCCTTAAACTCTACTAGGGCCAGGAAAGTGTGGGTGAGCAGATTAGCGTGCCGACCCACCACCACAGGATTTTGTAAACCTTCCACCTTGGAAAGTACTCCCTGCACAGTGTCCGTATTGATACCCAGGGGGATGTCCAGGATAAGCATAGCATTTTGGGGGTCGATCTCCTCCCCAGTACACCACTCCACCAGCCGGTGCACAGCCACTTCTGTCGGGGTACCCATTTATTTATTTATTTTTTTTTTTCCCTTAACAGTGGTTTGTAAATATGGCCACTAGAGGACACACAATCCCAGCGGTGAGCCTCCAAAATGTAACCCCTAGATGGCGCTATCCCAGGGGCTACTACCCCTGCCTGATTTGCCACTAACAGGTTGAGGGGCCTGGATCCAATGGCGGGTGCCTCCACCCAGAGGTCAGGGTTTGCAATAGTTAAACTTACTTGGTCACAGCCCTCTGGGACACTGCAACCCTTTCTTCCCACTAGTGGCCCACAATATAGCAGAATTACCTTCACAGTATACACTTACCCCAAGGCTGGTTCAGGCACCGGACATCCTGTAAAATAAGATACAGTGCAACAATCACAGTACAGTACTTTAACATAGACAAATACCTCAGGCAGTATAACTTTGTTGAAACAAACAGCTCTGATTTATTTAGGGGATATAACAAGGACAGGGAAATCAGGTTAATTAGCTTATCACTTTACTATCTACCTATGGCTCTGTGCACAGGCCTATCCTACCAGTTACTGTCCCTGGGTACCCAGGCCCTAGTGGCTAGTCCAAACCTGTGGCAGCTGGTAGGGGCCCTTTCACACAGGAAAAGGAAAATTAAACAGTCAGCAGTACAGTAATTCCATTTGGATTTAATGTGGCAATTCAACAGGGAGCGAATCCCAATTAGTACTCTCAAGACTCCAAAGAAGATATGGTCCTTCAATGTCAGCAGGGCTACTTTTGATCTCCAGAGACTCCTCACACATTTATATGGTAAAAAAGAAAGCACTATACCAGGCAGGCTGCATCTGTATCCCAATCGCAATTACTGCACAATAACCAGGAGAACACACAGCAGATTCAGTTCCTGACAGACCGAGTGTAATTCAACAATTTCTTCAGTCTTCTACAGGTGAGGCCTGGTTTCTACTCTTCAGAGATCCTTTGATTCTTTTCACAGGACGGATTCAGTCCTAACAAGCAGTTACACAGTTGTAGACCGAACTCTGGGCCTTGCACATCGCTTTTTGACTGAAACTGTGCACTGAAGGAGCACAGGGTTTCTTTCCCTTCACTTTCAGATCTCAAACTGAAACTCCCAACAGACAAAACCGGGCACTTCCTTTGAGTTCCTCCCAGTTCTTGACTGGATTGGCTGTCACTCACAATAGACTGCTGCTGTTGGTCCAAAAGGCAACAAGTCTAAACTACATCTCCCAGAGTCACTGCCCATACAATCCTCTTGTGGCTGGCTCAGATTATGAGTCCCAAGTTCTGATTCGTCAAGGCATCATTTTTAGAGCTAGTTTACCCACACTGATTGGTCCAGTTCAGCAGTTCAAAACCAGAATGGGGAACTAGGCAGACAGTTCTGACTGCAAAGAAAGCAGGTTAGACAAACTGTAATTTTATTATTACTGTAAATGATTTCTGGCAATCAGTTACATCTTTCAGACAGGTTCCCTTTGCACTCCTAGTGACTGCAAAATGGGGTGAATTGGCAGCAGCTTGAGTGGTACTCAATCAAAGAAACACACAGTCCCCCATACAAACTAATTATGTCTGCAAGCAGACAGCTCTTAAAGAGACAGTACCAGAGGTTCTAAAAACACTCACTGATAAATGGCTTAAACGCCAAACACCATTCAGGCTTGGAGCATTCAAGCAAGCTCCTGGAAGTCTTTTGGGAACCCCCATTTGCAGGGAGGTTACATATGTATCGTTCTTTTTGGTCAACCCACGTGGCAGAGAGGCATCCATGTGCAACCACTAGTACTGGCTGGGGGACGAGTTCCATGTGAATAGCAGGCATTTGGCTCCTGGTTACATGTACTCCCTGCTGGCAGACCAGGGAGCAGTATTGACATTGGCTTTTAAAATGAGACAGCTGCTGTGATAACCAGAGTCACTGGAAAATTGTGGAAACGGGCGTAGCCTGTGGGGTTTCCTGGGTGCTTGGAACCCCCCAGCTTGCCAAAACAGTGTTGAGTCAGTACCCAAAGAAAACATTTTAATTCCAGCTACAGTCGAGTGATGCCCCCCATGCTTACAATAATTACAGACTCAGTCACTGCCATCCCGTCCCGTAGACCTGCTGTGGTGCAGTGCCATTATCTCCAACCTCCGTGGCCGCCTGAGCAACCAACATCAGCCATTTAAACTTAATCCCATGCTGTTGCTAGGGGAGGTGGGGCGGGGCGGGGCGCTGGGAGTGGGCTGATGAATATGGATGGGCGCCCCGCCTCGGCTCTGCATCACATGACTGCATTTGGAGTGGTCACATGATGCAGAGCTGCCGAGAAGCCCAAACTCACTGCGCAGTCTAGCACAGTCTTTCCCGCTGTGTGGAGGCTGAGTCAGTGTCTGGCTCTGGAGTCAGTGTGTCAGGCTGCAGATTGCTGGATAAATTATCAGGTCTCCGACCTCCGGGAGTAGTGAGGGACTAGTCTAGGGTCTCAGGCAGGCTGCGGCAGCAGCAAATATTTGTGCAGCCAGGAAGACTCAGGATGAGCTTGTGGCCAGGCAACACAGTGTGGGCAGAATCAGGCAAGCAAGCCCGGAGTGTCTGTCAGTGTGGCAGTCGCAGGTGATTTTAGACGGTAGAGCAGGCCAAGTAAAAACGAGCTGTTATCAGCTCAGTATGTCATTCCTGTTGAAACGTTTGAAATAAATAACACAACACACAGTGAAGTTATGAACAGGGTTCACAAGGCAATACAAGACTAGCATGAATTTCCAATACAGGCAGCTTTCAGATTTTCAGTACAGGTACAGTCTGAGCCTCTGCTCGGCCCCATTCCTTTAGATGCAGTGTGATATTGACCACATAGGTGCAAACAACATTTGTAAACTCTGAATATATCGTTAAAACAAGAACCATGCTCAATAATGAAGAAAACAAAAAACATAAAAGATTTTGTAACAGTCAGCCATTAAAATAAACTTAGTGCCATAATGATCGGTAAGTACAAGTTGATAGGGGTAAATTCGCTTGCTCAAGCACATTGCATGTTTCCTAAGGGAAGGAGAGGTGGGGTCCAGTGGGTGGGGGGCAACTCTGCCCTCTCAGGGATCTCCGGGCCTCCAGTAGGCTGTATGGAGGGCTCTTCCGACAGGGCAAATGGGTCCGACATCTGTCCCATCTGGCTGTGGAACTCTTTTCAGCCAGGGGTCCAAGTCTCCTGACATACCTCCCAGGGAGTCCAAACCATGATGTGCTCCGTCATTTCAACTTCCGGTACCGGGGACCTCCATTCCTTCAGTGATGGAACAGCTGGGGAGAGCCAGTGCGCAGTAACACATTTATGTGCAGCCATACGCATTAATACATAAAGTTGTTTCCTCTTATGAGGGCATGCTTATTTAAGCAGAATTCCCAAAATCATTGATTGGAAAGTGTGCTGAAGCTGCTTGCCCCATATAGAGTTTGATTCCATTTTGATGTGTGACCAAAACTCTGCTATCCCTGGGCAGCTCCAAAATATATGGGAATGGGTAGCAATTTGCCTGCAGTTCTTCCAGCAGTCTGTGGTGGCCCCACTACTAAAGTGGCGGGTGACCGCTGGCACATGAAAGAAACAAATTCCTACTTTTCATCGGAACTCTCTCCAGGTTAATGATGCAGAGAGTTTTCATCCCTTGTACCAAATTTCATCACATGCTTCCAGGGAACCAAGAGGCTCGGTTTCCTCCCCACATGTCCCACGGACCCTGTTGGTGGGGCTGTCCTTGGGCATTAGTAGAGTTTGGCATTAACTGGGAAACAAGCTTGCCCCCCTCCCTCAGTGCTGCTGCCCAGTAAAAAAACATTATCCAAACTTGTAAGGTCCCTAGTGATATAAGGGAAGCCCACACTGGATAGCAGATAATGGCACATTTGCAGGTATTGGAAGAGGTCTGCACAGCTCAGGCCAAAGGGTTGTTTCAGCTCACTAAATGATACCAGTTTGTCACCTTGCACCAGCTGTCTATAGTGGGTAAGGGCCTCGATGACGGCATCATCAGAAGCCACTGTCCAGCCTCAGTGGCATAAATCCTGAGTCCCCTATGATGACCGTGAGTGGGCCAGGGGCGTTGGGGGTACCAGTGATTAGTCTCACCTTGTGGAGCATTTGCAGAGTATGCCTGGTCCAGAGAATCTGAACATTTTTCCAATTCTCCGGGATCAGTTCTGTGGATGGGATGGTGAACAGTGGGACTGGCAAAGTGGGTACGTTTTCTAGCTTGTGCCACCCCAAACTGTCTTTCTGTTTGAGCTGAGTAACAATTGGGGTAAGCTGAGATACAATAACAGCGAAGGTTGGGCAAGCCCAGCACCCCCCTTTTTACTCCAAGGTATCTCCAATAACTTCTGGTTAACTCTGTGCCTCCCTCCATTCCATATATATTTTAATGAAACCTTATTTAAAGCTTTCCAATACCGTACAGGTATTCTGATCAGAAGCATTGGATAGAGGAACAGGAGTTTGGGCATGACGTTCATTTTTAGTACATTAATTCTTCCTGCTAGGTGTATATGCTTTCAATATGAAGAAAGGTTTGTGTTTTGAAACAAATTGCATATTGCTCATTATGTAGCATACCTTCTGAAATCTAAAGACATCTACCTCATGCAGTGCTAACTAGTTTTGATTCAGTAATTGTCAGTACTGAATAAATCCTGAAACAGCATATTTTGCCAGTCTCTAGATGTAAAACATTGAAGCCTGTTTAACAACTAGAGATGGGCAAAGTTGGCAAAATTCGCTATGCAGAATATTTCGTGAATTGTGCTCAATTCATGGAGCACAGTTCACAAAATTTGCCATTTCGTGGTGCATGGATCTAAAGCAAAAGTGTGGAACTTTGCCCCCACCCCCACCTCACCAACCCCAGTATAAAAAAAAATTCAGAAATCCCTGGTGTCTAGTAGAGCCCCACCCTGCCAATCCCCCTCCCAATAATAAAAATCCCTGGTGTCTAGTGGAACCCCCCACTCTGCTGATCACTGGCCCCAGTAATAACAATCCTTGGTGTCTAGTGGACCCCCTGCCCCCCACCCTGTCCCTGACCCCAAGGGGCCACCAGCACAGCCCTCCATTCACCTCCGCGGCCGGCAGCCAGACTGACATGCTTTTTCTTTTTTTTTTACTTTCAATCTTTATTGTGTTTTAAAAAGAAATACAAAGGTGGAGTGGAATATTTACAGAAAGGAAAAAGGAAGGGTTGGGGGATAATTATAAAGTGCACATACATCCAGATAAAAGATATTACATTTTCTTGAATAAAATGAAGGCTAGTAAGCATCAGTTATTTATATCTCATCAATCCAGTTAGAATATACAGGGAAAGAAAAGAAAAGGAAGCCATTAAAGCATACAGTAGTAGGCTAAGGTATAAAATCAGATCTTAAAGGCATAATGTACAAAACCCATTTTCTCCATTGGACTTCGAACGCTTGTTGCGTTTTGTTAATCAAGGCTGTGAGTCTCTCCATCTTATATAGGTCTATCATCAAATGTTGCCAAAGGTCCAGAGTAGGGGGCACAGAGGAATACCATTTTTTTGTGATGGCTTTTTTTGCAGCCAAAAGGGTCAAATTTAGAATTTATTTTGTGGAGGTGTCAGATATTTCTGGGGGGAGGAGGCCAAATAGAAAAATTTGGGCGTTTAAATGTAAGTTTGGAGATACCATCTGATGGAGAGCCCTGGACAGCTGTAGGATGAAAGGCTGGAGAGTTGGGCAAGCCCAGAGGATATGTCCCAAGGTGGCAGATGAGCAACCACATTGTCTCCAGCAGCCACCTTTAGCTTGCTTTCAATATTTCTGAGTCAGTACCGGAGCCATGAAGAATCTAACAGCTAGTTTCCATGCAAAATCTTTCCAAATCCCTGAGCCCACCCCCTATACATGTTCTTCAAGTAGCTGTCCCAATCCGAGGGGGATAATTCCACCAGCAGGTCCCTTTCCCAGGCCAACCTGACCCCCTCCAGGGATTGAGTTTGGATTTTAACAAGGGCCTTATATAAAGTAGATATTAGGTGAGGAGGAACCGGTTTCCCCTCTACTGCAGAAATCAGTAGAAGCAATAGGTCGGGGGGGGGGGTAGGGAGTGTCTTCCCAGGGTAGCTTCCCCAATGTATTCGTAAAATTCCTGGTTTGAAAATATCTGAATCTTTCATTATAGGCAATGTTGTAGCTTTGAGTCAATTCTGTGAGAGACAGGATCTTGCCTCCGGGGGAGAAGTGGTACACCAGGTGTAGGCCTTTCCTGAGCCACCTAGAGAACCCCTTATCCATCCTACCAGGGAGGAAAGCATCGAGGTACGGGAGAGAGAACATGGCAGGTCTCCAGAGCTTAAAGGCTTTGGTTGTCATAGTTTTTTGCCAGCATTTAAGTGTTGTCTGGGTATAGGGGTTGGATATGGATTCTATCTTGATCCTGGGAGGAAAGGATAGTAAGGCGTCATATATATCATTGAGCTCCATCTCCTGTAATTCCACCTCTTTCCACTGCGATGTGTAGGATTTGTCTAGCCAGTACATAGGAATTCTAAGTTGACAGGCCTGATAGTATAGTTTAAAATTTGGTAGAGAAAGGCCTCCTGCCTGCCTGGGGAGTTGTAGAATTGACAACTTGATACGAGGCTTGTGGTTAGCCCAAATAAATGCAGAAATTATTTTTTGCAAAGTCCTAAAGAAAGTATCCGGGATTGGTACTGGTAAGGTTTGGGCTAAATATAGAAATCGGGAAAGGGTTACCATTCTGATCGATTCTATACGTTGGCTAAGTGACAGAGGAAGGGCCTGCCATCTCTCAAGGTCGGAGGTAGTTTTAAGTAAAAAAGGGGAATAGTTAAGCATGAACAGGTCACTGCCAGGGGGGCCCAAGCGAACCCCACGATATTCAATGTTGTCTAAGTGCCACTTAAAGTTAAATGTTTGCCTCAGGCCTTCATGGGGAACAAAGTTACAAGTCAAGACCTCAGTTTTAGTTTCATTAATTCTGTATCCAGAGACAGCTCCAAACCCTTCCAGAATGTCCCAGAGATGAGGGAGAGCAAATTCAGGGTCTGTAAGGTATATTAGGAGATCATCTGCATATAGGGCCAATTTATGCTCCATGTGCTGGGCCCTTATTCCCGGTATTTCGGCCCTCTGTCTCAAGGCCTGTGCCAGTGGTTCGAGGTATAGTGCAAATAGCAAGGGGGAGAGGGGACATCCCAGCCTAGTGCCTCGTGAAAGGGAGATAGGATAGGAAAAGGATCCATTAATGCGAATGTATGCCCTGGGGTGGGAATACATAGCTATCAGTGAGTTAACTACTGCCTGAGGGATTCCCACCCTCCTCAGCACCTCCCACAGGAAAGGCCATTTGACCCGGTCGAACGCCTTCTCGGCGTCAAGAGAAAGCAGGAGAAAACTAGTTCCAGAGGCTCACCCTCTGCAACAGATGCAGAGTTCTCTTAATATTGTCAAGGCTCATGACCTGGAACAAAGCCAGTTTGGTCTAGGTCTATTATTTCAGGTAGAAAAGTTTGAAATCTTTTGGCTAATATTGATGCAAAGATCTTGTAATCAAGGTTGAGAACTGAAATGGGTTCTGTAGGAGGAGCAGGAGGTCATGTCTTTACCAGGCTTCAAAATGCTGGATATATATGCATATCTCCAGGAGTCAGGAGTGGGATCCCCCAGTTGTATGGCCTTACAGGCTTCAAGCAGGGTAGGGAGCAATACTGCCCGGAAAGCTTTATAAAAGTCTCCAGTGTAGCCATCAGGCCCTGGACTCTTATTGGCCTTTAGAGCTGAAAGTGTTTGTTCCAGTTCTGTTTTAGTGATTGGGTTTTCCAGGAATTGTTGGTGGGCTTGGGATATCCTTGGTGTATTGAGTGTCCCCAAGAAAGCTTCAATTGCATGAGGGTCTGCAGATTGCTCAGAGCCATAAAGGTTACTATAATATCTACAAAAGGCCTGTTCAATCTCATGAGGGAAGGTAACTAATTTTTTTAGAACCGGGTCTCTTATTTGGCAGACACTGGATCTGGCTTTATGTTGTCTAAGTCTATGAGCTAGTAAACGAGTAGCTCTGGGGCCTCCCTCATAGTATTTCTGTTTGAGAAGCTGCAAGGCCTGCTCAGTTCGTATATCCAGAATCCCTTGAATCTGTTGCTTAGTGGCTTGTATTAGAGGGTAAGTCCCTGCATCTCCAGCTGCGTGCAAGGCGAGAAGGTTTTGCAACTGGGTATGCAGGTTATCTAAACGGAGCTGCTGCTGTTTTTTATGGAAAGCAGCATATTTGATTATTTCCCCTCTTAAAACCACCTTGAGGGTGTCCCATAGGACTCCCTTCTTGATGTCCTGGCTCTGATTGTCTTTCAGGATCTGTTTTATTTTATGTTGTACAAAACTTTTGAAGTCCTTATTATTAAGTAGAAAATTATTAAATTTCCAAAGGGTGTTAGTCCTATCCTTACTCCAGATCATGTTTAATGTTAAAATGGAGTGGTCTGATAAAACTGTTGAAGTGTGTGTGCAGCTCTCCATTTTATATAGGTGTTCTTTAGAGACATGTATAAAATCTATGCGGGTATACACTTTATGGAGAGCTGAGTAATGCGTATATTCCCTCTTGTTAGGGTGGAGGTTTCGCCAGATATCTATCCAGTGTGCCTCCGAAAGACATCTCTGTACCATCCGGTGGGCTGGGGATTTCTTAAAGGGCCTTTTAGTAGAGGTATCTAGGGAAGAGGGCGTGAGGTTGTGATCCCCTCCCATTACCAAAACCCCCCTGCTTCTATCTAGTATTTTCTGAAAGAGTTGTTTCCTAACTACGGGTCCTTCACCTGGGGGGACATATATAGAGGCTAAAGTAAGCTCCTGATTATTCAATTTACCAACAGCAATGGCAAGACGACCTTCAGGGTCAGAATATGAAGTTGTTAACTGAAAGGGGACACCTTTAGGGACCAGTACGGCAGTTCCTCTCCTCTTACTCTTGCCATATACAGAGGCCACAACTGTAGAAAACCCAAATTTGGTAAGTTTCTGATGTTCCTGTTTGTTTAAATGAGTTTCCTATAGTAAAAGGAAGGAAGGTTTCAGCTTTTTAAGTGAGGATATCACTCTGTATCTCTTGATAGGGTTATTCAATCCATTGACATTATGAGAGCAAACCTTAATTAGGGGGGCTTTGTTTGTCATTGAGCCACAAAAATGTTATCTAGTGCTGTATGTATACCACCACTACCGTAGAAAGGCTTAGAGTAAAGCAATCTGTTTTCCCATATAAGAAATGCTTCACTAGTGTGACCCTGTATATGGCTTTGTGACAGCAGAGGAAATAAAACTGAGAAGAAAAAAAAAACCTTCATGGCTCGATTAAGTTCCAAGGAGCCTAGTGGTATGTGCACATAACAGGAAAGTGAATGATATATAACCAAAAAGGACCAGATCATGGTCAACCTATTTACAGTTGCACTTCCATAGGCGGAGGGCGAAAGAATTACCCCTCCTGGAAAAAAGGACCTCAAGGGCCCTTTGGGAGGAATTGTGACCTCCGGGAAAGCCAGGTCTCCCCAACCCCTAAAAAACACGGGGTTGAAAAATAGGGACGTAAAACCATCGAGAAGAACTATCAGGCTCACTATCAAATGGGTAACCTGATAGCATAGCCAAAATAGGCATGATCGGGATCGCTGCATAAGGGTATTTTAGTAATCAGCAGCTCCCGCAGCCTGCGCCTCTAAAAGCTTAAATTTTCAATGTAGGCACTCACATAATACTTTAGAAAATTCCAGCTAATATATATGCAACAGAGAGAGATTCCCCCTACTGTCAAATCTGAAAGAGGCAGCATTAGACCAGTCACAAATGAGATTGGATAACAGCTCTCTTTGCCTATAAGAACAGCAGTATAAGGAAAAATCAGTAATGCAGCCTGGTAGTTGTCAGTCCCCAGGATGCTTTAGAAGGAGTGCAGCACAGTATAATTCAAGTTTACTTGAATTCCAGGGATGTCCGGTACAGCAAAACCAATTCAAGTGTCCGAGGTGGGAGGATCGGTTTCTAGATCATTTGTATGAGAAGGTCTGGGTCCAATATACTGCTTAAGTTCCCGCAGAAAGCGAAATCTTCTCTTCTTGCCTGTATCTCTGCGAGTGTCTGCGTGGTCCTGCCAGAGGGATCGGTGGGGACGTTTCTGTTGCTGCACCGGACCCGTCGTGTGGAAACTCCATCCTCTTTTTTTTTAGTTCTGGCGAAATTTCCTCTGGAGATGAGTAAATAAGTGTTCCTGAGTCCCAAAAGACCCGCAGCTTAGCTGGGTAAGGAGTCTGAAATTTAATAGCTTTTTCTCACAGCAGCTTTAGGATAGGAGTGAAAGCCATCCTCTTTCTCATGATATCAGAGGGATAGTCGTTGTCAAAAAGTAGCCTGGATGAGTTGTAGAGACATTTTTAAGGCCCAAGCTGTTCTCGGATTTGTTCCTTGTCTCTGTAGCTGGATAGCTTCAGGACCACTGATCGGCCCTATGGAAGGGTCAGTGGCTTTTCTGCCAGAGCTCTATGCGCTTCTTTCTATCCTGAAATTGAATGTGGGAAGGAGAGCAAGGACGTCTTTCAGCAGGTCAGAAATAAAGTCCTCCATTCTACCAGTCTCAGATCCCTCCGGGAGACCGTGAATTCGCAGGTTATCTCTCCGGGACCTGGCCTCTAGATCAGTGATCTTATCCTGCATCAGTTCTTGTTGTTCCACCAAGTAGTCTACTGCTGTATGTAGCTGGTGCGTTTCCTCAGCGACCTCCCCAGCTGCTTCCTCTGAGTGATCCAGTCTCCCCTCCACCTCAGATAGGCGGTTTTGTAGTAATATAAACTCTTTTTTGTTTTCAGCACGGAATGCCTTTATTTCAGAGAGGAGCATTTTGAATCGGGATCACGATAACCTTTCGGCTTCTCTGTCCGTGTCAGGATCTTGCTCTTGGTCACTCGCCATGCAGCTCACGGGGGAGGCACTGCGGCTGTCTGTAGGCCTCATCTTAAATCTGGGTGCATCCGTCTTTTGTAGAGGTCTTCCTGATCGTGAGTGTCCTCTATTTTTCCTCCTCGACATACTTCGTTTGCTCAAGCTGATTTTGGAAGTCGATGTGGCAGTTGAGGGGAGAAATAATCGGCAGGCTGTATGGGAGCTATCCCTCTATGCTGCCATTCCCGATGGTGACGTCACCAGAAGTCCCTGACATGCTTTTTCATTCTGAATGAATGATACAAGCATGCGCTCATTCTTTCAGTCAGTTAGTTCTTAGTTGTAGTGAACAGTATTCCTGGTGCTAGATCAGGGGGGAAGGGGTTGCTCTGGGCTTTGGTGGGGGTGGCAGGAAGGGGGTAACAGTGTTGTGGACCCCAGGTCCACAACACTGTTCTCCCCACCGCAGAAGTCCAGACCAACTCCCCCTTCCCTTCTCTAGCTTTAGGAATAACATCCACTACTACAAGGAGCTGACTGACTAAATGAATGAGTGCGTGCTTGCATAGAAACATAGAATTTGATGGCAGATAAGGACCGTTTGGCCCACCTAGTCTGCCCATTTGCCTACCTACAGGATAAGCTGCAGATCCTAGTTAACCAACAGCCTTGCCTCATTCATTCAGAATGAGAGAGCACATCAGTCGGGCTGCCAGCCGCAGAGGTGAGTGGAGGGCTGTGCCGGAGGCCCCTTGAGGTCAGCAACAGGGTGGGGCTAGGGGGGCATACCTGACAGGGTGGGGGGCGGGGGGTTCCACTACACACCAGGGATTATTGTTATTGGGGCCAGTGATTGGCGGGAGGGTTCCACTAGACACCAGGGATTGTTATATTATTGGACCAGTGATTGGTGGGTGGAGGGTTCTGCTAGACATCAGGGATTTTTATTATGGGGTGGGGGATCGGTGGGTGGGGATTTTCGTGTGTGTGTGTGTGTGTGTGTGTGTGTATATAGAGATATATATATATATATATATATATATATATATATACACGATATGTGTGTGTGTGTATATATATATATATATATAAATAAACGATCAGGGGACACTAAACACAAGGGATAGATCAGGGATGGTGTTGGGATTCACTATTTGTAAACTTTACTTACTTTTTTTTTTTTTTAAGTGCAATTTGCACTTAAAACCCCCCAAAGCAAGGCAAAGTTAAAAATGATGAATTTCGGATAATTTTCAGTAATGGCATGCAGTGCTTCATGGGGGGTGAAATTTGCAACATATCCACCTGCAGAGTAAAACTTTGCTGCATCTCTGTTAACAACTACTTACTTCAGTGCAAGAAAAAAGAAGCAGATAATTGGGGTGCCTAATCAAGTTCTTTGTTTAAAAAAAAAAAAAAAATGCTTATTTTATTAAAACAATTACTATTCTTAATCAGTACAAAATTTTTAAAATCAGATAAAGGTATTAAATCATACATGCAGCTTTTCACTGCATTAAGCAATAGTTTTTATAACATGGGTACATGAAAATGTGGAAGCCCATTGGTGGAATCTTTCTGCATGGCCATGCATTAAATTCCCTTTTTAATGCATGGTTCCATAGATACAAAGACAGTGTCGGCAGATAAGGGCCTATGGCCCACCCAGTCTGCCCATTTAAGCTTGTAAGTTCAGTTTGTTTTCCTAGAAGTCTGTTGCCCCTTACCTCCAGAATTCCTTTATGTCTATCCCATGCATTCTTAAATCCCGTGATTGTTTCAGCCCCCACCACTTCCTCTGGCAGGGTGTTCCACTTGTCCACCACCCGTCCTGTGAAGAAATTCTTTCTCATGTTTCCTCTGAATCGTCCTCCTCCAACTTCATCCCATGCCCTCTAGTCCTGGAACATCTTTTTCGCTTAAAAATAGTGTTTTCCTGCACCCTGTTCCTCCCTGTCAGATACT
Source organism: Neoceratodus forsteri (assembly GCA_016271365.2). Taxonomy (NCBI): domain Eukaryota; kingdom Metazoa; phylum Chordata; order Ceratodontiformes; family Ceratodontidae; genus Neoceratodus; species Neoceratodus forsteri. The sequence continues at coordinate 1,474,945,239 of CM028131.1, forward strand.
TGTATGTCTCTATCATATCCCCTCTTCCTCCTCTCCTCCAGGGAGTACATGTTCAGTTCCTTCAACCTGTCTTCATAGGACTTGTGATGCAATCCATGCACCATCTTTGTTGCCCTCCTCTGAACCTTCTCTACCCTGTCTATGTCCTTACGTAGGTATGGTCTCCAGAACTGTACACTGTACTCCAGGTGGGGCCTCACTAGTGTCTTGTATAGCGGAATTATGACCTCCCTTTTCCTGCTGGTGATGCCCCTGCCTATACATCCCAGCATCCTATTTGCTTTACCTGCTGCCTTGTCACACAGTTTCCCTACCTTGAGGTCATCAGAGATGACAACCCTAAGATCCCTTTCCTGCTTGGTGCATGCTATATCCTCACCCCCCAACTGATATATTGTGCCAGGGTTTTTGTGCCCCATATGCATTATCTTGCACTTCTTTGCATTGAATTTCAACTGCCAAACCCCTGACCATTCTTCAAGTTTCTGCAGGTCGCTTCTCATTCTGTCTACACCCTCTGGTGTGTCTACTCTGTTACAGAGCTTTGTGTCATCAGCGAACAGTGAAATTCTGCCTTCTAGGTCCTGTGCAATGTCACTGATGAAGATATTGAATAGGACCGGCCCCAGCACTGATCCCTGTGGTACCCCACTGGTCACTCTTCCCTCTGTGGAGTGACAGCCATTTACCACCACCCTCTGTGTCCTGCCACCCAGCCAGTTACCTACCCAGCACACTACTGTCCTGCCCACACCCATATTCCCCAGTTTGTGTAATAGTCTTCTATGTGGCACAGTGTCAAAGGCCTTGCTGAAGTCCAGATAGGCCATGTCCACTGCCCTCCCTGATCCACCTCCCTAGTCACCCAGTCAAAAAATTCAATGAGGTTGGTCTGACATGACCTCCCCTGGTGAAACCATGCTGCCTTGGGTCCTGTAGTCCATTGACAACCAGATGTTCCACCAATCTCTCCTTCAGTAGTGCTTCCATGATCTTCCCACTACCGAGGTGAGGCTGACTGGTCTGTAGTTCCCTGCTTCCTCTTTGTTCCCACTTTTGTATAAGGGACTACATCTGCTGTCCTCCAGTCTTTGGGTACCTCCCTGTTTCCAGTGATCGGCTAAACAGGATAGCCAGAGGTTCAGCTACCACCTCTTTAGTTCTTTAAGGACCCTGGGGTGCACCCCATCTGGCCCCATTGCTTTATCAACTCTTATTACTTCCAGTTCCTTCAGGACCTTTTCGTAAAGGGACTTGTGTCCATTTCTGCACCATTCTCACCCTTGTATTCCCTTCAGACCCATTACCCTCCTCTTCCTCAGTAAAGACTGAGCAGAAATACCTGTTCAATATGTCAGCTTTACTGTTGTCATCCTCCACGCCCCCATCCTCCCCCTTCAGTCTCACTATCCCTCCCTTTGTCTTTCTTTTTCACTTATGTACCTGTAAAGGTTTTGTCCCTCTACCCACTGATTTTGCAATGTGTTCTTCTGTCTGAGCTTTGGCTTCCCTTACTGACCTCCCTGCCTCCCTTTGCTTCTCCTGGGTACTTCTCCTATCTCCCTTCTGCCTGTGTCTTTTTGTATTGCCTGAATGCAATCTTTTTGGCTTTCACTTTCTTTGCTACCTCTTTGGAAAACCATAATGGTCTCCTCTTCCTTTTCCTCTTGCTAACCTGCTTAATGCATAATTCTGTTGTTCTTATAATCCCCATTTTAAATACTGCCCACTGTTCCTCAACCCCTGATTCCTGTCCCATTCCCCTTAATGCCTCTTTCAAGTATCTCCCCATTTTCCCAAAGTCTGCCCCCCTAAAATCCAGGATACGTGTTTTTGTGTGGTTTGGTTCTGCTCTTTCTGTGATTTCAAACCACAATGACTGGTGGTCACTGTTTCCCAGGTGCACCCCCACTATTACCCCCATCACACTGTCCCTGTTTGTGAGTACAAGGTCCAGTATTGCCTTCTGCCGAGTTGGTTCCATGACCAGTTGCTTGAGGAAGGCACCCTGAAGGGAGTCCAGGATAAATCTGCTCCTAGTTGATGCTGCTGCTGGGATGCTGCAGTCCACGTCTGGAATATTGAAGTCTCCAACCAGTACTACCTCACCCTTGTCTGCCATCCTTTGGATGGCTAGCATCAGCTTCCTATCTGTTTCTTCCTCCTGGGCTGGTGGTCTATAGACCACACCTGTGCAGATGGCTGTCCCCATTTTCCTTTCCAGCTTAACCCACAGTATCTCTCCCCCATTTTGTTCCTCCTGGATCTCTGTGGCCCTTATGTCATTTTTCACATACAGTGCCATTCCTCCTCCCTTCCTGCCTGCTCTGTCTCTTCTGAATATGTTGTAGCCAGGTATGGCCATCTCCTAGTCGTGGTTATCATTACACCAGGTTTCAGTGATGGCCACAATGTCCAGGTCTGACCGTACCATGACAGCCTTAACATAGAAACATAGAAACAGAATTTGACAGCAGATAAGGACCGCTTGGCCCACCCAGTCTGCCCATTTCCCTACCTACTGGATAGGCTGCAGATCCTAGTTAACCAGCAGCCTACTTCTTCCTACCCCCAACCCCCAGAATTGCCTTATGACTATCTATCCATGCATGCATGATTCCACCACTGAGTTTTGACTCCACAACCTCCTCCAGGGCCATTCCATGCATCCACAACCCTCTCTGTGAAAAATACTTCCTTAAATTACCTCTGAGCCCCCCCCTCTATCTTCAAATTGTGCCCTCTTGTTCTTGCACACCTCTTTTTGAAAGATGCTACCCTCTTGGACTTTGTTGATTCCTTGGGGTGCAAGTTTCTATCATGTCCCCCTCTCCTCCTTTCCTCGAGGCTATACATATTAAGCTCCTTAAGTCTCTCTTCATATGTCTTCCGGTGCAGACCCTGCACCATTTTAGTTGCCCTCCTCTGGACAGCTTCCATCCTGTCTATGTCTTTGCGGAGATTGGGTCTCCAGAACTGCACACAGTACTCCAGATGGGGTCTCACCAGCTGTCTGTACAGAGGGATAATAACTTCCTGTTTTCTACTGGTGATGCCTCTCCCTACGCATTCCAGTATCCCCCCAGCCCTCCTTGCTGCCTTCTCACATTGCTTGCCCACCTTTAGGTCATCTTTAGCCTCCAGATCTTCCATCTTGTTGCTAAGGCTGCTGGCATTTGCACACATGGCTTTCCATGATTTGACCTCCCTAGACTGTTTCATTGTTCTACTCCAGCCCCTTCCTTGGTTGTCATTTATCCCTGGTTCTCCTTGCTGTCTGCCCTTCTGCTGAATTTTGCCCCTTTTCTGCTTATCCACCTTCCACTCTTGGGCACTAATCTCCATCTTTTGCACACATGCTTTGCAGAGATAGCCACTCCTCCTGGTTCACTGGTTCCACTGCTAGCTGTGGGGGTGAAGCAAGTAGGTACCTCCTTGCAGACACCCTTTTTTGCTAGTTTAAATGCTTGTCAATGTAGCATTTAAACTTATCATTGAGTGCTTGGCTTTCCCTCCAGGATGGATGCAGGCCGTCAGGATTGAATAAACCTCCATCCCTCCAGGTGGGTCCCCAGTCACCAATGAATCCAAACCCTTCCTCACAGCACCAGTTCTTCAACCATGAGTTAAAGTTCCCGGTGCATGCACTCCTATGCTCTCCCTTGCCTCTCACAGGTAGTACTTCTGAGAAAGTGACAGAAGTAGCTGCCTTGGTGAGACCCCTCCCCAGTTTCCTAAACTCTTCCTGAACTTCCTTTGGCTCCCCATTTGCCAGGTCATTAGTACCTAGGTGGATAATGACATCCAGCTCACCCTCCCGTCTTGCCTTCCCAGTGATCCCCAGGATCTTCCTTCCATCCCTCCATGCCGTGGCACCTGGTAGGCACCTCACCTCCCTGTCCTCCCCCTCCTGTGTTCCTAGCTGGATCCCTCTTATGATGCAGTCCCCCACCAGGATTCGCTTCCTCCTCCTCTGGGGTCCACTGTTTTCCCCGCTGAGGTCACCTCCTTGGCTAACCTCCACATCCTTTTCTTCCCTTCCACTTCTCTGGGTACCTGTGTTTGGTTGTCCTCATTTGCCAGTGTGGCATATGAGTTCTTGAGTGGAATAGGATCTGGGATGTGCCTCTGCCTGACTGCTCTAACCCTCCCTGGCCCACTGTCATCCAAGTGCTCCTCGTTCTCGGCATCCTTTGAGGCAGTTGCATTGGACTGGGTGGTCCCTGGATAGGGTGATGGTACTCCTGACCCAGTTTACTTCCGCTCTGAGTCTGGCTACCTCATCCCGCAGTCCAGAGAGATGCATGCAGATAGGGCAGCACCTCAGTGTCCAGAAGGTCTGCCTGAATATGGCTGCCCCACAGCCACTGCATTGCACCACTCCCAACATTATACTGCAATTCCACTACTTGTCTGCTACTGAAGCTCTCCTAGTTCCCTTTTTATTAATTTACTGTACTAAAAATCCTGCCACTGATCCTCAGATAATTTTTTTTTTTAAAGAAAAAGAAACCAATAAATAAATAAATGAGTCAATTGTCGTACTGAGGGTGGGCTTCTTCCCCCTTATGCCCTTCCTACTTCACACCCCTTACTATACCCTGTGTTTAGCTCTTGTCAATCAGATTTAACAGGGCATACAATTAAGAGTTGGGAGTGGGGAAAATTGCAGCAATTAAAGACAGCACAGAATTACACCACCACTATGTTTTAAATTTTCAACAGCCCAAAAACAATTATAAGTAAAGACAACAAAGAAAGTATAGTGTCACTAAAAGCCCACAATCTAAGTTTAAAAGAAAAATAGCAATTACCAGTTGCTCTAAAGCACTGAATTGAATATGTTTCCTTCCTTCCCCTTTTGGCTTCTTCTTCCATGGAGGGACTGAGGGCAGCGGCCGTCACCACTCATTCCTTGGTTGATACAGCCACAGCAAAATGGCAGCCATTAAAGTTTTGGGGAAGTGAGAGAGAGCCCAGCTGTCAAAAGTGGTGTGTAATTCTTCATCATCCTTGTGTCAGCTGTGTCTCTGTCTCCCCTCCCCCCATGCTGTTTGCTCGGTTCTGTCTCGGATGTGTCCCATGGCTCACTGGCTGCTCTCCACCGTGAATGGAAAGTGTAATGGTGCAGCACCCCCCAACCCACCATGTTCCCGACAGTGTTGATTTGCACAATCATGAGGTGCTGATATGTTCCTGACTGTCCCTTGATGTGAGAGAGGGGTAGTTGTGTTCGTTGTCCCGTCCTTTCCCTAAGCATTCACCACAGGTGTCCCATAGTGTGAAGCTTTGTCATTGATTTTCCTGCTGGGTGCGAGCTGGAGAGACAGAGAGAGAGAGTGAGTGAGACACACAGCAGCGTGGATGCTTGCCTGAAGCCAGGGATTGCAACCTCTCCCTGCCTGTGTCCTCCCTCCCAGCACAACAGTAGAAAGTGAGTCTCTCTCTGTCAGACATATGCCTGCAGCTGCCTTTCTGTTTGTGTGTGTGTCACAGCTCAGTTTGTCGCCGTTTTTCCCCACTGGGTGCGAGCTGGAGAGAGAGTGAGACACACAGCCGTGGGGACGGGTGGCTGAAGCCAGGGATCGCAGCCTCTCCCTACAAGTGCCATGCCACCCCCCAGCTTGAGAGAGAGAGAAAGTCAGGAGCTCATAGCACTCCGGGGGAGTGGGGGGGGGGGGAGAGACAACCAAGCTGCACATTGCAGATCACAGCAGAGACACAGTGTCAGCGACCGACAGACCTAGACTGTACGTTGTAAGATCTGCCACTGTCATGTGTCTGTGTCTCTGTGTGGTCCTGTTTTGGCAAACGTGTGGGCAGTGAAAGTGTTGTCCTGTAGCTGTCTGTTTGATCTCTCCCCTGCTTTCTAGCACTCAAACGGTCAGGTCACTCTCTGCAATATCCTGCTCTAGAGAGACAGTGACATAAAGAGAGAGCGGCAGAGGCAGCAGCACAGGCCACTGCATGGAGAGAGAGAGAGACAGGTGACTTCCACATGCCACAGCAGGACCTTACATTGTGGAATGGCCAGTAAACAGTGACACTGTTCGGGACATAGCAAGGAGCATTGCTGTTCTGTGTGCTGCTGAAAGACTGTGTGTGTGTGTGTGTGTGTGTGTGTGTGTGTGTGTGTGTGTGTGAGAGAGAGAGAGAGTGCAGCACATAAGTGCAGTTGGGGGAGGGTAAATTAAATGTGGCAGGCATGAGAGCAGAGGATGTTATGCACAAGAAATGTGACAGATCATGTGAGTAGTGTATCTGTGACATTTCTATGTGTGTAACTGCAAGGAAATGTTGATGTTTTGATAGGGACTAGTTTGCATGGTGGTGGGATACACTTTCCTTTTTTTTGTGTTTAAACAGGAGGAAAAACCCTTTTTGTGGGTTTTCTCCTGTTTGTGACATAACCCATGTTATAAGTGCAATAACCTACTTCAGAGTGTTTTTTTTTTTTTTTTAGGTATTTAATGCTCACCTGGGGTGATGTGAAGACACTCTGCTTGTGGCCTTGTGCCTCACAATGCACACAGGCGTGCATCAAATACATATAAATCCACACCCTGTCGTGGGTTATTGCTTGCATAATACATGGCCCTTCTGTTTACTCTGGTTGCAGTGATGTTTGCAAATTTGAAGGTATCTGTTTAAATGTACTTCTTCTGTTCCATCAGTATGTTTTCAGAAATGTTAGGGTTTTTTTGGTAGTCTTTGTATGGTATGTGAGCACGTCGGTGGCAGATTATTGAGCAAGGGATGGCTGTCCTCTACCTCGTTCACATGGCATGCAACTTCATTGCTCCCGCCACAGTTTGTGAAACGCTCCCAACGAGCGTTCATACAGACAGGGTTTTTAGGTGTTGCAGGATTGCTTCCTGCATTGTGAGTAATCTTCCGATAGGATGGGAAATCTTAAAGGAAAACTACACCCAAAACTTGAAAAAATATATGTTGTGCAGAGTGTTTTAATTTGTATGTGAAGTTCTAGTGTTTCCTTCCCTCTGACTGGTATTAGGAGTTTTTCCCAAATTAGCCTGCTAGCTTTATGCTAGTTTTACAACCCCTGGGGATCTCCATACCTGATAGTGTATCTGTATTTCTTGTTCCCACAGTGCATCTTGTCTCATGTGACTGTGATGTAAGAGAGACCCAATATTCAGCACACACATGCCAGACAAAATAAATATCTTGGAAGCTTTACAAGCTGCACAAAAATTACCAGCAGCAAAGTTTTTCAGGACAGTAAAACCTTTAGGATGAGGGTGGTCACCAAGCTGAATTCTACAGATTTTAAAATATAGCCATCTCTATTGTTGTGAACTGATTGTAATGCAGTGCTTTCTGCTGGATTTATGGGCTCTGCTACATCACCATCACAAGAAACAAGGTGCACTGTAGGACAAAGAAATGCAATAAAACTATTTGATATGGACATCTCCAGGGGTCGTAAAACTACCTTAAAGCTAGCAGGCTAATTTAGGAAAAACTCCTAATACCAGTCAGAGGGAAGGAAACACTAGAACTTCACATACAAATTAAAACACTCTGCACAACATATATTTTTTCAAGTTTTGGGTGTGGTTTTCCTTTAAGTGCAGCATAGGAAATTGCCTGGTACCATTGTGAGTGGTGCCAGCTGTTCACATGGCTACGCGAAACACTAACACCACTACATTATCCCAAGAAAAGAGGGATTGCGGTGAAATGCAACGCATCCAGACACTGCATTGCCATTTGCGTTCACAAGAGTGAGGTGGCAATGCTGTCTAAAAGCTGTGCCTCTGCAGCACTCACAATAGTGCAGAACTTGCCGTGTGGATGAGCCTGTCATTCTCCCTCAGAAGCGCATTCAAATTTATAATCAACAGAGCCATCCAGTCTCCTCAGACATTTGTATCAAAATCTATTCAAAATGAAAGGAAAGCCTACTTTATCATTCAAAAACAAGCATTGTAGTTAATGAGCCATTTAGGTGAATGGGGCGGTTTGCACCTTTTTTCACAGTTATTGTTTCAGTCTTTGTGGCAGCAAAAGGTGTTCTGATGGTCTGCTTCCACACAGATGTCAAGTGTTTATGTGTACATACAATATGCATGGCCTGAGGATTTTGAATCCAAACCAGGGAAGTGAATCAAATGAAATCAGTCACATTGGGACCCCTATTGCTTTGGTCCAATCCAAGTCTGTGCACCAGATTGTTAGTATGTTTAAGTATCTTTCCTTGAGAATTTAAATATTTTTTTACAGTTTCAGTCAAACATTCGAGACATTGCAAGAAAGTGCAGGCTTTGTGCTGAGGATGGTGAAAATTGTGGATGTTGTGGTAAATCTGTGGGTGCTGTTTGCCAGTGGCCCTGCACATAACCTGCCAGCCTGAGGAAATGTGCAGCCAAGGAGACCTTGGTAGTCACGTAGGGCACAGATGAGGGTGGGGGAATTTAAAAAAAATAACGGTTCTATAGTTTTTTATTGAGACACCAGTGTGAGGACCCTAGTGCACCTGGGGTTCATTGTGATTGATTCAGTCACTGAGTACAGTACCATGGTTTTGCAGAGTTGTAAGAAATCATGTGACCCCTTAAGCTAGTTAGCAGGGAGTCTTGAGAATTTCGGTCACCTCTCTGGAGCCCAAAATAAGTCCCTTTTCCTTAAATTTCACAGGGAAATAAATCTGGATTGCTCTATTTTAAGTACCTGATTTCAAATGCTGGGTTAAAGGGAAGCAGTCATTTGCAGGGACTCCTGCCCCTGCAAACTTTACCCTCCAGTTTAGCTTTTCTGAGAAAAGCACATTTCTTCTTGTGTGCCCCCAAAAGTACTTTAGTTTAATTATGAAAAGTCTGCTACTTGGAAATATAGTGGGCTAAAGTGACTCATTAACTGTGAGGTGTGGCCGCACTGTGCAGTTCAGTGTATTTGTATTAGTTATAAAAGCGGCAATTACTTTACAGTTAATGGAGCTGTCCCAGCATCTGCCATACTCCGGTAGCGGACTTTTGTAATTAAAGTACTTTGCAATGCAAGAAGAAATACGCTTTTCTCAGACAAGCTAAACTGGAGAGTAAGGTTTGCAGGGGCAGGAGCCCCCGCAAATGACTGCTTCCCTTTAAAGTATAGCACAGTATGACAGATGGACATCAAACTCGGAGCTCACAGCACCAGTTCAAGTTGTCTTAACAGCCGAGTTGCAAGCTGGCCAACTGGCCCATCTGAGTTTTTGGTCTATAACTTTTCCCTGTATTCCAGAGCTTTTTGCTTCTAATGTTCTCTTTTGGTGTGGAAGACAAATTTTGCTAACATAATTCATTTCATTTCAGGATACGGAGCTGAATAAAGGAAACAATGAATGGCCAGATTACAAACTACCACGCTGGAGGTTATGGGGCCTACTCATCCCAAATAAAGTAAGTTTTTCTTTCCAGTCTCTCTCTTTGTGTCCTTCTAACTCTGCTGATAATTCTATTTATTTATTTGTAATTTTTGCCCGTGAAGATGCACTAAGCGTTCACAACTGGTTACCAAGCTTTCACATGGGTTGGGGGATGGGGTGCACATGGGCCTGTTTTACTGATGAGGAATTTTTACTAAAACATGGGAAAATTCCCCTACAACTCCAGTGAATGCCCTGGGAAATTTGATTTCTACCTAGACCATTACAAGAGATGGGCAGAAGGGACCTCTGTTTAGGGTGCCTTCCAAAGGACTGCATCTCAACACTTCTGCGCTGCAGTGTCCATATTGAGTATTAGCCTTTGTTTCTGATGTGGGCTTAGAACTTGTGATCTTCAGATCTTCCAGCCCGGGAGGTGAGCATGTAACCTGCTGAGCCATGACACTGCAGTTTTAAAGGGCAAACTTCACTGGAGACTTTCCTGCCAGGGCAGTGGTACTGAGTTGTATTTTTATTTATGTATTCATTTATTTATTTATTAAAAATTTCTGAGAGTAACTTTGAGCACAAGTATTCATTTGTGGTTCTGTGTGATATTAGCAAATATAAAACAGCGAGAGCCATGTCGGCAAGAGCAAAATTTCTAATGGAAATATAGCCCCTGAACAAATGAGTGAGCGTCAAAATAGCAACTCTGCAAACGAACAAAAGCGGGCAAATAGCAGCCTACAAGGAAAACACTGGAATCCGAGGCACAACTTTAAACCCACGCTCCACAAACACCAGCACTACTGCGCCGTTCAAACTGCTGACAGTTATACCTGCCACCGGGGAAAGTAGCCCAAACCACTCTGCATACTGATTCCTCACACCTGTGCACTTCACTGGCACCACCTGCTCAGTACTGCAAATACACACCAGAGACAGCCCAGCATAGCAGGCAACAAACAAAATTGCAAGCTTGCAGGGGCTTTGCCCCCACCCCGCACCCCTCGCATACCCCACAACTGATTATAACAGACTCTGAGGTCGCATAGAAACAGAATTTGACGGCAGATAAGGACCGCTTGGCCCACCCAGTCTGCCCATTTCCCTACCTGACGGATAAGCTGCAGATTCTAGTTAATCAACAGCTTACTTCCTCCTGCCCCCCACTAGAATTGCCTTATGCCTGTCCCATGCATTCTTGAATTCTCCCACTGTTCCTGACTCCACAACCTCCTCAGGAAGGCTGTTCCATGCATCCACAACTCTCTCTGTGAAAAAATACTTTCTAACATTACCTCTGAGCCGTCCCCCCTCTATCTTCAAATTGTGCCCCCTTGTTCTTGCACATCTCTTCTTCTGAAAGATACTACCCTCTTGTACCTTGTTAATTCCCTTGAGATACTTGAAAGTTTCTATCATGTCCCCCCTCTCCCTCCTTTCCTCAAGGGTATACGTATTAAGCTGCTTTAGTCTCTCCTCCTGAGGTCGCACACTGTTTGGAATGGGTGTAGCTTGTGTGAGGTGCCTGGTTCTCCCTGGTGTTGCCTCCCCCTCACTATTTTGGTGAGTCGCTGTTTTTGCTCACCTGCCATTTAGTGACGCTTGCTCATGTACTGCACTCGTTATTCCCACAGGCACTCAAATTGAGGCACTCCATTTGAGTCGCCCGTATTGTGGGTTACCCTCATTTACAAAGATTCCACATCACTAGTACAATTACAAAATAGGACAAGTGTATAGTAAGCAATACAGAGAAATGTAGTTGATTCAGGCACAAAATACAAAAGTCAGTAGTAATTGTCACACTTGGACCACTGATTCTGTTCCCTGTATAATTTTTGTTGTACGTATAAGAAATGAATGTATGATGACTGTGGCAAAGGAAAAGGCTGTCTTACTGGAACTGACACATCAAGACCCCGGGGATAGTTCAAAGGATAGGAGGTGGTTTGAGTCTGCAGCTATTTAAAAGGCAATTCCTTTGTTTAATTTTCTTTGAAGGCAGGAACCAGAGTATCCACTTTATAATGCCCTCAGGGAGATCCTTTGACTTGCATAGTTGCCAGGAAGGACTTGTGGGGAGAGGTGTCTGAGAGAGGCCAGAATGGACATTGAAGAGGTTTGATATCTGAGCCAGGGAGGACCCAGACGAATTTGGAAGGTCAAATACACATTCCCAAGAAAGCCTTGGGAGGACATCACAGAACCTGTTTATGTGTGTGTGTGGCAGAACAAAAACCAGTTCTGACCAGTTACCCTGAGGAGAGGAAATTGAGTATGTCATTTATCAATTTTTTAAAATCTTGTTGGGACATCCTGTGTGGTAACATATAACTTTTAATACACCAAGGCAGAGTTTAATGATCTCAGAGAGGGGGCAGGCTCAGAACTCTTTTATCCAACTGAGCAAGCCTCAGAGACACACAAGACAATATATCTGACTGAGAGAATAGAGACCCTCAAAGCACTGAAAGAAAGTAAGCATTAGATAAGATTAGTCTGAAGTCATTAATTGTAGGAGTTGTATTTTTACCTGTTTGTTTTAAGGCTGTATGTGTTGGGATATGTATTTGTGCTGTATTTATTGTTCTGTTTTGATATTTTAAAGTAAAGAGATATTTTACAATGGAATTGTCTAGAGTGCCTTGACATTTCTTTTTATTTAAGTGGAGCTTTTAAAGGTTATAAGTAACACTGTGTATGGGCTTACTGTATACCAAACTGGAAAATGGATATAGTTCTCTAAAGTCTTGCATTGAGTTATAAGGGTTCATTTGAAAGACCTGGTTGGGTGCCTGTAGGCAAAGATATCTGGCCCCCCGAAGACAGAATTATCTGAGCCTGATAATTGGGTACGCTAACAAGAGGTTATTAGTTTGAATCCCTCCAGAGCTTGAGACTAAGGTGACTTGAACCCACAAAACAGACACGAGGGTTACCTTGTACTGTTAGCTGTACACAAATCAAAAGCTCAGAGGTTGGCATTTTGGGAGTAGAGGGGTGACTGGCTGAGTGAGTTTGTGACAGTAATTAAATACAGACGTGCAAAATTAGGTAAATCATTGTGCAGCAAAGTCATAGGACAGGTACATAGGAAAACTGGATTTAATAGTTAATGGTTACAGCTGCATTGGTTTGCAATGGCAGACTTTAGAAATTTCTTAAACTGATTAACCTTGGGTAGATTCATCAGAGTATCAAGCAGAATGTTTAGCCAGTTTGTGGCCCAGAAAGCAAATGGCCGCTTACCAGCTGGGTTTGCCAGAAGGGAGGTTCTATGGCAGCCCTTGCCATGCTCCTGGTGTTTAACAATTAGAAATGGTGTGGAAGCAGTTTATTAATGTAACCCTGGCCTGGCATCGTGATCTAAAGAAGGCTACTACCCCTGCCTTATGTACACAGTCAAGGCTGAGGGGCATGGGCTCTGTTCAGTATGGTCTTGGAGTTTGTTTCCAAAAGATTTCACAATAAGTGCGGTGCCTCCACCCAGAGTAAGGTTATTTGTGGGTCAGTTGGTAAATTGGGTACAACCCTGGGATGCTGTACCTACCCACCTCCCTCACAGTCACCCTACACACTGCATACCTGTAACCAAAAACCACATTTTCAATAGCTTTGCATTTATGGACTTAAGCTAATAATATGCTCACAAGTCCGATTTTTCCAAAACAGATAAAACACATTTATTTACAGGGGGAGGGTTAGGACTGAGTAAAATGGATGCAAGGTTAAAACAGCAATTTCAATTTGAGTGGAGTTCAAAGATCAGCATCAAACAAACCTTTTCAATGTACTTTTTTAAAAACAATCCTGTCCCTTTTAAGTTCAAAGCATATTTCAAGTCACACACCTTTTTCCTTTAATCCACCCACTAACCTTTAGATGGCATTAGAATTAAGTTTCTGACTAACTGCTGCAGATCTTTTTATTTACCCTTAGACAAACCCCAAGTGGTACCAGTTTAAACCCCTACAAGTCTGGGTGCCCAGGGTCTAGATGCAGGCCTGTATGATGCAGCTGGTTGGCGGCATTGGTGCACATTTAAAACATATTTCAACTCACAACCCCACAGGACATGCAACTGTGAAAATGGTGTTTAACTGAATCACTGTAATTCTGGTCCGACGACTAGACCCAAACTGTGGTGGAAACTATGTACAATCCCAGATGCAGGGCAATTCCTGCTGTTACTCACGGTTTTGCAGACAGTCTCTGGTGGTATTGGAAACTGTAGCTCTGGGGAGAGATGAAACAGCAGAACTCTGGAGTTAGAGAAGCTGTAGATGAGTAACTGTGTAGCTGACACCTTGCATATTGGTAAGCTAGTACCTTTCTACTTGCTTGTAGGTTTCTAGCAGCTTGTCCCCTTCAGCCCACCAAGCAGACCAGAAGCAGAGAACAACGCAAGGCTTTCCAGGCCAGAAGCGAACCCAGACCCAGGAGTGACCCCACGGTCTGGCTCCCCAGGAATGGATCTAGAGTGCCCTAGTATTCTGGCTAATGCCTGTGGCTCCCTGTGGCCCAGTCAGCTGTACTCAGTAGGGGTTGGCAGTTTCCCTACCTGGCTTCAGGTTGCAGCTTGCAGTTATATTCTTCCACCTGCACTGGAATCAACAGCATCTTGATGCAGCAGTGCTTTGTCTGGGACTCCGTCTTGCTAGTGACTGATGTTAGAAAAATAACAGTCTCTCCTAGCTTAACAATCAGGTTGGCAACTTCATTTTCAAGGAAGCTTTTAGTCACATCAGGTGACTAGAGGTCATTCACAGCCACACTACCAGTGTGGCAGCTGTGGCTGTTTGCATACTGGACACAGTCTCTGGACTCTCACTGGGCAGGCAGTCCCAGTGAGATGTAGGCACATTCGAATGGGTTCTTCTGAGGACCCCGATCTTGGCACTGACTGAACACATCTTGTACACGAACAGTCCGACCCTTGATACTAGAAATTACTTTTTCTTCACCGTGCAGGTGCTGATGAACTAAAAAAACAAAACTTTCACTGTTCAGGTGCAGTCTCAAATTTCACTTTCCATTATACAGGAAACTTCAGGCAGACTTCCCTTGGCTCTTCGGCTGTGCAGGCCTCCAAGCAGACCTCTGTACCTCTTCAGCCATCACAGGCATCCCGGGCCATTTCCCTTGCCTTTAGGGACTCCAAGCCGATTACCTTGATACTGCTTCAGCATCTTCATTCTGACAGACTCCTTCCCTTCAGTGGAAGGCAACACAGGCACCTCCTGGGCTAGTGGCTGCACAAGTCCCCAGGCAGGCCTTCTTCTTCACAGAAAACACAGGCCGAACTTCCTTTCCCTCAGGAAAGTCTCAGGCAGCTTTCTTGCCTCTGGACAGCAAATCATGAATTTTAAACTAAAAGTTCTTCTAGGCATTGGAAGATAGCACAGGTGCCTCCTGGCTAGTGGTTAAGCAAAACCCTTAAGTAGGCCGCCTTCTTTTCCTCACACTCCATCAGGGAGCAAGGGTCAGGAGCCCCCTTCCTCAGGAGGGGCTCCAACTGAACTGACTGGATTGTCTCTTTACTCAAGGTTTCAAACAACAACTGTCAGAATGAATCTGCCCCCAAGCTTCAGGGGATCAGAACAAGATCCCAATTGGTCAATCAAGCTGTCAGTCAGGCAGTTCAGTCTTTAGAATATTCACTCAACACCTGATTGGCTGTCTGTTCTGGTGGGAAGAGTCAATCCTCAGTGTCTCCCAGAAGCCATATTGAAATTTTCTTAGTGCTCCTAAACTCCTGATTGGCTGTGCTGCAGTCACAAGGCTGGCAAGCATAGCTGCCAGCAAAACAGTTAGCATAGTGTCCTAATTTTAACATTATCTTGCAGGCAAATGCTAATGCTTTACATTTATTTGAAACCACTTGTTTGTGACTGCTTCTGTGCCCTATTGTGCGGTGGCAGAGGGGACATAACTTAGGGCTACTCCTGCCCATCGCTACCTCTGTAGCACTACCCCCCCAGGGCACAAGCAGGCTTATTAATATTCATGAGTAACCTCAGCTGATCCTTAAAGTGGCAGGTGCCTATTTGCATTACTAGCACTTTTAAAACATTTTATTTGTTTTATTCCCCAAGTACCTCTGGACCTCCTTTTCACCGTCTTGCACTTGGGGACACAGAAACAATGCTGCTAGAGCTGCATGGAGCACTCTGAGCTCTGCAGCACTCACTTCAGAGCAAGTGAGAGGAACCAAGAGAGCCGACCGCAGCAGCTGCACTTTGCAAGCCGCCCGACGATTGGCTGAACTGCCAAGCAGCTGGCTTTACTTTTTCTTTACTCTGCCAGTTCCCTGAGCAAGCAGAGGAACAGCGGGGTTGGCAGGAGCATTCAGGGGTCACAACAGAACGGGGAACTGGTGGCACAAGTGAGCCAGAGGCAGCAGCTCGGTAAGCCCCCAACGTGTGTGTGGGGGTTACATTAAGGCAGAGGGAGTGAGGCGCAGGAGCATCTTCTTGGCTGGCAGACAGGTCTTTTGCTTTATTCTGCTGGATAATGGAAGCCACTCAGGATGTAGAGGGTGTAAGTATGTGTGCAATTGTCTGCACCCAGTACAACGCGACATACCTTATTACAGAGCAGCTTTATTCTGTGCAGCACTGTCACAGGCAGCAGTGTATACAGTAGTGGTCTTTATTTGTTTGTGGCGCCCTTCCCCAGAGGCTCAGGGTGCCATTACAAAAATAGCAGAATACAGTTAAAACATACATAAATATTTAAATGTTTATTGCTAATATACTCATTTAATCCACAAATGCTTGCATAAACAGACAGTTTTTCAGACCCTGTTTAAAGGCCCTCACTAAGGGGGCCTCCCTCAAAGTCCTAGGCAAAGAATTCCATAGGACCGGGGCTGCCACCTTAATACCCAGTCAGATGATTTTAGTCTTGCCCTGGGGACTACCAGGAAGCGTTCCTTGGCGGAGCGGAGAGGACGATTAGGAACATGAGGATGCAGGAGCTCTGGCAGGTGATCTGGGCCCAGCCCTTGCAGGACCTCTTAGGTCAGAAGACCTACTTTAAAGTAGATATGCCACTTCACTGGTTTTGCACAGTACTAGCGACATATGACAGGGCCTCGGGAGGAGGCCATAATCTACAAGTGACAGGATGCAGCTGGCCACCATAAGGCATCTGGCATCCACAGTTGGGTTATTCTGGTTACGGTACAGAGTACCCAGTCTTCTGTTGACTGTAGACACTAGATTGTCAGCATTGGGGCAAATGATATGGTGTCATCCCAGGTTACTCCGAGGTAGTTAAAGATTTCCACCCAGGGACAGCGCTAGATAGGGCAAAAAGGGAAAAAGTTGCAGCTTGCTTGGAAATGACCCACTTTCCACATGACAGTGGGTCCAAAATGGTGCACCTGTCTGTAACAATAGCTGAAAGATGGAAAAATAAACAAAAGTATTTTCACTTGACATATTTAAGCTTCTGTATTGGTGAAATTTCTGTCTGATTAGGTTTTGACCCAGTTGTTTCTCTCTTTGACCCACATTGTTTACACTAGTGGGTCTAATTTGACCCATGTTTTAATGCCCCTAGCGCTGTCACTGTTTCCACCTATTTAAGATTCAAACAACATGAAGTCTTGCTATATTCTGACATATGCGGTGAGTCCCAACCTTCAAACTGCTCCGGAGGTGAAAGAGTTAACTTTCCATGCCAGGCATGGAACGCTGAGCTCGAGCTCGGTTGAAACTCTGTCTGTTGTTCTTCAAACTCAAACCGTCAGATTCTTTACTCCGCCTCACTGAACAGTCGCTCCGGAGATTTCTCCTTCTGCTTGGTTCATTTTGTCGGTTAAAGTATTGTTTTTCTCGGTTTTCGACCGAATTTAAACCGCAACCGGTCGGTTCAGACTCTGTCTGTGGTATTTGTGAGTACTAGATAGGTTTTACATTAGTTCTTTTCTGTGTGGAACTTGTAAACGGTTTATCGGTTCAGTTTGAACTGATCAGGTTGTTTAAAATATCTTAATCTGTGATTTAGAGTGTGGTTACCGGTTCTTATCGGTTCTAAAAAAACGGATTTTATTACGTTTTTTTCCATGACCTGTGACACGGTTGGGAACCGATAAGAGGGTCTTGCCTGGCGGATTGCCATAAACGGGTAAGTTTGGATAGGACTGGCACTATGTCTGAGAAACCCAAAAGAAAAACCGGGCCCACTGGGTTTCAACACTGCATTGTGTGTGGGGAAGTCTTTGCCAAGGCTGACCCCGACACCACCTGTGTTTATTGTCTGGGGTTTGACCACCTCAATGCTAACTGCCAGATTTGTAAAAAATTTTCCTGCAGCTTCCCTGGAAAAGAGAGTTGGTAGGCTCAGGGAAAGGGAGGCTAAAATGTCCGCTGAACCGGATGGCTAGCCTGGTTCGGTTCCAACCGAACCAGAAGGAGTGCCCTCTGACCAGGGCAAGACTTCTTCGGGCAAAAGGAGATCCGACTCTGAGGAGTCGGTTCCAGCAAAAAGGACTAGGAAATCAGCTGGTGTGGAGCCAAAGCTGTCCTCTCCAACCGTTGAAGAAATAGCCAAAGTGATCAAAATTGTCCAGTCACTTTCCCCGGTTCCAACCGAACCAGCATCACAGGTAAGCGCCCGGTTCGGCCGGTTCCTCCGGTTCAAGAGTATGATTTAGAGGAATATTATGAACCGGAGGAGGGGGAAGAGGAGTATGAGGAGAGTGAATGTGGATTTGAAAGTCTGGATGTGCCCATTGACCCGGACATCTCCCCAGACAGACCTTCAGGAGTGTCTCCTCCTAGGCTTTCTGAGTCCCCTTCTCATTTTATGTTTTATAAAAAAGTGGCTGAAACCCTCCAGCTCCCTATAGAGGAAGCTGTGGATGATCAAGAGGAGCCTGACTATGTGGAAATGATGGACATCCCAGAGTCTAGGAGACTGTCTATTCCCTTGCATAAATCTTTTGGGAAACAGACATTTAAAATTCTAAAAACTCCTCACACTATACCTCCTGTGGATAAGAGAATGGACAAGAGGTACACATTGTCAGGCTCTGATACAGAGTTTCTTACACAACAATGCAGCCATGTTGGGGTTGTGCAGGCTGCAGCCTGTGACAAGGCAAATATTCCCTTGGCTTCACACCCCCCGGACAAGGACTCCAGGAGGATTGATGCCATGGCAAAGAAACAGTACATGGCAGCATCCTTGGGACTCAGACAGGCAAATTATATGGCTTATGTTGCTAGATATCAGAAATCCAGATGGGACACTGTCATGGCTCTAGCAAACAGGTCCCTGGCCAGCTTGCCAAGGAGCTGGAGCAGGTGGCTGCTGATGGTATTGAGGCATCCAAGGTGCAATTCCATGCTGCAGTGGACTCAAATGATGTGTCATCGAGTCATGGCTACATCTGTGGCACCTGCAGAATGGCTTGGCTCAGATGTACTAGCCTGTCTAGGATACCAGACTAAGGCCATGGATTTTCTGTTGGGTAATTCCCGTTTGGGAGCAGACAGAGAATTACATGAAGAAAATGGATGAGTATAGGACCACCTATAGGAGTGCACAGGCCAAGGAAAGGCAGGCCACTCCTCAAAGGCAGCTTCCCAGGGGCAGGCCTTTTCATAGGCCTTTTTACCAAACCCAGGCCTCTTCCTCTTCTGCTTATGCCCAGAGGGGATTCTTTAGAGGGAGAGGCAGACGAGGTACAAGCAGGCCTGCTTCCACCCCTCAGCCCAAAGCCCCTGCCAAGCAGGCACCCTGGTGGGTTTGCCAGGGCCGATTCTCAGCTACCTGTAGGGGGCAGGCTGGCTTACTTTGTCCTGGGAGTCTGGGAGTCTCTGACATCAGACAAATGGGTCCTGGAAGTAGTAAGCCAGGGACTGGTTCTCAGCTTCAAAAAGTTTCCAAAGATGAGAACCAGATCCTTACCACCTGCAAATCCATCAGAGGCACTTGCCTTAGAGGCAGAGGTCTCTTCCCTCCTTGCTCTTAGAGCTGTGGAAAGGGTTCCACCCCTACACCAGGGCAAAGGACTGTATTCCAGATACTTCCTTACCCCCAAAAAGACAGGAGAATGGCGGCCCATCCTGGATCTCAGATACTTAAACAAGCACCTTTTAAAACCAAAATTCAAAATGGTGACTCTGGGAATTATTCTACCCTCTCTAAGGCCAGGGGACTGGCTAGTGTCACTGGACCTCAAGGATGCCTGCTTCCATATTCTCATCAGAAGCTCCCACTGAAAGTACCTCAGGTTCGAGCTGCCCTCAGGCCATTACCAGTTCAGAGCAATGCCCTTTGGCGTCACCTCTTCTCCAAGGGTATTCACAAAATGCCTGGCAGTAGCAGTTGCTTCTCTAAGAAGGCAAAGAATTGCCATCTTCCCTTATCTGGACGATTGGCTCATAGTAGGCCAGTCCCCAGACCAAGTGAAGTTGCACCTACAGATAACTCAGCAACTGCTCACCTCTCTAGGTTTCCTTCTGAATCTTTCAAAGTCAGTTCTAGAGCCTGTCCAGCTCCTCACCTTCATAGGCGCAGAGCTGAACACAGAGAAAGCCAGAGCCTTCCTTCCTTTGGACAGGGCAAGGACACTGGTCTCTCTGGCCTCCTCATTCACCCTGCAGGTGTCACGACCAGCAAGGCATTTTCTACAGCTCCTGGGGCACATGGTTGCCTCTACAGCAGTAGTGCAGGGAGCAAGATTTCAGATGAGGGACATTCAGTTCCATTTGAGAGCCTTTTCGTCTCAAAGGAAAGACCCTCTAACCAGATTGATCCCAGTGACTTGAACCCTGATCCAGGCCCTACAGTGGTGGCAGGATCAGAGCAATCTGAGACAAGGGGTTCCTTTTGTCACTCAGTCTCACTCCGTAATCCTTACTACAGATGCATCCCTCTTGGGGTGGGGAGCTCACATGGGCGACCTCACCACCCGGGGGTTGTGGTCCCTTCAGGAATCTCTGCTCCACATAAATCTGTTAGAACTCAGAGCAGTTTTTCTAGCACTTCAAGTTTTTTCCAAATCTGTTCAAAACGAAGTTGTACAGGTCAGAACAGACAAGCAGGGGGGCACTCGGTCTACGGCCTTGTGCACTGAAGCAATGACGTTGGTGGTCTCTGGCTTACTCTCTGAACACCTCCCTTACGGCAGTTCACCTCCCAGGCAAGGACAATGTCCTGGCAGATGCTCTCAGCAGGATTTCCCAGGGCTATCACGAATGGTCACTGGACCCCCTGGTCTTGGGGGTGATATTTTCCAGGTGGGGCACCCCGCACATAGATCTTTTTGCAGCCCCAGACAATCACCAACTTCCTCTTTTTTGCTGCAGGCCCCCAGTGTTGGGCTCAGTCCCTCTGGATGCCTTAGTTCTCAATTGGGAAGGGAAGTTTCTCTATGCTTTTCCCCCCTTCCCTCTCCTGTTCAAAGTGCTAGTCAAAATCAGATCTCAACCCTGCAAGATGATCCTGATTGCTCCAGATTGGGCCAGACAACCCTGGTATCCACTCCTGCTGTCCTTAGCAGTCCATCTTCCCCTGTGTCTCCCCAGGAATTACAACCTGTTAACCTGTGCTCAGGGGAGGGTTTGGTATCCGAACCTCAAATCTCTCAATCTCAAGGCCTGGCTCTTGAAGAGTTAGAGTTTGCTGATTTACACCTCTCCCAAGGTGTAATGGATATTCTGAAGGCTTCTAGAAAACCTTCCACCAGGGCTACTTATAATTCCAAATGGAAGAGGTTTTCCATATGGTGCACTGGAAAGCATATTTCCCCAGAGTCTGCTGATTTATCCACAGTCCTGGATTATATGGTCCACTTAAATACCTTGGGGCTGAGGCCAGCTACCCTAAAAGTGCATCTGGCAGCTGTGTCTGCTTTTATTTCAGCAGGTAAGCCCTCTTTTCTTTCAGCTCACCCTGTATTCTCCAAGTTTTTCAAGGGATTACTTCACACCAACCATCCATTCAGGGACCCTGCCCCCGCCTGGGATCTTAATGTTTGCATTGCTCAGCTTATGCAACCCCCCCTTGGAGCCTTTGTCTTCAGCAGAGCTTAAGTACTTGACTTGGAAGACTGTGTTTCTGGTAGCCATCACTTCTGCCAGACGCATAAGTGAATTGCAAGCACTGTCAATGGAGCCTGATTTTATCTCCTTTCATAGAGATAAGGTGGCCCTCAGGACTAACAGGAAGTTCTTGCCTAAGGTGGTTTCGGATTTCCACATTAATCAATCTATATCTCTTCCAGTGTACTTCACTGACCATTCCTCCTGTGACGAGAGGAGGCTGCACAGCTTAGATGTGAAGAGAGCCCTTAGTTACTACATAGAGCATACCAAGGGTCACAGGTTTGACTCCCTCCAACTTTTCCTCACTTATGGTGAGGTTGGTAAAGGGAAACCTGCCACTAAAAGATTCATTGCCAGGTGGATTGTCTTTTGTATCCAATTTTGCTATGAAAAACTGGGTAAGGTTCCTCCTCAGGCCTGAGGGCTCACTGTACCAGAGGTACAGCTGCTTCCTGGCTGCTGCCAGGGACATCCTTATTCTAGAGATATGTCAAGCAGCTACCTGGAAAACAGTTCACACTTTTGCAAAGCATTACTCCCTGGACATCCAGGCTGGGAGTGATGCTCGGTTTGGCACAGCTGTGCTTCAGAGCCTATTTCCTAAGTAGGTTCTGTCCCACCTCCATGGAGGTACTGCTTTGTAGTCTGCATATGTCAGAATATAGCAAGACTTCATGTTGTTTGAAGAAAAAATTGCTCACATTAGTAATATTTTCTTCTAATGGAGTCTTGCTATATTCTGACCTCCCCGTCTGCCCCTCTCAGAACCTCTGTTTTTGGGATGTGGGTGGGCAGTGCAGTGTTGGCACTTAGTAGGTGCCCACCTTGTTGTTTTTTCACCCCTCCTTTCTTGGGGTGACTTGGTGTTGTGTTTTTTCATTTTTTGGGTCTCCTGAGTTGAGTCTTTGTTTTGGGACCAAAAAATGTGTTCTTATGTTTAGTAGCCAGTTGGCTAGTGTAGGTTTACAGCTTCCACACAGGACCTCAGTGAGTTTAGCTCGTAAAGATCTGACGGTTTGAGTTTGAAGAACAACAGACAGAGTTTCAACTGTGCTTGAGCTCAGCGTTCCATGCCTGGCATGGAAAGTTAACTCTTTCACCTCCGGAGCAGTTCGAAGGTTGGGACTCACTGCATATGTCAGAATATAGCAAGACTCCTGTAACCCTTAGATGGCGCTATCCCAGGGGCTACTACCCCTGCCTGATTTGCCACTAACAGGTTGAGGGGCCTGGATCCAATGGCGGGTGCCTCCACCCAGAGGTCAGGGTTTGCAATAGTTAAACTTACTTGGTCACAGCCCTCTGGGACACTGCAACCCCCCTTTCTTCCCACTAGTGGCCCACACAATATATCAGAATTACCTTCACAGTATACACTTACCCCCAGGACTATTTCTGGCACTGGGACCCCCTGTAAAATAAGATACAGTGCAACAATCACAGTACAATATTTTAACATAGACAAATACCTCAGGCAGTATAACTTTGGGAAACAAGCAGCTCTGATTTATTTAGGGGAATATAACAAGGACAGGGGAAATCAGGTTAATTAGCTTATCACTCTAATCATCTACTTCATGGCTCTGTGCACAGGCCTATCCCTATCAGTTACTGTCCCTGGGTACCCAAGCCCTAGTGGCTAGTCCAAACCGTGGCAGCTGGTAGGGGCCCTTTCACACAGAGAAAAGGAAAATTAAACAGTCAGCAGTACAGTAATTCCATTTGGATTTAATGTGGCAATTCAACAGGGAGCGACCCTGAATTAGTACTCACGACCTCCAAATAAGATAGGGTCCTTCAATGTCAGCAGGGCTCACTTGAGGTACACAAACCTCTTCACATCCATATAAAAGAGCACTATACCAGGCAGGCTGCATCTGTATCCCGATCGCAATTACTGCACAATACCCGGGAGAACACACAGCAGATTCAGTTCCTGACAGACCAAGTGCAATTTTCAGCAATTCATCCAGTCTTCTACAGGGTGAGCCTGGTTTCTACTCTTCAGAGATCCTTTGATTCTTTTCACAGGACGGATTCAGTCCTAACAAGCAGTTACACAAGCTGCAGACCGGAACTCTGGGCCTTGCACACGTTTTTTGACTGAAATTGTGCACTGAAGGAGCACAGGGTTTCTTCCTTCTTCACTGCCAAAGCTCAACTGAAACTCCAACTGACAAAACCGGGCACTTCCTTTGAGTTCCTCCCAGTTCTTGACTGGATTGGCTGTCACTCACAATAGACTGCTGCTGTTGGTCCAAAAGGCACTGAAGTCTAAACTACATCTCCCAGAGTCACTGCCCATACAATCCTCTTGTGGCTGGCTCAGATTATGAGTCCAAGTTCTGATTCGTCCAAGGCACCATTTTAGAGCTAGCTTACCCCACACTGATTGGTCCAGTTCAGCGGTTCAAAACTAGAATGGGGAACTAGCAGACACAGTTCTGACTGCAAAGAAAGCAGGTTAGACAAACTGTAATTTCATTATTACTCTAAATAATTTCTGGCAAACAGTTATATCTTTCAGATAGGTTCCCTTTGCACTCCTAGTGACTGCAAAATGAAGTGAATTGGCAGCAGCTTGAGTGGTATCAAAGAAACACACAGTCCCCCATACAAACTAATTATGTCTGCAAGCAGACAGCTCTTAAAGAGACAGTACCAGAGGTTCTAAAACACTCACTGATAAATGGCTTAAATGCCAAACACCATTCAGGCTTGGAGCATTCAAGCAAGCTCCTGGAAGTCTTTTGGGAACCCCATTTGCAGGGGTTACACCCTTCCTGGTTTGGGAAAGCTTGACGTCCGCAGGCCAAGCAAGTACCCCATAAGTTTCAACTGCAGCCATATACATTTGCATTAGGCTCGCACATGTAATCATCAGTCAATATATCATTTTACCAAGAACACATTTCTGAAACATTGCAGTATGTCACTCTTTACACAGTATTACATACACATTGTACCATAACTCAAGTTATTACCTCTTGTACATGAAACCTGAAGAGAGGGGGCCCTTCCTATCAGTTACCTTGGGGCTGGACGGGACAAGGGCACCATACTTAGAGGGCAACACAAGTAACTTGAGTTAGCACTGACGCTCAGTTTGGGCAATGAGCTCGGGACACATACACTCCTTTATGGACAACATTGAGAGGCAAATCCACAGGCCTCCCAAGTGAATCATAACTGAGGTGCACCACAGGCTTTACAGCTCGACCAGTCTTTCTAGGGGAACTGTTATAGTCTCTGCATTCTGAGCCTCATTTTCAGCATTGTCCTCACTTGTCAGGTGAGTCTCCATGGGGGTAGAGAGGCTAGAACTTGGGGCACTTTCAGCTCCAGGAGTTACAGTTTCTGAGTCCACAACATTTGGCTCACATGGAGAGCTTTCGGACACTGGCAGTGGACTGTCAGGGCACTCAAAATACTCTTCTTGTTCGGGTGTATCACCAGTCTGCCCCAATCTATCATTTTCCTCCCCTGAAAGCTCAAACAGTTCAACCATGCACAATGATTCCATTTCATCTGATCTGATGCTTTGCACTTCACTTTCTGGGAGCATTGGCTCCAGGGATGAAGCTGGGGGCTTAGACAGTCCAGAAGGCCCAGCTTTGTCTCCAGTATTGACTAGGGATTGCCCCAAACAATTGACTCAGTTCGTAAGAAGGATAGTATTCAAAGTCACTTCACTTTCTTCCGATATGGACTGACAGTCATGCTCAACTGGGACTTGTGGAGGGAACACTTTAACTTTGCTTCTGTAGGTGCAGACTTTCTTGATCTTTCTTAGCAGCAGCTCTAGTCACTGGTCCAGAGGGGCATCTTCTGGGGCTCAGACTCAATTAAGATTTGTCCAATGGGCAGTAAATGATTTCTATGCATTGTTTTACACCTTTGAATTATTCTCAGGCCTTACTTTGTACACTGGCAGATCATCTAGTTTGCCCACTACAATGTGAGGGAGATGGTGCATCTATCAGCAATCTTGTGCTTGCCATGCAGTCCCAGATTTCTTAGCAATACCTGATCTCCTCCTGGAGTTCCTGTGCTTTCACCTTTTATCATACCTTTCTTTGTTGGCCAGATTTCTTTTGGCAGCCATGGTTTGAGCCAGTTGGTACGCATGACTTAGCTGGGCCTTTAACTTTTGCACATACTGTAAATAGTTGTCAGCTTGAACCCCATCAGGAGACCCCAAACACACATCTACTGGTAGTCGAGCTTCTCTTCCAAACATCAGGCGGTAGGGGAGAATCAGTGGCATCACTTTGGTGCAGTTATAAGCATGTACCAGGGTGCTAATTTGTTGGCTCCATCTAGTCTTGTCCTTTGGGTGCAGGGTGCCTAGCATATCTAGCAAAGTGCGGTTGAAACGTTCAGGCTGTGGGTCCCTGGGGTGGTAAGGAGTGGTTCTGGACTTTCACTCCCCACAGAGAAAGCATCTCTTTGATCAGACGACTCTCAAAGTCTCTCCTTGATCAGAATGGATTCTTTGTGAGCCCCATAGTGAACAAAAAGTTTCTACAAGTACTTTGGCTACAGTGGATGCTTTCTGGTCTTTGGTGGGAAAGCTTGGGCATATCTCGTGAAATGGTCAGTGACCACCAGCACATTACTGATATTTCTTTGATCTGACTCCAAACTCAGAAAATCAATACAGACCAGCTCCATGGGTGCACTGGTGGTTATGTTAACAAGGGGCAGCCCTCTGGGGCAAAGCTTCTCTGTAAGCAGCGACTACAAGTTCGAATGTGTTGCTCCACATCAGCCCCCATCTTAGGCCAATAGAATCTGGATCTCACCAAGTCAAGTGTTCTGTCTATACCAAGGTGCCCCATGTGGTTGTGCAAGGACCTCAATACTGAGTCTTGAAAGGCAGTGGGCAGCACCAGTTGTTGTTTGTCTACTTGTCCCCGTCTGTCTACTGTTTCTCTGTATAACAGTTTATTGATCAGTTTCAACTTAGGACCTTCTTTGTATAACAGTGCAGTTCTCAAATCAGTGGAGCGTAATTTGGACACATCTTTTCCTGCATAGAGGGCTTCTAAAGCTGATTTGATCATAGGATCGCGGGATTGAGCCATCCGAATACTGTCATTGTCCAGCTGAGGCAGTGCACCAATGTCTATTGCAGAAAAGTGGCAATAAGCAGCAGGTATGCAATTTCAGAGGGTCCCAAGCAATCCACCATGCAGTCCACTGCGTCCGTGGACATTTGTTCCTCCCTGTCAAACTTCCGGCAGAGTGCCCGAATGTCAGGTTCTGCCAATCGGACCCAATCATTCTGGGGAACAGGCCTCCTGGAGAGCATCAGCATCTATGTGGTTCAGACCTGCTCGGTATTCAGAGCATAGTCGTATGTAGATAATGCAGAAAGTCGCTTATGGCCAGTGGCATCCAACTTAGCTGAGGTCTGCACATAGGTTAAAGGATTATTGTCAGTTTTACTAGTATTTTAGCCCCATACAAGTACTCATGGAATTGGTCAACAATAGCCCACTTCAAAGCTAGAAACTCTAACTTATGTACAGGATAGTTCTTTTCGGATGGGGTCAGACTTCACTGGCAAAGGCCACTGGTCTCAGGCCATTCTCGTGCTCTGGTACAACACAGCCCCCAACCCTTGCAAGCTAGCATCAGTGTGCAGGACATAAGGTTTTCTTGATCGGCATAGGCCAGCACTGGAGCATGGGTAGTTGATAAATGATCTCATGAAAAGCAGTCTCACAATCCGGAGTCCAGCGGGCCCCAAATACTTCACTTGGACGAAAATACACTCTTTCAGTCTTGAGGGACGCTGACTTTTGGTATTTTTTGTGGGTTGGGGGATACCCTTGAGTAAGGTTAAGTAAAGGGCGGATCACTCTTGAATAGTCCTTGATGAAACGCTGATAATAACCACAGAATCCCAGGAATCTTTGCAGTTCTTTTAGATTTTTGGGCTGTGGCCAGGTGGTCAAGGCCTCAACTTTACTTGGGTCGGTCTCTATTCCCTCGGTGGATACTATGTGTCCCACATACTTTACTGATGTTTGAAAGAATTGACACTTATCAATGGACAGTTTAAGGCCAAAGTCCTCCAGTCGGTCCAATACCTTAAGTAATCTGCTCTCATGTTCCTCCAGTGAGCTGCCAAACACAATAACATCATCTAGGTATACCAGGCATTCTAGTAAGTTCATGTCCCCCACTGCATGCTCCATCAATCGTTGAAAAGTGGCTGGGCACCTGAAATCCTTGAGGCATCCTCATGAATTCATAGAAGCCAAGCGGACAGATAAAGGCTGTCTTCTCACGGTCCTCTGGGGCCATCGGGATCTGGTAGTACCCACTGCGGAGATCCAGCACAGAGAACCACTTGCTCCCGTTTAGGCAGTCCAAAGCATCCTGAATGCGGGGCATTGTGTACTGATCAGGGATAGTCCGCCGGTTTAAGGTGCGATAATCCACACACATCCTTACTGTTCCATTCTTTTTCCTCACTACCACAATGGGGGAAGCATAAAGGCTTCTGGATTCTTGTATTACACCAGCAGCTAACATCTCTTGCAGATGCCGTCTCACATCATCTATGTCAGCAGGTGCCAGGCGTCGAGACCTCTCACGAAATGGTCTTTCGTCATGCAGCCGGATATTGTGCTCAGCTCCTTGCACGCATCCTACGTCCCATTCCTTTAAAGAAAACACCTGGTCTCTCTGGGCAAGCTTCTCACTGATCCTCACTTTCCATTCAGCTGGCAGCGGGGAGTCGCCGAAATCAAACAAGTCAGGCGTTACTCTGTCATTCTTCCTTGAACTCTTGCTGCTGGGTAGCACTGCAGTGTCTGCACAATGCACATTAGCCAGGATGCAACCTCTATTTACTCGAATGTCTCTTTCAGACACATTATGAACTTGGACCATTACCCTTCTGGCATAAGCATGGGCTCTAGCGGGCAAAATACTAGGCTTGACCAGCAGTCCCTCTGGCAATTTTCCATCGCCTGGTGCATCCAACATTAATATTTTATTCTTAACATCCTTTCTGATACGGACCTCTCCTGTAAGGTACACTGGGCATTTGGCGCCAGGATCAGAGACTCAGGATCCTTCTTCCATACAATTCCGACCGGTTCCTCTGGTTCTTTTTTCAGCATCTCTCTGTGCCTCATAGGCCTTCTTAATTAAAGCCGAACTCTTAAAGCTCTACTAGTCTTTGACCCTGTTTTTCATAACACAACTGTGCCAGCCTTCCGAACATATGAGCATTTGTTCCAATCAACAAAGGGACACCATCATACAGTCCAGTGGGGGACACACTAAGGCTAGGGTCTCTACTTGTTCGGCCACTCCAGCCACGGAGGTGGGGAAAGACAGCCAAATTGGATATACCCGAATAGGGTAGGCCTTCTCACTTAACCCCATACATGCAGTCCTTCTAATGGTTGTAAGGTACGTCTGACAAATGCTTCTGATACCAATCTTGGAACATAATTGTCACTTGGGAGCCACTGTCTAATACAGCTCTTGTAGACACTCCATTCACCTTTACAGTGGTCTCCATGGAGGGACCCACTATTCTGGACCAGTCTGGAGAGGCGGTGGGGGCCTGGGCAACTGACCTTGCCACAAAAGGACGTGAATTAGCATTTTGGTGCCTCACTGGGATCATGTCGTGCACCTCTCAACCACTGATTTGTTCTCCAAGCTCTCCTTGTAGCCTATATGCAACTTTGTCAGTGTCTTTTGGGACTGGCATTCCTTTCATGTGCCCATCTTTCCCACAATTATAGCAAAACATACTTTCTGGAGTTTGAGCTGGCCGAGGCGCCACACTGGGAGCCAGGCGGGGTATTACTAACTGGAAACCTGGGTGCCATCTCTGTCTGCTGTGATAAGCATTTGGAGACATCTCGTCAGTTTCTCCACTTCCATGGTCAAGGAATTGAGTTTGGAGCTGTTATCAGCAGGAGATACATGGGTGGGTACCCCAACCCCATAGCAGATGCAGTCGGATATAGGTCAGGGCCTGCATTTGCAGGCGTGGCCTTCATAAAGGGACTGTTTTTGAATTCCCGGATCTCTCTCAACAGTTCGCCCCATTGTGGCATATCTTTTTCCTTGCCAGAGCACTCATTTACTGCCAACCTCTGCCCCTGAACTTCACTTGATGGGTCACCCTCAGCCACTCGGGTCGTAGCCGCAGCTATTGGTGCAGGTCCCTCCCGAGGTCGCCTTTTCTCAACTCCTCGAATTTCTCTCATTAACTCATCATAGGAGGGTGGGGATTTCAGTCGATCTGCCAGGCGTAACTGAAGCAACAGCAGTTCTGAGAAGGGGCAGACTAATGGATCCTGTCCAGCCTGGTTCGGTCCAGTTCAATCGCTGGCAAACTACCTTTTCTGAGGCATTCTTGCAACAATTTTTCCAGCCGAGATACATACACAGACAACAACTCCCCTTGGTACTGTTGTGCATCTCTTACTCTCCACCATAGGTCCTCATCAGAATCTGGGCTCCCATACACATTCTCCAGGGCCTCAAGATAGGCCTGTGCAGTCACTTCAGGGTTACTGGCCCGTTTAGCACAAATGGTAGCCAGGGCAGGACCTCGGAGGCTCTCACTAACCCTTCTCTGCTTCCCGAGCATTGCCATTCTAGCACTTGGGGCAACATAGTCTATCCAGGTCTCCCAGTCATCCTCCCTTGGGGGTGGGAGGTGCCAGAGAAGATCCTCAACCTTCGTAAGAGTCGTGACTAATGGCAGGTGCAGAAATAGGAGTCTGCATTGGTTCAGCCACCATTACGGTACTGGAGTGGAGAGGGTGTTGGGGAGGAACACCCCAGGTGGCAAGAATAGTTTCTTCAAGTCCTCCACAGTTTTCCTTCCCCAGCAACCATTTAGCAAATTTCTCCTCAAAAGTTTCAGATAGTGGTGGGGGCTCATTCCCCTGGTCTTTACTGTCCTTAGTTATCACTCTCCAAGCAGTGAGGCTCCTCTGGGGTAATGGTCTGTGGCACTTTGGAGCTATCTATGGGATCCTTAAACTCTACTAGGCCAGGAAAGTGTGGGTGAGCAGATTAGCATGTCGACCCACCACCACAGGGTTTTGTAAACCTTCCACCTTGGAAAGTACTCCTGCACAGTGTCCGTATTGATACCCAGGGGATGTCCAGGATAAGCATAGCATTTTGGGGTCGATCTCCTCCCCAGTACACCACTCCACCAGCCGGTGCACAGCCACTTCTGTCGGGTACCCATTTTTTCTTAACAGTGGTTCGTAATATGGCCACCAGAGGACACACAATCCCAGCGGTGAGCCTCCAAGATGTAACCCTTAGATGGCGCTATCCCAGGGGCTACTACCCCTGCCTGATTTGCCACTAACAGGTTGAGGGGCCTGGATCCAATGGCGGTGCCTCCACCCAGAGGTCAGGGTTTGCAATAGTTAAACTTACTTGGTCACAGCCTCTGGGACACTGCAACCCCTTTCTTCCCACTAGTGGCCCACACAATATATCAGAATTACCTTCACAGTATACACTTACCCCAGGACTATTTCTGGCACTGGGACCCCTGTAAAATAAGATACAGTGCAACAATCACAGTACAATATTTTAACATAGACAAATACCTCAGGCAGTATAACTTTGCTGAAACAAGCAGCTCTGATTTATTTAGGGAATATAACAAGGACAGGGAAATCAGGTTAATTAGCTTATCACTCTAATCATCTACCTATGGCTCTGTGCACAGGCCTATCCCTATCAGTTACTGTCCCTGGGTACCCAAGCCCTAGTGGCTAGTCCAAACCGTGGCAGCTGGTAGGGGCCCTTTCACAGAGAAAAGGAAAATTAAACAGTCAGCAGTACAGTAATTCCATTTGGATTTAATGTGGCAATTCAACAGGGAGCGACCCTGAATTAGTACTCACGACCTCCAAATAAGATAGGGTCCTTCAATGTCAGTAGGGCTCACTTGAGGTACACAAACCTCTTCACATCCATATAAAAGAAAGCACTATACCAGGCAGGCTGCATCTGTATCCCGATCGCAATTACTGCACAATACCCGGAGAACACAGCAGATTCAGTTCCTGACAGACCAAGTGCAATTTTCAGCAATTCATCCAGTCTTCTACAGGGTGAGCCTGGTTTCTACTCTTCAGAGATCCTTTGATTCTTTTCCAGGACGGATTCAGTCCTAACAAGCAGTTACACAAGCTGCAGACCGGAACTCTGGGCCTTGCACACGTTTTTTGACTGAAATTGTGCACTGAAGGAACACAGGGTTTCTTCCTTCTTCACTGCCAAAGCTCAACTGAAACTCCAACTGACAAAACCGGGCACTTCCTTTGAGTTCCTCCCAGTTCTTGACTGGATTGGCTGTCACTCACAATAGACTGCTGCTGTTGGTCCAAAAAGGCACTGAAGTCTAAGCTACATCTCCCAGAGTCACTGCCCATACAATCCTCTTGTGGCTGGCTCAGATTATGAGTCCAAGTTCTGATTCGTCAAGGCACCATTTTAGAGCTAGCTTACCCACACTGATTGGTCCAGTTCAGCAGTTCAAAACTAGAATGGGGAACTAGCAGACACAGTTCTGACTGCAAAGAAAGCAGGTTAGACAAACTGTAATTTCATTATTACTCTAAATAATTTCTGGCAAACAGTTACATCTTTCAGATAGGTTCCCTTTGCACTCTAGTGACTGCAAAATGAAGTGAATTGGCAGCAGCTTGAGTGGTACTCAATCAAAGAAACACACAGTCCCCCATACAAACTAATTATGTCTGCAAGCAGACAGCTCTTAAAGAGACAGTACCAGAGGTTCTAAAAACACTCACTGATAAATGGCTTAAATGCCAAACACCATTCAGGCTTGGAGCATTCAAGCAAGCTCCTGGAAGTCTTTTGGGAACCCCCATTTGCAGGGGGGTTACACTTCATTAGAAGAAACAACATTACTAAGGTGAGTAATTTTTTCTTTTGTCCCTGGCCATTCTGCATGACAATGGGTAGAGCTTGCCTCTTCTGTGGGAGGCTAGAGAATAGCATGGTCTTCGTTTTGCGTTGTTTAGGACCACTTTGTTGGAGAACCAGCTTTCCAAGGGTTCTGAAGTTACTTTGAAGAATGGCAGTGAGAGTTTCAAGGTCAGAGTTTCTGGTATAGATGACAGCATAATCAGTGTAGAGAATGTTGGCTGTCTGACTGGCATCAGCCAATTTGTTTATGAACAGGCCAGATAGGGGTGGGCCCAAGATGGATCTCTGGAGGACACCAGTAGTTGGTCCCCTAATGTCAGTCATGGAGTCATCGATCTTCACACAGTGAGTGCAGTTAATGAGGTAATCGTGCAACCAGTCCACTGTGTTCTGAGTAGGAGCTTATGGTTGACCAGGTGAAAAGCTTTTCTGAGGTTGATGTATATAGCTATGAGCAGGTCACCACTGTCTGGGGCCTCATGTACATAGTTGGTATATTCCAGCAGCGCAGTATTGGTGCTGTGAAGGTTCTGGAAGCCACGCTGCTGGACACTGGATGCTGTATTCTTCAAGATAGGTGACTAATTGGTCAGAGACTATTCTCTCTAAAGCCCGGGTGGGGGTGGTAAGAATAGAAACTGGCCTGAAATTGGCTAGACTAGTATGATTGCCACTTTTGAATACTGGTGTAACCAGAGCAGATTTCCACTTTTATTAGAATTGTGGGTAACACAGGGAAATATTAAATGTTCTAGGGATGGAATAGGAAAGTTCCTCTACTGCCAGGGCAGTAATTTCATGTCAAGCAAGTCACTTGCAACCCTAGTTTTACCAAGTACCCTACTGATATATTTCAAGGTGTTCTTAGCTGACATAGTTTTAAAGTATATTTCAGGATAACCTGGTTCAGGGCCTGGCACCTGGGAGGATTCAGGACCAGGTCCCCTGCAGGGGGTCTGGGCAGGCTTAGCAGGAGATAGCGGAAGTTTGGTCAGTGAAGGCTGAATTGAAATAATTGGCATTTTTGGTAGGACCAAGGGCCTTCACCGAGAGCATTTTGGGTGAAGATGTATCACCCTTCTCATAAGCTCAGAAATGTTTTCCCACAATCTTTTGCTACTGCTCCAGTTATGGGCCTGCTGGTCCTTGCAAAAGTCAGATTTGGCCTTTCTGATCATAGTGCTGCACTTGTTACAGGCTCCTCCATATCTTTCCATGTGGACTAGGGACCCTGTTTCCCTGGCCAGTGCCCACAGATTGTCCCGGAACCTCGGGCAGGCCAAGAAATTCCAGAGTGATCCACCCGAATAGTGTATGTCTTGCCTTGCATTTTTTGATGGATGCAAATTTATAACAGGCATGTGTAAACTCAAAGTCTAAGGCCAAATCGATATTGGGGATGGCATCAAGGAAGCTCCAGTCAGTTTGGACCAAGTGAGCATTGAATTCACACACCTTCTTTTTGTTAAGGAACTGGGTGATTATGGTCTGTGGGTGGTGGCCTGGACTGTTTAACTGACCATAGATATTGCACTGGGGAATGGTCACTTAGGGTGTCTGGAAGAACTTGGACAAATTTAACCCTGTTTGGATATGTGTGACCAGTACCCAGTCGAGTAGCATCATGTTGCCTGTGTTATAACTGGTCCTGGTGTTTTCAGTGATCACTTGTGTTAGGAACAAACTGGACATCTTATCCTGTGACCTATCTTTGACTTAGCATTCCAATTAATGTTAGTCACTGATAACAATGTGTAGCTTCCAACACCTTGGGTGTATGTGAAATATAGAATAATGGATGGGAAAGAGTGTGATATGAGAATTTAATGCACACCCGAGGTGTGGGATGCTTCGCCCTCGGGGTTTATCAAAACATCCCACACAGAGCATTAAATTCTCATTATCACACACTTTCCTATCTTTTATATAATTATTGGTGAGCAGTTTTTTCCAGCTTAAATGCTGTGATTCCCCCCCCCCCAACAGATATATAGTCTTTACATACACACACTTTATCTCTCTCTCTCTCGCTACACACACACACACAGTCTCTCTCCCTCTGTCATTCTCAAGAAATCCCCATGTGGCAGCTTCACTCTAGTTCTGGGGCACCAAATAAAGAAGCAGCAGCTCACTGCTCCCCCAGCTCCCACTCCAGATTCCCCAGTTGAGCTGTGCAGCAATCCCCAGAGTCCCTTTCCCTCTTACACTACTCTGCTCCCAATTTCATTCTTTTTTTCAAATTTACAGGTGAAATCGCGATCACGATTAGGCTCGCGCTTGCCGCTTACCCGTGTTAGGCAGTTAACTGCAGACTCGTTCTGCCGACTTTGTGTTCCCCCAAACTAGCGAACCGCAGGATCAACCAGATACTTAAAAAAAAAAAAGCAATATTTAAGGTAGGATCGACCAGATATATTAAAAAACAATAATTATAGGAAGCTGATGGTGAAACCTTGATGGTGCCACGCTAAGATGCGGAGCCGGAGAACTGCTTAGCCCGCCCAGATTCAAAACAGGAGCCAATGAGGGAGCACTCCCTTTTACTAGACAGAGCACGTGAATGTCATAATAACCGACTGGTTATTACGACAAATATCAACTCGGTGAGCCCATTGAAAAAATTGCTCACCAGTAATTATATCTTGTTAATCACACCACCCCATGTATTATTCTATATGTATTTGTATCAAGGGATTCTGGTGACATCATATACCATGAGAGTAAAGCTCAGGAGGTTTGTGAGGTCACAAGAATCCAGAGATGGAATGACAAGCCCTGTTGCTGTTTTTCTCTGTTATTTTTTGTAATATTTGGAACTCTTAACATTCTGTCACATTGTCATTGATCTGAGGTCAGTTTTGATTGTATTATGGCTTTCTCATGTGAGAACTATAGTATGAGTTTTTGATGTCACTGATTAACTATGGGGAAAAAGTCACCATCCCATGTTACAGACCTGTTTGGGAGGCTAGTGACAGTGCGGACATCATCCAGTGTAACATTGCGGTATGTACTGTATATGTCATGTGTATGCATCCAGTGTAACATTGCGGTACGTACTGTATATGTCATGTGTATGCATCATCCAGTGTAACACTGCGGTATGTACTGTATATGTGTATGCATCATCCAGTGTAACATTGCGGTACGTACTGTATATGTGTATGCATCATCCAATGTAACATTACGGTTTGTACTGTATATGTGTATGCATCATCCAGTGTAACACTGCGGTATGTACTGTATATGTGTATGCATCATCCAGTGTAACACTGCGGAACGTACTGTATATGTGTATGCATCATCCAGTGTAACATTTCAGTATGTACTGTATATGTGTATGCATCATCCAGTGTAACACTGCGGTACGTACTGTATATGTGTATGCATCATCCAGTGTAACACTGCAGTACGTACTGCATATGTGTATGCATCATCCAGTGTAACACTGCGGAACGTACTGTATATGTATATGCATCATCCAGTGTAACATTGCGGTATGTACTGTATATGTGTATGCATCATCCAGTGTAACACTGCGGTACGTACTGTATATGTGTATGCATCATCCAGTGTAACACTGCAGTACATACTGTATATGTGTATGCATCATCCAGTGTAACATTGCGGTATGTATATGTGTATGCATGTAATTGACCATTATTACTATTAGTTTAGGAAATTGTCTGAGTTATTGGATGGTATAGTGTATTGCTATAGGGTTTTTATGGATGCCAGTATAACTCTGGTCAGTGTGAGAACATAGTGGAAATCAGCAATTCAGAAATCCCATCACAGTATGTACCTTTCCCTCCGTATTTATTTATTTCTGTTTGGAATTAATACCTTTGAGTCAAGGACTCATTTTCAAAGTTTTCACATCAGTGTTGTACAAACATTACAAAAATTCAGGGTTTACAGAGAATAAAACAATGAAGGGCAGGAATGGTAAAATTTGAACTTATACACATCAAATTATAAATATTAACAGATAGACTGATTAGATAAGAGGGGGGTGAGGGGGGATCAGCCGAAGGTGGCATCGTCTGAGGTGGGAGAGAGGTGGAGCTTTCAACCAAGTGAGGCCATAGTCAGGTAATTGGGGGGTAGGGGTGTGGGTTAAGAAAAAGAGTGGTATATAGCAGTAAGATGTAGAGGGGGGTAGGTAAATGGAAAACTGGGGGCAAGGTACTATCACATTAGCGCAGGCAAGTACAATTCATTTTAGAGTCAAGAAGAGATTTGAGCCCAGCTTTGAAGGTACTAATCTTGCACCATCTCTTGTTCTTCAGCTGTGTAAACAATAAGACATGACGGTGTGTGCATTGTGCTTAGATAAACACACATCCAGGAGATGCAGTAAGGCATGCGGCTGCAGGCTGAGAGCTTTCAACTCCTAGAATTGCATTTATCTCAGCAAAATGTATACCCTAAAGTGTCTTATTGAGTCTTTTAAAATGGGCCTCTACTGCATATGTGACATTTAGTAAGACGGGTGTGCACAAGGTGCTCTGTCCACTGGACTATTAGGCGGTCCTGCTTCTCTCACTCTTCAGAAGATTTAATCCTTGCTTTTGTCCAACTGAGCATTCTTTTTTTTCTCTACACAGATTTTTAATCCTCGTGCGTCGTGGCTGCTAGCTCCACCCTGACCCTACCTCCCTCGTCTGTCTGCTGTCCACCAGTCATACTGAGCCCCATACCCCCACAAATTGCAGCTGGGAAAGGGAGGGGCATGCTACCCCCACCTGGTGATCCTACATCAGCTCAGGAGTCTGGCGGACCAGCAGTAGAGTGGGACAAGAGGGCAGGCAGGGCTTCATGAAGCCCTTGACCACCATTTTCCTCGGAGTTGTTCCCCTGCCACGGCGGCCTTGAGTATATGTGTGTGTAGGCACGTACGCACCACGTAACCATAGCCCCTCTTCTGCGCTGCTAAACTGTAGCACTGCCACCTGACCTCCACCAGATGGCAGCCACGAAGTGAGACAGTGGATCCCCCCCACCCCAGGAGAAGAGAGCAGTTCATTGGATGCTTAGTCCTATCCTCCCGCCCACCCGGCAACTAGTGCTTGTTCCTGAACGCAGTCACCGGCATGGTAGGAGATAATGCATGAATACCTCAGCCCTCCACGCCACTGGGCCGGCATTAATTGAGCATTCTTAATCCATGCAAGTTTTTATGTTTTTACATCGATTCATTTGATTACTCCACAAGTACAAAACTGATGGCACTCAAGAAAGCAATCAAAGTACTTATATTCATGAGTCGCTTGAAAGTTGCTATTTATTGAGCACATCAACCGTGATACTGTACAGCTGGCGCTCACTGTGGACTGCTCGAGCTGCTGCCATTTGCCCCGGTGCTTCAGCTCATGCTGAATCTTCCTCAGGGGTGCATACTTTGATTAATCCATGCTACTGCAATCGATATATCAGACAGCAAATGACTCTAAAAAAAGTGTTTTAAAGATGTTCTTTTGGAAAAACCTTCCCAGTTCCCACAAGCTGCCTTACCTCTGTGTCAGTGAGTTATTCATATTTTCAGAACTTTTAAAACCACCCTTATATAGGAAGGGAGGTGGTCGTGATTTGGCTTCATGAAGTCAGCCACCCACTTCTTTCCCCTTCCTGATTTGAGTGCCCACGCCTGTGCTCCAGCGTTTCATGATGTAACTGTCTGGAGAGCACAGGGGTGTGCTCCATAGATTTATAGAGGGGTGTCTTTAAATGTCTGTCGGACTGGAATCAAGAACAAGAACTTGGTTGGTTGAGTGGTGGCTTTTCTTCAGTCTAATGAACCTCCGTATATAACCCCCTCAAAAAAGTTATTCAAAAGACATCCCTGTTTTGTAGGTAACTGGGTTGTCTGAGTTGTCTCTTGGCTAATCAAGAGAGTCATCTCAAGGCACTCTATGTTCGAGAACTGTAAAACATTACCGAACAGTTCTGGTACATCAAGATGTCTAGAGGTGATGAGCTTGATTACGAGACATCTCAGACAACCCATTTAATTGTTATTATGCTTTCCTTTTTGTGACTAGTATTTGCAGGTAGTTCAGATTTTTACTTACCAATTTAGGAGAATTCCACGCCTCTGAGTGTCTCTCTCGCTGTGCGACAGCTGAGGGGGATGACTGAGATCTGGGTTCCGGAGAGACTTCACGGCACTACTGTGCTGTTAACCAAAATTACTTTTTTTATGTGCACATTTGTCTGGGGAGTTCATTGGCTGCTACTCCATTTGTTTCAAGTATATTTTATTTTTAATTTGTTGCCGCTTCTTCTGTGTGAACAGTGTTGTAATGCTACTTGAAACGATCTGCACAGGATTCAGTTGTGCAGATTGTGGAGCCGAGTATGCATTTGGAAGAAAACAAAAAAACTCTGCAATGAGGCAGCTTTTGTGAGCGTGCAGCATGTGAATACCTCTTGGCTTTCTAAGATGCATCATCTCCTGTTCATTCCACTGGTGTCCATTAAAGAAACGCAATATAAATTTCAATGGAATGTGACCCTGCATTCTCCAGACTGTTGCATCACAAAATGTCACAGCACGGGGCAGGTGCTCAAACCAGGAAGAGGATAGGATTTAGCAGCCGACTTCACAGAGCTAAATTTCAGTCCTTTCTCAGGCGGGAGATTTCATAGGCTTTATTAACTGATGTGGCTGTAAGACAGCTTGGGGTATTTTTCACAGAAATGAAATGTGCTGTTAGTATCACTGAAGTCCTTGTCATGTCAGAGAGCTCTGATCATTTTGTGCTTGCAACCTGTTGCAGATCAAAAACAGAAAACAATAAAGCACATTGTAATTAGGTAAACACTGCACTTATGAACGGACAGCTGTGCCAGCTAACAGTGGAAAGACAAGTAGTACCTGACCTTAGGAAGGAAATATGTTTTTTTTTTTTAAATGTTAGTGTACTGGTTGGTGAATGGGACAGTGGCTCAGTGTTAGCCCTGCAAAGCAGTAAGATTAGTATTTTGAGTTTGTTATAAATACTTATTCTTCAGAATGGAGTTTTTTTTTTAATTTACTTTATTTTAGGTGTTATTTCAGAGAGTCAAAATAAGGTCCATCTTTACTGCTGTTTGAACTGTTACGAGACCATCCTGCACTAGTGTGACGGGCCTACTTCCTGTGTGCAGCTTCCAGGGTAGTAAGCAAGGGTGGAGTAGTGCTGGCTCAGGCCCAACACCTCTGAGGAAATTTAAGGAAAGTCATACTACAGTAAGGGTGTATAGGCTATACTAAACGTGGCAGACACAGTAGTTAGTATGTGACTTTTGTTCTGATATGTTTGGTTCTGTTTTTCATGCTTGGAGGACTCATCAGTCTCACACTGAGTGCCAAACACAATCGCAGCCGGTCATCTTTATAACAAAAATTAAATTATTACTGGATTCTTGACGTTACACACCTGAGTTTGTAGTATTGTAAGTGGAGAATAGGAATTACATTTACAATACTTGGGAGAAGCCACCTTGTGGCCAGAGTGAAGAGTAAGCACTTTCATCTTTAGTAATGTTTATGCTGTAGTGAGCATGCATCCCGGGGTCCGATAGAATCAGGATGCTGACAACACAGCTGTACATATGCATACGATCTAGCTGTAACACTAACTACTGGGCACAGTACCACAACTGCTCTTCTCAAATTCTACACCGATGTACTTTGCAACATGGACAAAGGCCTACTCACTGGAGCAGTATTTATCGATCTTACCAAAGCTTTCGATCTTGTTGATCATCCCCTGCTTCTCTCAGCCCTGCATAGAGTTAACTTCTCATCCTCAGTAGTTGACTGGTTTAACAACTACCTGTCAAACAGATCACAACTTGTTAAATTCAACTCTGCTCTCTCGGATGTGATCAGCACCGACATCGGAGTACCCCAGGGCTCCATCCTGGGACCCCTTCTTTTCTCGCTATACATCAACAACATAGATTATGCCATACTCTCCTGCTCAGCTATCTTATATGCTGATGATCTCATCCTCTACTCCAGCGCTGACAAAGTTAACATCATTAACAAAAACCTCTCCTCGGATTTCAGGAATGTGCAAACATGGCTAAATGCTAATAAGCTCATCCTCAACACAAAAAAGACCCAAGCCATGCTATTTGGCACTGCCCCCAAACTCAGGACCTGTAAGGAACCCCTCCTAGTCCATAACTCTGGGGGGAGGTCTCTCATCGACTGTGTCACATCCTTCAAATACCTGGGAGTCCTCCTTGATAAATCCCTTGATTTCAGTCTGTACATCCAGTCAACCTGTAAAGCAACAAATGCCAAACTTGGAATCGCCTATAAGACTTGTCACCTGCTAACACCATCCGCCAAACTGGCAACTGCCAAGGGTATTCTGCTTCCAGCGCTGACATGTGGTGTCTCCACTTTTGCTAATGCCCATAAGATTGCTCTCCATAAATGGGATGTCACGTATAACAACATATGTTGGTATGCCTCCTCTTCCCATCGCCTCAAGCACCACTGCACACTGTATAGCGACTTAGGCTGGCTCTCCCCAGCTGTCTACCGACTATATTCCCTAGGGACCCTCACAGACTCTCTAATCCGTAACCAAACCCCCTCTTCCCTTGCAGCTCTACTTGTACCACAGACACCTGCCCATGGACTATGCTCGGCAAACAAATTTCTACTCACCATACCCAGGTGTCTTACTTCAAATGTTTCTAGAGCATTTCATTGCACTGCCCCAGCCACCTGGAACTCCCTCCCTCTTGCCCTGATGCAGGCTAACTCCCACCCAATCTTCAAAAAAGAACTATATCGCCACCTGTCCCGGGACCCCTGCACGTGCTTTGATCCACTTAATGCCTCACAGCTAACCACCCTATTTCGCCCAAGACACTGCTGCACTTCTAAACAAGCTTTGCTATAAAATGTCTTTATAGCTGCCACTTAGCCCAGTTTCAGTTATTTGCATGTCCTAATGTCACTTTTGTCATCTCTGCATAGCTATATGTATTATCGCGAGTACTGTCTGACTTGATCTGTATTCTAACCTACCTGTACTATATACTATGTATTGTATAATCTCATCTCATTTTATGTATGTATTCTCCCGGGTCGTGGCTAAAAATAGTCAACTTTGGCTAGCGCACGTAACCCGGTTAACAAAAACGAAATAAATAAATAAAATATCACCTTCAGTAACTTCTGGACTCCTATTACAATATACCTTACTGGCAATGAGAAGAAAACCACAGCACTTCTCCTGTGGGTGTAGATGACATATTTGTCTTGCAGTAATGACCAATTATGGAAAAATCAGGGATACAGTGCAGATCAGGACGACAGGATTTAGTGTACAGAAAGAATCTCACAGTATTTCTTTGCA
This sequence comes from Neoceratodus forsteri, assembly GCA_016271365.2. Classification (NCBI taxonomy): domain Eukaryota; kingdom Metazoa; phylum Chordata; order Ceratodontiformes; family Ceratodontidae; genus Neoceratodus; species Neoceratodus forsteri. The sequence goes on from CM028131.1 coordinate 1,474,987,019, forward strand.
AATGAAGATGCTGACCAAAAAACGTACTATAGCGTATAGCAGAGCATTGTTCTGTATAGAATTCCATTCCTTTCAAAATGCTCTTGTACCACAGTTCAAAGGTCATGGAATGTGATTGTACCCTTCCATGGTGCAGTAGCATTCTGAAACCTCTAAAGACTGCACAAGTCAGTTTCATTTTGAAAGCGAAAGAATTATCTTGATGAAGTTGGTGGCATCCGCCACTACCACTGAATTGTGGGGAAACTCTTTATGGGCTATGCCTTCTGATTTTCTTATCCATCCAGTATGAACTCCAGTATGAATTGCCGTGTGCACATTTCACATAATACTATACACTATAAAAAATACAAGATGAGCAACCTCATGCACAACCAGTGTGTTCTGCCACCTTGGGGTTCTGCTTCCCACAGAGCTCTTGAGCTTCGCTCTCGAGGTACGAGGGAATCAAAACCCCTCTGTGGCAGAACACACTGGTTGTGCATAGTTGCCCATCCACTATTCTGTGTTTTGCTATGGGTCTTTGGGGCACAAATATACAGCCTTGGAAACCTGGCATCAAGTTCTTCAGTGAGCTGGTTGAGGTAGTCCCCAACCACTATAACCCAAAGCGTTCAGCAGTTGTTCAAAGGCTGAAGTTCCATAATAGCTACTGTGAGCTGTGGATGTCGATTGCTGTGTTTGTGGCAGGGCTGCATAGTCTCTCAGGACACTGTGCTTTTGGTGATTATTTGTGTAACCGGTTTGCCATATGTGTTGTCTGTTTCTTGCCTTGTGAAGATGCGCATGTTGGGGAGCCTGGGTCATTAAACTCCTGGTTGTGGAGTTGTGTGTCCAAGGTTTAAATAAATGTGCAGTGGGGAAAAGGTTTTAGTGAGCCTGGTGACCGTATGGTACAACCAGCGTGATCCTATACATAAAGACTAGAGGAGACATCACGTGGAACACTAGGGGCTTCCATGCTGCCATATGCAAGTGGCTTGTACTATCTCAATGGGCATAATATGCAAATGAGTGGAGGGTCACATGATGACCCCTGTAGTTTTTATATATAATTTATTTATTTAAAAGTTTAACCAAGAAGTACATACTGAGCTGAAAACAGCTAGTTTCCAGATGTGTCCTGGGGGAGAGGGGAGTAGGAGATGGCTAATAATAAAAAAAAAAAATAACGTAAAATACAATAATATAGTTTTACAAGCAGAACCATAAGTATTATAGGCAGAATAGTAAATAAAGGCATCTAGAAAATAACACACTCTAATATATACAGAAAGGGAAAATAGCAGAACAGTAAGAAGAGAGCAAGACTAGAGAATGAACAATCTCTGAGTACAGTTCCTTGGATGTAGTTCCTCTCCACCTCCTAACTAGAGCTTTCCTCCCAGGGACACTGCCAGGGAAGGAGGAACATTGTTTAACCAGGAGTAGCACACTAAGCCGAAGCTTCGTTTCCAGATGTGACCTGGGAGCACAAGGAAGTTAAGTGACTTGCTCAGGATCACATAGTATGTGGGGAAGTGACAACTTCCCCACAGCATGCACTTAATGGCCAGGGAGTTCAAACAAATGAACAGCTTTATTTAGGGACTGCAACCCTAAATAACAAACAGGAGATCAGGCTGAAATAGCTTGTGTACAGTCTGATTAGCTGTTCTCTTCATTCTGAGGCCAGCCTGTCGAATTGCCTGTCTGCCATTCAGGTGCCCTTCAAGGCACAGTCAGATTAATTATTCTCTTGATCTGTTGCTTACAGTAAGTGCTCTCTGAGGCTTAGTCCTCAGCTTGTCTGCCCTAGACCGCACATGCACAGGATGTTATATCAGCTCTCCTGTGCTAGGGTGCAACCCTCCATCCCAATGGTACCAGTGTTTGGCCTCCGCCTCCAAGGCAGGTATTTATACTCCTGGCTAAATGGTCAAGTCTAGAGAAACACTCCCCAACAAATTCTTTTTTTTTTTGGACAGGACTTTGATAAAGGGATGAGCCCTGTGTTTACTCATGGTTCCCAAAACCAAGGGATTTCCCTCGCTGAGCAGGGGCTGATGGTGCAGTTTGCAACAGCCCCTCTCTGGCTAGTATTTACACACACTCTGTGTTGGTCGATGTGCGGTGTCTCTACTCGACGTCAGGATTCAACTTCTGCTGTTGGTGTCCCAGGTTTTAGCATGAGCTTCAGTGATGTTCAGGATCTCTCCTGGCTTCAGCTGTTGATCGCCATCTCCCTCCTCTTAGGCAGCTCTCCCGGTGATTCCCTATTGGATCTGCACCCCCCTTCCCCCACCAACGTGTCTAGGCATCCAGTCCCACAGGGGTGGCTATAACCAGCAACTGGCAGTGGTGCTGATCGGGCAGTCAGACAGTTTTTTTTTTTTTTTTCATTTTTAAACTTTATTAGTTTCATCAACTGTTACAGTTGATAATGCTACATAAACTGAATAGACCATTAAGTATACAAAAATCTTCTGAGGAGCCACCTGTCCTCTTAATTCTAGGAGTAGTGCAGCCAGCATATTTTGATATCATATTAGGGGGAAACACTCCTGCAGCTATACTGGCTACTATTAAGTAGCTGAATCTTGGTGCCCAAGAGCAACATGACTAATTACAGAATCAAAAAGTCTGGAAATGATGTCCAATATTTCACGCCACTTCCAGAGGGCTTGTGGCGTCATGTGCCTAAAGAACTGTAAAAAATAACAAATGTTATATTAAGCAGTAGGTAATCTGTTAAGAAACAGTTACTCAGTCTTAAAAGCAGCTCTAACTGGTCGGCTGCAAAAGTGGCTGTTCCCGATACATAGCATTGCCCTACATGCCCCGTGGAAGGAGAGAACAAGTTTGAATTCTTTAATTGATTTTCGTGAACAGTAAACGAGGAAGCCTTTGACCAGGAAAATAACACTGAAACACCAGGGGGAAAAAAAAAAAAACATGTTCTGCCACCCTGCAAAGTCACCAGCTCATACTTGTCAGTCTTGAACGGTTAAGTTTTAATATCAGTCATTTGAAAATAATGATTGAGCTGAGCACCCTGTGGAGAAGGTGGGAAAGAGTTATTTCTCAGAGCAAATAAAGCCAGTGGTAAGTCCAGAGAAGGGTACAAACTGTACAGAACCTGTCAATCATCCCAGAGAACAAACTGGGGAATGTAAAGATGCAGACACTGTCACTGAAAGCAGGGGTCAAAAAGAAAGTCACTTTACCAATAGAGCTGTTCACCTACCTTCTTCCTACAGGTCGAAGGTCTCTTCTTCCGTTTTGATATGGCCTCTCTCTGAGACTGTTCAGGTCACCCATTTTTCAGCTTCCACGGTGTCCATAAATGCCCACACTTCGCGAACAGCCCAGAGTCGTGCAAGGAAAATTGAGTGCACAAGCCCCACCTGCCTTAACTGCTGCCATCACATTTATTTCTTGTCTAGCTGCAAAGCTAATATCTGGAAAAAGGTACGTGGGCTGATCCTGCGTTGTTGACCCATGTGTTTCCCAGCTAGTTTTAGAGTCTGATCTCTGGTCCTGATGCCATCTGTATCAGCAGTAGGATGTAAGGCTCTGTCTCAGCTTTCCTACAGCACGAAGCATTATCCACTAAACATTTTGCAGGTGAAAATCTCCAGTTTCTCCCTCTGCTAGAAGCTACTTTGCCAGCCACTCCTTTACAGATTTCACCAGGTGGTCCCCTTCTATCCCTTCTGGGGAAACCCTGAATCCGAATGTGTCTGGTTCTGGAGTGTCTCCAGACAGATCCTGATGTGAGTGTTTTTCTTTCACCATCAGGGCTGTCGATGCAATGGATACCGCCTTCTGTCTTTGCACTTCTGCCATGTCGCCTTTTAAGGAGTTGACTGCCCATTCCACCACAGTCACCCTGGCGCTGAAACTATCCAGTTTGAAACGTGGGTCAGTTTCAGAGGCAACGAGAAGTTCAAGTTTTAAGCCTAGTGATTGTAAAGTCTTTCCTGCTAATTCATAGGCCTCCACTGCAGATTGTGTGGTCAGCGCCGCCCTTGTAATCTTCCCTTTTGCACTGTCACGTTGCTCTTTGTTCTTTTTAGGATTACCCATATTTGTCAATTCTGGAGTCCTCTGTCTGGTTATGTAAGTTAATAAAGTCCACAAGTTAGTTTTAAAGAGTTAAGCCAATTTGTCACCCAGCTGTCAGAACTGTGAAAACTTGCAGTCTCTCCCCTCAGGCTCCACAGCACCTCCCACATAGTTCTGACTGCAGTACAACAGAAGTCTCTTTCAGTCGAAGCTCTCAGCTTCAAATTGGCGTGGTGCTTAGCACATGGCTAGTTTGCTGACCAAGCAGATGATCTACGTCATTTTTCTGTCTCTGCAGCCACATACGTTGTCTCTAGGCAATTTCGATCAGTCAGTCTTAACCATGTCGTCAGTTCTCTCGCAGGCTTGTAGCAAGATTTCTTCCAGGCTGTACAAGGCTGCATTCGGCATCCTGTTCCTGGTTGTGCAAACCCAGGCAGACCCCTGACTCTGTGGCACCAGGCAGCAGCTGTTTTGAGTTATTCTCCTGGCCAGAGTGAGATACTCATTGACATGGTAGTGGGCCAGCACTTGCTTTTCACTGGGGAGCATTCAGCTCTCCATTTTTCCATGGAGCACTCAGTTATACTGGGCAGTGCTGGAGATCTATCCCTCAACACACAATTGGTGACATACTTGTGCCAGAAGCTGCAACACTTCTCTTGTGTCCTGGGGATCCTTGTGGTTCTGTTTTAGGCTTTGCAGTGTGATTGGCTGATGGTACAACCCCTGACCTTATTGCTGTGGTTATAGGGTTAGGGTGCACTAAGATGGCAGCAGGCAGGGAGTGAAGGGGGCACTCCCCCAACAGTCTATATTTTGACTGGACTCCTGCCTCGGAAACAACTCATGGTGCCCTTGCTGATGTTGCATGGGATTGAGCTGCAGTCTTGGTGTTCCTCAGGGGATTTCCCAGTTTGGGAGCACCAGGTGTGCAGCTAACCCATGCAGGTGGCTGCCTTTTGTGTATTGAGGGAGTTACCATTAGGAATGACGCTGAAGATGTCATCTTCTCCTTTAATCTCTCCCAGTCCCCATAACAAAGTCCATTGGGAGACCTGAGAACATCGCTGCCAGTCTAGTGATGGGCAGGATGGAATGAAGCTCAGATAAGCCTCCACACTTGGGGGTGGGTGGGCTACAATTGGAAGACATGCAATGAGACAGGTTTGTCCATGGTATTAATAAGATAATCCAGAGATGTCTTAATAGAATCCACTCTCAATTTTAAAAAAGCTTTAGAAATAGCGCAAGGCATGTAAGTTGCTATAAAACATGTTTCCAGCTGACACAGCTGCCTTACTCTACCTGCAGCCAGCCCCGCAGCAGCAGGAGCCATACACAAGCTTTCAGATGGCTCTTCAAAAACAAAGGCATGCTTACTAGGGGTGGGCCAATCAGTTCGCTAAAAATCCAAACTGACCTGAACAAGCCGAAGTTTTCAGAAATGAACGGCTTCCGAACACTTTCTGCTGTTTGGATCATTTCGGGTGGCTCCATCATGGGAATTGGGCGTGAGAAACACGAGAGTACAGGAGGGACCAGAGACAAGAGTCTGGTTCCTCACTGGATGGGTGAGCTGTCCAGCTTTCTAATGTGGCACCTGATTGGGTTTGCTATGAAGCAACCCACGTGGTCCACCTTAGGAGCTGGCGCAGAGGAACAGAACAGAGAAGGAGCAGCAGCGTTTACTGGCTGCTCCATGTGTGCTGAACTTGCAACTTGCTTGCGGCTTTGTATTTTTGCCAGTTGGGCTGGGCAGTTACTAGTTGGGAGTTGGGACTCGTCAGACTCTCAAAAAAAAAAAAGTAAAATAATTAATGTATATATGTATTTTAAATAACACAAACAAGAGAATCCGAAAACATGGGGTTGGGGGATTGGGGATTCTGAGACTTGAGGATGGGAGGAGGAAGATTAGGGGCAAGTGAGTGAGTTCCATTTTTGGCAGCAGAGGGGTGAACTGTGCCACCTACTACCCAGGCAAGTTAGCCAACCAGTGCCACTTCTTGCTGTGTGCCCCCAAAGAAGTCAGTCAGCTCTCATCTCCTGCTTGTGCTCTGCCGGTAAATCTGCAAGCTTTGGCTCAGTGGGCATTCTGTCACATGGAATAATCCTTGAAGGAATAGTAAATTACTGTGTCAAAGAGGGTTAGGCCAGATCCCTGAATCTCTGTGGGTAGTAGCAGCTGCAGCATCAGCTCTTAGCCTAGGTGCATAGGTGCAGTGTGTGAACTACTCTTGTGTGTGTGTGTGTGTGTGTGTGTGTGTGTGTGTGTGTGTGTGTGTGTAATAAAATCTGACAGCCAGCCACCAGTGCCACTTCTTGCATACTGTCTGTGTGACTCCCCCTCAAAAAAAAGTCAGTCAGCTCTCATCTCTTCCTCCCTATAAATCGACAAGCTTTGGCTCAGTGGGCAGGGCATTCCATCATGTGAAATAAATAAAACATAATCCTTGAAGGAAAAGTACTGTGTCAGAGAGGGTTAGGCCAGGTTCTTGAATCTCTGTGGGTAGGTAGCAGCGCCTGCAACATCAGCACTTATAGGTGCAGTGTGTGAGCTACTGTGTGTGTAATAAAATCTGACTGCCAGCCACCAGTGCCACTTCTTTCATACTGTCTGTGTGACCCCCCCCCCCCCAAAAAAAGTCAGTTGGCTAGCATCTCTCTTCCTCCATGTGCTCCTTGGGGTAAATCTACAAGCTTTGGCTCAGTGGGTTTTCTATCACGTGGAATAATCTTTAGAGGAAAAAGTAAATGACTGTGTCATCGAGTGTTTGGCCGAGTCCCTGAATCTCTGTGGGTAGCAGCCGCAGCATCAGCACCAGCCCTTATAGCCTAGGTCCAGTGTGTGTGTGTGTAACGGACCTGTGTGTGAAATAAAATCTGACAGCCAGCCACCAACCAGTGCCACTTCTTGCATACTGTCTGTTTGACCCCTCCCACCAAACAAGTAGGTCAGCTCGCATCCCCTCCCTGTGCTCCGTGGGGTAAATCTACAAGCCTTGGCTCAGTGGGTATTCCATCATGTGGAATAAATAATCCTTGAAGGAAAAGTAAAGTACTGTGTCAGGGAGGGTTAGGCCAGGTCCCCGAATCTCTGTGGGTAGCAGCTGCATCACCAGCCCTTGTAGCCTAGGTCCAATATGTGAAGTAGTGTGCGTGTGTGAGACAGAACTGTATGTGAAATAAAATCTGGCAGCCAGCCACCAGTGCCACTTCTTGCATACTCTCTGTGGGCTCCCCCTCCCATAAGGCAGTCAGCTCTCATCTCCTCCTCCCCGTGCTCTCATTTCACTAACCATGCTGTTTATTACTACTAAACAGTAGTTTGTTTGCTTTTTCTACATATATGTTGATTAAAAGCTGTTTAAAATGATTTTTTAACATACGGTTTCCATAAAACAATAAAGGTTATAAAAGGTTCGGATAAGCAACCAAACCTGTTTTTGCTTATCAGAACCTTTTAGAACCTCAGAACCTTTTGAGGTTTTCCCATCACTAATGCTTACGTAAGCAGCCCCACACCAGGCACTTGGGTTACTGTCCCAGTACTGACACTGCAGTGCAGCATGAGTGGGGTGCTGCACTTCTGAGGTGCCGTCTTTCGGATGAGATGTTAAACCGAGGTCCCATCTGCCTGTTCTGGTGGTAGTTCAGGTGGATGTTAAGGATCCCATTGGCACTTCTTGAAAAGAGTAGGGGAATTTTTTATTACAACCAGAAAGCAAAACATATACCAAATAATGTTTACAGCACACAAACATAATATAAAACAAGGATTAACAGAAATAAGTATTACATCATACATTCAAAAATCAGCAGCAGTTTAGCGACCCAAAAACTAACCAGTGCCAACCCCCCCGGCCACTAAAATAGTAGAGAATTGTTTATTATCATAACAGTAGACCAAAAGTGAAATATAAACTGTGGTATGTCACATAAAATAATAAACAAATCATATAGAAAACAGTATTGTCAACGTACCATGTCAGAGCAATGTAAAAGAAATAATATGAAAACATCCCCCCACTAAAAAGGATTAGGGGAGTATTGCAACTAAAAAGCAACAATCAAACAATAATATATACAGTAGAAATCATAATGCACAACAAATGGAAACAAAACAAGTATAGTAGCATACAAATGGGATGTACAGAAAGCTATAGAAACCAAGTATACACAACAAAACAGCATCATAAAATGATTGGAAAATTAAAAAAACAAATAGTACCAGAAGATACAAATGCCCCCTTAGAGGGAGGAAGTGGGTCTAAAACAAAACTTACACGTATGCAGAAAATAGCAGTCCCCACCAAAATTACCCCAAAAGGAGGTTCTAGCCTTGCAAGCAGAGATACCCAGCACTTTTCACGAAAGCCTGGACATAGCACCATAACCTTTACCCTGTGTCAAGCCAGTTCATTTTTCTCCACCACAATCGAAACAGTTCAGGATGCACTTTTTCCTTTTCCTGAAGTCTCCAGCTAAGTATTACCTTCTTAATGTTATAAATAATCTGGGATGCAGAGAGTAATTTCTGTCAAGTGTCAAATTACACGTGTTTGCCACAGCTGAAAGCCTATATGACCCATTAACAGGCGCATAGTGATTACATCATAAGTCACCCAGGAGCCCGCAGAACCCCTTCCACCCAGATCTGTGATGTAGGATCCCGAAAAGGATTTAAAGGCCACACATCTTGAAATTGGGACCAAAAGGAAACTACAAAGGGACAATCCACAAAAAAATGTTCCATAGTTTCAACCACCCCTAAGCAGGTTTCCTCCCTGGGACAAAACCTCTCCAAGAGTTCTTTATGCCTCATATTGCCTTTTACCCCTAATCTCTTGTGGAGACATAGCCATTAAAAATCCCACATATAGCGGAGTACCCTCTTGCTTACTAATAATTGTAATTTGGAATATTGCTCAGAAACTGGTAAATCAGGAAACCAAGGATCCACAAAAAAGTAATCCTGCAATATAGTACTATAGAATTGCTGACGTGTTTGAAGAAGAAAGGATATTCTGACAACATGCCAGGATTTCAACTTTTGAAACATGGTATGAAAGTGACTAAGTCAATGCACATAGCCGTACCTGCCGGGCCAAAAGGAATCCTGAACCCAATGCCTAAGAAGGGGCTCTATACTATCATCCACCCACGGGACCAGATCTTAACAACCCCCATGAGCAAAGGAACTAAATTATAAAAGATAAATATACTATGCAAGAATACAACCGGATTCACCATACCCAAACCTCCTTCGCCGATAGGTAAATAAATGATACCCCTCTTCACCGGATTTAATCTATTACCCCATAAACAAAGAAAAAATACATCATAAAGAGAGGTTTCTAAAGAAGGGGGAGGGGGAAAAACTGCAGCTATAAACAAAAACTATGGCAACAAAAAAGGTTTAATCAAATAAATTCGCTTCGCTTTAGACATTTGGCCCTTATTCCAGAGTAACACCTTATTATGTGCCTCCAATAACTGGCTCTCCCAATTGTACCGATGATCATCAACACCTCCAAAATAAACACCAAGAATCTTCCTATAGCCAGTTTTAATAGGCATGTCCCAAATCAATGCCACATCGGTGGCCCCATACCCCAAAGGCAATATCCCACTTTTAAACCTATTAATAGAAGAACCAGACATAGCTGAAAAGGTGTACAATAATGTCCGTGCAGCAACAGCAGAATTTTTATCTGACGGAACTAAAACCAAATCATCTGCATATGCTATTGTCACTATCTGTGGGTCCATATAACCAATTGATAATCCAACAATATCATCTGTATTATTTAAAGCATGCAAAAGGGGGTCCAAGGATAAGACATAGAGTAGGGACTTAGTGGACACCCCTGCCGACTCCCTGTGTACTCAATATCTCTTCCCAACCATCCATTTATGCTAGGTATCAGAGTGATGTCTGCTTAGCAGGTACGTAGCCAGTTTATAAATTGTGAGGGAAACCCAAACCGTCTCAAACTCTCCCACAGATAACTATATTCTACTTGATCAAAAGCTTTAGCCTGGTCAAGACAAACCAGATGCCCAAACATGTCTCCAGATGCTCCTTTAGCTATAAGCTCCCTGAGTAGGGTCAGTGCATCCTGAACCCTTCGATGTGGCACCCCACTAAATTGTGGTGGATGTAATAAGGAACCCAATACACCCCGTAATCTAATACAAAAGATTTTCATCAAGATCTTATAGTCATTGTTCAAAAGAGACAAAGGCCTCCAATTATCTAAATCCCCACGCTCCCCTTTATTTTTATACAGTAAAAGCAACACACCCTGTAACATGCTTTTAGGTAGAGACCCTGCCTGTAACTCAGCATTCAATACCCGACATAGGTCAGTACCCAAAACTTCCCACAAACTTTTATAGATTTCATGGGACAATCCATCAGCACCTGGAGTAATTCCCGACTTCAGAGACCAAATTGCAGTCTTTAGTCCATCTATCGTAATGGGTTGGACCAAAGTAGACTGCTCATCTATAGACAAAACAGGGACTGGTCTTCTAAGAAACCAATCTACTCTTAAAGGATGCAGTAACATAGTCATGTATCGTATCTAAAATACCAGTATTTGTTGTAACACGCCCCCAAGTTGAGGTGTTTAAATACATCATAGCTCGGGAGTGTTTAAGAAGTTTCAGATTTTCAAAAGATAAAGTATCCTTCTTTGTACCACTAATCCCATATTTATGCTTTCTCTCCACATCCTGTAAAACCTGAGACTGTAAATTAGCCAACTCTTCCTTTACCTTTTTAATTTGATCCAAACCTGCAGATCCCAAAGACTGGTGGAAGGTAGACAAAACATTAAGTCGTTCTCTACGATATTGAAGTCCATCATGCCGGAATCTCCCATTTAAACGACCTGTGGTTTTAAAATAGAGTCTGACTTCACATTTCGTGTCCTCCCACCAAGTATTTAAATCTTCATATAGAAAGAAAACAGACTGACGTGCTAAAAAAGAGAATGTAGACCATCAGCCACACCAGGGAGATCTAATAAGATAACATTTAATTTCCAAAAACCTGGCCCCCTCCGAACTTCAGGCACGTCACATAACACTAATCTAAGCATTTTATGATCTGATGTGGCCACCTCCTGCAAGGACTGTGATTGCACTACAACCCCTGGTGAAAGAAAAAAATAGTAAATTCTGGAAGCTCTAGTTCCGCAAAAATAAGTATTTCCAAACCCATTAGAGGTAGGCCCAAAAGCATAATTCAAACCAGTATCTGCAAGAAGTTTTGACAAGCTTGCCATATCACTATACACTTTCTTCCTCATTCCAGAAGAAACACTGGAAGGCAAGGAGCAGTTAAAGTCCCCCCCAAGGATAGTAACATAAGAGGTGCATAGAAAAGGGTATAATGAATTAAAAAGGGTTACTCGATCAAATTTAGATTGAGGTGCATAAACATTAAGTAACCATAAGGGTAAGGAACCCCACTTAACATCCAAAACCAAGGCCCTACCAGCTAAAATCTCTATCTGATGAATTACTTTTATATGTGAATAAAAGAACAAATCCCCAACCCACTACACAAATCACTTCTCAAAGACCAAAAACAATCTCCCCACACCCAACCAGTAGTGGCAGCCTCTATCTCTGTAGGAGAATGCAAACGAACATCCTGCAGGAAAACACAGTCCAGATTTTCATATAAAAAATGAGAATAAGTGCTCTGACGTTTAACAGGAGATTTAATGCTATTTGCATTTAAAGTTGCAACTCTAAAGTAAAAGAGAACCATGAGTTAATGAAAGGGTAAAGTCACTTTACTTTGCTAGATGCTCTTGTTACCCTTCCACTTTTCCCATCTGATGGCTTAGGGCCAATCTGTCCTTCAGCAGGTTCCAAGGGCTCAGGCCTTTGGGGGGGGGGGGGTGGGGGGTGCAGAATGCAGACACATGTCGGAAACCGCCTCTGGAGCCTCTACCAATACTGCAAAGGTATTAGGGTCAGCAGCAGAACCATGCATGGAAGGTAAAGCTGTTTTCCTACCCACCTTCCCCTTTCCTTTAACAGATTTCCCTTTCTTGCCACTAACCATAGTAAAACCGCTCTACCAAGGGATCCAAACTAGACAACACCAATCCTGGCAATAACCCCCTTGTCCTATCTCTGGTACCTCATGAGTCACCACTTCAGGTATATCTATAGAGTCTGTGCTTGAGGTAGAGTTATCAATCAAACCTGACACGGGCAAAGGGAGACTAGCCCCAGAGGTACTGGGATCCAACCTTCCTCCAGTAGGAATGCCAAGTCGAACTGCCTCCCTAATATAATAGCCCTGTACCCCAAAATCAGCTTCCGGTGTGTTTTTAGCTGCCAAAGGGCAAAGTTCAAATGTGTGACCCACCACATCACAAAGATTGCATTTAGAGGTTTGGAAACAGTGAGCACTAGGATGACCAGACTCCCCACAATAAGAACATTTTAGCACATCACAAGAGGTGCTTATGGGAGTCCGAGACCCACACTTGAAGCAAACCCTTAGCTGACCTGGATGAAAAAGGAACCCCTTATCCCTCCCCCCCAAAAAAAAACAGTTGGGGAGATTCACCAAATCAGAATCAGTAGAGTGGAGTTTAATCCTAAATTTCCAACCCCATTCCAAAATCCTCTGCATCCAGGATAGAACAGGATTCCCTGTATTTCACATCTCTTAGATAACCAGTTAACAATATCTACGACGTTACCCTTCATTTCTGAACATGATCATAATGACCCTAAAGGCCTGTTTTGAAAGAGGCAGTACAATAAAGTTCCAACTATAGGGGATTAGTTTTTAGATTTAAATAGCGACTCAGAATAGTTCCAAAAGAGCTGGGGTGCGAAACTGACATCAAATGTAAACTCTCCAGGAACATGGATCAAGGCGTAAACTTCAGAAGGGGAAAAACCCATACTTCTCTTCAATAAAGTTTTTCCAGCATAAAACCTATCAGGGGGATTATCCCTGGGGCCAACATATCGTAAACGAATGGCATTTCGCTGCTTGGCTAATTCTAGAGGTTGCCTAAAATGACTGGCATAGGAAGGTTTTTCCACAGGTTCCAAAGCTGGCCCCTGTATGACAGAGGAAGTAGCCACATCTGCAGCCATTTCCACTGACAGGCTGTCCAAGGGTAGTCCAGAATCAGTAGTAGATTTAGGAAAAGGGGAGGCTGGAAGTTCAGAGACTAAAACAGGAGAAGGGACTGATAAAGCCACAGTACTTATCTCTGCAGACTCCGGTAGTGCTGAAGATCCATCAGCCGGCTTCCATGAATCACCCGAAATCGGAATCCAGCCAGCCCCACGCAGCGCACGCTTCAGAGACCAGGATTCATCTACCAGATCTCCCCAATCTTTAGAAGTTGAAACTTCGCTGACTTTCGGCCTTTCAATAGCTGGATGCAACCTGCTGGGCCCTGCTGCTGCTGCAGTGCTCGGGGAACCCTCCAATCTATTCTGCTTCCTGTCGTCCTCCACAGCGAGGTTCCTACGTTCCTGTACCAATAATGCACTCACACGAAGAAGTTCCTCTTCCAAACAGCGTTGTTTCTCCGACAAACTGAGCCCCAGCGTAGCAACAGAAACTGAAGGACCACTTGAGTTGGCGTCTTGCTGGCCACCTCGCAGGTGCATCCTAGCCACCATTTCAGCGTTTCCAGACTTGGTGAAATCAGCAGGTGAGGAATTACTCTGGGCTATTGCAGCCCCATGTGCAGCTCCTCCACTGTCCTCCTCCTCCCTCATCTTGGTCCCACCAGAAAATGGGTGCCCCCTGCTCACAGGAAGCAGGAAGTAGGGGAATTTCCCCAGTGCCCTGGCCAAATTTCCCCCATTCACTAAAAATACCACCAACAGCTTAACCTGGTTCAAAGTCAGTTGCCATCATTTGTATCCCCCACCCCTGGTTCGTGCCTGAAAATAGGTAGGATTTGTCTAGTGCACTTACCCGGTCAACAAAAACTAAATAAATAAATACTCTAACATCAAGCAACATTGCACCCAGTGTGGAGAGAAACATGACTGAAAGTCATGTCCATTTAAGGGTACTCAGTGCTGGTTCTGTCAGAAAAAAGGGCCATCTGGGGAAAAGGTGCTGTACTAAGGGTCCTTGGAAAAGAGAGAGCAGTACATTTGGTGACAGAGGGATCTGAGGAAGAAATTAGCGATACAGTATAGACTGTTTAATCTCTGTTTTAAAAAAAAAAAAAAAGTTAAAACAAATGGACAAGTCATCATGCACTAATGTTGCCATAAATGGACAAACTGTGACTAGGGGTGTTTAGGGGTGTTGATACAGGAGCCTCTGTTTCAAGCAGCGAGGCCACATATCAGTTGTGACGATGGGATAAGATGTCACCTCTAGGTACTGCCAGTGCAATTATGTGCACATATACAGGCAAGGAGGTTCCAGTGCAAGGCACTGTCCGTTTTGGATGTGACACACCAATATCTGATCGTACATCTGCCATTAGTGGTAGTAAGTGGGCATGGCCCACATCTCATGGGTTGGGACTGGTTAAATCAGCTAGAACTCAGATCAACATAGACACAGATCAATAGGATTAAGATTGTGGGGGGATGGGCTCAGGAAACAGGAGAACAGGCAGAAGTGCTAAATGAGTACTTTGCCTCAATCTTTGCAGAGGGTGACAAGGGATCCCTACAGCCTGATGGGAGGGAAGAGGAGCCAGCAAAAGCGAGAGGTCAGTCTCAGTCTGAGACCAAAGGATGGAAAGAGGCTAGGGTACAAGCTGGGCCAGACCCAGAAGGAATAGGAAGGTTGCATGAGGGAGTGGATTGGGAAGGTGAAATCACAGTGGATAGGGTGAGGGAGGCCCTTCGGAAACTAAAAATTGATAAGGCGCCAGGGCCGGATAGACTACATCTGAGGGTTATGAAAGACCTGGCGGAGGATCTGGCAACTCCACTGGCTGCATTCTTTAACACCTCTCTGCAGACGGGATGCGTGCCACAGGATTGGAGGGAGGCTTATGTAGTGCAGATCAAGGGGGGGGTCTAGGGAGGAGTTGGGGAATTATAGGCTTGTCAGTCTGACGTCTGTGGTAGGCAAAGTAATGGAGGGCTTTAACAAGGAGAGGCTTGGGAGGCCGTTGGAAAGGTTAGTGCACCAGGATGATAAACAGTATGGATTCATCCCGGGGAGATTGTGTCAGTCCAACCTCGTAGAGTTTTATGACTGGGTGACGGGGGCCTTGGCTAGACATAGGCCGGTGGATGTCCTATACCTAGATTTTAGCAAGGCGTTTGATTCAGTGCTCCATAATGGACTAATAACAAAAATGGAGGAGATGGAGGGTGGGAGAACAGGAGCTCAATTGGGTTGAAAATTGGCTTTCGGGGCATTTACAGAGGGTAATGGTGGGTGGGATACTCTCCTCCCCCAGGAAGGTAATCAGTGGGGTCCCTCAAGGTTCAGTATTGGGACCATTCTTGTTCAATGCCTACATCTCGGATATAGGGAGAGGGGGGGTTAGAAATAGGTTGAGTCTCTTTGCGGACCATTCTAAACTGGGAGCACTGGTGGATTGTGAAGAAGCGAGGGAGACAGTCCAGGGGGCTCTGGATACCCTGGAGGGGTGGTCAGGGAGGTGGGGACTGAAATTTAATGCCGGAAAATGTAAGGTACTTCATTTGGGGGTCAAAAACCCGGGCCATGTATACACCTGGGGGTGTCACACTGCAAGCCACATTGGGAGAAAGGGATTTAGGGGTGGTTGTAGACATCAAAATGGATAACTCTGAAAGTTGTAGAAGAACTGCAGCCAAAGCAAACAGGATACTAGGCTGCATAGCCAGGGGAATTACATCCAGAAGGAGGGAGGTGATCCTTCCTCTATATAATGCCTTGGTCAGGCCGCAGCTCGCGTACTGTGTACAGTTCTGGAGACCTCATCTGAAGGAGGACATAGTGCTGCTAGAGAGAGTCCAGAGGAGAGCGACCAGGATGATTCAGGGCATGGAAGGGAGGCCTTATGAAGAGAGACTGGAAGAGCTTGGGCTTTACACACTGGAGGAGAGGAGGGACAGGGGAGACATGATTGAGGTTTTCAAGTATGTAAAAAGAATAATCAGGAGTGGAACCATGATGCTGTTCAGACTTAAGAAGGGGGGAACAATCCGGGGCCATGAGTGGAAGCTGGAGGGGGGAAATTACAGGGTGGAACATAGGAAGCATTATTTCACTGAGAGGGTGGTGGAGCCATGGAACGCACTGCCTGGGAGGCTAGTGGAAGAGGGCTCATTGGAGGGCTTCAAGAAGGGGTGGGACTGGTACAAGGGGAAACTGAAACTAAAGAAGATCCTCTTGGGGGCTGGGGGGGGTGGTAAGGCGAGTAACCACTAGGTTGCTGGCTTTCGGGCAGACAAGACAGACCATTTGGCCTATTCTGCTGGCTTTTAGTATGTTAGTATGTTAATTCAGCTGTTCGAAGATAAGCAAGGTGCATGCACTGCCCATGGAAGCACTTCTTGTTAAACATTAGGAGTTTAAGTCGTGGTACTTTGAATGTTACAAAAAGCAAACTCTACGTGGACCCACTTTCCAGACTCTTTTTTTTTTTTTTTTTTTTTTGGCCATAGCCAGTTACTTATGCTATGCATCACAAAAGTGGATCAGGGGCTGGAATACTTAGCCAGCTGGTATCATTGAGCTGTTCAGTTTTCAGACTGGGCTGCCCAATTGTACCAGTGTTGGAAACGGATGGGAAAGTAAGACTACAAATGTGGCCAGTGGCATCTTGTTCTCCATTGCTGCTGTGGCAGATCATGGCATAATGAGGCACGATGTAACTAAAAGAATATTTGGACCTTTTGTTCTTTTAATTATCTGCCGTATTGCCTGTGACACAACCTGCGAGATGGCCCTGCAGTGGAAAACAACATGCTGCAGGTCTTAACTGCGTGTCAGGACTATAAGGTCATGGTGAATAAAGTGGCTTAAGTTGAAGACCTATCCACTTCCAAGAACTGAGGACCTACATTCTGCTTTGTCTGGCAAAAAGACATCAACAAAAATTGATCTAAGCAGTATATATATCTCTAGATTCTTCTGGATGAAGAGTTCAAGCCCCATGTGACAGTTAACACTCCTCAGTGGTTGCCTCTGGGATTTTCAAGTGCTCCAGGTATTTTTCAAAGAGCAATGGATAACTTACTTCAGGGTATATACCCCATGTCTGTGTACCTCAATGATATTGTGATTACAGAAGAAACTGAAGTACAGTAGATCATTTACAAAACCTGGATACAAGCCTACAAAGGTCATCAGATGCTGGCACGCGTGTCAAGAGGAATGCAAAAAAAAGGTGCTGCATCAGCGTGTGGTCTGAAATACGAAACAAAATGGTAATAATTAAATGCACGCTGAAAACAGAGTTAGAATTGACGTTTTGATCCTAGCTCTGCTTCAGGAATTATCTAAAAGGGAAAAAAGCAAAGTTAGTGAAGAGGTAAGGATAATAAAGGGTGTGTGTATATGTATGTATGTGTGTATATATATATATATATATATATATATGTATATATTTTTATTTGAGGAAAGAAAACGGGGGGGATCTAGGAGAAAAAGTGAAAATAGGCAAGCTAAGAAGAGAAGCTGGAAAACAAAAGGGTGATGATGGGTATGAAAAGGCATAGTAGGAGTGAATGGGCTGAGGAGTCCTCACGTGGGGACTAATTAACAGGGCCTACAGTAAGAAGGCTGAAAGGTGGCAACTGTGGGGACAGGAGACCGAGACATCCATAGAAACGACACACACACATTCGAAATTGCCAGCAGGTGAAGTCCCATTGGTATATTAAGTCTGATCGATTGTGCAGCTAGCAGCCTTCATACTACAGCTGCCCCTCCCGTGATCCTCCCCCTTACCCTGTCCCATCCCCTTTTGAAGCAGTCAACTGTTGTACAGGATACCACTTCCTCTGGCAATGCATTCCACCTAGACACCACCCACTCTGTAAAAAAGTGTCCCCTCATTTCCCTTCTGAACCTTCCTCCTTCCAGTCTTGGATCATGCCCTTGAGTGTTCTCCCCCACTTCATTTGAAAACCCTTCCGTGCCCATCTTATTTATTCCTTTCAAGTACTTGAAGGTTTAAATCATGTCTCCCTTGTCCCTCCTCTCCTCCAGGGAGTACATGTTCAACTCCCTCAGCCTGCTCTCGTAGGGCATGTCCCCAAGCTCCTAGATCATCTTTGTTGCCCTGCACTGCACCCCCCAGTAACCTAATGTCCTCCTTCAGGTACCGTCTCCAGTACTGCATGCAGTACTCCAGGTGAGGTTTAACCAGTGACCTATATAACGGCAGGATCACCTCCGCCCTCCTAGAGGATATTCTCCTGGCAGTACAACCCAGCATCCTGTTAGCTTTTGCAGCTGCCTTTCTACACTGTGCTGAGTTATTCATTGTGCCCATTATGATCACCTCCAGATCCTTCTCCTCCTCTGTCTTGGCTAGTTGGATCCCCCCCAGCTGGTAGCTCCTCCTTGGGTTCTTTGCACCGAAATGTAGCAGCTTGCATTCTTGACATTGAACTGCAGCTGCCAAGTGTCCAACCAGGCCTCCAATTTTGCCAGATCATCTTGCAACCTCTGCTGCCCTCCTAAGTCATCAACTACTGCTCCCACCTTGGTGTCATCTGCAAACAGATTGATCTTGTTCTTGATGCCTATTGAGATGTCTGCTATGAAGATCCCAAACAACACCAGCTCCGGTACAGAGCCCTGTGGTACCACGCTTGTCACTGCCCTTGGAGATGAGAGCTCCCCTTCCACCACCACCCTCTGCTGCCTCCCTTGCAGCCAGTTCACTACCCATCCCACCATTTTTGCCCCTGCTCCCATGCTCTCTAGTTTACATCTCTGCCTCCCATGTGGCACCGAATTGAATGCCTTACTGAAGTCCAGGTACAGGACATCCATTGCATGGCCCCTGTCCATTTGTCTGGTTACCCAGTCATAGTACTCCACCAGGTTGGTCTGACAGAATCTGCCTGAGACAAACCTATGATGGCTACCATCCTGTAGCCCATTTGCCTCCAGGAGGGAAACCAGCCTCTCCCTCAGGATTACCTCCATCAGCTTTCCCATGATGGATGTGAGGCTTACCAGTCTGTAGTTTCCTGGCTAATCCATGGGGCCGCTATTGTGTAGGGGTACCACGTGTGCCATCCTCCAGTCTTCTGGTATACTCCCCAAGTCCAGGGAAGCATTGAACAAGTCTGCCAGGGTTTCAGCCAGGACTTCTGCCAGCTCCTTCAGCACCCTGGGGTGTATGCCTTCTGGCCCAGGAACCTTGTCCACCCTCAGTGCCCTCAATCCCTCCAGAACTCTGCCCACTGGGATCTCCCCATCTGTCACCTCCTCGTCACCTCCCAGTGCCTACCCCCCCTTGGGTACAACCCCCCCCCCCTTTCTGCATAGTAAATACTGAGCAGAAGTATTTGTTTAATGCTTCTGCCTGTTGTGCCCCAGTTTCCACCCATCCTTTTTAATCTTTACGATTTGGTCCTTGCAACTCCTTTTCTCCCTGATGTACCTGAAGAAGTCCTTCTCCCCCTCCTTAATGCCCTGTGCCAGCCTGAGTTCCCTGGATACCTTGGCTGCCCTGACTGCCCTTGTCACCTCCTTTGACTCCTTCAGATATTCCTCTCTGTCCTCCCCTCTCCTTTTGTATCTCCTAAAGGCGGCTCTATTCTTCCTTACTTTTTCCATGACTCCCTTGCTCACCCAGCTGAGTTTCTTGGCCCTAGCCCTCTTACTCTGGACCTTTGCACATGTTTTGGTTGCCTCCTCAATTCCCAGTTTAATGACCTCCCACTTTTGGTTAGTGTTCATATTTGGATCGATTCTGGCCAGATACCCCCTGTACTATTTCCTCCATCCTCTCAAAGTCAGCCCTCCTGAAGTTTAACACCCTTGTGCCTGTTTCTACTCCCTTCTTTCCCATGTTTATCGTGAACCACACTGAGTGGTGGTCTCTCCCCGCCAGCGGATCCTCCACCCCCAGCTCCCTCACAAACTCCCCATTAGCCAGCATGAGATCTAGGGTGTTCCCTAACTTGGTTGACTTGTTGACCATTTGCAATAGGAAGCTGTCCTGTAAGGCATCCAGAAGTACCTGCTTCCTATTCGTGGTGGCTGAGGGGGTACCCCAATCCACTTCTGGCAGGTTGAAGTCCCCCACAATCACTGTGTTGCCCTTCCTGCAAGTCCTTCTGATCTGTCCTGCTAGTTCGCTGCCTAACTCCTCAGTCTGAGAGGGTGGCTTGTACACCACTCCCATCCTAAGAGTCCTATTCACACAATATGAAGTCTTGCTATATTCTGACAATATGCAGTTAGCCCTTCCAGTTCAACTGCTCCGGAGATGAAGGAGTTAACTCTGTGCAGAAGCATAGAATGTTGAGCTCGAGCTCCATTTTCAAACCCCTGTCACTGGTATATTCCCTGTAAACTGTCAAATTCTTTACTCCGCCTAACTGTGAAGACGCTCTGGAGATTTCTCCTTCGCTGCTTCAGTTCAGTAGTGATTTTGTTCATTTTTTTCAGCCACAAATGTTATAAAAATTTGTCAGTCTTCAAACCTCTGACTACTGTACAGGTAGTAGGTTAAATAGATAGTTTGGAGAAAGTGTCGGTTTTTCATCGGTCAGTCCGGTGAAGATCCGACTGTTGTTGATTCTTGTTTGTGTTTTCTAATATTGGGATCCGTCGATCTTCGGTTACATAAAAAAAAAATGATTTTTCATTTTTTTCTCTTCAACCCTTGACACGGTTGGTAACCAAAGGTTTTGGGGTGTTACTCAGCCTGACCGCCACCGAGGGTAACTTGACTTAGTGCTGTGTCTGAGAAACCCAAGAAAAAGACCGGACTTACTGAGTTTCAGTACTGCAGTGTGTGTGGGGATGCTTTTGCTAAAGCAGATCCCCAGCTCATGTGTGTTTATTGTCTGGGGTTTGACCACCTAGAAACAGACTGCCAAATCTGCAAAAACTTTCCCAAAGCCATGCTGGATAAGTGCTTACAAAGGCTGAAGGAAAAGAAGGCTGAAAAATCTGCTGACCCGGATGGCCGGCCCAGTTCAAGTTCAACCGAACCAAAGGAGGTGCCTTCTGACCAGGACGATACCTCTTCAGGCAAAAGAAGGGCTGAAACCGAATCCCCAGTTCCAGCAAAAAATAAAAAGTCTGCCGGTACGGATCCAAAGCCTCCGACCCCAATCGCGGACGAAATAGCCGGAGTGCTTCAAATAGTTCAGTTGCTGTAAACTGGACCGACCGCACCAACGCTTCCTAACCGTCAGTTGGTTGAGTTGATTCAAATTGCAACGGATTAATATCCGGAGGCTTATTATGAATTGGAATCGGAAGGTGAAGAAGAAGAGGAAGAGGAGGAAGGCCTTAGTGAACTAGTGGAGCCTGACATCTCCTCTGATACGCCTAACTCCATTTCATCTCCCAGATTTGGTGAGTCCCCTTCCCACTTTGCTTTTTTATAAGAAAGTGGCTGACACTCTACAGCTGCCCACCGTTGAGGTATCTGAGGAGGATGAGGAACCTGACTTTGTGGAAATGGATATCCCAGAGTCCAAGAGGCTGTCTATCCCCTTACACAAATCTTTGGGGAAACAGACAAATAAGATTTTGCAGGTCCCTATTTCTAGGGACATGGATATGTTGTTCATCCACACTCATTGGCAGGTATCCTTGCCGCTTTAAATCTTGCCGGAAGGTCTTCAAGCTTGCTCCTCCCACCCACCCGGGTGGTATAACTCTCGGCTCCGCCCCTTGACGCCAGATCTTCCTTACCGCTTGGAAGCTCAGGTTCCCTCCTTAACGCTCTGCGTTTGAGACTGGTTCCTATTTCTCCATTTTGCGGATTTAAAAATAAATTTTTGCGAAAAGACTTCAGTCTTCATCCTCAAGGCCGCGATGGACAAATTGACTCGGATTTCGAGATGCCCATGCGGGCAGAAGATGTCTCGACGGATCCACACTCCACATGTGTCTACTGCTTAGGCCTTGAGCACGACCCGCAGGCTTGCGACCTGTGCTCATCTTTCTCGGCCTACGTCCTCGAAGACCGTGCTGCCCGATTGCAACTGGGCCGTCCCGAGAAGCGTTTCCCTCCGGTGAAGTCCAAGGAGGCCCAGTTGGCGGTGTCCGGCGGGCGGGCGGCTCGCGGATCAGCTCGAGCGGATGGTCGCCTCTAGAGGAGGCGCGGTCAGATCTTCCTCGGCCGCTGCATTTATCCCGCCTTCTCTGGGTTCTTCCTACACGGCTTCTTTTAAGGAGCTTTGTCTGTCCCTCTCCACTAAGGGAGAAGGGCTCACGCCTGCTGGACCTTATTCTCGGTCCAAAAAGAAGGACGGGTAGTCCTCCGTCGACGCCTTGGGAGCGGGAAAGGTCCCTCTCCCGAAGTCGCGATCGCCGCTTCGTCGCACTGGCCGGCCGCCACTGGCCTCCACGGTGTCCCCGCCAGGTCAGTTGACCGAGACCTCACCGCCATAAGTCGAGATTTTTCTTGACCTGCTGGACGGGCTGTCGCTTTTAGCAGCCGAGATTCCTCTCCCGGTTCCCCGGAGGAGTTGGGGATCCTGTGGCTCGCCTGTGCCTCCGTTCCCGGAGCCTCGGATGGACCATCCGAGCCGAAGGGAGTGCCGGTCCCGCCGACACCTCCCCGCACCGACCTCGGAAATTCGGGACTCTCGGTCTTGGTCTGGACCTCATGTCCAGCCGATCCCACCATCATAGGCGGTCTCGGTCTCGGCATCATGGTAAGCGGGCGCCGTCTTCCCTCGGATCGAGGGAGGCTTCGGCGAATTACGTCGACGGTACGAGGACCTTATGTTGCAACAGCTCCTCCTGGCCGGGAGTAAGCCGACCCCGTCGCCTTCCCCGGCCATTAAGTGGCTGTCACCGGAGCGGCCGACACAACCCCTCGACTTATCCGAGGAGCCTATACCCAGGCCGGTTGTTCGGCCAAAACCAGCTGCTCCACCGATTCCGGTGGAACCTCCGCCTCCACAGCCACCATTTGGGGCTCCGACCAAGGATTCTCAGTCGGCTAAGGGTCTACCCCATCAGTTGTCAGTTACCCTCACTCCCGACCGACCTCGGCAGGTGAAGGGTGACCAGGCCAGAGGCAGTTTTCGAGGACTCTTCCGAGTCCAAGATGATTCCTCCTTTTCTCCAAGCGACTGGACTTGGAGTCTTCAGGAGGTCAGTCAATGGACGATAGCCCGTCGTCCTTCCTAGGACTGCTTCGCTCATCTCGAGTCCACCGGGATGGAGCTCGAACCCGCTTCCAAACGGGCCAGGTATCCCCTCATGGAGATTCTGGACCCAGGGATTCTCGGACGGAGGCCTTCCAGTGGCCGAGGCCATAGTGGGTCCGGCACTGGAGCTTTGCAGCGCCTGCTTCCTGCCCTGCGCCTCGGCCAGGATGGCCAGGAAGTATGCAGTCCCTACCGGTTCCTTGTCCTGCTGAACACCCTCTGCTGAGGGGTTGGTTACCGACAGCGCTGCCGCACGCCGGCAACGCCAGGGATGTGGACAAACCTCCTGACAAGGAGTCCAAGAAATTGACTATGTCGGGCAAAAGTCTATGCTGCTCCCTTCTCGGCCTTCGCCAGGCCAGTTCGGCCGCCCTCATGGCACATTTTTCTCATGCCCTGTTGGGCTCCCTGGATGAGGTCATCCTCATCTTCCCGCCGATCTGCAGACTACGGTTAAGCAGGTGCGGGACCAGGGCAGTGGCCAAACAGCAGCTCCAGACTGCTTTGGATATAGGGGACTCATGTGCCAGATCGGTGGCGGCCGAGTGGCTATGGTCGACGGGTTTGGCTGAGGATATCCACCTTTACTCGGATACCCAGCACAAGTTGGCGGATGTTCCTTTTGGGACTGACCTCTTCAGCCCTGGGGTGGAAGGTCACCTGCAGAGGATCGGAAGTCCAATGCTACCTTGACTCGGTCTCTTCCGCCAGAAGGACAAAGGCCGCAACCACAGCCTAAGCCCTTCGTCCTTCTGCCCCTCGGCGCCCCGCCCAGCAACGCCAGAGGCCAGCAGGCTCGGCCTTGGCATCCCAAACCCAAGCCGCCGGCTTCCTCTAACAGGAGGCAGGAGGAAAGGCCCAGGAGGTCCCTCGGCCGGTCCTCCTCCAAGCCTGCCCAGTGACGGGCTGAGAGGTGTCGCCCCCATTCCCGCCACTCCACTCCCTGGGTCCCCTGGGGACGGCTCCGCACTTCCGCTCCGCCTGGTCCGCTGTTACCACGGACAGGTGGGTCTTGAGGTGGTGGGAAGAGGCCTGCCCTGGAATTCGAGCAGGCACCACCCTTCAGCCGCCGCCTCGGGGCTTCGGGGTCCCCAGCTCACACTGGCGCTCGTCGAGCCGACATCGCTCCTCCTCCAGAAGGAGGTGATAAGAGAGGTTGGACCCTCCTTCAGACCCAGGGTTTGTGTCCAGGTACTTCCTGGTTCCGAACGGACGGGGCTGGCGCCCATTCTCGACCCACACGACTCTAAACAAGTTCCTAAGTCTCGAACCTTCAGGATGGTCACTCTGGCTCAGATAATACCATCCTTGGAACGCGGCGTGTGGTTCTGCTCTCTGGACTTGCAGGACGCGTTTATTCACGTCCCTATCTGTCCATCTCACCAGAGATTCCTTCGCTTCCGAGCGGAAGGATCCCTTTTCGAGTTCCAAGCCATGCCCTTCGGCTTGTCTGCAGCTCCCAGGGTCTTCACCAAATGCATGGCAGTGGTGACAGCATTCCTGCGGCGCCGAGGGGTCCGGGTGTACCCTTACCTGGACGACTGGCTGATAGCAGCTCCCTCCAGGAAGGAGGCGGAGTGGTCCAGAGATCTGGCCCTCCAGGTCTGCTCTCAACTGGGCCTCCTTATCAACGAGGCCAAGTCGGAACTCGAGCCGAAGCAGGTGATTCTATTCATCGGGGCGCAGCTCGACTCTCTTCGAGCCAGAGCGCGGCTCCCGGCGGACAGGGCCGAGGTTCTTTCCTCCTTTGCCCGATCATTTCTGGTTGGGCAATTGCGCCCTGCCCGGGACTTCCTGCGCCTCCTGGGTCTCATGGCGGCCTGCACCAGCGTGGTCCGTTGGGCCCGCTGGAACATGCGTCCCCTTCAGTGGGGACTGGCCAGCCAGTGGTCACAACGCCGCGATCCTTTGACCAGCTTGTGTCGCTGACTCAGGGATGTGGAACGCTCTCCAGTGGTGGACCGCTCCAGATCATTTGCAGGAGAGCATCCTGCTCGTCTCCCGAGCCGACGGTCTCTATCGACCGATGCCTCTCTGATGGGTTGGGGTGCCCATCTGGGGGAACACCGGGCTCATGGCCTCTGGTCCCCGCGGGAGTCCCGATGCCACATCAACCTGCTGGAGCTCCGAGCGGTCCGCCTAGCTCTCACCGCCTTTGCTCCGTTCCTCCGGGGTCAAGTGGTCCGAGTCCAGACGGACAATACCACGCCCATGTTCTATCTAAACCGCCAGGGCGGGACGCGCTCCATGCTTCTATGCAAGGAAGCTCTCCGCATTTGGTCACTCGTGCACAGCCTGGAGGCGGATCTCCTAGCCATTCATGTCGCAGGAGCCTCCAACACCCTGGCCGATGCCCTGAGCCGGATAGGGGCTGCATCCCACGAGTGGTCTCTCCTGCCGGAGGTAGTACAGCATCTGTTCTCCCATTGGGGCACACCTCAGGTGGACCTGTTTGCCTCCAGGGAGAACGCTAAGCTGAGACTGTTCCATGCCCGCCTCCAGCAGGGCTCGCTGCAGGGGATGCCTTCTCGAGGCAGTGGACCCCGGCCCTTTACGCCTTTTCCCATTTCCCTTGATCCACAAGGTGCTTCTCAAGGCGAGGAGGGCCAAGGCAGGTGATTCTGATAGCCCCAGACTGGCCTCGCCAGTTCTGGTACCCAGATCTCCTCAGTCTCAGCTCCAGGACTCCGCTGCAGCTTCCAGCTCGCCCGACCTGCTCTCAGTCAATCAGGGAAGGTGTTCCATCCGGACCTTCAATCCCTGCACCTGACGGCCTGGTTCCTGAGCTGCCAGAGTTCCAGGCCTTGGGTCTTTCCGACGAGGTCCTCAATGTAGTTGAGGCGTCCCGTAAGAGTCGACCAGAAAATGTTATGCCTTCAAATGGAAAAGGTTTTCCATTTGGTGTCAGGAAAGGGCTTGGACCCTTCCTCCTGTTCCTTGGCAGCATCTTGGACTATTTATGGTCCCTTTCTAATCAAGGGCAGGTCGACGACCCTAAGGTGCACCTGGCAGCCATCTCTGCTACCGGGCGCTGGCCGGAAGCAGTGTGGCGCAGGAGAAGGTGGTCTGGCGCTTTTCAAAGGCCTTGATCACATTTCCTCCAGTGCAGAACCCCACCTCCGTGATCTACTGCTGGTACTGGCAAAGCTCATGGGCAAGCCATTCGAACCTATGCACAGGTGTGCTCTCTCTCACCTGTCGTGGAAGACCGCCTTCTGGTGGCTATCGTCAGCCAGAAGGATGGGAGAGCCCAGGCGCTTCCATCGAGTCTCCTTACCTGGTCTTCCACAGGGACAGCTTGTCCTGCGCCCCACCCGAAATTCCTTCCAAGGTGGTGTCGGAGTTTCACCTAACCAGGTGTTGACTCTGCCGGTGTTCTACCCCAATCACACCTCGGAGGCCGAATATAGGCTCCATACTTTGGACCCTAGAAGGGCGCTCGCTTATTATAAGGAGCGCACGGCTGAAATTCGGGGAGAGGTTCGCCAGCTGTTTGTCACCCACGCTGAAGTCAAGATCTGGCAGACCTGCTGCCAAGCGGACGATAAGCAGGTGGGTCACTTCTGAATAGATCTGCTATAGGTTGGCGGGCATGGAGCCTCCCAGAGGATAAGAGTTCATTCTACCCGCCCATACTGCTGCAACGGTGGCTGCTTCCAGGGATGTCCCTATCCAGGAAATCTGCAGGGCTGCTACCTGGAAGTCAGCAAACACCTTTATTACCCATTACCACATCGACCTTGAGTCACGCCGGATGCTGGTTTTGGGGCCTCGGTTCTCCAGTCTCTTTCCCAAGTAAGTATTGGGGTGTGCCTTGCCTCCTCCTCCCGGAGAACTGCTAGAGTCTGCCAATGAGTGTGGATGAACAACATATCCATGTCCCTAGAAATACAGGTTACTCACCTGTAACAGGAGTTCTAGGAATGGTATATGTTGTTCATCCACACGACCCACCCGACCTCCCCGGCTTCGACGCACAACCTGAGCTTCCAGCGGGCCAGATCTGGCGTCATGGGGCGGAGCCGCGAGTTATACCACCCGGGTGGGTGGGAGGAGCAAGCTTGAAGACCTTCCGGCAAGATTTAAAGCGGCAAGGATACCTGCCAATGAGTGTGGATGAACAACATATACCGTTCCTAGAACTCCTGTTACAGGTGAGTAACCTGTATTTCCATACCTTCTGCGGGTAGGAAGATGGATAGGAGGTATATGCTGTCAGGTCCTGGTACGGAGTTCCTCTACAATCATTGCAGCCATGTTGGAGTCATGCAGGCTGCAGCCTGTGACAAGGCTAACATCCCCTTGGTTTCACACCCCCTGGATAAGGACTCCAGGAAGGTGGATGCCATGGCAAAGAAGCAGTACTTGGCATCCTCCTTGGGGCTCAGACAAGCTTCATGCATGGCATATGCTGCTAGCTGCCAGAAGTCCAGATGGGAGTCTGTCTTAGACCTAGCTAAAGGTGCCCCCCCCCCCCCCAGCTAGCCAAGGAGCTGGAGAAGGTGGCTGCTGATGGGATTGAGGCATCTAAAGTGCAGTTTCATGCTGCGGTAGACTCTAATGATGTATCATCTAGGGTCATGGCTACATCTGTCTCCCTTAAGAGATTTGCTTGGCTCAGATGTACCAACCTTTCCCAGGATACCCAGATGAAAACCATGGATTTTCCTGTTGTACAGAACTCTCTGTTTTGGGAGCAGACAGAGATGTACATGAAAAAGATAGGTGAATACAGACCACCTACAGGCATACAGTGGAAAAGGAAAGGGCTGCTACTCCTCAGAAGCAGCAGTCTAGGGCTGGCAGGGGTAGCCTTTTCAGAGGCCTTTTTACCAAGCACAGGCCTCCTCTACTTTCCAGCAGAGGATTTTTTTCAGAGGGAAAGGCAGGAGAGGGATGAGCAGGGCTGCATCCACCTCCCAGCCCAGAACCCCTACCAAGCAGACACCCTGATGTGTCAGTTCGGGTCGCATCCCATATTCCAGTACGGGGCAGGCTGGCTCATTTCTTCTAGGTCTGGAAATCTGTAACTACAGACAAATGGGTCTTGGATGTGATGAGCCAAGGACGCTCTAAATTTCAAGAAATTCCCCAAGTACAGAGCAAGTTCTTTCAAGCCTGCCATTCAGCTGGAAACAGTTGCCTTAGAGGCAGAAGTCCGTTCCTTGCTGCTGCTAAAGGCAGTGGAACAGGTCCCCATCTCATTCAGGGGGAAAGGCTTATACTCAAGGTACTTCCTCACCCCAAAAAAGACAGGGGAGTGGCAACCCATCCTAGACCTCAGATATCTAAACAGACATCTTACAAAACCTAAGTTCAAAGTGGTGACTCTGGGCATTATTCTTCTTCCCTCTCTAAGGCCAGGAGATTGGTTATCATCCCTGGACCTCAAGGATGCCTATTTCCATATCCCAGTCAGATGCTCCCACAGAAAGTACTTAAGGTTCAAATTGCCCTCAGGCCACTACCAGTTCAGGGCTATGCCTTTTGTCCTCTCCTCTGCCCCAGTGCTTTCACCAAGTGCCTAGCCGTGGTGGTAGCATTGCTCAGAAAGCAGGGAATAGCATTCTTTCTTTATCTGGATGACTGGCTCATAATAGGGCAGTCTTCTGAGCAGGTCAGGACAGCTCTGGCAGCAACCCAACAACTCTTGGGCTCCCTAGGCTTCCTGTTCAGCTTACCCAAGTCAGTTCTGGAGCCAGTCCAGGTATTCACCTTCATGGGGCAGAATTAGACACCGTTCAGGCAAAGGCATTCTTACCAGTGCAAAGGGTAAGGGCTCTAACCAGCCTGGCAAGCTCTTTCAGAGTGCTAGTGTCCCGCCCAGTCAGGCATTTTCTTCAACTCTTGGGCCACATGGCAGCATCCACTGCAGTGGTCCCAGGAGCCAGGTTCCAGATGCGAGACATTGAGTTTCATCTCGGGTCATTTTGGTCCCAGAGGAGGGATCCACTGTCCAAGCTGGTCCCAGTCTCTTGGACATTTGTTCAGGCTCTGCAATGGTGGTTGGAGGAGGACAACCTCGGACAAGGTGTTCCCTTCATCCAGCAGTCCCCCTCAGTGATTCTCACTACAGATGCATCCCTTCTGGGGTGGGGAGCCCACCTAGGGAGCCTCACTGCCCAGGGCACATGGTCAGGGTAGGAGTCTCTCTTACACATCAACCTCTTGGAGCTCAGAGCTGTTCTCCTGGCTCTTCGGGCATTCTCAAAAGAGGTTCAAGGGAAGGTGGTGCAGGTCAAAATGGAGAACACCACCACCATGTACTACATAAACGAGTAAGGAGGGACGAGGTCCACTGCTCTGTGCACAGAAGCCATGAAGGTCTGGAGTCTGGCTTACTCCATTCAGGTCTCTTTAGTAGCAGTGCATCTCCTGGGCAAGGACAATGTCCTAGCAGATGCCCTCAGCAGGATCTCTCAGAGCCACCACGAGTGGTCTCTGAACAAGCAAGTACTTCAGGTTATCTTCAGGAAGTGGGGCACCCCAGAAATAGATCTCTTTGCGGCCCCAGACAATTACCAGCTTCCCCAGTTTTGTTGCAGGCCCTCTATCTTGGGGTCTGTTCCCCTTGATGCTCTGGTTCTGGATTGGGGAACAAGTTTCCGTATGCCTTTCTTCCTTTTCCCCTCCTGTTCAGAGTCTTGATAAAGATCAGGGCACAACTCTGCACAGTAATCCTGATTGCTCCAGACTGGGCCAGGCAACCCTGGTACCCATTGTTGATGTCCCTCTCAGTGGCATCTCTGATTTGCCTCCCCAGGAGGCACAGTCTCCTTACCTCCTCTCGGGAGGATTTGGTATCCCAGCCTCAGCTCCCTTAGGCTCAGTGTCTGACTTTCGAGGAGTTAGAAATTGCAGGCTTACATTTTTTTAGGGAGTGATGGATATCCTGAAGGTTTCTAGGAAACCAACCACCAGAAAAACTTAATTTCAAGTGGAAGAGATTTTCTATTTGGTGTTCTCAAAAGAGTATAGACCCAAATTTAGCTAGTTTGCTCAAACTTTGGACTACTTAGTCCATCTACATTCTTTGGTCTTCCAGCCTGCTACTTTACAGGTTCATCTGGCACTTGTGTATGCTTTTCTCTCTGCAGGTAAACCTGTCTCCCTGGCATCCCAGCTAGTTTTCAAGAAATGTTTTAAGGGATTGTTACATTTACCACCCCCCCACAGGGAGCCCACCCCTGCTTGGGACCTGAATGTGTGCATTGCACAGCTCATGCAGCCCCCCTTTGAACCCATGTCTTCAGCTGAACTAAAGTATTTGACCTGGAAGACTGTTTGTCTTGTAGCTGTCACATCTGCCAGGAGGATTAGTGAACTGCAAGCACTCTCTATTGAGCCTGACAATATCTCCTTTCACAGGGATAAGGTTGTTCTCAGGACAAATAGAAAATTTCTTCCCAAGGTAGTCTCAGATTTTCATCGTAACCAAACAGTGACACTTCCAATGTTTTTCACTGACCATTCTTCCTCAAGTGAAAGAAGGTTGCATATTCTGGATGTCAAGAGGGCCATTAGTTATTATCTAGATCAAACTAAAGCCCATCGAGACAGTTGTTCTCAGCTGTTCCTTACCTATGGGGAAGTGAGCAAAGGAAAGCCTGCCACCAAGAGGACTATTGCTAGGTGGATTGTCGCTTGTATCCAGTTTTGTTATGGTAAGTTGGGCAGAGAGCCCCCCCCTCAGGCCTGAGGACTCACTCATCCAGGGGCACAGCTGCCTCTATGGCAGCAGCTAGGGACATTTCTCTTTTGGAAATCTGTGAAGCAGCCACCTGGAAGACTGTTCACACATTTACCAACCATTACTATCTGGACACTCAAGATGGAAGTGATGCCAGGTTTGGGCACAGCAGTTCTGCAGAGCCTGTTCCCTAAACAGGTTCTGTTCCCCCCCCTCCAGGGGATACTGCTTGGTAGTCTGCATATTGTCAGAATACAGCAAGACTTCATGTTGTTTGAAGAAAAAATTACTTACCATAGTAATCTTGTTTCTTCTAATGGAGTCTTGCTGTATTCTGACCTCCCTCCCTGCCTCCCCTCACAGAACCCCAAAAAGCTTATTTAGGGGATGCCATGTGCCAGTGCTGCACCTCAGAGGGGTTTGTATTATTATTATTGTTATTATTATCATTATTACAGTGAAATGTGTTTTTTTTTCCTGGGATTTTCGACTTGAGTCTTACCCAGGTGGTTGGTGTTGGTTTTGCTTTTTGGGATTTAAGTAGTAATAGTTAGAGTTAGTGTCACTTAGTGCTTGTAAGAATCTGACAGTTTACAGATAATGCACCAGTGACAGGGGTTTGAAAAACGAGCTCGAGCTCAACGTTATATGCTTCTGCATAGAGTTAACTCCTTCATCTCCGGAGCAGTTGAACTGGAAGGGCTAACTGCATATTGTTAGAATACAGCAAGACTCCATTAGAAGAAACAAGATTACTATGGTGAGTATTTTTTTCTTTTTGGAGTCCTGGAGCTGCACCCTTAATGACTGTGCTGCCCTTCCCCTTCCTCCCTGACACACTTCAGTCCTTCCCTCACATACAGCGCCACCCCCCTTTCCCTTTTACCCTGTCCCTCCGAAATATCCTATACCCTGGTACTGCCAGGTCCCAGTCTTGGTAATGGGTGGCCCATGTTTTGGTGATGGTCGCCATGTCCACCTCCCAATCTGCCTGTAACTCTGCTGTTTTGTTCCCTAGACTCCTAGCATTCAAGGTTACCACCCTCCACCCCACTCCCTTCCCACCTCTCCCTACTTGCTTTCCCTTTCTAGCATCCCCTCCTGCACTCTCCCTAAGTCCCTTGCTGCTGGTATGTGGGGTATGCGCACTCACAGGGATAAGTGTATTTTCCGGGTCCCGGAAGTTACTTATCTGAGACACAGAACTGATGCAGTCCATGTACGTCCAGTTAAAGAACAGGTGTGAGCTGTTAATAGAGTTGCCAACACCAAAGGTGGTGGTGTCAGAACTCCTGTATTTTCTGGGCCTGCTAAACTGTTATTACAGATTCTTACCTAAGTTCACCTCAGTACTGCCACCACTTCATAAGCTGCTACAGAACACTGGGGGGACAAGAGTAAAGCACACTTCTCACCGAGGCTAAGAAACTACTAGTCCATTATGACAGCTAAAAAGAATTGCTACTGTGCAGTGATGCCTCCAGAGTAGGAATAGTGCCAGCTCACCAAATGCCAGATGGATCTGAATGCCCTATCTGACATGCCTCACGTTCATTAGCCCCAGCAGAAAAAAGGTACTCCAACTAGAAAGAGCTGCATTACCCTGTAATCTTAGGAGTAAAAAAGTTTCATTCTTAACTGTTTGGAAGACATTTCATCATAAAATGATCACAGGCCACTGTAATGTCTGTTTTGCTAGAGTAAACCTGTGCCCCCAATGGCCTCTGCCAGCATTTAGACAGGGTTTCTCACCTTGGCAGCTTATGATTACCTGTTTGAGTTAGGGTTGCTCCGAATCCTTCCAATGAACTCAGATACATTGGATTTTGACATTTTTTTCACAAGTCAGATTTTCAGTATTAAAGGTCAAATATCCAAATTCTGAAAAAAAGGCTCAGATGTGGGTTTGGAATCTGATTCTAAATCCACATCAGGAAAACCCTGTCTTGCCTCCCTCTCCCCTTACCTTAAGTCAAAGCCTGACTGCAGTTCTCTTGGTGTCCTTTTCACATTGGTGGCATGGTGGCAGAGTAGGTGGGTACTGGGCATGGGCAACAGCAGTCAGAGTGATGCTGGTGTGGGCACTGGTATATTCTGCATAGGGTAGTGATCAGGTTCGTGACAGGGCAGTGGTCGGTCTGGCAAATATCCATTCCCAACCCCACCCTTAGTGCGTGCGACCCCTCTACCTTGGATCGCAAGAGTCCAGTGCACTAAATCCAAACAGTAAGTCCACAGTAGCCAGCCAGGCAGGCTCTCCCTCCCCCAATGCACACATACAGGCACTCATCCATGTATACCCCATCCCAGAGAGAGGGTGAAAGAGGTGAGTGGCTGAGGCTGGTGAGTAGTCTGTCAAGTGGCTGTGGCAACAGGTCCAGTGGCGAGAGACCTTGTCCCGACTCCCTTCCCATCCAGCAGCCAGCTAGGTAATAGTGGTATTCACCACTACAGTTGGTGATATACCATTTCCATCCCACCTTTCCCAGAATCTCCTGGTTCTATGCATGGGTGGCTGGGCCAACCTAAAGAAAGCCCTGCGGTTTGCCACTGCCAGACACTTATGGTATTGGGTGTCTGGTGGTGGCAACCCCATGACCTTTTTTTAGGTTGGCCTGGCCACCCATTTCATAGAACAGGGGCTTATAGGAATGGTGGGGAGGAAATGGTTATTACTGTGGACAGTAGCTGTAAATTAGTTTCCAGCTGCTGGATGGGAAGGGAATCGGGGGTTGGGGGCTCTTGTCACAGCCACTTAGTCACCAACTCACCACCACTTGTCAGACTATGCACTAGCCGCAGCCAGCCACTTGTCTCTCACTAAGGGACGGGGTACACATGGGTGGAACTGGGTGACTGCTTCATGGATGAATGGGGCCCTGCCTGGTACTACTAAATGGACTTGCTTCTTTGGACTTAGTGCACTGGACTCTTAGGGGATGGGGACTGGGTTGTGTGCACTAGGGACCAGGGATTGATATTTCATCATCATTTATTTATTTGTAAGAGGCGCCCTTCCATAGCTCAGTGCACCTAAATCAGTACAAGATTAAAAACATACTCCTCATCATAGTACGGTATAAATACAATTAAAATACAGAATAACAACTAGCATTTGACTCAGAGGTCTCTCTGTGTTCCCCCTCAGGCCAGGGATAGACAAATTTCAAATTTTCGTGGTAGTCCAGGACAACTGGCCTATCCAAAAATGGTAGTCCCACTGCTCCGACTGGTAGTCCAATAGTTGGAAGGCCATATTTTAAGGAAAACTTATAACACATTATATAGCAACAAAGTAATGATTGTTGCATTGTATTATTAATACTACACAGATGTAGGCTGTTGAAAACAGTAAAAAAGATGTATGTTTAAATGTTACTGTCATACAGGTTGAGACCAGATTGTTTTTTTGTTCAGTCTCCTACAGCAGGTCAAACTTGACATTCTTTTATTTGGCTCCTTAATGCCAACTTTCTTCAGCCATGGTTATGCTGTACTTCACTGCAGTGCAACACTTCTTGTTTTGTCCCATTATTACTTTGTCTTAGGGAAACACAGTCCCTCTCTCTTTTATTTCTCCTATCTATGCTGTTTTTTCCTTTTGTTCAATTATAATTCCCACTTTATTGGGATCCTTTTTACCAAGTTATTCAGTTATCCTGTACACTGCAGTGCAAGTTTTTTTTTTCCTTTTGCCCTCCTTTATTGTTTTTTCTTAGGGCAGCATCAGTCACAAAGCCCTTCTCTCTTTCTCTCTTGGATGAGTGACTCCTGGCTACTAGTTTTTTGTTCAGTCTACCCCCTAAGTTGTAAGAAGTCTTAACCCTTCTCCTCCCTTTCTTTAATAACTGTACCCCAGCCTCCCATTAGCCTACTTTCCTTTAATGTGGTCTCACTCTCTCCTCCTCTCACAGTTAATTATGTTCTGGTGGTAATTCACTCACCTCTTCTCCCCATTTACTTTACTGCTGCTGCTCGGTCAGTCTATTTTATTTACTACCGATCCCCAACCCTTTCTGATGTTTTTGTTCGATCATTTCGGGGTAGATTTCAGCTCAGGCACACTGTAGTAGGCAGCAATCCAATCCAACTCATGGTAGTGGCCTGCGCTTCCCATCTTTCCCCTCTCCAGGTTCACCAAGTCTCACCCTCCCTAACTGTTGCCCCAATCTCTCTACCCTGTTTTTGCAGCTCCAAAACGACAACAGCAAGGGTGGCAGGCAGTGGCTGGATTTTGTGCCAGTACCCACACTAAAAACACAGTCTGCACACGAACTCGGAGAAACGGCATGTTCTTTTTCCTCACACTGAGTGGAGAAAGTGAGCGCGCGTGCCTCCGATTACCCAAGCCAAGTCACCACCGCAGCCAGTGGGTGTTTCTTACCATTTTCAGCTAATCCGTTATTGGATGGATTCCATGCATGCCAGTCCAGTGACTCGTTCTTAGTTCCCTGCAGCCATGGCTCGCTCCCGTACTCGGCACTTGCGCTCTGCTGCCGTAGATCATGTGAATGAGTTCCTAGTTGATCACATGACCACTGAGATGGATGGACTCCCACAATGCCAGTGAGCTCCCCAGTGGAGGAACCTGGCATTGCAGTAAAGAAAAACTTTCTCTTTTTTAAAAAGTATTTGTCCACGGACAAGCACCTTTGCCCCAACTGCTTGTCACCAACTGTGATCTGGTAGCCCAGGACGTCGGACTATTGGATTTGTCAAACCCTGCCTCAGGCCCCTTGAAAGGCCTGAAGGAAAAGATAAGTTCTGTGGGAAATGTTAAAGCCCCCAATGGTCAGGCTGTCTCGTATCCAGTGAGGTAGAGAATTCCAAAGGGTAGGAGCCATAAAGGCAAAAGATCTTCCTCCAGATGCTTTCAGGCATACCCTGGGAATCTCTAGCAATCCCTCATTGGAGGATCGGAGTGGGCAGGAAGGACAGTAGAGACACAGACGGTCTTGCAGTCTTTGCCTAACTGCTGGTCACTCCCCTATCACCTGTGACCTGCCCTCAATTTAATAAAGGCACAGGCTTAAAACCGTGCACGGCAGAATGTCGTGCGGCATAAGCACATTGCGTGCTTCAATGGTATCTGTTTTTCTGTGGGGGGGTCTGCGCCCCCACACCTCTGGCCCCCCCCCACTAAGGACTCTAACTCTGGGGGCCTATCACGAGCGCAGACAGGTCGGTTTCGCATAATGTCATCGCTATTATGCATACGACATTATGACCCGGTACGTTTAATAAATTGGTAGCAATTGGAACAGACTGATTAGTAAACTTAACAAGCATTTGTCAATGCTGAATGTTTGCTTGCTGGCATTAGCAGCGGAAGTGCAGGAGTTAGACAGATGCAGTATAGGAATGGCAGTGAAGTACTGAACTGACGCCAACTCCACTCCCACCTTGCAGAGATGGACAGGCATTGGGGTGTGGCATTGGGTCGTCTCCCAGGACGGTCACGACATTTCACCTCACTCTACCCTGCAGACACTGACAAGTGTCGAGGTGTGCCTGGGGTGTTTGGGCTTTACATTCACCTCATTCCATAAGGAAACACACTGAAATGGGTGCAGTATAGGAGAATGGGGTGAACTCTGGGGCCAAAGGCTCCAAGGCGCACCTTGATGCCTGTCACTGGCTGCAGGGTAGGGGTGGGGGTGGAATGGCATAAGCATTACTGTCGACAATCCAAAGTCGCACCTGACGCCTGTCAGTCCCTACGGGGTAGGGCGTTATGGTCGAAAACCCTAATGCCCTGGGCGTTTCTTGGTATTTTTACTCCCAAGTTTTCAACATGGGCTTCTTGTGACCCCACCACATGAACAGTGACACTATCAGTTTGTTAGCCGAAAGGTGATTTTGCACAGCGACTGTGCCATTTGGCGCCACAGGTGCGAAAACACATTTCAAACAGGATGAGAAAAATGACAGCTGTACTGTTCATGAGGAGGTATAACATAGAAACATAGACTTTGATGGCAGATAAGGACCGCTAGTGGCCCATCTAGTCTGCCCATTTCCCTACCTACAGGGATCAGGCCGCAGATTCTAGTTAACCAACAGCCTATTTCTTCCTACCCCCACAAGAATTGCCTTATGTCTGTCCCATGCATTCTTGAATTCTCCCACAGTTTTAGACCCCACAACCTCCTCAGGAAGGCTGTTCCATGCATCCACTACCTCTCTGTGAAATAATACTTCCTCACATTGCCCCTGAACCCCTCCTTCTATCTTTAAATTGTGTCCCTTGTTCTTCAAGTCTCTTTTTCTGAAAGATGCTACCCTCTTGGACTTTGTTGATTCCACTGAGGTACTTAAAGTTTCTATCATGTCCCCTCTCTTCTTCTTTCCTCAAGGGTATACATATTAAGCCCTTTAGTCTCTCCTCATGCGGCTTCTCTTGCAGACCCTACACCATTTTAGCTGCCCTCCTCTGGACTACCTCTATCCTGTCTATGTCCTTGCGGAGATGGGGTCTCCAGACCTGGACACAGTACTCCAGATGGGGTCTCACCAACTGTCTGTACAGAGGGATAACAATTTCCTGTTTTCTGCTGCTGATGCCTCTCCCTATACATCCCAGTATCCTCCCAGCCCTCCCTACTGCCTTCTCACATTGCTTGCTAACCTTAAGGTCATCTGATATGATTACCCCCAGGTCCCTTTCCTTTTTTTTGTTGTTACTACCTCCCCACCCATTGTGTATTCTTCCCCATGGGTTCTTGTTTCCCAGGTGCATTATTTTGCACTTCTTTGCATTGAATCCTAGCTGCCATACTTCTGACCATTCCTCCAACCTTGCCAAGTCCCTTTCATTCTTTCCACGCCTCCTTGTGTATCAACCCTGTTGCAGATCTTTGTGTCATCTGCAAAAAGGCATACTTTTCCTTCCAGTCCCTCTCCAATGTCACTGATGAAGACATTAAAAAGGACTGGACCCAATACTGAACCCTGCGGTACCCCACTAGTAACCCCTCTTTCTTCAGAGTGGACTCCATTTACAATTACCTTCTGTGTCCTGTTGTGCAGCCAATGTTTTACCCAGGCTACCACCCTGGGACCCACTCCCAGGCTGGTTAATTTGACTATTAATCTTTTGTGTGGGACTGTGTCAAATGCCTTGCTAAAGTCTAGGTAGGCCATGTCCACAGCCCCTCCCTGGTCTACTACTTTGGTCACCCAGTCAAAGAAATCTATTAGATTCGTCTGACATAACCTTCCCGCTGTGAACCCATGCTGCCTTGGGTCCTGTGCTCCACTGGCCTCTAGGTATTCAACTGTTCTTTCCTTCAGAAGTGACTCCATCACTTTCCCTACCACAGAGGTCAGACTGACAGGTCTGTAGTTTCCTGCCTCTGTCTTGGTCCCACTTTTGTGAAGGGGAATCACATCCGCCTTCCTCCAGTCCTCGGGTACCACACCATCCTCCCATGATTTATTAAAAAGAGTAGCCAGTGGTTTCACTAGTTCTCCCTTAATTCTTTTAGAATTCTGGGTGAATTCCATCAGGACCCATTGCTTTGTCCACCTTCAGTTTTAGGAGTTCTTGCAGAACCCTTTCTTCTGTGAAAGGACT
The DNA here is from genome assembly GCA_016271365.2 of Neoceratodus forsteri. NCBI lineage: Eukaryota > Metazoa > Chordata > Ceratodontiformes > Ceratodontidae > Neoceratodus > Neoceratodus forsteri. The sequence goes on from CM028131.1 coordinate 1,475,025,667, forward strand.
GGGATCGACCTCATATCAAGAGTGCTTCTGTTAATTGGATTGGCACTTCCCTCCTCTTTTGTGAATACTGAGCAGAAATATTCGTTCAGTATCCCTGCTTTTTCACTGTCCCCTCTGCCCACCCACCGCTCATTCTATTCAGCCTTACTATCCCTCCCTTTGTCTTTCTACGCTCGCTGATGTACTTATAAAAGGTTTTATCCCCCTTCTTAACTGAGTTGGCTATCTTTTCCTCAGTTTGGGCCTTTGCTATTCTGACTTCCCTCCCTGCTTCCTTCTGCCTTAACTGGTACAGCTCTCTGTCCTGCTCCTTCTGTGTTTCCTTATACTTCCGGAATGCTATCTTTTTCTTCCTGACTTTCACAGCCACCTCTTTTGAGAACCATAGTGGCTTTTTCTTTCATTTTGATTTGTTTATTTGCTTCACGCAAAGGCTTGTTGCCTCTGTGATGGCAGTTTTGATGATTCCCCATTGTTGCTCCACACCTCCTTCTAGCCTGTTTGCTAGTGCTTTTCTGAGGCACTCTCCCATCTTGCCAAAGTCAGCCCTCCTAAAGTCCAGTACCCTCACTTTGTATGGCTTTGACCGTAGCTGAGTTTAACGTGAACCACACTGTTTGATGGTCACTTGTCCCCAGATGGCAACCCACTTCTAGATCTGAGATCCTCTCACTGCCCCTGCTTGAGAGCACGAGGTCTAAGATTGCTCCCCTCACGAGTGGGTTCAAACTAGCTGTCTAATGCCTGCCACCTGTAGGGCATCAAGAATGGCCCTGCTCTTGGATGTGGCTGCAGCAAATGTGCTCCAGTTAACATCTGGCATATTCAGGTCTCCCATCAACAGTATCTCCTCTTCTCTGCCATTCTAAGAATGCCTTCTATCATATCCTTGTCCATTCCCTCCCCCTGACATGGGGGTCTGTACACAACCCCTGTGCGGATTGTGGTGCCCTTTCCAGTCTCCAAGGTGACCTACAGTGCCTCTTCTCCTCCCTGTTTACTCTTTTGTTCAGTTGCTTTTATCCCTTCCTTTACATATTACGTATAAAAAATGGCAATGTTGAAAATCTGCAGTGAAAATATAAAAAAACTGGTGAAGTGCAATGTAGAAACTATAACACCTGTAATGTAATTAGTTTGGGGATTTTATAGCAGATTTTCAACACAGGCATTTTGGGACCTCCGCTCATGAACAGTGTCACTGTGATTTTCTTAATGTGTCCCGAACACTTATTTCCCACAGGACCTCGCTATTCTGTGCTGGAAGTGCAAAAACACATTTTGGCCAGGGTGTGAAAAATTACAGCTGTACTGTTCATAAGAATGTGTGGAAAATGGCATTGTTGAAAATATGGACTGAAAATATTATAAATTCGTGAACTTACAAGGGTAAGTGGAAACTGCGCAATACACGCTTGTAACAGTCATTTTATGGGCTTTTGTTACCAAATTTTCAACTTAGCCATTTTAAGACCTCTGCTCATGAACAGTGTCACTGTGATTTTCTTAATCTGTCCCGAACATTGATTTTGCACACCGACCGCGCCATTGTGCGCTACATGTGCGAAAACACATTTTGGGTGAAATGTGAACAATGACAGCGGCACTGTTCATAAGGAGGTGTGGTAAATGGCAATGTTGAAAATCTGGAATGAAAATGTTAAAAATTCTGAAATTCTGCGATGCATACAGGAACTGCATAGCGCCTTCGTAAAACAGTCATTTTGGGAATTTATTCACCAAATTTTCAACATAGGCTTTTTAGGGGCCTACCTCATGAACTGTGACACTGTCTTTTTGTTAATCTGTCCTGAAAGGTGGTTCCGTGCAGTGACCTTGAAATCACCTTTTGGGACTGAATAACCAGATGACATTGACTGAATTCATGAGATGGGGTCCCAAGAACCCCATGTTGAAAATTTGGTGCAAAAGTTTGAAAAAATGACCGAGATATGAACCAAAGTTGAAACCTCCCTATTTATGCCATTATACAGCTTACCAGCATTTCTTCAGTTCGCGGTCGGCTTTGAAGAGTGCAGACATGTTCCTGGTCCACTGAAGATTGTCACGCCGGGCTCCAGAGGCAAGTGGGAGGTGTGGGGAGGTGGGGTGCGCAGAGGGTGGGTGCAGTTTGGAGGGGCAAGAAGGTCAATGAGGGACTGTTCTCTTTTGTTACAGGGTTTAAAAAAACAAAAAACGACGCAGGACTTTTGCCACGCTGGGATGGGCTCCCAGTGTGGCACCTGGAAGTTTGTTTTGGGGGGGCAGTGGAGCCAGTGGGGTATTGGGCACCCCCGTTGGCCATACAGTGTGCTGAGGGGGGAATGTGCATATGCCGAAGGGGATTGGGCACCCTGTCAGCACACAACAAATTGGGGGGGGCATCATGTTGGGAGATGCAGTGGCGTACAGCTGAAAGAGAACTACTGATAAGGTGGTGACGTGTTTGCAATTTGCATACTGCTGACAGCTCGGCAGTATGCAAATTGCATACATGTTACCACCGCTGATTGTAGCGGCCTTTCTCTTTCAACTGTACGCCACTACATCTGAACTGCTGTCATAGACAGCTCCGACATTCATTGGTGCGCTGCTGCCGCACCTGAAAAAATTATCGTGGCATTGGAAGTGGGGGTGCCACACCTAAGAAAACTCATATGGTGGCGCTATGTTTCTTGCACATGCGTGCAAGGAAACATAAAAACTCTGTGAGTGAGCAGTCCACTTGTCTAATTGCCCCTTAAAAACGCAGGAATCACAACCGTTTGGTTGATGGGAAGAAATGCCTTTTTTAAGTGACTAATGTAGTACCCAACCTGACCTAAAAACAGCCAGCAATTTGTATATCACAAGTATAAATCGGAGCACCCAAGTCAGAGGTCTAATACATACTTTATTAACGTGCCATAGTGCAAAAGACGTGCCCAAACATAGCTGCCATACTAAGGCGCTTTAATAAATGAAACGCTATATTAGACCTTTGACTTGAGTGCTCTAATGTATACTTGTGACATTGTTCGATTATTTTTATAGCACCAGGTCACTTTCCCAGTGCAGATGATTTTTGTATGTTCCCAGCAATTTTGTATGTGCAGCTGCTAACACAGGACCTGCCCCCACGCGAGGCGGGGCCATAATTATTCTGGTGTCTCTGAGTAAACAGCCCACTTGGCTAATATTGCCCTGAAAACATGCCTGAAAGAACTGGTTGAACAACTGTTTGGATGCTGGATAAAAGGTTTTTAGCAACCCGGTATAATACCCAAGCTGATCTAACAGTCAGCAGTTTGAAGGTGCAGCTCACTTACAGCACCTGACCCTCCCCCCTTCCTGTAGACTCACTGTGCTGTCATGGAGGTCAGATACAATGAAACTTGAGGGGTGGGTGAGTCACTGAGCCTGATCATGAAGGGCTGACTCGACTGTATGCTGCAGTTAAACAACCCTCCACCTCCCGTCATAGCAGCAGGGCTCAGGCTGTAATGATTCTGTGAGAGGAGACCGTCTTGTTGGAGCATTTCAGACCTCATGGTGGTGGTAACTGAAGTGGCAATGTGGGAATACAGAACCCTGGATCTGCCCTGACTCTGCCAGCCAAAATCCATACTTATAATAAATATGGTTTGGCTGTGAAGAGTCTAGGGTTTGTATTCTCGCATCATCACTTCAGCCACTAACATTGGCAGCATGAGGTCTGAAATGGTCCAACCAACACAAAAATCATAATGGCCTCAGATATGCTGCTTTGACTAAACACACTTAGGGCACACTCGTAGCACTTGTACTCTGTTGGAGAGGAGTGGTTCCAGCAATGAGGACCACAGCAAACACTTTAAGCATCAGGTCAGCAGTGGTTACCATCACAAAGGCCTGGCACTATCCAACCAAAGGAGGCAGCTTCTAAACAAACCCAAAACTGTACAAAAAAAAGTTGTTAGTAAGACTTCAAGTATTGCAGTTTAATGAGTTTACCCACCTTTTTATTTGCTTACATGACTTTCTTGGCAGTTTGAGTCCATGGTCCACTTGACTCAGCAGTGTGCCACACATCAGCTTCTCCCTCACATGGTCTCCTTTGGTGGAGCAGGATGTCACAAGCCAATAGATGTTTTTGGTGGGCAGAGCTTCAGGGACATAGCAACCAGTGATGTGAACAGTGACGCCCATTTTTGCAGTGGCTGACAGCAGTGGAGCCAGCATATGTCCATGACAGGTAGGAAGAATTACAGTGGGGAAAAAGTCATTTCTGGCCACTGTAAAATGAATCGCAATTTTTTGCCATCTGTCCAGCAGATAGATTTATGGGACCAACCGGGTTGCATCACAAACTGCAATGCAATACCAGCTATTTAATACCCTATATATGGGTGTAGACTGAATGGATTCTAGAGGATCAGAGCACCTCTTGTTTGAATATAAGCCTGAAAAAGACTTGGGAAATACGGATGCCCTAAACAAACTTTCTTTACCTGAAAGCCCAGGAAATGCTCCTCAACCAGCCAAGACTATCCTGCTTATCGAGTTGCTGCCGGAATCTCTGGTGGACGTAGAGCACATTAAAGGGAAAGTCCCTTCAGACTATTCTGTATACCTGTATAGTTTGTAGGCATGAACAGTGATTCTCTCTCTCTTGCATCCCCCTAATTTCATCCTATTTTAAATATAAATGAGGTTGCTTCTCTGTGTTTTTTCCTGGTGTGAAAACTTGTTTGACTCCATTGCAAAGGTCATGACCCCACTCATGCAAGTCATCATGGGAGTTGTTGATGAGTATCTGCATAAACCAGCAGAGCGTATACTCTGTTAGTTCTGCTACATGTCTTGTGAAATCTCTGTATTCTCTTAAAGCTTTTTTTCTAACTCAGATACACTTTAAACTAGAGAAGACAGCAGGGCACTTATGTCTTGAAAAGTTTCATGGCCAGCATAAAACAAGAGCATAGGGACATCGAGGACAGCAGCAGCAATGACTGGTACAGTATTACTACCGCAGGCTTTAGCATGAAAACAACATAAAATTCCAGTGTGCCTTACATGAGTCGGGTCATGACGTTTGCAGTGGAGTCAGGCAGGTTTTCACACCAGACTTAAGTACCTTCATTTACATTTAAATCCTGATGAAATTAGGAGGGTGCAGTAGAAACAGTCATTGTTCATTCCTACAGACTACACAGGTAAAGAGAATAAAAGGCTGATAAGACCTTCCCTTTTTTAAAGGAAACAAGGACAGACCCTGTACTATCCGGAGTGTGCCTGTTTGTTACACATGATTGGCCTGAGACAGCAGGTGGGGAATTCCAAACTTATTATTTTGAACAGGAGACCTTAAGTATCCAAGATGGATGCTAGCTATGGGGGTCAAGAGTGACCATCCCCCTTCAGGAAAAGTACAAGTACTGTGGTTGTTGCATGAAACATTGCCTTGTCTGTTGTGCATTAAGAGTCATGCATGTAGTTATTAGTTATCTGTTGTGGCCAGGTATGGGCTGAGACATAGAGAAGGGTAATATGTTAGTGTAGGGTATGTCAATCAATGCAGTAGACACCACCAAAAGATCCTGTACAATCTTGGGGAGTGGCCTCAGCAACCATGGGCAAAACTTAATGTAGACTATGCTGGTTCATTTATGGGTAAACTATTGATAGTGATAGTGAAGTGCATGCCATGACCACCTCTGGTACAGCTGCAACTGTTGATAAACTCAGACTTACGTTTGCTACTTTTGGCTAGTCCTTGTAATGGACAGTGGTACACAGTTTGCAAGAGCCATTTTTGTGGAATTTATGCACAAGAATGCTTCAAGCACATTACAAACTGTGCCATACTATACTCCTTCAAATGGCATAACCGAGAAGGGGTGGTACCAATTATAAAATCAGGGATGCTGAAGGTGGAAGGCAGTATTGAAGCCGGATCATGGGTGTCAGCAGGCATACTCCATGTACTCTGCTGCGTACAGTAAAATCTGGAAAATCCAGGGGCAGCATGAGCCTTAGGCCAGGGCAACAAACATGACAAAGCCTGATGTACCTGAAGAACTGTTTTTTCCCCTTCTTAGATGCTTTAGTGCGAGTCTGTGAATGATCACTGGAAGATGTGTGAGTGCTAAAATTAGAGGCCATGCTTGTATGAGTGACCCAATCAAGTAAGTGTGCATGAGTGCAGGTGTGAATGGACTTATGTAAGTCTAGATACCTTGATGTGGTACAGAGGCTTATCACAATGTATCCTAACCACTGTAACTAAAAACCAGCTAACTTCTGTCTGATAGGTAGTGTGTGTGTGTGTTAGATAGAATAAAATGTGACTCTGTTAGGCTCATTGGATTACTACATATTCTTGAATCAGGTTTACTTAATATAAATGGAAATTCTATAAATAAACGAGCAAGAAGTGTCTCAGGGGAAAATTATATGTCTGAAAATTGGTTCTTAGTACCTAACTCCAAAACTAGGAAAAAAGGTAGAAAGGCAGATGTCTTCTCCTTATCATTATGCAACAATTTCAGCCCTTGAGGTGACATATTAGGTTATATTGGTCATGGTCCTGAAACCTTGTTTATACCCCCCATACATTCTGTTAATGTTAATTCCCTAAAAATACCACCAACAGCTTAATCTGATTCAAGGTCAGTTGGCATTCATCTGTATCCCCCTCCCTGGGTTGTGCCTGAAAATAGGCAGGATTTGTCTAGTGCACTTACCCAGTCAACAAAAACTAAATAAATGTTGCCACCACTCCGATAATTGAACCATTTCTTGCCCATTAAATGATTGTCCTTTAGCTCTTATGGATTCAGGCCCTCATGATACCTCCTCAGGTACTTTACCCATAGAGAATATTAACATGGATTTATATCATGTTTTGGAGAAGCAGCAACTTTGTCTTAGGTGACTCAGTGATCAAGCACCTGGATAGGGCTGTGTGTAATGCCAATAAGCAGAACCGTATGTGGTGTTCGTTCAAGGGAGCCTCCATATCTGATATTACGAATATGGTGAATAACATTATTCCACATACTGATAAAACCCTAATGGTAATTATACATACAGGCACAAATAAGTTATATAGAAACTCCCTCCTTTCCATTAAACAGGACTACGTTGCTTTAACCAATAAATTAGTCTCCTTTGGATGTGACATCTACATTTCTGAAATCTTACCATGTCCTGCAGCCTCAAATTTCATTAATGACCAAATTAAATGTGTGAATGAATGGTTGCGTAAATGGTGCCTGCATCAAAACATCAAATGTATTACTTATTGGGAGGAATTTGTTGATCGGTTTGAACTGTTTTGTAGTGATGGCTTACATTTGAGTAAAAGGGTCAGTACTCTTATGGGCAAAATTTTTTTCAGACCATATTGAGCATAATTTAAACTAAAATCTGGGGGAAGGGGTGTGGGTTTTGCTATTCTTAAGAATTCTGTCAATGCACAAGGAAAACATGGCCGGATTACCTTAACAAATTTAAATTTTATGAGTCTAAATGCAAGGAGTCTGAATAACAAGATGAGAGAACTTCCTTCTAGAGTCACATTGTCTAGTGCTGACATTGTTTCAGTTACTGAAACTTGGTGGGACACTAAGGCAGAATGTGACCCTGTTATTCCTGGTTTTGATACTTATTCCTGAAAACGGGATGGTAGAAGAGGAGGTGGTGTATCTTTATATTTAAATAAACATCTTAAGAGTCTTGATACACAGTGCCTTCAGAAAGTATTCACCCCCCTTGGATTTTGTCACATTTTGTTGTGTTACTACCAGAATTTTTAATGTATTGAAATGATTTTCCCCCTTGATTCACAGCATATTCAACAGTTTAAAGGGGCAAAAAATATTTTTATTGTGTAGCAAAAATGTATGAAACATTAAAAACTGAAATATCTTGTTTACTTAAGTATTCGCCCCCCTGAGTCAGTACTTTGTAGAAGCGCCTTTGGCAGCAATTACAGCTTTGAGTCTTCTTGGGTATGTCTGTATCAGCTTTGCACATCTGGATTTGGGGATTTTCACCATTCTTCCTTGCAGATTTGCTCAAGCTCTGTCAAGTTGGATGGGGAGCGTCGGTGAACCGCAATCTTTAAGTCTTTCCACAGATTCTCAATGGGATTCAAGTCTGGGCTTTGGCTGGGCCACTCAAGGACATTCACCTTCTTGTTCTGAAGCACCCAGTGTTGCTTTGGTTGTATGCTTGGGGTCATGTCCTGTTGGAACGAAATCTTTGCCCCAGTACAAGGTCTATTGCAGACTGATGCAGGTTCTTCTCAAGGATGTGCCTGTATTTGGCTCCATTCATTGTTCCTCTATCCTGACAAGTGCCCCAGTCCCTTCACTGAAAAGCATCCCATAACATGATGCTGCCACCACCATGCTTCATGGTAGGGATGGTGTTACATGGGTGATGAGCTGTGTTCGGTTTGCCAGGCATAGCGCTGCATTCAGGCCAAAGAGTTGAATTTTGTTTCATCAGACCAGAGAATCTTTGCCACATGGTCTCAGAGTCTGCCACATGCCTTCTTCCAAACTCCAGGCATGCTATTATGTGGCCTTTTCTCAGGAGTGGCTTCCGTCTAGCCACTCTCCCATAGAGGCTACATCTGTGAAGTGCTGCAGAGATTGTTGTCCTCTGGACAGGTTCTCCCATCTCAGCCATGGAACTCTGTAGTTCTGTCAGGGTGGTCACTGGGTTCTTGGTCACTTCCCTGACCAAGGTCCTTCTTGCCCGGTTGCTCAGTTTGGGAGGACGGCCTGCTCTAGGAAGAGTCTGGGTGGTTCCGTAATCTTTCCATTTCCTAATGATGGACTTGACTGTGCTCCTGGGAACTTTCAACACCCTAGAAATGTTTTTATACCCCTCCCCAGATCTATGCCTCCTCACAATTCTATCACAGAGTTCTACGGACAGCTCCTTGGTCTTCATGGTAGAGGTTCTACTCTGACATGCACTGTCAACAGTGGGACTTTATATAGACAGGTGTATTTTCTCTGAAATCATGTCAACCATTTGAACTGACCACAGGTGGACTCCATTCAAGTTTTAGAGTGATCTCACAAGGAAATTGGATGCACCTCAGCTCAATTTGGAGTGTCATAGCAAAGGGGGTGAATAATTATCAAATCAAGACATTTCAGGTTTTTATTTTAAATTACATGTACAAAAAATTCCAGAAGTTTCATTCCACTTTGACATTATAGAGTAATTTGTGTAGATACGTGACAAAATCCCCATATAAATGTATTTTAATTTGAGTTTGCAACATCACAAAATGTGACAAAATCCAAGGGGGGGTGAATACTTTCTGAAGGCACTGTATCCAGACAAAGAAACATGACAGAAAGTATATGGGTCAAATTTAATCATTCTAAATCCTTACCCGTTATCCTGGGAACTTCTTATAGGCCTCCAAATTCCTCTGCTGCTTATATGGTGGCGATATTATTTGAAATAGAAACTGCTTGTGATATAGGGAATATTATCCTACTTGGTGATTTAAATCTACCAGATATTAACTGGTATGATGATAATGCAAAAACCCCTAATAGCAAGAAACTTTTAGCTACTAGTGCCCAGCTTCATCTTAAGCAGAGCGTCGTCCTCACTACTCGAGGGAATAATGTTTTGGACATAGTTTTACATCAAGATAGTTTGGATGTGTTTGATGTTTTAAATGAAGCTCCTCTCGGTAATAGTGACCACAGTGTCATTTCTTTCAAGTTACAATGTCCAATTGAAATTGAGCCTTTGTCTTCATTTACTTACATTTATGAGAAAGCTAACATACCCGGTATGAAATGTGTGTTTGGACAAGTTGATTAGGTGAAAGAACATGCAATACTTCCTCTAGAGGATTATTGGGAGTTATTGTATGATATCTTAACATCGGTTAAAGAGGAATTCATTCCATGTAAAATTAAATATGATAAAGGTAAATTACAGCCTAAATGGATGACAATATCCATAAAGAAACTTATTAAAAAAAGAATAAGAAATATACTAAATATATAAAATGTAAGACCTCTAAAACTGGACTGAATATGTTAAGGTTCAAAAAGTATGCAAGGCTGCAATAAAAACAAAGATGAAATGGGAACATAATTTGGCTACAAGAGCTACTAAATGCAATAGTAAGCAATTCGATTCTTTTATTAACTCTTTAAAGAATCTGGTATGTACGGTGGGTCCAATACAAGTAAGTAATCAGATCAATCAAGATTCTAAGGCAATGGCTGGTTTATTTAATTTAAATTTTTGTAAACAATATGCACCTTTAGATACTTCAGTTATTAATTCTGACGTTAATAGTTCAGAACATATTACTTTTCAGATTATTGACATTGAAAATAAAATCCAATTACTAAAAGGGAAAACAAGCATGGGACCAGATCATATTTCTGGACATTTATTATATGTACTTTCCACCTGTTTATTGATTCCGTTAAAATTATTGTTTGACTCCAGTTTGATTAGGGGCTTTGTTCCTATGTAGTGGAAAAGTGCAACTGTTATTCCCCTATATAAAAAGGGTTTAAAATCTGATTGCTCTAATTATCAACCTATTAGTCTTACTTCCCCCATCTGTAAGTTATTGGAAAGTTTAATTAAAGACATATTGAGTCCTATCCTGAATAATGCGGACTTGGAACAACATGGTTTTAGAAAGGGAAGAGGTTGTCACTCAAACTTGATGCTCTTTTATGATATTAGTTCCTTGATTGATTGTCACATTCCTTGTGATGTCATCTTTTTAGTCTTCAGTGAGGCAATCGATGATATGCCACATTGGGCCTTAGTGGTAAAAATACAAAATTAAAAAATAAATCAGTACATCATTACATGGATTAAAAACTGGTTAACTGATCGCTGTCAAAGAGTGAGTATTAATGGCTGCTTATCCGATAATGGCTATGTCACTAGTGGTGTTCCGCAGGGGTCGGTGCTTGGACCTTGCCTATTTCAGGCTTTCATTTCTGATTCTACCTCAAATTGTTTGTCATCTGCTATAAAATATGCAGATGACATTAAGATTGGTGGTCCCTGCACTAGTATAGGTGATTCTAATATTATGCAGCAGGATTTAAACCATATATATATATATATATATATATATATATATATATATATGATATATATTACTGTTTGGGGAATGAAAGCTAAACTTTTCTAAGTGTAAGGTTATGTGTTTGGGTAATACCAATCCAAAGAAAACATACATGTTGGGGCAACACTTACTTAGTGAGACTACTGATGAAAGAGACCTAGGTATTACTGTCTCAAACAACTTGGATTTTTCAAATCATATAAATGAATCCATAGATAAGGCTAATAAAGTTCTTTGGTCTATTAAATGTAATATTACTTCCAAACATCCTAAAGTGTTAATGCCATTATTCAAGGCATGTGTTAGACCACACTTGGAATACGTTTTGCAGCTGTGGTGTCCCTACGAAAAAGCTAACGTATACCAACTAGAAAGAGTTCAGCGTAGATTCACTAAAAATCTTCAAGGTTTGCATCACCTATCATATGAAGACAGATTAAGCAAACTTGGTCTGTTTTCCTTAGAAACTCATAGATTACAAGGGGATCTATTGTTTTTGTATGATGTAGTTCAAGACCCTGCCTTAATGGTAGATTTAAGTATAACTTTCAGGGAGTCATTTTATAATATTAGAGGCCACCCACTTCATTTAATTAGTCAATCCTTTAATAATAACAAAAGAAAATGTTTCTTTAAAAGTGATTAAACCATGGAATAGGTTGCCATTGTATGTCATCATAAGTAAAGACAAAGTACAGTTTAAGGCTAGATTAGGTAATTACTTATTATCCGGCAATCATGTTCCCACAAGAAAGTCATCTGCTGGGTTACTTATGGCAAGAAAACTGAGTATTCACCTTGACTTGCTGTACCCTGATAAAGCCGTTACAGTGAGAGAAAAACAGGCACAACAAAAAGGGCACCACAATGTACATGCAAAGCCATGGACACTGTGCGTGGGTGATGTGGTTTATGACCATAATTTGGTACTGGCCCCTGCTGGATACTATGAGTTATTATAGCCAGGACAGGCCCAATCTCTTATTTCATTTCATGTGTGTTGATTGTAACAGAAGGGCAGTTCTGCATATTTTCAGAATGGGTTGGGGGGGCAGCTGCAAACTGACATACTGAATCAGGTTAAGCTGTTGGTGGTACTTTTAGTGTATGGGGGAAATCTGGCCAGGACACCAGGGTAATTCTCAAACTCGTTTCGAGAAGTACCATATGATCTGTAATGTCCACCTGAACAACCACCAGGACACGCAGATGGGACTTTTAACATCTCGTCCGAAAGGTGGTACTTCAGAAGTGCATTGCCCCCCCCCCCATGCTGCACTGCAGTGTAAGCATTGAGGTTTACCCCAAGTTCCTGTTGTGGGGCTAGAACCCAAACCTTCAGAACTACTGGCCTAATAGGCAAGTGTGCAACCTTTTTTCCTGGGACGTGCCTGAAAATAATGCATCTACCCGGTTTACAAAAAGTAAATAAAATAAATTAATAAAAACCTGCTGAGCCACTGACGCTGCATGTGATGGAGCTACTTGGTAGTAGAACTGTTCGTAGATATCACGATGAACTTGGCCTTCAGTTCAGTGAAGAGGTTTCTGTAAATGAGCCTGTAAGCTGCTGTCACTCATCAGTGGCTGAAGTATCACAGACTTAAAGGATTACCTGGTACCTACTAAGACTGTTGAGGATTCTGTGCCAAATAGGACCACAGAGCAGGAACACAGATTACAGAAACTATTACAGAACCTGATAACCAGATAACAGCTGCTAGTGACAGAGGCATACCCAGTGGGCCACTGTTCTGTTCCAAACAATACCCTAAGCCAAAAATCAGACTGCACTTGTAACTAGTGTGCCAATTGTGCAAATAAATAAAAAACACTGTACAGTATGTAGGAGATTAAAAAAGCACCCCAAACTAGAGAATCCACAAAAAGATTCAGTGTTTCATTACCTCTTTATTCAGAAGTGCGTTCCAAAGTGCTAGTGATAACAGGTGCCGTGATATACACAGATATACACGGATGTTGCTTGTTGCTTATACATTTCCCCTCTCCTACCACTCCCTCCCACCCCCTTCCTTATTGGCAGGACCTCGCACCTCTGGCACCCAAACCCACCCCCCTCCTTATTGGTAGAACCTCGCACCTCTGGCACCTCGCTACTATCCTTCCCACTGCTTACCACAACTCTTACTACCTCATCCCCTCTTCTACACATCTTTCCTCCAACACCTCTTCCCCCTTGCATTCTTCCTCCTGCCCCCTCATAGTCCCTGCTCCTTCCTTAGTCTCATCCCCCGCTTCCTGCCTTCCCCTTCACAAATTCCCTTTGCACTTCTGTGGCACTTAGCACTTTACGACAATGTCATAATTTTGACTGCTCTTCTCTCTTCCGCGTCCCTTTCTGTCACAACTCTCTTTTCCCTCAGCCTAGTCGCCTATCACTTACCTGAACATTTTGTACAAACCTCCTACTCCTAATCTTCTTTTCTAATGCCTATCGCAACCTTGCGTGCGTTGTACAAGCATCCCGCCCCAACCCATCTCTTACTTCACCTGTCCTCTCTGTCCTTCACCTTTAAGTCACTGCTCAGTTTTTTTTTTATATTTTATTGTAAATTGATGCACGCAACTAGTTGAATCCACTGTTAGTGAGCTGTTATGTTAATCCTCTAGCTGTATTGTTTGTTTTTTGTTAGTCTTTTTTCTGTTTCCACAATTGTATTCTGACGCGGAACCTTTGTAAAGAACCCCTGGTTTAAAGATATTTGTAATCCTAGTATGCAGTAAATAAATGAATTAATAAAAAGATATTCAGTGAAGGAAAAAATCGCCCAACGTTTTGCTCAGGCGTGGCTGAGCTTCGTCAGAGGCTGTCACGCCGGTGACTACTGCAGCGTGAGGCGCTCTCCTCCTTGCAGTTTGTTTTGTGCTTTTTGTTTCTTAATTTGATGTTTGAGTTAGATAATGACTAGCCAAATATTTGGCGCCCAGAGTATACATACTCGACGGGTAATAAAAGAAATGAGGTACTCGCATGCCCCTAGATATTGCTATGTACATACAATGACCCCTTTTTTTCTTCAGTGCCCCATTGTTTTTCTCCCCAAATAACATGGACTGTTTCTTTAAGATATTTCTGTCTTGCTGTTTCATTTTAGGGTCATGCTTGACCAGTTTTCCTTTGTAATTAGGGACAGGAGCTATAGAGAAGCTTTTTTTCTTTTACTATCTGAGTTGTCTCATCTGTACTAAATGTTGCATCTGTGCTGCTGTTTCATACCCTTGAGTGCTGAATATTTTCAAAGGTATTTAGATTCTGGATGTATATGTGTGCAACCTTGTGTTAACTTTGTTCTTTCTGCAGAAGCTGTATCTCTCAGGGGGATGGAATTGCAGACCCTTCACTGAGCAGTTAATTTCTGAAGTGCTGTTACTGCACGTCTGTGAGTTAACTCTGCAGCCAGAGCTATAATGGCAGTTACAAAATCTTTCCTCAGCTGCCTCTGTGTGAATGAGATTTTTGTTTCTCTTTATTTTTACTGCCACGTTCATAGCTAATGGTACAGTATAAAGACCACGGTTTTCTCTAGGCCATTGAAATAAAAATTTGACATAAAAAAATGTATGAAATAAAGAAAGATAGCAAAAAAGGCTGAAGCCATGTTTGAAGTACTTCATTAAGAAATGCAGAAGTAATCCATAAAAGCCCTCAGCCCACAGATCTTAATCACTAACAGCCATGCTCCCCCACCATCTTTAACTTACTGAGAGCTGAAAAGATTTAGCTAATTTACATGGATCCATATATAGTCATCAAATCTCTCCCCTGGCCTCATTTTACTCCTGGCAGGTCGCCCCCCTCACTTTTATTGGCATTGCTTCACCTGGGCTTCAATGCTGAAATGGTTATTCTCTTATACTGCTTATACTGTTCATAGTTTCCGGCTGTGCTAGTTTCCTCCCTCACCCGCCCCACCGCTTTGAGAGGTTACCTGGGCTTAAATGCATATTCAGTTTATACTGTAGCTACTGTTCATAGTTTTCCCATCTTAGGCATATGTCTGACTGTACACGAGCTCTGTAATGATGTCTGTGCACTTTTTCGTTCTGTATCATGAATGCTTATGATTTGTTTCTGTGTACAATTGTTCTTGTGAATCGTTTCCAGGTCCACCTTGTAAATGAATATACTCAATGGTGTTTCACCTGGTTAAATAAAGGATTGATTGATTGATTGATAGTGGGTAGATTTCAGGCTTCAGTTTGAGTTCTGATGATGGCATTTGTAGTTCTTAAACTACCCAAGCAGTGATGACACATGACAGAGTATGTAGTTATACTGTAGTTACTGGTGATCCCTTGTTACATGGAAAACAATGTATAACTTCCCATTATAACTAGTTTTTGGTGTGTGATGGCCAGCTTGAGCTACAGTTCAAATCCTATATGCGAAACAAACACCACAAAGCTATAAGTAAACCAAAACGCAGTTGTTACCTCGGGAACAAGTGACTTTGTTCTTGCTGCAACAAAATTTGATCTTACTTCGAGGGGGTTCCTGCAGTAGGTCTTCACATATAGGACTGCGCCCCCGGCGTCAGATTTGAATGGCAAACTTGTAACTAGCAATCATCAGTGGGTACCGCCCCCGACGTCAGGTGACGTGACATTAGTCCGATTATAAAAGGGGTGGTCCCATGCCCGTCCTTCAGTTCTTTCCTGCTGTCGCTTCAGTTCGTTCGACAGATGTGGTAGAACAGCGATCAGTCGCCCACTTAGTATTCGAAGATTTTCATCTTATTCTTTATATGTTTCTCCGAATTGTTCAAACAAGTGTATGTCATCTTATCTTAAGAAGTGGTGCTCCAAGTACGGCGCCCAAATCCCGCACAGGGACGACCACTCCCGCTGCCTCCTCTGCCTGGGGCCTAAGCACAACTCGGCTGAGTGTACTATTTGCCAAGGATTCAACCAGGCCACACGGACCCGACGCAAGCGGACCCTTGAGGCCCACCTTCTGACCCAATGGCTGGCTTCTATGGAAAAGGAGCTCCAGGAGCTTAGGTAGAGGTTGTTGTCTCCTGCCCCAGAAAAAAGAAAGAAAAAGGACAAGGAGAAGTGCCAGGAGAGAAGCCCATTGCCGCAAGGGAGATCCTCTACTTCCAGAACTGTGAGTACCTCTCTTACGGGCACTCTGTCTGCTTCTGCATTCCGGACGCCTTCTCCCTCTCCTGCCGAGGTGTGTGGGCAGCCGGGGGGTTGCCTCTCTTGAGGTATCTTATCAGTTCTCCCACTCGTAGCACGGCCGATAAGTCGCCCTCTGGCCCTGCCGCCGGGCACCCGGCTCAGACTGATAAGCCTGACCATGGTTGTTCTTCCACAGCCAGCCCGGTCGCTACTGATAAGCCAGACGACGGACCCTCCGTTGACCGTACAACTGCATCTACTCTCCTGTCGGGCTCCCTTGAGGACCCCGACGCTGGGATGAGTGTGCTCGTCGGGGACACTTCATCCCTGCTTGTCTCTACCCCCAGGGATTCGCCACCCATTCCTGACCTTTCCCTTCCATTGGGATCACTCCTAGAATTGTCGTTGGGGTCTCTTCCAGAGCTCCCCCCTTCACCTGGTTCTTTTCCGCCTCTGGATTTCCCTCCTCCTAGACTGGGATCTTTTCGGTATGGAGGCCCCCCCTCGGGCCCTACGCCTGATCCTTGTCACTACCAGCTGCCTTCAGCACCTCCCACGGGCAGGCCTTCAGCTCTTCCTGCGGGACCCTCTGGTGGTTTCCTAGGGCCTGACCCCCATGTTCCCCCGCCGGGCGGCCCTCCACTGAACTCTTCTCATCCAACGCCGGGCCTGGTGCCTCTGATGCTGGGTTACCCAACGCCGGGATACCCGATGCCTGGATATCTGCCATTAGGTTATCCCTCGGAGTTTGCAGGGTACCAATACCCCTACTGGCAGCATCCTGCTTACCAGCTCTTGGCTGGGCATCCCGGGTACCAGCATCCTCCTACTCTTCCACCACTGCTGCCTGATCATGAATCTGCCCTGGCATGGTGGCAGGATGCTAGGACACAACTCCTTACAGAACTTAGGCAGTCCCAGCTGCTCGGAGGAATTCCTCTACCCAGAGCACCACCTCCTCCTCCAGTTCCTTTGTGACATGCTGCGGGTTCTCTTCCAGTGGGCGACACTGGGATGGATCCTTCCCTTCCCAGTGGTTCGGTGCCCTCTGATTCGGATGAGGATTCCAATATTGACCTCTCTGAACCTCGTTCACCAGTCGAACGTCATCCAAAAGAATCCCCAAAATCCCCCCCCCCCCCGAGGACCCTTCTTTTGGGGATCTCTTGAGAACTATTCAAACGAGGGGGCTGGCCATTCAAGGAGATAGATCCTCAGTGAAAAAGGCTGGCTGAAAATTTGGACTTGTCCACCACAGACTCTCTACCCATCCCCCTTTGGATGGGCCGCGCGAGAATCTAGTTACTACAGTATGGCAACAGCCCTCTTCCATCCCGGCTGTTTCCAGGAAGGCTGACAAAACCTACTTCCCCCCCGGAAGGGAGCTCTTATCTGACTTCACACCCAAAAGCTGACTCTATGGTCATCACGGCCGCGCATGACCGCTCAGCTCAACCTAAACACTTGAGTTCCTCCCCACCAAACAAGGACTCAAGGCAGTTTGACCAGTTCGGTCGGAAGATCTACCTGCTGTGCCATCCATTCGCTGAACTATGTGTCCCACATGGTGGCTTTTCCGAAGTCCTCTCTCACAGAACTGGAGAGGGACCTTCAGGACATCCCTGATGAAAACCTCAGGGCTAAACTGCTGGACGAGGTTCGCATGAATAAATTTTCCTGCCGTCACGCACTCCAGGCCACTTATGAGTCTGTGGACTCCATGGCTCGGGCTGCGGCCTGGGTTCCGTTCTCTTTGGTGGCGACGCGAAAGACATTATTACAGGGCTGCAAGAGAGTGGTAGGTCTCTTAGAGATGTACGCTCCATGTATCGGATGGGTCAAAAAGAAACAGCCCTTTCATCACCAGAGAAAATGGAACAAGAACCAGAACAAGCGTCAAGGTAAAAGATGTGCCACTGGCTCTGGAGCCCAAGCTCCTCAGGCTAAGTTCACCAAAGTAGCCTCAGGAACCAAAGCTCCGCTTCCCTTGGTGTCCTGACTCGCTTCCCCTCCTCCTGCTCCCTCCGTCCCCCTTGGAGGAACTGGTAGGAGGGAGGTTTGGTCTACACCTGGAGGGGTGGAAGTCCGTCACCGCAGATGTATGGGTTCTTCAGCTCATACAAAGCGGTCACGCTGTCAAGTTCCTGGAGAGTCCACCTTCAAACCCTCCGGGAAGGTCCTTTTACCTTTTTACCCATCAGGTCAGATCCTCATCATCCACCAAGAGATCCAGGCCCTGCTACAAAAAGCGGCCATAGAACCCGTCCCTCCAAATCAACTAGGAAAGGGATTCTACTCCCATTTTTTCCTAGTCCCAAAACAGACGGGGGGATCTGCAACCTATCCTGGATCTTGGCATGCTCAACCTCTTTGTGGAGTACGAGAAGTTCCACATGCTGACTCTTCAGGGACTCCTGCCCCTGCTCCCGTCAAACACATGGCTGTGCTCCCTGGATATGCAGGATGCTTACCTTCATATTCCCATTCTCCAGACCCACTGCCGCTTCCTTCAATTCTCCTTCTGGGAGAACCATTTCCAATTCAAGGCACTTCCCTTTGGTCTGTCCTCAGCGTCCCAGGTTTTCACCAAGTGTCTAGCGGTAGTAGCGGTGTTTCTCCGCCACAGGGGCATATATGTGTTCCCATACCTGGACGACTGGCTCTTTTCAGCCCCATCCTCGGACAGCCTGAAGAAATCTCTCTCCTTCACTCTGTTTTTGTTTGCCCAGCTGGGCATCTAGGTCAGTCTTCTCAGTTCTCAGCTACCACCCTCTCAGTGCCTCCAATTTATTGGAGCAGTACTGGATACAGTCCAGAGCAAGGCCTTCTTACCATTGGATCGAGCCGAGACCTTGGCTTCTCAGGCCACTTTGGTGGCCAAAGCTCAATGGACCCCAGCGCACTCGGGGCTCCATCTTTTGAGTCTTATGGCAGCGGCCATTCCTACCGTCCCCCTGGCCAGACTGCACATGAGGGTTACCCGGTGGTCTCTTTGAGTCCTGTGGGATCAACGATCGGATGACATGAACCAACTGGTCATGATCTCCAACAGCCTTCAGAAAGACCTCCTCTGGTGACAGGACCTCACCAACTTGTTGGTGGGAGCCTCCTCTCTGGCTCCCTCCCAGACCCTCACCTCGGATGCCTCCGATATGGGTTGGGGAGCCCATTTGGGGGATCACAGAACTCAAGGTTCGTGGTTTCCTCAGGAGCAACATCTTCACATCAACATCCTGGAGACCAGAGCAGTCCTCTATGCTCTCCAGGCCTTCCAGTCGTTACTCATCCCGGGAACACTTCTGGTCCAGACAGACAGAATGGCGACTGTCTGGTACCGCAACAAACAAGGAGGTACTCAGTCGTATCCTCTTTGCAGGGAAGCAATGAGAGTATGGTATTGGGCTATTCAGCATAGTCTGTTTCTGACAGCAGTTCATGTACCAGGTATGCACAGCATCCTGGTGGACAGTCTCAGCCAATCAGTAGCCAGGGCTCATGAGTGGGTTCTAAAGCAGGAGGTAGTTGAAGACCTGTTTCTTCGATGGGATCAGCCAGACCTAGATCTGTTCGCCTCCCCATTCAGTGCAAAACTACCCAACTTTTGCTCGCTCATTCCCGGGCATGGTGCTTTTTGGAGGCCTTTCTCTCTTTCTTGAACAGGAGGTTTCTATATACATTTCCTCCCTTTCCTGTCATTCAGAAAGTTCTGTTGAAACTCCAGGCAGAAGGGGCCCACTTGATTTTGATTACCCCTCTGTGGCCCTAGCAGATTTGGTTTCCATTGTTACAACAACTAGTTCTAGAACCGCCGGTCCTTCTGCCACTGTCTCATGACCTTCTGTCTCAGGAGCAGAACACCCTGGTCTGTCCGAGTCTTCAGTCTCTCCATCTTCATGTGGTACCTGTGGACATAGCGGTTTCTCGCTATGGAGTTTCCTCTCAGGTTGCTCAGGTCCTGGTGGAAGCCAGTAAACCCTCTAACAGATCCACCTACGCCATGAAGTGGAAGAGATTTTCTGTCTGGGCCACAGCCAAATGCTTGGACCCTTTTTCTTGCTTGTCCTCCCAGGTGTTAGAGTACCTCTTACATCTTTCTGAGTTGGGCCTTAGTTACTCCTCTATTAAGGTCCATCTTTCTGCTGTGTTGGCCTACCACCTTCCGGTGGAGGGCAAAACCCTAGCACAACTAGAGGTTTCCAAAACTTTCTCAAAGGGTATCCTTCACATCAAACCTCCATTCTGGAACCCCTATCCTCCCTGGCACCCTAATTTTATGTTGGAGAAACTTACATTGCCCCCTTTTGAACTGGCAGCAAGTTGTGATATGCGCTTCCTGTCCTGGAAGACACTGTTTTTGGTTGCAGTTACTTCAGCTCGAAGGGTTTCAAAGCTTCAGGCCTTTGTTTGCAGAGAGCCTTATTTGATGTTCCACAAGGACCAGGTGGTCCTGAAGACTAATCCTTATTTTCTTCCGAAAGTGGTTTCAGAGATGACTCTCAACCAGAGTGTTGAACTGCCGGTCTGTTTTCCTCAGCATTCCAACAGGGGGAATATCTTTCGCACACTTTGGATGTGCATCAGATTTTGAGGTACTATACCTCCCAGACTAAGGAAGTTCAAAAGTCGAACCAACTCTTTGTGTCCTTTGCCTCCCAGTGCCAGGGCAAGGCCATCTCTAAACAGACTGTTTCTAGGTGACTGGCTAACTGTATTCACTACACTTACGAGAAATACGGAGAAACCTTTGCGGGGGCGGTTAAAGGCCACTCCACCAGAACCATGGCCACTTCTGCTTTTTTCAGGAATGCGTCCACTGCGGAGATCTGTGCAGTGGCCACTTGGTCTTCCGTCCACACCTTCACTAAGCACTACAGTCTGGACATTGCCTCTAGGTGTCAAGCTGGTTTCGGCCTTGCAGTTTTGCAAGGTCTTCTGTCCTAAGGCAGATCCTTAGTTGGCAAATGTCTTTCTCCTCCCAGAAACTCTTCTCTGACTCCTCCTTTTTGTTAGACTACTTGGAATTCAGTCCTATATGTGAAGACCTACTGCAGGAACCCTCTTGAAGTAAGATACAGTAGTTATGTAAGAATTTACCGTAACAGTAGATCTTCGAGAGAGGTTCCTGCAGTAGGTCTAGTTTCCCACCCACCTTCCCCCATCTCCTGGAAATTTTCCTTTTTTATTCTGTCTAGTCCCCAGGTCTAGCCAGGGCACAGGGTCCCAGGAGTTGTACTCCTTTCTTTCTGCTATCCTCTCTCTAGGTCTCCAGTGAAAAAGAACTGGAGGGCGGGCGCAGGATGTGTCACCTGACATTGGGGGGCGGTCCCCACTGATGATTGCTAGCTACAAGTTTGCAGTTTGAACTTGATGCCAGGGGGTGCAGTTCTGTATGTGAAGACCTACTGCCAGAACCTCTCTCGAAGATCTACTGTTACAGTAAGTTCTTACATAACTGCTATTTCTTCCACATCAAAAACAAATGAACTACACTTCAAACAAATTAAAAAAAAAAATTCTAGAGAATTTCTACTGGCACTGTAAGTCTAGAAATCGAAATTGCCATTACTTTTACAACTGTCTTTTCCTATCTGTCAGCACATCATAAAAAATTAAAATAGGGGACTTCTGGTTCCGGTAATGCCTGCCTAAGGACATCAATTGGGAAGCTCCTGCCTAAATCTAATTAAAAAGAGCACATTTGGTAAATTAAACGTCCTAGTTAGAAGGCAAAAGTGTGCTCTAAATTTCTGCGGCTCTGATGGCTAAACATTCTCGCAATCGTTTCTTACCAGTTGCCGAGGTGAATGATCCAGACGATCAGCAGTCCGACGACGGCGAGGCCCAGTCAAGGCCTACCCCGTGTTCGGAGAAACAAAACCTGAAAACTAAGGGTCAAAAAATGAATCCTGAACCGAACACTGAGACCATCCTACAAGCAATTACTGAATTTCGTGGGGAGCTCCGTGAATCCCTGAAAGACCTTAGGAATGAGATTACTCACCTCCAGACCCAAGTGACTGAGGCTGACTGGCAAATCTCTTAACGCCTCCAAAATAGAAGAAATAGAAGATGCGGTCCATGTCATAGCAACCGAGCAGCTAGTGATCTCGTCCAGACAGGAGGATGCAGAGAACAGGAGCTGAAGACGAAATCTGTGAGTATTTGGTCTCCTGGAGGGCGAGGAGGGGAACGATCCCCAGGCTTTCGTGGATTACTTCCTCCACCTAACCCTATCACTGGATCCTGATTTTCAAATTGATGTTGAGCGGGCCCACCGAGCGTTGGGCCCCAAACCATCGCATCCAGACGCTCAACCACATTCCTTTCTAATTCGCCTACTTAGCTTTCAAACAAAGGAAACAATATTGAGCAATGCTTGGCAAAAGGGGAAGGTGATGTGGGGCCAGTCCAGGCTGCTTTTTGATAACGACTACGTGCCCTATACACAGAGGCTACACAGAGACTATAGTCCACTATTCCCCTCCCTGCGATCACAGAAAATTCAGTTTAAAACACCATATCCAGCCAAATTGATAGTTCAATTACCATCTGGTCCTCAGAGTTACTCCACAGCAACACAGTAGCATAGCAAATTCCCAGAGGGCCTGGGTGCAAGGGTATGTTATAGGCCCCCCCCATTTTGAATAAACATTAAAATTATGATTCTAGGGACATGGATATGTTGTTCACCCACACTTATTGGCAGGTTCCTTGCCGCTTTAAATCTTGCCGGAAGGTCTTCAAGCTGGCTCCTCCCACCCACCCGGGTGGTAAAACTCTCGGCTCCGCCCCATGACGCCAGATCTTCCTTACCGCTTGGAAGCTCAGGTTCCCTCCATAACGCTCTGCGTATAAGACTAGTTCCTAACTCTTACGTTTTTTCGAAATTAATCTCTTAGGTTTTCTAGACTTGATTCAACTTTTCCCTCGGCAGCTGCGTGGACAAGTGACTCCCGGTTCTCGGAGATGCCCATGCGGCAGAAGATGTCTCAGACGGATCCGCACTCCACGCGCGTCTACTGCTTGGGCCTTCAGCCCGACCCGCGAGGCTTGCGACCTGTGCTCTTCTTTCTCGGCCTACGTCCTGGAAGACTGTGCTGCCCGTCTGCAACTTGGGTGACCCAAAAAGCGTTACCCTCCGGTAAAGTCGAAAGAGGCCTGGTTGGCGGTTTCCGCGGCGGCGGGCTCAGCGGATCAGCTAGAGCAGATGATCGTCCTCGAAGAGGAGGCGGCGCGGGCCGCATCTTCCTCGGCTGTGGCATTTATCCCGCTCTCTCTGGGATCCTCTTATTCTGCTTCCTTTAAGGAGCTTTGTCTGTCTCTCTCCACTAAGGGAGAGGGACCAACATCTGCTGGACCTTCCTCTCGGTCCAAAAAGAAGGCCAAGGGTAAGTCCCTCCGTCGACGCTCTTGGGAGCGGGAGAGGTCCCCCTCCCCGAGTGGTCGACCTTCGGCTTCGGCCACTGGCTTCACGGTGTCCCTGTCAGGTCAGTTGACCGAGACTCCCGTCAACGCAGATCGAGATCTTTCTCGACCCGTTGGATGGGTTGTCGACGGCGGCTGAAAATCCTTTCTCCCGATTCCCCGGTGGTGGTTGAGGGATCCTGTGGCCCCAGAGCCTCCGGTTCCAGAGCCGCAGGTGTTCCCTCCGAGCCGAGGGCGGGTTTCCCCTCACCCTCCTCGCGGAAGCCCGAGGTTGGCGGTCTCCGGACTTCTTGGCGGTCCAGCCGATCCGCCACCATAGGCGGCCCGGTCTCGCACCACGGCAAAGGCGCGCCGCCTCATCGCCTTCCTCGGACGAGGAGGCTTCGACGCCAAGTTGCGCCGAGCGATATGAGGACCCTGGCAACAGTTTCGCTGGCCTGCGGGAACAAGCCGGCCACATCGCCTTCCCCGCCATTAAGTGGCTGTCACCGGAGCGGCCAAAGCAACCCCTCGCTTTAGCCGAGGCGCCTGTTTCCAGACCTGTTGCTCAGCCGAAACCTGCTGCTCCACCGATTATGGTGGAACCTCCGCCTCCATAGCCGTTGTTTGGGGCTCCGACCAAGAACTCTTGGTCGGCTCAGGGTTTAACCCATAGGCTGTCTGTCACCCTCACTCCTGATCGTTCTCGGCAGGTGGAGGGTGGCTCAGGCCCGAGGCAGCTCTTTGCGGACTCTTCTGAGTCTGACGATTCCTCCCTTTTCTCCAGGCGAGTGGACTTGGAGTCCTCTGGAGGTCAGTCGCTGGACGATAGCCCTTCGTCCTTTCTGGGTTTGCTTAGGCTCATCTCGGAGTCCACCGGGATGCAGCTCGAGCCCGTATCCAAGCGGGCCAAGTATCCCCTCACGGAGATATTGGACCGAGGGGATTCCCCTACGGAGGCCTTTCCTGTGGCCGAGGCCATTGTGGGCCCGGCCTTGGAGCTCTGGCAGCGCCCTGCTTCCTGCCCTGCGCCTTCGGCCAGGATGGCCAGGAAGTATGTAGTCCCTACCGGTTCCCTGTCCGGTTTCTCGGAACATCCCTCAGCCGAGGGGTTAGTTACCGACAGCATTTTCCGGCGTGCCGGAAACGCTAGGGACATGGACAAACCTCCCGACAAGGAGTCCAAGAAATTGGACTATGCCAGGCGAAAAGTCTATGCTGCGTCCTCCCTTGGCCTTCGACAGGCCAGCTCGGCCGTGCTTATGGCACATTTCTCCCATGCCCTGTTGGGCTCCCTGGACGAGGTAGTCCCTCATCTCCCGGCTGACCTGCAGACCACGGTTAGGCAGGTGCAGGACCAGGGCAGGGCAGTGGCCAAGCAGCAAATTCAGACTGCTCTGGACATTGGAGACTCATGCGCCAGGTCAGTCGCGGCCGCAGTGGCTATGCGCCGTCGGGCATGGCTGAGGATATCCACCTTCATAGCGGATACCCAGCACAAATTGGCAGATGTCCCCTTCCTGGGGACCGACCTATTCGGCCCTGGAGTGGAAGGCCACCTCCAGAGGATTGAAAAGTCCAGTGCCACTTTGGACTCTTTCTCATCCGCTCAGAGGGACAAGGGCTGCAGACCGCAACCCGAGCCCTTTCGTCCGTCTGCGCCCAGCACGTCCGGCCCACAGCATCAGGGCCAGCAGGCCCCATGCGTCCCAAACCCAAGCCTCGGCTTCCTCCTCCAGGAAGCAGGAGGTAAGGCCCAGGTCCCTCGGACGGTCCCTCCTCCAAGCCTGCCAGTGACGGGTTGAGGGTGTCGCCCCAACCTCGTCACCTCACCCAGGTTCCCCTGTGGGGCAGGCTCCAGTACTTCCTTTCCACCTGGTCTGCTATTACCACAGACCGGTGGGTGTTGGAAGTGGTAGGAAGGGGCCTGTCTCTGGAGTTCGAGCTGGCCCTGCCCTTCAGAGCCGTCGCCCCCAAGGGGGGCCTCGGGGTCCGCAGCCTCGCTGTCGGCTCGCTGAGCCGACATCGCTCTGCTCCTCGAGAAAGAGGTGATCAGAGAGGTAGCGGACCTTCCCTCAGACCCGGGGTTTGTGTCCAGGTACTTCCTGGTCCCAAAACGGACGGGGGGCTGGCGCTCCATTCTCGACCTACACGACCTAAACAAGTTCCTAAGGTCTCGAACCTTCAGGATGGTCACTGTGGCTCAGATAATACCATCCATGGAATGGCATGTGGTTCTGCTCTCTGGACCTGCAGGACGTGTTTTTTCATGTCCCTATCCGTCTGTCTCACCAAAGATTCCTTCGCTTTCGAGCAGAAGGATCCCTTTACGAGTTCCGAGCCATGCCCTTCGGCCTGTCTCCTGCACCCAGGGTCTTCACCAAATGTATGGCAGTGGTGACAGCATTCCTCCGGTGCCGAGGGGTCCGGGTGTACCCTTACCTGGATGATTGGCTGATAGCAGCCCCCTCCAGACAGGAGGTGGAGCGGGCCAGAGATCTGGCCCTCCAGGTTTGCTCTCAGGTCGTCCTTCTCATCAACGAGGCCAAGTCGGAACTCGAACCAAAGCAGGTGATCCTCTTCATCGGGGCAGAGCTCGACTCTCTTCGAGCCAGAGCACGGCTCCTGGCGGACAGGGCCGAGGTTCTTTCCTCCTTTGCCCGATCATTTCTGGTTGGGCAATTCCGCCCTGCCCAGGACTTCCTGTGCCTCCTGGGTCTCATGGTGGCCTGCACCAGCGTGGTCCGTTGGGCCCGCTGGAACATCGCCCCCTTCAATGGGGCTGGCCAGCCAGTGGTCTGCAGCTGCGATCCATTGGACCAGCTAGTGGCCCGGTGACCCAAGGGATGTGGAATGCTCTCCAGTGGTGGATCGTTCAGTTCATCTGCAGGAGGGCATCCCGTTTGTCCGCTCCGAGCCGACGGTCTCTCTATCGACCGACGCCTCTCTGATGGGTTGGGGTGCCCATCTGGGGGAGCACAGAGCGCATGGCCTCTGGTCCCCGCGGGAGTCCCGATGCCATATCAACCTGCAGGAGCTCCGAGCGGTCTGCCTAGTTCTCACTGCCTTCGCTCCGTTTCTACAGGGTCAAATGGTTCGGGTCCAGACGGACAATACCACGACCATGTACTACCTAAACCGCCAGGGCAGGACGCGCACCATGCCCTTGTGCAAGGAAGCTCTCCGCATTTGGTCACTCATGCGCAGCCTGGAGGCGGATCTCCTAGCCATTCATGTGGCAGGAGCCTCCAACACCCTGGCCGATGCCCTAAGCTGGATAGAGGCTGTGTCCCACGAGTGGTCTCTCCTGCCGGAGGTAGTACAAGATCTGTTCTCCCATTGGGGCACACCTCAGGTGGATCTGTTTGCCTCCAGGAGGCAGCGAAGCTGAGGGCTGTTCCATGCCCGCCCCCTCAGCAGGGCTCGCTGCGGGGGGATGCCTTCTCGAGGCCATGGACCCCGGGCCTCTTCTACGCCTTTCCCCCATTTCCCTTGATCCACAAGGTGCTTCTCAAGGCGAGGAGGGACAAGGCACAAGTGATTCTGGTAGCCCCAGACTGGCCCCGCCAATGCTGATATCCAGATCTCCTCAGCCTCAGCCTCAGCTCCAGGCTCCCGAGGCAGCTTCCAGCTCGCCCGGACCTGCTTTCAGTCAGTCAGGGGAAGGTGTTCCATCTGGACCTTCAATCCCTGCACCTGACGGCCTGGTTTCTGAATGGCTAGAGTTCCAGGCCTTGGGTCTTTCCGACGAGGTCCTCAATGTAGTTGAGGCGTCCCATAAGGAGTCGACCAGGAAATGCTATGCCTTCAAATGGAAAAGGTTTTCCACTTGGTGTCAGGGCTAGGGCCTGGACCCTTCATCCTGTTCCTTGGCAAGCATCTTGGACTATTTATGGTCCCTTTCTCAGCAAGGGCTCGGGTCAGCCACCCTAAGGGTGCACCTGGCAGCCATCTCTGCTTACCAGGCGCGGGCTGGGAAGCAGTCGGTGGCGCAGGAGAAGGTGGTCTGGCGCTTTTTCAAAGGCCTCGATCACATTTCCCCTCCGGTGTGAGAACCTCCACCTCCGTGGGATCTACAGCTGGTACTGGCAAAGCTCATGGGCAAGCCATTCGAACCAATGCACAGGTGTGATCTCTCTCACCTGTCGTGGAAGACCGCCTTCTTGGTGGCAATTACATCAGCTAGAAGGATGGGAGAGCTCCAGGCGCTTTCCATCGAGTCTTCTTACCTGGTCTTCCACAGGGACAAGGTTGTCCTGCGCCCCCACCCGAAATTCCTTCCGAAGGTGGTGTCGGAGTTTCACCTTAACCAGGTGTTGACTCTGCCGGTGTTCTACCCCAATCACACCTCGGAGGCCGAATATAGGCTCTATACTCTGGACCCTAGAAGGCCTCACTACTATATAAGGGCACAGGGCTGAGAATTGGGAGAGGTTCGCCAGCTGTTTGTCACCTACGCTGAAGCCGCACCTGGCAGACCTGCAGCCAAGCAGACGATAAGCAGGTGGGTCACCTCCTGCATAGATCTCTGCTATAGGTTGGCGGGCATGGAGCCTCCCAGAGGGATAAGAGCTCATTCTACCCACCATACCGCTGCATCGGTGGCTGCTTCCAGGGATGTCCCTATCCAGGAAATGTGCAGGGCTGCTACCTGGAATTCAGCACACACCTTCATCACCCACTACCACATCGACCTTGAGTCACGCCAGGATGCTGGTTTTGGGGCCTCGGTTCTCCAGTCTCTTTTCCCTAAGTGGGGGTTGTGCCTTTCCTCCCTCCTCCCGGAGAACTGCTAGGAGTCTGCCAATAAGTGTGGATGAACAACATATCCATGTCCTAGAAATACAGGTTACTCACCTGTAACAGGAGTTCTAGGAATGGTATATGTTGTTCATCCTACATCCACCCGACCTCCTCAACTTCGACGCACAAGCTGAGCTTCCAGCGGGCCAGATCTGGTGTCATGGGGCGGAGCCGAGAGTTTTACCACCCGGGTGGGTGGGAGGAGCCAGCTTGAAGACCTTTCGGCAAGATTTAAAATGGCAAGGAACCTGCCAATAAGTGTGGATGAACAACATATACCATTCCTAGAACTCCTGTTACAGGTGAGTAACCTGTATTTTGGGCCCCTCAAACCTCATGGGCCCAGGTGCGACTGCACCCCCTGCACCCTTGTAACTATGCCCCTGCAGCAACGGAAGCAGCAACAGACCTTTTGGCTAGGGGCATCATCTCTGAAAAAATGACGGAGGTATTCAGACAGCGTCACAAGCAGTGGGCCCAACATGACCGTGGGAACACTTCTCAGCAGTAGCTTCCAATCGCAGTGCTCCTTAAGCATCTACAGCAATTTTGAAACCCATCGGTGGCAATTGAGACTCCGTGAGGTAGGGTTAACCATTTTAGAGGTTAGTTGATTGTGTCAGGAGTGCACCCTGATGCTGGGGGAGTTTAATTGTGGGGGGAGGGAGAGCATTGGCTAGAGAGGAACCAGTACCTATAAACAAAGTCTAGGCAACACATAATTTAATCTCCAATTTGACCCTGTTGCCATTTAGACTTTTGCAGTCTTCCTGATGGTGGGAAAATTCCATTACTAGGGAGTACTGCACCATAAATCAATAGGCTGTTTCTCATTCTGTCAAGCTGCGCGGTGCTCCTCATACTTCCCCCGCAACCCTTGGCTATTGGGAATGGTGTCTCAGACACTCATTGCGCTGATGGTGTCTCCCCTAAGTGCCTCACTCCGTGGTAGCGATCTGATTCTACATCCTAGAACAGAAACTAGTTTTGATTAATCTAAGGATTAAATCGAAGAGCCTCTTTGAACTACAAAGAACTGTTTGCCTTATATGCTCCCTTTTTTTTTTTTCTCTCTCTCCTTTTGATGGACTGAGAGGGTTGGGTGTTGCTCGGCTGGGCAGGGGTGGAGGGGGAAAGCCGGGTATATATCAAGTCTAAGATCAAGGAACTAACTGAGTGAAACTCAGTCTGGGCCCTCTCGACTTGTATAGCATGACATGTGACTCACTGTCGGGGCTTTATGGCCCTCCTGCTTTGCTTCCCCTCGATCCCTTTTTCTCGCTGGCCCGGCCAACAGATCCAATACCTATACAAGCTCAGGGCTAATTCCCCTTGAGTGACACAATATGAAGAGGGCTCTCCCTAATTCTTAAAACCCAACAGGTCTCAGAAGACCTGGAGATGTACTTTTCTTCTACCAGCCGACTCGTATAACATGAGAACTTTAGGGCTGGGACCTCAAAATGAGAGATTGTCTATTAACCCTCTACAGCCTTTGATTTCCTAACGTTATTTATCTTCAATCCTTACTACTGAGCCCATCTACTTAAGAACAGGGCAGAATGCTCCCAATACTATAGATTTCACCATCCACCCTGGTATCATTGGAACCACCCTGGAGTGATATTGTAATCACTCCCTTAGGGGCTCTTTTACTGACCCTGAGTATTTTCTTATTTGGGATCAGGATAGGAACCCCTCATCCTTCTTTTTCATTTGAAGTAAGAGATAAGATGATTCAGGCGGTGCTCGTTGAGAGCACCTCCCAATTGGAGGTCAAAGAGTACATAGTTTGTTCGACTACCGAATGGTAGACATAGGTCTCACCTTTGATGGTGTTAAACCACAGTTACTGTATATTGCTGTCTTTGTTTCATTTTGTTATAGACCGCTTAAGTATCATGACCCTGTTAGTGGTCACAAAGTTTATTGTAGGTTCATAGGTGAGTTACACGATCAAGGGACAAGCCCATTAGGATCATGCCACCTAGGCTAAGTGGGATACAAATTTTAAATCGTTCATATGTATATCTAGTTTAATTTTAAATTGAGTCAAATTTTCACAGTTTACAACCTCATATGGGAGTGAATTCCATATTGGAACTATTCTCCGAGTATAGAATTGATTCTTCTTCATAGTTCCGTTAGTAAATGAAAGTAATTTTAAATTATGTGAACGAGTTTGGACAGAAGTAGAATTCCATGTCAAATGTAAGGTATTAAATAAGTATTCATCCTTAGTTACTTTATAAAGCAAACAAAGATCACCTCGCATAGATCTATATTCCATGCTGTACAAATTCAATTTTTTCAGTCTTTCCTCATATGTCAGGGAGCCCATTCCAGTTATATTTTTAACAAATCTTTTTTGCACTTTCTCTCTGGATAACCTATCTCCCCTCTGAGTTGGGGCACAAAATGAGGAACAATAATCAAAGTTAGCTCTTATGATGCTGGTATATAGTGGAACCATTATTGATGGCTCTCTACTTTTAATATTTCTGAATAAGCAATTACTAAACCTGGAACATTTTTTGACAATAGAATTTAAGTGATCTGTGAATTTTAAATTATTATTAATAATGACACCCAGATCTCTCTCAGTTGTGATGACACTTAAAGTGTTATTGCCTATATAATAGTTAGCACATCTATTGTTCCAACCAAAATGCATAACCTTACATTTATTTATATTAAAGTTTAATTTGTGACTGATAACCCATTCAGAAATTTGATTTAAATTGTCCTGTAATATGGATATTGATTCAGAGTTGTTAACAATCCCACCCAGTTTAGCATCATTAGCATATTTGGTAATCCAGATACCATTTTTGGTATTCATACTGGCTATAAGGATGTTAAATAACATGGGACCCAGGACTGATCCCTGAGGTACTCCACTGCTAACCATAGTCCATGGGGAATAAAAACCCCTCAAAGATACCCGCTGTCTTCTATTGGATAACCATTGCATTATGCACTTAGTCAAATATTTGTTTAGATCTAATTTTATTAAACAATCAAGTAATATGTCATATGATACGGAATCAAAGACTTTTTCAAAGTCCAAGTAGATAACATCCACTGGCATACCACGGTCCAAAGCTTCACTCACTGGTTCAAAAAAATCTATCAAATTAGTCTGACATGATCTTCCTGGTTGAAAACCATGTTGGAAAATATCGGTCTGACCATTTTCCAATATGTGAGCACTAATTTTACTTAGGATAAGCCTTTCCATGATTTTACATATGGAAGATGTTAAACTTATAGGTCTGTAATTTTTTAAATCCTTCTTAGAGCCAGTCTTATGTACTGGGATGACCACAGCATCTCTCCAATCATTAACCACTGTACCCCTCTTTAATGATTCATTAAACAAAAAAGTCAGTACACCCGCCAGTTCGTAAGAAACATTTTTTACGAATATAGATGGAATACTATCAGGACCTACTGATGTGGAAGATTTTAAAGAATCAATAATATTGTAGGTTTCAGCTACAGTGAATTGAATTGTAGGATCCAGATTGGAAGGGTTCACGCCCATAAAATCATCCTTTTTTTTAAATATACTAGCAAAGTAAACATTAAATTTATTTGCCATAATTTGTTCATCATTAATAATAACATCATTTATTTTTAATGGTCCAACTAAGATGGGAGAGGATTTTAAGGAGCCAATATAATTGAAAAACCTTTTATTGTTATCACCTTGCATACTAATTAAATTTAACTCTAATTCCTGCTTGGCCTTTCTAATTACATATTTAGCTTTTTTAGCTTTGGTGACAAACTTAGTCCAGTTGGATTCTGATTTATTATTTTTATATTTGTTGAATGCCTTTTTCTTTGCTAGGACTAACCTTTTAATTTTGTTAGTAAACCAGGGTGGTGATCTTTTATGTCCAGTATATTTAACTCTGGTTGTTACCCATTCAAAAATACAATATTCAATTTCCTTTTTAATTCTTTGCCAAATATTTTCTACAGATAACCCATTTAGTTCTTGTTCCAATTCCACATTGAGATGTTCTTTAATAGTCATATAATTTGCTTTATTGAAATTTTTAAATTCAGTTTTACCACTAGATTTATTGATATAAAGGTTGATTGACCATTTAATTATTTGATGGTCATTATTACCTAAAGGAGTCATGGTGCCGAGGAACTCAGTATCAATTTTAATGTTGGAAAATATCAAATCCAGGGTATTGTTGTTTCTAGTTGGATTTTTAACAAGTTGGTCTAATCCTAAGTGGAACATCGCACTAATAAATCTGTTTTCCTGCTTGTTTAAACCCACCCCGGTAGACCAATTTATTCTAGGATAATTGAAATCACCCATTAGAATAATGTCTGTATTTAAATTAAGATTCTCCAAATAATTACACATATTTTCATTATTTGCAGTGTCCATGGATGGGGGTCTATAACATATCCCTAAAGTGACTGGGAGTTGTCTATTGTTTATTTTAATCCATAATATTTCAAAACCTATGGGAGATTTATCTATACCAACTTCTGTACATATGATATTTTCTTTAACATAAATGGCAACTCCACCTCCTTTAGAGTATGAACGATTTTTATTAACTAAAATATATCCTTTAATATTAAGTCCCCATTGGTCCTCATTGAACCAGTTTTCTGTGACACCACAGATGTCAATATCTTCGTTATGTAAGACTACTTGGAGTTCTTCAATTTTATTACTCAGACTCCTGGCATTTAGTAAAAGTAGATTTAATTTAGCTGTTTGTTCTTTTTCATAAATAGTTAAGACAGGTTTCGGGAGTATATGATCACACGCATTTATAAGCCTGTCTATTTCTACCCCTGAGTATTGTATAAAAAAACCTCTATTGCTGAATTAAACATACGACCCAAAGTCTCCTTGCCCAACCTACTTAGGTGTAAACCATCCTTAGCGTAATATGTATTATTCCACTGAAACTGTTCCCAATGGGTTAGGCACTTAATATTTTGTTTGAGACACCAAGCTCTGAGCCAGCAATTTATGTGTTTGATTTTATTAATTAAAATATGATTAGCCCTAGGTACAGGGAGAATCTCCGAGAACACTGCGTGGATTCCAGTATCAGCCAGAATGTTTGCCAATCCAACGTAGGCTTCTTTAATATGTTGGGTACTCTGATGCCAAATGTTGTTCACCCCAATGTGAATTATAACTAGATCTTTTTCGCTACAACCTTGTAAGATCTGTTTACTCATTCTAGTAATATCGTTAATCTGAGCCCCACAGAAACATGATAGTGTACGAGTGGTTTTGTTTGGGTTACAAATTATTCTGTCTAAGTTAGATAACATGGAATCCCCTAACACACAAATTTGTGGTGCTTCAGTAACATCCTGACTCAAAGTTCGTATGTCCATATTTTCTTCATTAATTTCATCATTATTAAAGTGGTTTGCTGTGAAATTAATAAGATTCTCATGTAAAAGATTATCGGCACTATTAGCTTGTGTTGCAGAATTTTCTACCTCATTTATAGATATAGGTACAACAGTTCCATCATCATCAATCACGCCAATATTAGGATCTGTCAAGGGATCATATTTATTCTGAATAGGTAACTGAAAAGTTTCAGCTTTTCTTCCCCTTTTAGAAGTTTTTTTTATATTGGATAGTGAACCAATCATTATCTGAGTCAGAAGCAGCTTCTTCTTGTCTTGGTCTCTTTCTGGTCCCAGTTTCAGACTGAGTAATGACATAAGTGGCATCTGCACCAGGTATTTTCAGTATATTTTGTTCTTTAGTTATATGTAGTCTTTTAGCAGTTTCCCTTTGGCTACATTCTAATATTCTTAATCTTTCATCAAACATTGTAATTTCATCCTCCAATTCTTTAATCCTTATACATTTATTACAAATGAAGGCATCAATATTTTCTGTCCCTATTTCCAGATCATACATATTACATAATAAGCATTTAGTTCCCAGCCTCCCGTCAGTAGTAACAATATTATTGGCCATGCTTTTTATTTTTATTATAGTAGTGCTATAATTCACTTTGTTGCTTACCTAGTATATTTCTTGCACACTAGGAACCATACAATATTTAAGTTTGTAGAACTCCCAAAGCCCTAACGCATAACCCGTGCAGGGCTGCGTCTTTATTGCGGACGTGCGATGCGCCTTATGTCTCACCCGGCCGCAGCAGGGCAGCTTAAAATAGCCCCAGAGAGACCTGGAAGTGGATTCTCGGGTTGCGTTACACCTACGCTATGTAGAAATTAGAAACCCTTTAAAAATGATTTAGACTGTGCCCTTAAAGGAGTATATCAGGTCTACTGTCACCAGAGGTAAAAAAAAAAAATGCTGTTTTTAAAGTAATTTTGAGGTGTAGTCAGGAAGTAAACCTCAGACTACAGCTGCTCCTCCTAACCAAGAGTTGGCTAGGGCTCCAAACAGTTTACAATAAAAACGTTCACAAACAGCACTATTATATAGGTATTAGCATTCAGTCACATAAGTTTAATTTAAAACTGAGCAACGAGTGAGCGCTCTCAGCAGGGCAGCTTAAAACAGCCCCAGAGAGACCCGGAAGTGGATTCTCGGGTCACGCTGCACCTACGCTATGTAGAAATTAGAAACCCTTTAAAAATGATTTAGACTGTGCCCTTAAAAGAGTATATCAGGTCTACAGTCACCAGAGGTAAAAAAAACACTGTTTTTAAAGTAATTTTGAGGTGTAGTCAGGAAGTAAACCTCAGACTACAGCTCCTCCTCCTAACCAAGAGTTGGCTAGGGCTCCAAACAGTTTACAGTAAAAACGTTCACAAACAGCACTGTTACATAGGTATTAGCATTCAATCACATAAGTTTCATTTAAAACTGAGCATGTTTGTTTCTGTGTTAAACCACTTCAGATTGCATTATCCATATCAGATATTTGGGGGGGGGGTGTTAAAAAAACACACATACAGGAAAAGTGAATTATATTTGCAGGCTTTATTTAAACATTCATATAACACAATTGAACTTATGGCTTCTTCTCAGATATTTATCCTGAAGAGTTGCGGGGCGTGGTCTGGACAAAATTCCTTATCTTCACTCTGGTGAGTAAGAAAGAAAAGAAAAATTATGAATAAACATAAAAAATTGGAGCAATAAACCCAATAAAAATCGCATCCCATAATATTAATGGGTTACATGACCCGATAAAAAGAGCGAGGCTCATGCAGCATCTTTCTAGACACCCCTCTGATTTGATCTTTTTGCAGGAAATCCACCTTTCTGATTCAGAACACACCAAACTAAACTGGGGGGGGGGGGACTTCGGGTGGTGGCCTCGTCGCATCACAGGGGAAGAAAGAGGGGTACACAATATTAATCCAAGGAGCATTTCTTTTGAGATTCATCAAACACACATTGATGCTCAGGATCACTACGCAATTATAAAAGGGCTACTATATGGAAAACAAGTCACGCTGGCCAGTGTTTATTTTCCCCCTCAATCTAACTTCCCAATTTACAGGTTTTTTTTTTTTTTAGCCAAGTTATTAGATATCCTCCAGAGCCAGTTAATTCCGGGAGGTGACCTGAACTTGACCCTGGCCCCACATACTGACAGTTCAAACCCACAAAAACACAGGAACAACACAACTACTAGAAAATTTGAAAGTGCTGTAGAGCACTTGGGTTTTGTAGATGTATGGAGGCGGTTATTCCCCTGTAGCTCAGGATTCACTTACTACTCCCCAAGATTTAAATCCCATTCCAGATTAGACAACATTATCACTACATGTGATCACTT
Source organism: Neoceratodus forsteri (assembly GCA_016271365.2). Taxonomy (NCBI): domain Eukaryota; kingdom Metazoa; phylum Chordata; order Ceratodontiformes; family Ceratodontidae; genus Neoceratodus; species Neoceratodus forsteri. The sequence goes on from CM028131.1 coordinate 1,475,061,901, forward strand.
ATCTATGATTCAAGACATTAGTATTGGCTCCAAGATACTCTCCGACCACCACCCATTGATCCAAACTCTGGACATGGGAAGAGAGAGGAAGATCACTCTCTGGAGACTGAATCCATCAATTCTGACTGAAAAGGGATTTCTAGAGAACCTTTCCACTAGACTTTCCCTTTTCTTTTTAGAAAATACAGATCCTGACATTCCATTGGTTATACAGTGGGATGCGATGAAAGCCACCATTCGTGGTGAAATAATAGCCTACTCTTCTCGAAAGTTCAAAGAAAGAGAACATGAATATTAAAGACTTTCAACACAACTGGTAAATTATCAGTTGCAATATAGAGAAAGCGATGCTGATCTTCAGAAATTGATCAACAACACAAAAGCAGCCCTACAACAGATTATGGACAATAAGGTCCAGCAGTCCCTCTATTATTTTACGACAATCAGTCCACGAGGGGGGTCCCAAGGCCATCAAGAATTTAACCCGTAAATTACGGGCACGAAAGGGGTCATCTACAATATTAAGACTCAGGAACCTAACATCTGGTAAAATACATCATTCGGTAGAACACATCCAACAGGCCTTCATCGAGTATTACTCCAGACTCTACTCCCCTAGTTCATTTCCCCAAAGTGAATCGGCACGATTCTTAAAACGGGCAAACCTCCCTACGCTTTCATCCCTTCAAATTAAAAAACTAGAATCTCCCGTCTCAACACTTGAGATTGAGGAGTCCATCAAAAAACTTAATTCGGGGCGTTGCCCCAGACCAGACGGATATACCGGGGAATGGTACAAAAAATTTAACAAAGAATTATCCCCTAAACTACAAATCTTATTCAATGATATTTCCCGGGGTAGTCTGTCCCCCTCCATCCTGGGACTACGCTACCATCGCCCCTATACTTAAGCCAAATAAAGACCCCTCAGACCCAGGGTCCTATCGTCCTATATCTATTCTTAATGTTGACTATAACATTTATATGGCCATATTAGCCTCCAGACTTGAATCGCTATTACTTCATATCATACATCCAGGTCAGTCGGGATTTATTAAAAACAGGAATACGTCCGATAATATCCGTAGAGACCTGATATTACAGGAATATGTGCGAGCTAGACAAATCCCATCAGTATTTCTTAGCTTAAACACTGAAAAAGCGTTTGATCGGGTTTCTTGGCCCTTTTTATGGGATACCCTTAGAAGTTTCCAATTTCCTCCCCAGTTTATTGCATGTTTAGTTAATTTATACAAATCCCTGTGAGCCTACATTCAAGTTAACAGTTTCTTATCTTTCCCCCTCCCAATGGGAAGAGGCACTAGACAGGGATGCCCCTTATCCCCATACCTCTTCGCCTTATTTTTAGAACCCCTGGCGTCCCTCCTCCGAAACTCTCCTCTGGTTGAGGGAATCCCCATAGGCCAAGAAGAATACAAAATCAGTCTGTTCGCTGATGATGTATTGTTAACCCTGTTAACTCTCCCCCTCCTCAATCCATCCCAGAGGCCTGGAAGATCCTAACCCTTTTTGAAAAAATATCAGACTTTAAATTTAATTTAAATAATACTGAAATCCTATCGTTTAACTATTCCCCATCCCAGTCAATGAAAAAAGACTTTCCATTTAAGTGGCATTCAATCAAGATAAAATATCTAGGCCTTCATCTCCCAACAGACCTTGGAGTCCTCGAACTCCGTAACTATGAACCCCTCACAACACAGATCCAGGCTGATCTGGATAGGTGGGATACAGCTTTCCTTCCCTTTCATCAACGAATCTCTATAATACGCACTAACATCCTTCCCCGAATCTTATATTTGTTTCGAACCATTCCTTTCTTCCCCTCGAAATATTACTTTCAATCTTGAAATAAAATGATATTGCACTTTCTATGGTGAAAAACAAGCCAAGAGTTACTCTCCATCCTAAAACTTTCCCTTTCCCGGGGTGGGTTGAACCTCCCAGACTTAAACTTGTATGCCCAAGCTTCTTTTCTTAGAACATTGGTACTGTGGTTGTCTGACTCCTATACTTCTTCATGGAAAACTATAGAGTTTCATTTAAATGATCTCTTTGATATAAAAAGGATTTTGTTTTCCTCTGAAGGGAGATCGCTTAACCTGTCAGCCTTAACAGGAATTACATTGCAACCATATAAAATATGGAAAAGACTGAGGGGTTCGGGTATCCTTTTGACAGTGTATGAATACTGCAAAGTGATATCTCAGGACACATTTTTTGTCCCAATATATATGGTCCACACCTTCTCTCAATGGAGATCTATAGGTCTGACCCACGTGTTCCAGTTCCTTTCTAATGAAGGTATCACTCCATTTGACAAGCTCCAACTCCAATACCCCTTAACATCTCTGATAGATTTCATTATTTCCAAATACAAATTCATATACTTCATAACAAAAATATCCAGCCCTCCCTTCCATCCCCAATGCCAGATCTATTGAAGCTCTTTATAGAGGCAATAAAGGGTAACTTGAGCTCCCACATAATAGGCATTATATACAGGCACCTGAGAAACAGACTCCCATTATCTATGGCTTCCATTCTAGATGGATGGAACAGGGATCTAGAAACAGAGACTACTATGACAGATTGGTCTCGATTTTCCTTGACTGAATTAAAATCTGTAACATCCCCCCATTGGAGGGATCTCGCATGGAAATGTTGTTCCCGATTTTTTTTTTCTGGCCCCCGCAGTCCTGCAAAAGTATCTCCCTGAAGAGTACGGAAGGTGTTGGAGAAATTGTGGATGTACAGTGACCACTTTGGGCCATATATTTTGGCAATGCCCCTGTCTCATGCCGTTCTGGATATCATTTCAAAATGAGCTCTCTAAATTATTCTGTGAGTCAATTGAAATTACAGCTGAACAGTTTCTATTGGGGATTTTCCCGGATCACGCCCCCCAATGGGATCGTACAGTATTACCCATCTGCTTTATTGCTGCTAAAAAAACAATTACTAGACGCTGGATAACGTCTCTAATTCCAACAATACAAGATTGGAAACAAATAATGTCTGACATATATAAAGCAGAGACCTTTAATATGGAACAATGGGGGGGATGTTAGCTTATACAATGAAATGGCAGAAGTGGATACAATACATAGCATTATCTGAATCAGACTTTTGTCCATAAATGTTGTTCCTAAAAGTGTTGATTAGATTTGACTACCATCATCATCCTGGTGTTACCTAAGTGTCGTATTCACTGGGGAAAAGATCAACTTATCTCAAGATAGACACTAGCATTATTTTTATTGTAAAAAAACGGTTCTAATAACATATAATTAACTCTAATCTCTAACAATAAAGGAAATAGAAGCCTTTCTAGATCTATTTTCCCTGTTAAATTTTAAATGTTATATGCTATGTATTCTCCTGTATGTATGTGTGTAAATGGTTCAATAAAAAGAAATAAAAAAAATAAATAAAATTAAAATAGCATGTTTTTTTCCCACCAGCAATTTAAAAAAATCATGGAGTAACATTAAAAACTTTTATTTTATTTTTTATATAAACCCTTAGTGTGTGTGATGCTTTGTTAGAAAAGGGACATGAAAAATAAAGCATCCTGATTGGCTGGAAGCTAACGCCAGGCATGCATTTATTTTTCAGTTGAGCCCAGTGAAAAACGAGTGTCAATTCGGGGTGCCCCATTACTTAGAGTATCATTGGGCACTCAGAATTTTCAAACTGGCCAGACGCCATTTTTTGGGGGGCTCGTTTAGCGAGCGAGTTGGCGGTCGGTCAAGCCCCCCTCCCGTCTGTCTTAGTTTAAGTTCAGTATCTTAACATGTTCACAGAAACGCACTCCTTTTTTATTTTTGCAGTTGGGAAGAGAGACCATTGATAATTTCTCCCAACCGTGCCCTCTTCTCCAGATGCCGGTCCGCTGTGATTGTTAGTAAGCGGCCCCCACTCTGCCACCCACTCGGTTTTCATTCCCCTCAACAACCTTAAGCCTTACCTGTCAGTCAGTAACAAAATCACCCCACAATTCCAGTGGCATTCATTCACATATTTTCCCTGACAGTCAGAATACCTCTGTTTTGCTTCTGCTCCACTGTTCGTGACCCGACTGCAGTCCTCCCATGCAATCACTCCAGAAACAAATGCCAGACCATTCTCACTGCAGTGCTGAGCCACTTTCTCCCCTTTCATGCTTTCCCACCAAGCAGCCCAGTTGCCAAAGAAAAAGAAACTGAGAAAAAACATAACGGCTTCACCTTTTTTTCCCTTTAAAAAAAAATGAAAAGGTACCTAGGCTCTTATCTCCTACATTGCCTCACTACACACAGTGCTCTTCACGATCTGTAATATGTATGTCAGGCATCGGCATTGTACAACAGACGGGGGAGTGTGTGTGTGTGATGGAGACGGACTGATGTCAGTAAAAAAGAAAAAAAAAGCTGTGCACAGCTTGTATGTCTTTGTGTGTGTGTGTGTGTGTGTGTGTGTGTGTGTGTGTGTGTGTGTGTGACAGACTTTCTCAAACAAACGAAGTAAGCAAGTCTCACTGATGATCTGTGCCTGTGTGGGAGGCGTAACCATGACAACCAGCTCTAATGTAGGCAGAGGAACTATTTTATTACAAATTAAATAAGTTTTAACTTGTAAACATCATTTTTTTAAAACATATACTGTATAATACAGTGGCCCATTTTCTAAGTGCAATATTACCCTCCAGGGTGGGCGGTATTGGGCTATACTGGACCTTCCATGGGCTATAAGACCCTCCCTCCGCCTGCGGTGTCGGGCCTCATCACGCCACTGGGCGGTCTGGTATAGCCAGATACCGCCCACCCTTTCAGGTATTGCTGCTTACATGAACTCCTCAAGCTTAGCTGTCTGGGTTCATGTAGTCAAAGACTTCAGGTGTGGACATTTTGTTATGCACCCACCCCTGTATATACCGTAATTATTGGTTGAGTAGTTTGTCAACCAATGTTTGATCACTTTCAAACTCCATAATAACCAGCCCATGTTATAATACACAGGAAAACGTGTTATAACTTGCTGTAATACATGGTTTTCCATGTTTCGTCATCATTTTTGAAAATCTCCTTTTCAAACAACATGAAGTCTTGCTATATTATAGACATTAGCAGTTTGATCCAGCTCTAGAACTGCCCCGGAGTGAAATGGTTAAAACCATTCCAAAATAGAATTTTGGCACGAGAGCAGCTCTATCTGTGTCATTTCAAACTTGAACTGTCAGATTCTTTACTCCGCCTCAGTGAACAGTCGCTCCGAGATTTCTCCTTCTGCTCGGTTCATTTCGGTTTAAAGTGTTTTCTCGGTTGGATTTAACGAGAATAGTTTTATTTAACCACAAAACCGTTCGGTTCAAGCTCTATCTGTGGTAACTTAGTAAGTAAATGAAGGTTTTGTCTGTGTGGAACTTGTAAGTTATCGGTTGGGTTTTGAACCGATCAGTGGGTTTAAAACTCATTTAAAACTAAAAGTTACTATTTTAGAGTGCGAGTTCCAGTTCTTATCGGTTCTAAAAAGCAGATTTATGGGTTTTCCAATACCCGTGACATGGTTAGGAACCGATAAGGGTGTCTTACCTAGCACTGCCGTTAAAAGGGCAAGTTTTTGGTTAGGCTGGCATTATGTCTGAGAAACCCAAAGAAAAACCGGCCCACTGGTTTCAACACTGTGATGTTTGTGGGGAAGTCTTTGCAAGGCTGACCCACACACCATGTGTTTATTGTCTGAGGTTTGACCACCTCCAGTCAGACTGCCAGGTGTGTAAGAATTTCCCTGCAGCCACCCTGGAAAAAAGATTGGGCAGGCTCAGGAGCGAGGCCAAAAGTCCGCTGACCTGGATGGCCAGCCGGTTCGTGCCAACGAACAGAGGAGAATGCCCTCTGACCAGGCCAGACTTCTCGGGCAAAGAAAAGCTGGTTCTGAGGAACCAATTCCAGTAAAGAAAACAAGAAAATCAGCAGGTCTGAGTCCAAAATTCCTTCTCCAACTGCTGCAGAGATAGCAAAAGCCATACAAATTGTCCAGTCACTGTCTCAGGGGTCCGTCCGAACCACCACTATCTGGTAAAAGGTCAGTTCGTCCGGTCCCAGTGGTTCAGGATTATGATATTGAGGAATTTTATGAACCAGAGGAGGGAGGAGGATTATGAACAGTATGAATGTGGCTGGGAAGGTCTGGTGTGCCCATTGAACCGGACATCTCCCCAGACAGACCTTTAGAATCTCCCCTATGCTGTCTGAGTCCCCATCTCATTTTATGTTTTATAAAAAGTTGCTGAAACCCTCCAGCTTCCTTTAGAAGAGGCTGTGGATGAGCAAGAGGAGCCTGATTTTGTAGAAATGATGGATATTCCAGAGTCTAGGGATTGTCTGTTCCTTTACATAAGTCTTTTAGGAAACAAACAATTAAAATTTAAAAGCTCCTAATTCTGTGCCTCCTGTAGATAAAAGATGGACAGAAGGTATACATTGTCAGGCCCTGATACAGAATTCCTTTCTCAAGCAATGCAGTCATGTTGGGAGTAGTTCAGGCTGCTGCCTGTGATAAAGCTAATATTCCCTTGACTTCACATCCTCCTGACAAGGATTCCAGGAAGATTGATGCCATGGCAAAAAAACAGTATATGGCAGCTTCTCTGGGACTCAGGCAAGCAAATTATATGGCTTATGTAGCTAGGTATCAGAAATCTAGATGGGATACTGTTATGCAATTGGCCAAGCAGGCCCATGGCCAGCTGGCTAGTGAACTAGAACAGGTGGCTGCTGATGGCATTGAAGCCTCTAAGGTTCAGTTTCATGCTGCTGTGGATGTTAATGATGTTTCCTCTAGGGTCATGGCCACATCTGTAGCTTTTCGTAGGTTGGCCTGGCTCAGGTGTACTAGTTTGTCACAGGATACCCAGACTAAGGCTATGGATTTTCCTGTGGTGGGAAATCCTCTGTTTGGAGAACAGACAGAGAATTACATGAAGAAGATGGATGAATATAGGACTACTTACAAGAGTGCCCAGGCTAAGAGGCGGCAAGCCAGTCCTCAAAGGCATGCCCCAGGGGTAGGGTAGGCCATTTCACAGGCCTTTCTACCAGACTCAGGCCTCCTCTGCCTATGCTTAGAGGGCTTCTTCAGAGGCAGGGGCAGGCAGGGGTGGGCAGACCTGCTCCCACCCCAGCCTAAAGCTCCTGCGAAACAGGCACCCTGATGGGGTGCCCAGGGCCGATCTCTCCTGTACCAGTGGGGGCAGGCTGGCTTACTTCAGTCAGAATGGGCTTCTTTAACCTCAGACAAGTGGGTTCTGGAAGTAGTAAGCCAGGGTCTGGTTCTCAGCTTCAAAAAATTTTCCCAAGTTGAGAAGCAGACTTTTTCTACCTGCAAGTGCTTCAGAGACCCTCGCTCTGGAAACAGAGGTCTCATCCCTGTTAGCTCTCAGAGCAGTAGAAAGGGTTCCTCCCCTGCATCAGGGCAGGAGTCTGTATTCCAGATACTTCCTTACCCCAAAAAAGACAGAAGAATGGCGGCCCATTTTAGATCTCGGATATCTGAACAAGCATCTTCTGAAACCAAAGTTCAAAATGGTAACTCTGGCAATGATTTTACCTTCCCTAAGGCCAGGGACTGGCTAGCCTCCCTGGACCTCAAGGATGCCTATTTCCATGCCTAATCAGAAGATCCCATCGAAAGTACCTCAGATTCGAACTGCCTCAGGTCATTACCAGTTCAGAGCAATGCCCCGGCCTTACCTCTGCTCCAAGGGTATTCACAAAGTGTCTAGCAGTGGCCCACTTAAGGAGGCAGAGGATTGCTGTTTTCCCTATCTAGGCGACTGGCTCATTGTAGGGCCAGTCCCCAGAACAGGTAAAATCTCACCTGCAGGTCCCAGCAGCTTCTCACCTCCCTGGGTTTTCTGCTAAACCTACCAAAGTCGGTTCTGGAACCAGTCCAGGTACTCACCTTTATAGGGGCAGAATTGGACACAAAGCTAGCCAGAGCCTTTCTTCCCCAGAAAGGGTAAGGAATTTAGTGGCTCTGGCCTCTTCCTTCACTCTGCAGGTCTCTCGACCAGCAAGACACTTCTGCAGCTCCTGGGGCACATGGCTACATCCACAGCTGTTGTGCAGGGGCCAGATTTCAGATGAGAGACATTCAGTTTCACTTGAGAACCTTTTGGTCTCAGAGAAGAGACCCCTTTCCAAGTTGGTCCCAGTGACTCGAACCTTGATCCTAGCTCTCCAGTGGTGGCAGGATCAGAGCAATTTAAGAGCGGGGGTCCCCTTCATTTCCCCTTCTCACGACTTGACTCTCACTACAGATGCTTCCCTTCTGGGTTGGGGAGCCCACATGGGCGACCTTTCCACTCAGGGAGTTTGGTCCCCCCAGGAATCTCTGCTCCACATCAATTTGCTGGAACTCAGAGCTGTCTTTTTAGCTCTTGAAGCTTTTTCTGCATCTGTCCACGACAAGGTGATACAAGTCAGAACAGACAACACCACAACAATGTGGTACATCAACAAACAGGGGGGCACTCGGTCTTGACCTTGTGCACGAGGCAATGAAGTTGTGGTCTCTGGCCTATTCCTGACACTTCCCTCATAGCAGTTCATCTTCCAGGAAGGACAATGTCCTAGCGGATGCCCTCAGCAGGATTCCCAGGGCCATCACGAATGGTCCCTGGATCCTCAAGTGCTGGGGATAGTTTTTGCCAGATGGGGCATCCCTCAGATAGATCTTTTTGCAGCCCCAGACAATCAGAAACTTCCTCTGTTCTGTTGCAGGCCTCCAGTGCTGGGCTCAGTTCCCCTGGATGCCCTTCTCCTGGATTGGGAGGGGAAGTTCCTCTGTGCTCTCTGTTAGTTGACCCTCGGGTGGTTGTCAGGCTTTTCAGGCTCCCTAGCCCTGATGGATGGTTTGTCATGCCCTGTGCTGACGACCCCTTAATCATCAGATCAGACTCCTGCCATTGACCTCAATGATACCTTGTCCCGGATCACTACAGCCCTGGTCCACCGTTTCCACTCTTACAGACCTGGGTCCCCGATGCCATCAATAGCCCAGTCAACACCACTTCGGCCTCCTTGGGCTGTGCCCCATGGGTCGTCGTTAGCCCCTTGATTGTCAGACCTCGAGATAGAACAGGTCGACATCGAGGAGGAGTACCATCCTGACCTCATCCTCCCTGAGGAAAAGGAGGTGGAACCTCATTCCTCTGATAGGTCCACGGCTTCTTCAGTGAGTGAAGACTCTGCCAAACGCACTCTCGGGTCCCATTCTGAAGACTCTACTTTCTTTAATGTTATGAAGCAGCTCTCCACAGCAATGGCTTCCATACTGAGGAAGAGGATGTCGCCAGGAGGGAACTGGTGGACTTTCTGGAGATTGCAGAGTCTTTCCCCTAAGGTCATTCCTCCTATCCTTCCAGCATTGAAGAATGCCACTGCTGCGGTCTGGCATGGTCCCTGTCATGCCCCCCTGGGCAGATAAACTGTATCATGCCCTGAGGGCCTGCCTTACTATGCTGTCCAACCTGAGACCGATTCTGTGGTCATTAAGGCGGCACATGACAGGTCAAGGTGCCCAAGTACCTTAGCGGCCCCCAGATCTAGGCGGATTGACATTTGGGACAAAGGTTCTATGCCTCCTCTACCTTGGGACTTTGGATTTCTAACTACCTTTTGCATATGGTTAAATACCAAAATGCCATCTGGAAGACGAGCAAGGTGGCTGCCCAGGCCCTTCCAAAGTGCTCCTAGAAGCAGGAGGTTCTCAAATGCTTAAAGACTGTTGAGGATATTAATAAACATCTCTTTAGGGCCTTGTATGATATTTCTGACGCTAGTGCCAGAGCTGCTGCCACAGGCATCTGCCTTCCTAGGCACTCCTGGCTGAGGGTCATAGGGTTTGCAGCAGCTGTCCAGCAGAAGGGTGCTCAGTGCCCCCTTCAGTGGCTCCAAGTTATTTGTTCCAAACGTCCAGGACATCATCAATGACCCACATGCATCTGGCAGGGCTATCAAGTCTGTCCACTCGCTTTATCATACGCCACTTAGGAGCAGACAGCGCCCTCCCTTTCGTAAGGTTTCCCACAAGTCTGGAGCAGCCTCCCATCCTCAGGGCAAGAGAAAGGCCTCCTCCGCCTTGCCTACCCCCTCCTCCTCCCCTGGCACTGCCACAAAGCGTCCCAGAGGTGACGGATCAGCCCTAGCAGCTGGAGCCGCCTCTACTTGACTCCTTGCAAGAACCCCCCTTCCCTTTCCGGTCCTCAACCAAGAAGTAGTGGTCGGAGCTCGATTCTCCATCCATCTCAATTAATGGAGAACCATCACTTTGGATGCCTGGATTCTTCAGATTATAGAGAGGGGGGGTCACACTATGGAACTTGTAGAGATGTCTCCAGAGACTCCTCCGGTACCCTTCACCTGTCCCCTGGCCCCTCTAACAGTTCTCTGGGAGGAGGCACAGTCCCTTCTGCGGAAAAAGGCCATTGAGCCAGTGCCCGGGCACCAAAGGAACAGGGCTTTCTGTTCCAGGTTCTTCCTTGTCTCCAAAAGCACTGGAGACTTGAGGCCTATTATAGATCTCAAGGACCTCAACCTTTACAACCAGTACAAGAAAATCTGCATGGTTACTCTGCTAGGCCTGCTGCCCCTACTCAAGCAGGGCCACTGTCTGTGCCTCCTGGGTATGCAGGATGCTTACCTACATGTCTCCGTGTATCCACCGCACAGGAGACTTCTCCGGTTTCTTTTTCAGGGCAAGCATTACCAGTTCAAAGTATTGCCCTTTGGCTTATTCTGTGCGCCACAGGTATTTACAAAGTGCTTAGCAGTGGTAGTTCCTGCCCTCCAGAGAGAAGGACTGTATGTTTTCCTCTGTCTGGACAACTGACTCCTTAAGGTTCCATCCAGAGAACAGCTCCTCCGGTACCTGGAGAGAACCCTCCAGCTGTTTCTCTCCCTGGGCATTACTGTCAACCTGCCCAAGTCTGTCTTGATTCCCTCCCAGAGGTTGCGGTATATAGGGTGGTCCTGGACTCTGTGCAGGGTAAGGCCTTCCTGCCTCTCAACAGCCGAAGTGCCTTATTGCTCAGGCTCAGGAGGTCACCCAGAGCTATTATAGTCCTGTGAGGGTGTACCCTAGATTATTGGGTCTTATGACTGGGACCATTGTACAGTACCCTTGGCCAGACTGCACATGTGAGTGCTCTAGTGGACATTCGCAGAGTGCAATGGTACCAATGCAGGGATGACTTAAATCAGTTAATGCTGGTCTCCTCTCAGGTTCGCAAGGTGCCCTAGTGGTGGATGAACCCATAGAACCTGTTACTAGGGGTACCATTCCAAATCTCCTCCCCCAGCAAATCCTTACCATGGATACCTCTGGTTCAGGCTGGGGAGTGCACCTGGGTCCCTTTCAGACTCTGGGGATGTGGTCCCAGATCAAAATGCCCCTGCATATCAACGTCCTGGAGATGCGAGCAGTCCTGTATGCCATGCAGGCCTTTCAGAACCATCTCCTTCTGGGTCAGCTGTTGATCCAATCCAAGAACTTACTATATCAGCAGTGTCAGTGGCTCAACAGGTTGCACACTCACTTCTGAGGCCAGAAGATCAGAAGGCTGTGGGTTCTATCCCCACACCCGGCACTGAGGTTAAATCCCATTACTGACACTGTACTGCAGCATGAGGGGGTGCTGCACTCCTGAGGTGCCATCTTTCGGATGAGACGTTAAACCGAGGTCCCATCTTCCTGTTCTGGTGGTAGTTCAAGTGGATGTTAAAGATCACATGACACTTCTCAGAGTGTTGGGGAATTTCCCCCCGGTGTCCTGGCCAAATTTCCCCCATTCACTAAAAATAGCACTAACAGCTTAATCCGGTTTAATATCAGTTGGCATCCATCTGTATCCACCTTCCCCAGGATGAGGCTGAAAACAGGCAGAATTGTCTAGTCCTCCTATCCTGGTCAACAAAAACTATATAAAATAAAAATATCAATGGGGGGGGGGTGTATTCGTACCCCCTATGCAGGGAGGTCATGAGAGTCTGGTACTGGGCACTAGGCCACAGTCTGGTTCTCTCAGTGGTCCATGTCCCAGGCGTGCTAAACACCCTGGCAGACAGCCTCAGACGGACTCAGTCCAGCATCCATGAATGTGAACTTCTCTCATGCGTTGCAGAAGATTTGTTCGCCAGACGGGGTCATCCAGAGTTGGACCTTTTTGTGTCCGCACTCAGTGCAAAACTGCCCAGTTTCTGCTTGCTAGATCCAGGGCCTGGAGTTTTCTGTTGAGACGCGATGTCCTTCTCCTGGAGTGGGAGTCTCCTTCATGCCTTCCGTCCATTTCCTCTGATTCAGAGGTTGCTAATCAAGCTGCAGATGGAGGGGGCCAACATGATCCTGGTAGCGCCCTTCTAGACACGGCAGGTATGGTTTCCATTACTACAACAGTTAGCGGAGAAACCCCCGGCCTCTCTGCAGGGACCTGGCTCGGGGGACCCTGGTCCATCTCAGCCTCAAGTTCTTTCATCTGCATGCGTGACTCCGGAGTACATAAGCATCACCCGGTTTGGAATATCTCAGAGAGTGGCGGGTGTCCTTGTGGCAGCTCAGAAGCCCTCCACTAGAGCCACTTATACCATGAAGTGGAAGAGGGTTGCCATCTGGGCTGCCAAACATCATTTGGCCCATTTTATCTGTGGTGAGCCAGATTCTGGACTACTGATTTCGCTGTTAGACACAGGTCTCCAGTATTCCTCCCTTAAGGCGCACTTTTTGGCTATTTCTGCATTTTATGAGCCCGTGGGTGGTTGTACCGTAGCTCAGTTGAATGTGACCCGCACCTTTTTCAGGGGCATCCTGATCTGAAACCTCCAATTTGTTGCCCTGTCCTGGTCGGGATTTAAATTCTGTTTGGAAAAGTTGACCCTGTCTCCGTTTTAGCCAGCCGCGACTCTCAAGCTACGCTTTCTTTCTTGGAAAGTGTTATTTTTGGTTGCTATTACTTCTGCTCAAAGGGTTTCCGAGCTTCAGGCTCTCTGGTGTGAGGAGCCTTATTTGATTTTTCAGAAATCCTAAGTTTCTCCCCAAGGTGGTGTCTGAGTTTACCCTGAACCAGTGTATTCATCTTTCAGTTTATTTTCCCGCGCATGCCAATCCAGGGAAAGCACTGCTCCATACATTAGACATGTGCAGAATTTTGAAATATTTTTTGCTCCGAACTAAGGACAGCAGAAAGTCAAAGCAGCTTTTTGTTTCTTTTGCACCAGGAAGAAAGGGCATTCAGGTTTCTAAACAATGTTTATCCAAATGTCTGGCACATTGTATTGTGTTCTGCTACAACAATCATGGCAAAGAGCGGGGGTGAAAGCCCACTCCACAAGGGGCATAGCTACCTCTGTGGCCTGTTTCAAGCCGGTCTCAGCCAGTGACATTTGCACTGCTGCCACCTGGAGTACCATACACATTTTCACCAAGGCACTGGCAAAGGGATGCATAGAAGAGGCAAGATCCCTGGTATTCTCAGAAGTATTGTCAGTCCCCTATGCACACACTGCTAGGCAGAAAAGAATTAGGAGTTCAACGAATGGCTCAGGGAATGGTCAGGAAGGAAGGGTTCACCTGTACAGGAGAGTGGGGAGGACACATGGGAGGATGAGGACTTATATTGGAAGGATAGATTACATCTGAGTGGGGGCAAGAGTGCTGAGGGGGTCTACAAGGATAGATTGATAAGGTCTTAAGGAGGGATTTAAACTGCTGGGGGGTACAAGGCTAGGAAGGGTAAGAGTTTGACAGGAAGGGGGAATGGATTAACTAGCACTCCCTCGCAAAAGGGAGCAGGGAAGGGAACAGGCATGGAAGGGAGGGATGGCAGGGGGGAGTATGTGGCGGAAGGGACTTTCCGCAAATGCCAGAAGTTTGGGGAACAAAATGGTGGACTTAGAGGCCATAATAGTGGGAGAGGGCCTTTGTATTGTAGCCGTAACGGAGACCTGGTGGTCTGAGCATCAGACCTGGGAAGTAGGTATCGCAGGGTACAGGCTTTTCCGGAAGGACAGGGCTAGCAGAAAGGGGAGGGGTTGTGCTATACATCAGGGAGGACATTAAGGCTACAGAAGGGCAAGAGGAGCAAGGGGAGGAAGAAATCTTGTGAGTCACGTTAGAAAAATGGTCTGAGGCATCCATAAGGCTGGGGGTGGCTAAACAGACCTCCAGTGCAGGGGGAGGAAGTGGATGGGCAGATGTTGCAGGCAGTTCAATGGATGGCACTCAAGGGGAAGATTCTGCTGGTGGGGGACCTTAACCTCCCAGATGTGGACTGGGATATCCCATCAGCTAGGTCAGCCAAGAGCAGAGAGATCCTCGAGTTCCACCAGGGAGCTTTCCTGCAACAGCTGGTTAGGGAGCCCACTAGGGGTGCCATCATACTTGACGTGGTCCGCTCCAATGGGGATAGTGTGGAAGGAGTCGGAGTGGGGGTCAGCCTAGGTGCAAACGACCATAGTTCAGTGAGCTTCTGGGTTAGGATGTGGAACGAAGTGAGTCAAACCATCACAGAGGTCCTGGACTTCAGGTGGGCGGATTTTCCCTGAATGATTTTCAGGAAAGAAATGGAGGGGAAGGAGAAAATAGGGGAAGTGGAGAAATTATGGAATTCAGTTAAGAGGGGGGTTACTAAAAGCCGTGGAAATTTGCACAAGGAAGGTGAGGAAGAGCAGAAGCAGAAAGAGGCCGCTTTGGTTCACCGGGGAAGTGAGAGAGGCAATAGGGAAGAGAAAAAGGGCATTCAGAGCATATAAGAGGACACAGGGGAATGAAGACAGGGAAACTTACAGGGAGAAGCTGAGGGTGGTGGAGCAGAAGATTAGGAAGGCGAAAGCAGAAATGGAGGCGAGAATTAATAAGCAGGCCAAAAGGGGTGATAAAACTGTTTTCTAGGGGCGTGGATATGTTGTGCTGTCCACACTGTCTGGCAGGTACCTTGCTGCTTTAAGATGGGCTGGAAAGTCTTCAAGCTGGCTCCCACCCACTCAGGTGATGAAACTCTCTGCTCCGCCCCATGACGCTAGATCTTCCTTATCACTTGGAAGCATCAGGTTCCCTCCTTAGCGCTCTCGTGTTTTGCAGGCCCTGGCTCTAAAAACTTCAGATTTTTTTTCCTAAACTTACTTTAAAACTCATTCAAGTTAAGTCTTCACCCTCTTCCCTAGTGGCTGCGATGGAGGACAAGACCTTCCCTGGGTTCCGCTGGTGCCCCTGTGGGCAGAAGATGTCATGTAGCGACCCCCACGCCTCGTGCATTTACTGCCTCGGGCATGGCCACGCTCCTCAGGCTGGCAAGATGTGTCTCTCCTTTTCTCCGTTGGTGCTCGAAGACCGCGCTGCCCAACTCCAGCTGGGGCGACCGGAGAAATGGTACCTGCCGGTCAAATCGAAGGAGGCCCATTGGGTGGTGTCTGGTGGCAGGCTGTACTGAACAACTGGAACAGCATGAACAGCTCACAGCCCTCGAGGAGGAGGAGGAGGCCCTGGCTGTGGCGAGCTCCTCTTCGGCTTCAGCCTTTATTCTGCTCCAGCTGGGCTCTTCTTACATGGCATCCTTTTGGGAGTTGTTTCAGTCTCTCTCAACTAAAGGGGAGGGTCCTTCTGGGTCTCACACCCCTCGGTCCCGGAAGAAGGATCCGAAAAAAGGTAAGACCCACCATCGACGCTGTTGGGAGTGGGAGAGATCTCATTCTCTGGACTGTCAGCTCTCAACTTTGGTTGATGTTGTGGCCCGGGCCACTGGTTTCACAGTGTCCCCATCAGACCAGTCAGCCGAGACGCCTGTCGACATGGTCAAGATTTTTCTTGAGCCCACTGACAGGTTGCCGACCGAGGAGGTTGACAACTCTCTTTCTCGGACACCGGTGTTTCCGGTACCTTCTGAGGACTTGCCTCAGACCATTGAGCCGAAGTCCCCGGCCCAGGACCCTGAACCGGAGGGGCAGCGGGTTTCCCCCACTTCTTCCTCGACCCTCAGCTGAAGAGAGGCTCCAGCGCAAGTTGCATCAGCGCTATGAGGATCCAGTGAGGCAACAGCTCTGGCAGAAAGCCGACGCCAGCTTCCACACCGGCAATTAAGTGAATGGCCGAAGCCGACTCCCGACGTTGGTTCCCTGGTTGAGAACCCGGTCCCGGCGCAAATGGCTCAGGCAAAACTGGCTGCCCCGCCCATTGTGGTGGAACCACCACCTCCCCAACCGAAGAATGAGGCGCTGACCGAGATTCTCCATTCGGCTCCAGGGTTTGCCTTGGTTGTCAGTCCTCTCACTCCAGGTGCCCTTGGTGAGTGGAGAGTGGCTCAGGCGGTCACCAGCTGTACGCGGACTCTTTGGAGTCCGAAGATGCCTCATTGCATTCCCGTCCAGTCGACCTGGAATCCTCTGGGGGGGGGGTCTTTCTGTGGATGAGAGCCCCACCTCATTCCTTGGTATCCTTCGGCTCATCTCGGAGTCCACCGGGATGCCGCTCGAACCCGTGCAGAAACGGGCCAGATATCCCCTTACAGAGATTCTGGACAAGGAGGACTCCCCCCACGGAGGTCTTCCCCATAGCTGAGGCCATTGTGGGCCCAGCATTAGAACTCTGGCAGCGCTCAGCCTCCTGCCCAGCGCCATCGTCCGGGATGGCTAACAAGTATGCGGTCCCTACTGACTCTCTCTCTGGCTTCTCTGAGCACCCTCAGCTGAGGGGTTGGTGGCAGATTCTCTCTTCAGGTGCTTGGGCAACACGAGGGATGTGGACAAGCCCCCAGGTAAGGAGTCCAAGAAATTGGACTACTCACGGAGAAAGGTGTACACTGCTGCCTCTTTGGGCCTTCGCCAGGCCACCTCGGCTGTTATGATGGCACACTTCTCTCGCGCCCTGTTGGGCTCCCTGGATGAGGTGTTCTCCCTCATCTCCCGGCCAACCTCAAGACCACAGTCAAGCAGGTCTGGGATGTGGGAAGGGCGGTGGCAAATCAGCAGCTCCAGATGGCTCTGGACATTGGAGACTCTTGTGCCCGTTCGATAGCGGCCGCAGTGGCCATGTGCCACAGGGCTTGGTTGCGGGATCTTGACCTTCGCGGCAGACACCCAACACAAGCTCGCAGATGTTCCCTTTCTGGGCACCTACCTGTTCGGGACTGGTGTAAAGGGCCACCTCCAGCGCATTGAAAAATACAATGCCACTCTAGATTCGGTCACATCTGCACAGAAGGACAAAGGCCGCCATCAGCAGCATAAGCCCTTTCATTCCTCCGCTCCTGCGGCAAGACCTGCCCAGCAGCACCAGCAGCAGGGCTAGCAGGCTCAAACTTGGTGCCCTAGAGCCAAGTCCATTGCTTCCTTGGTCAGAAAGCTTGGGGGGGGGCCCCAGCGGCTCCTCGGCCTGTCCTCTCCAAGCCTGCCCAGTGACGGGTTGCAAGGTGCCGCCCCCAACCTCGTCTCGCCTCCCCTGGGTCCCCCATGGGGGGCCGGCTCAGCCACTTTCTTTTCAACTGATCTGCAATCACCACGGACCATTGGGTGCTGGAAGTGGTTGGCAGGGGCCTACCTCTGGAGTTTGAGCAGGTCCCTCCCTTTCGAGCCCGCACCCCGCAGGGGGCTACTGGGTCTGCAGCCTCCCAATCAGCTCTCCAAGATGACATCGACCAGCTGCTCCACAAGGGAGTAGTCAGCAAGGTTATGGATCCTCTTCCTCGCCCAGGGTTTGTTTCCAGGTACTTTCTGGTTCCAAAACAGATAGGGGGCTGGCGCACCATTCTTGATCTGCATGACCTGAACAAGTTCTTGAGGCCGTGCACCTTTCGGATGGTAACCCTGGCTCAGATAATACCATCCCTGGGGCAGGGCATGTGGTTCTGCTCCCTAGACCTCCAGGACACATTCTTTCAGGTCCCAATCCATCCGTCTCATCAGCGGTTCCTCTGTTTTTGGGCAGAGGGAACCCTCTACAAGTTCCGGGCCATGCCCTTCAGCCTCTCATCAGCTCCCGGGGTCTTCACCAAATGCATCACAGTGGTGGCAGCATTCCTGCAGTGCTGAGGGGTCCAGGTCTACCCTTACCTGGATGACTGACTGATAGCAGGTCCCTCCAGGTTGGAGGTGGAGCGGCCCAGAGATCTGGCCCTCCAGGCTTGCTGTCAACTTGGCCTCCTCTTCAACGAGGCCAAGTTGGAACTCGTGCCCTCGCAGGTGATTCAGTTCATCGGGGCGGAGCTCGACTCTCTCCAAGCCAGAGCTCGCCTCTCGGCGGACAGGACCGAGGTCCTTTCTTCCTTTGCCCAATCATTTCTGGTTGGTCAATTGCACCCTGCCCGGGACTTCCTGTGCCTTCTGGGTCTCATGGTGGCTTGCACCAGCATGGTCCTGTGAGCCTGCTGGAATATGCACATCATGCAGTCGGGGCTGGCCCGCCAGTGGTCTCAGCACTCAGGTCATCTAGACCAGCCAGTCTTTGTGACCCAGAAGATGTGGGACGGCCTGCAGTGGTAGCTTGTTCTTGCTCATCTGTGGGAGAGAGAATCCTGTTCGTCCGCTCCGAGCCGATGGTCATCCTGACAACCGACGCATCTCTGATGGGTTAGGGTGCCCATCTGGGGGAGCACAGAAGCCCATGGACTTTGGTCCCCTCAGGAGTCCTGATGCCACATCAACCTGCTGGAGCTCCGAGCAGTCCAGCTTGCCCTGACCACCTTCGCTCCATTTGTTCGGGGTCAAGTGGTCCAGGTTCAGACGGACACCACCACGACCATGTACTATCTCAACAGACAGAGTGGGATGCACTCCTTGCCTCTGTGCAAGGAAGCTCTTCACATTTGGTCTTTCATGCTCAGCCTGGCGGCGGAGCTCCTAGCCATTCATGTGGCAGGAGCCTCGAACAGTCTGGCCGATGCTCTCAGCCAGATACGCGATGCATCTCATGAGTGTTCTGTCCTGCCAGAGATAGTACAAGACCTGTTCTCCCACTGGGGCACACCTCAGGTGGACCTGTTCCCCTCCAGGGAGAACACCAAGCTGAGGCTGCACCATGCCCGCCCACCTCAGCAGGACTCGCTGCAGGGGGATGGCTTCTCCAGGCCGTGGACCCCGAGCCTCTTCTACGCCTTCCCTCCTCTGCCCTTGATCCACAAGGTGCTCCTCAAGATCAGAAGGGACAAGGTGCAGGTAATCCTCGTAGCCCTAGACTGGCCTTGTCAGTTCTGGTATCCAGATCTCCTCAACCTCAGCTCCAGGCTCCTGAGGTGGCTTCCAGCCTGCCCGGACCTGCTCTCCATCAGCGAGGGGAAGGTACTCCATCTGGACCTTCAATCCCTGCACCTAATGGCCTGGTTCCTGAGCGGCTAGAGTTCCAGGCCATGAGTCTCTCCGACGAGGCCCTAAATGTTGTTGAGGCGTCCTGCAAGGAGTCGACCAGAAAATGCTATGCCTTCAAATGGAAGAGATTGTCCATTTGGTGTCAGGGCAAGGGGTTGGACCCCTCATCCTGTCTGCTTTCTAGCATTCTGGACTACTTGTGGTCCCCTTCCCAGCAGCGGCTTCGGTCGACGACCCTCAAGGTACACCTGGCAGCCATCTCTGCTTACTGGGCGCAGGCTGGCGAGAAGGTGATCTGGTGCTTTTTCCAGGGCCTAGATCACCTATCCCCTCCGGTGCGTGAACCACCACCACCATGGGATTTACTGCTGGTATTGGCCAAGCTCATGGGCAAGCCATTCGAACTAATGCACAGGTGTGACATCTCTCACCTGTCATGGAAGACCGCCTCCTTGGTGGCTATCACGTCAGCCAGAAGGATTGGGGAGCTGCAGGCACTTTCCGTCAAAGCTCCCTACCTGGTCTTCCACAGGGACAAGGTTGTCCTGCGCCCCACCTGAAATTTCTCCCGGAGATGGTGTCGGAGTTTCACCTGAAACAAGTGTTGACTTTGCTGGTGTTCTACTCTAGTCACACCTCTGAGGCCGAGTACAGGCTCCATACTTTGGACCTGAGATGAGCGCTTGCTTACTACAAAGAGCGTATGGTGGAAGTTTGGGAAGAGGTTCACCAGCTCTTTGTCACCTACACTGAAGCCACACCTGGCAGACCTGCAGCAAAGTGGATGATTGGCAGGTGGATCACTTCCTGCATTGATCTGTGCTATAGGTTGGCAGGTAGGGAGCCTCCCGTAGGGCTTAGGGCTCATTCCACCCGTCATACCGCTGTGTCAGTGGCTGCTTCTAGGGATGTCCCTATCCAGGAAATCTGCAGGGCTGCTACCTGGAAGTCAGCATACACCTTCATTTCCCATTACCACATTGACCTTGAGTCACACCGGGATGCTGGTTTTGGAACCTCAGTTCTCCAGTTCCTGTTCCCTAAGTAGGGGGTGTGCGCCTTGCCGTCCTCTTCCTGGAGAACTGCTAGGAGTCTGCCAGACAGTGTGGATAGAACAACATATCCACACCCCTAGAAATACAGGTTACTCACCTGTAACAGGAGTTCCAGGAGTGGTATATGTTATCCATACGGACCCACTCGACTTCACTGGGTTCAGGACAACCTAGCTTCCAGCAGGCTAGTTCTGGCATGTGGGGCGGAGCTGAGAGTTTCATCACCGGGTGGGTGGGTGGGAGGAGCCAGCTTGAAGACTTTCCGGCCCATCTTTTTTTTTTTCCTTTTTCAGTTTTTTTTGTATCCTCTTTTTTCTTGCCCTCGAGGTCCCCTCCTTTGGATCTGCTTATCTCATCCAGATCCCCAACCAGGATCTGTCCCTAGAGTGCCCCCTCATCCTCCTGCACAGCGAGGGCTGTCCTGGCACTGGTGGGCTGGATGGCTGGTGCAGTCATCATCTAGGACCGCAAGAGTGCTTTTCCGCCTGTGTTCCCCCTTCTGTTCCCTATCCCAGCCCCCCTTAGGACGCTGGCGCTTAGGACTTTTGTCCAGAGTGGTGGTGTGCTGGCGCACACCTTCCTCTCACGTGCCATACGACGTCCCCTCTCCCTGACTCCGGAATATTGGAGCCGCCAATCCCTTCAAGGGCCGGTGCTTCCACCGGCTCTCTACACAGGTGTCGGACACTAGTGCATCCCTGGTATCCCACCCCTGAGGGAGGAGAGCATCTGTTGGGACACTCAATCCTCCCTCCCCCTGCTGACCCTCGGCAACCCGAGTCCATACTCGAACCCGGGTCGCCAGCGTAGCGCATGGTGTGGCATCAAGCACCTCAGCCCACTGTGCCACTGGGCTGGCCTTTCCGGCCCATCTTAAAACGGCAAGGTACCTGCCAGACAGTGTGGATGAACAACATATACCACTCCTAGAACTCCTGTTACAGGTGAGTAACCTGTATTTTTGGTATATAGGAGAGAAGAGTAAAGCAAGGTAGGGGATAGTGAGAGTGAAGGGGGAGGGGGAGTACAAGTTGAAGGGGACTTCGAGAAGGTGGAGGTACTAAGTAGGTACTTCTGCTCGGTCTTAACGATAGAAGGGGAAGGAAGGGGACCGGTGTTAAGGGAGAGGGGAAGGGATGACATAAAGATGGATCCTAACCTGATCAGTGCAGACAGGGTCAGAGAGGAATTGGGTAGATTGAGGGTAGACAAGGCTATGAGTCCAGACGCCCTGCATCCCAGGGTACTCTGGGAACTAAGGGAGGAGCTGGCGGCACCCATAGTGAGGTTGTTTAACTTGTCCCTGGATACAGGGTGGGTGCCAAAAGACTGGAAGAGGGCAGATGTGGTGTCGCATCACAAGAGTGGCAGCAGAGAGGAGGTGGGCAGTTACTGTCTGGTCGGCCCCACCTCGGTGGTGGGTAAGGTGATGGAGGCGATGTTAAAAGAAAGGGTGGTCAGCTGCTTGGGGGAAAGTGAGCTGCAGGACACCTGTCATCATGGCTTTAAACAAGGGAGATAATGCCTGACGAACCTTATCGACTTCTTCGATTGGATGTTGAGGGTGGTCGATCAGGAAGGGGCAGTGGATATGGCCTATATGGACTACAAGGTGGGTGGAGAACTGGCTGATGGGTAGAAGCCAGAGGGTGGTGGTAAGTGGGGTACATTCCAGGGAGTTAGGGGTGATAAGTGGGGTCCCCCAAGGGTTGGTGCTGGGGTCCATCCTGTTTAACATCTATATCAGCGATATAGCGGAGGGGCTGAAGGGGAAGGTCTGCCTATTTTAAGATGATATGAAGATCTGCAGTAGGGTAGACACTTCAGAGGGAGTGGAGGCTATGAGGGAAGATCTAAGGTTGCTGGAGGGGTGGTTGGAAACATGGCAGCTGAAATTCAGTACCAAAAAATACACAGTAATGCACACGGGGTGGAATAACCCACAAGCAAATTATACACTGTGGGGGAGGAAATGAAGGCAGTTGAGCAGGAGCGGGATCTGGGGATCATAATTACACAACCTTAAGGTGGGGACCCAACGTAGCATGGCGATGGGTAAAGCAAATAGAAGGCTGGCGTGCATAGGGAGAGGTATAACAAGCAGAAGGAGGGAGGTGCTGATGCCTCTTTACAAATCCATGGTGAGGCCTCACCTGGAATACGGGGTATAGTTCTGGAGACCTCACCTATGCAAGGATATACAGTAGATGGTATTTAAAGGGTACAGAGAAGGGCCTCTAAGATGGTGCATGGGTTGATTGGGAAGCCCTAAGAAGAGAGGTTGAGGGGAGTTGGATTTGTACCCGCTAAAGACCAGAAGGGAGAGGGAGGACATGATAGAAATATTTAAGTACGTGAAGGGGATTAATAAAGTAGTGGGAAGCTTATTCACAGGAAAGGTAGGTGCTAGGACTGGGGGTCATGGTCAAAGGGTGGAGGGAGGAAGGTTTAAGGGAAATGTTAGGGGGCGTTACTTCACTGAGAGGGTGGTGGAGCCCTGGAACAGTCTGCTGGAGGAGGTGGTGGGGGTCAAAACGGAGGGATTCAAGAGGTCATGGGATAGACACAAGGGGTTAACCAGGGGGTGGAGAGGGTGATCTCTGGGCAAGGGGAGCAGGTGGGGGGGTAAGGGGCAGATTCGATGGGCCAAGAGGGTCCTTTTCTGCCATCACATTTCTATGATTCTGTGATTCTACTACAGTCTGGACATTGTTTCTAAAGCCCACGCCGACTTCCGGCCGGGTTGTTCTGCAGGGCCTCCTGTCCTAGGCTTTGGTTGGCCTTCCTCTCAGACTGTTCTGCTGCACCTGTAACTGCTCAGGACTCATTCCTATGATGTGATCTGATGACTGAGATACCCGCAAAGAAGATAGTACAGCTATGTAGGATATATTAGGAAATCTGGAAACTCGATATCCCGAGTTTCACTACCAGAGTCTGCTGGACCAAACTACGTTGCCTGACATCCCGTGGGGTGTTTTTTTTTCATGTTTCGGGGTCTTTGCACCACACACAATGCAGGCCCCCTTATTTTTAGATCTAACTCTGCCACAGGCAAAATTTCCATGTCGGGCAACTGGGTTTGGTCTGCCAGACTCGTGGTAATTAAGCTTGGGATATCGAGTGTCTAGATTTCACAATACTCCCATTACGTAAGAACTTACTCTGTCACAGTAGATCTTCGAGGGGATCTCAGTCATCAGGTCTTCCTTCTCTCCCACCATCCCCCTTTTATGGGGCTCTCGTCTCAGAACTGGCTAACTGGTACTGTATATCCAGCCTTTTATTTTGGTCTAGGCACCTCTCACTCTCTCTCCTCTCGGTCCCCCATGGCTTGGGTTTGCTCCCTTAGTCTCTGGGGAAAAGAACTGAGGAGGGAGCAGGGCTACTTACACCTTTATAGGGTTGATGATGTCGGCATGGGCAGCCACAGTGGTACTGCTGGAAAACCTTCCGTGCAGATCCTGCTTCACCGATGATGAAGTTCCTACGGTGTGACCAGATGACTGAGATTCCCTCGAAGATGTACTGTTACGGTAAATTCTTACGTAACTGTTCTTTCCTCTACCACTCACATAGAGATGTCGCCATTTTCCTGAGGTAATTATTCAAAAAAAAAAAAAAAAACCACGCTGGGTAATTTAGAAGCATCTTAACAATCTGACGTCTATAGCAATACATTGCAAGCTGCTCCACTTAAAGAAACCTGCATGCACACTTCACCACCCTCAGAGCTTTGCACCACATTTCTGGAGAACACTGGAAATTCCTTGGATCCATATATTACAACAAATAACAGATTAGGGGACTGTGATTACTTGGCGATAATCCCATTCGATGGTAGTATATATAGAATAGAGGATGGGGAAGTGTGTGATACGAGAATATAACAACTGGTCAGCAATTTTTCCTGTAGACGAGACCAGTTGATATTTCCCGTAACAGCTGGCTGGTTGTTATGACATTCACACGCCATGCCACTCAAATAATGCCACTCCTGCTTTGGCTTAAGGAATGAATATGGGTGGGCTGAACATTCTTTGAAACATGGCGCTCCATCTGTCGCTTCCCGAGAAGCTGCCACAAAAAGACATGATCATCCCTTCTTTAGTTTTTAAAATGTATCTGGTTGATCTAACCTTGTACCCCACTAAATATCTGGTTGATCCTGCCGTCCAACCATTTTGGCACCGGAGCGTGCCCAGGGAGCGTCCTAGACGCGATCTCGGCGGTGACAAACTGTAAGTAAATTTAAAAAAAAAAAAGAGCATCAGGCACCAAAATAAAAAAAAAAAAGGAAAGGGAGAAGGCAGCAGAAAGAGGGAGTCACAGTCTGTGTGTGTGAGATAACTTGCTGCTCAGTATATTATAAAAAATAAAAGATAGGGAAGTGTGTGGCATACTCAAATTTAATGCACACCCTTGGTGTGGGATGCTTTAATAAATCCCTCGGGCTTTGCTGTTGGGGTTTATGTAGCATCCCCACACCTCGGGTGTGCGTTAAATTCTCATAACACACACTTCCCATCATTTATTCTCAAAGAAAAATATAGAAACATAGACTTTGGTGGCAGATAAGGACCGCTTGGCCCACCTAGTCTGCCCATTTCCCTACCTACAGGATAAGCTGCAGATCCTAGTTAACCAACAGCCTATTTCTTCCTTCCGCCCCCCCACCCACAAAAATTGCCTTATGTCTGTCCCATGCGTTTTTGAATTCTCCCACAGTTTTAGACCCCAACAACCTCCTCAGGAAGGCTGTTCCATGCATTCACCACTCTCTCTGTGAAAAAATACTTCCTCACATTGCCCCTGAGCCGTACCCCCCTCTATCTTCAAATTGTGTCCTCTTGTTCTTGCACATCTCTTTTTCTGAAAGATGCTACCCTCTTGGACTTTGTTGATTCCATTGAGGTACTTAAACGTTTCTATCATGTCCCCCCTCTCCTTCCTTTCCTCAAGGGTATTCATATTAAGCTCCTTTAGTCTCTCCTTGTATGGCTTCTCTTGCAGACCCTGCACCATTTTAGTTGCCCTCTTCTGGACTGCCTCCATCCTGTCTATGTCCTTGCGGAGATGGGATCTCCAGAACTGGATGCAGTACTCCAGATGGAGTCTCACCAACTGTCTGTACAGAGGGATGACAGCTTCCTGTTTTCTACTGGTGCTGCTTCTCCCTATACATCCTAGTATCCCCCCAGCCCTCCCTACTGCCGTCTCACATTACTTGCTTACCTTAAGGTCATCTGATTATCCCCAGGTCCCTTTTCATTTTTGTTGTTCATTATGTAATCTTCCCTTGGGTTTTTGTTTCCCAGGCGCATTATTTTGCATTTCTTTGCATTGAATCCAAGCTGCCATACTTCTGACCATTCCTGCAACCTTGCCAAGTCCCTTATCATCCTTTCTACGCCTCCTTGTGTATCAACCCTATTGCAGATCTTTGTGTCATCTGCAAAGAGGCATACTTTTCCTTCCAGTCCCTCTGCAATGTCACTTATAAAGACATTAAAAAGGACTGGCCCCAGTACTGAACCTTGCGGTACCCCACTAGTAACCCATTTCTTCAGAGTGGACTCCATTTACAGTTACAGTTACAGTTGCCTTCTGTGCCCTGTTGTCCAGCCAGTGTTTTACCCAGGCTACCACCCGGGGACCCACTCCCAGGCTGATTAATTTGACTATTAATCTTTTGTGTGGGTCTGTGTCAAATGCCTTGCTAAAGTCTAGGTAGGCCATGTCCACAGCCCCTCCCTGGTCTACTACTTTGGTCACCCAGTCAAGGAAATTAGTTAGATTTGTCTGACGTGACCTTCCTGCTGTGAACCCATGCTGCCTTGGGTCCTGTGCCCCACTGGCTTCTAGGTGCTCAACAATCCTTTCCTTCAGAAGTGATTCCATCGCTTTCCCTACCACAGAGGTCAAACTGACAGGTCTGTAGTTTCCTGCCTCTGTCTTGGTCCCACTTTTGTGAAGGGGAATCACATCCGCCTTCTTCCAGTCCTCAGGTACCACACTATCCTCCCATGATTTGTTAAAAAGGGTAGTCAGTGGTGTCGCTAGTTATCTCTTTAATTCTTTTAGAATTCTGGGGTGAATTCCATCAGGCCCCATTGCTTTGTCCACCTTCAGTTTTGGGAGTTCTTTCAGAACCCTTTCTTTTGTGAAAGGACTCTGATCGACCCACCTATCCAGAGTGCTTCTATTAATTGGATTAGGCACCTCCCCCACCTCCTCTTTTATGAATACTGAGCAGAAGTATTTGTTCAGTATCCTTGCCTTTTTATTGTCCCTCTCTGCCCACCCACTGTCCATTCTGTTCAGCCTCACTATCCCTCCCTTCTCTATTTAATGTACACCCGAGTTGTGGGATGCTACGCCCTCTGGGTTTTATTAAAGCATTCCACACCAAGGGTGTACATTAAATTAGAGTTTTTCACACAGTTACTCATCTTTTATTTTATATAATTGCTGGTCAGCAATATTGTTGCAGCCTGACTTCTGTTTCATGCATATATATATACACACACACACACACACACTCTCTCTCTCTCTCTCTCTGTCTGTCCTTCCCTTTCCAGAAAGGGCATTTTGTTTTTGCTCTTTATTTATTTTTTAACTTAGTTTCTTTCCAGTGGGGATCACGCCAGTCATCCCGGGACCTGTTCCTGCTCACACTCGCTAGCCTGTGTCTGAAGGGAACAAACTGCAGGATCAACCAGATAAACATTTTTTATTTTACCATGTTAGGTAGGATCAACCAGATAGAGTGTGAAATGTGAAAGAAAATTACAGGGAAAGATAAGTCTGTTTGTGGTGGCTCCGTCTGAGGCAGCTCCTCAGTAACGGAGAGACGGAGCCACCATGTTTTCAGAATTTCTGAGACCGCCCACCTAGAATACAAGAGGCAATGAGGGAGCCGTACATTTTGATTGACACAGTGCATGAATGCCATAATAAGTTGCAGGCTATTTTTTTTATTCAGGTTTTTATCCTTCCTCTTTGGAGCTGGCGGACAGCTCTGGTCCCTCCCTCGGAGGGACTAATTCTCTGGCTTCCCACACCAGTTCCTCCCGGAAGGTACCCACGGTCACCCCATGTCAGGGCCAGAGAAGTGTCAGCTTTCTCCCCTCTCATGGAAGCTAACATCTAGACTCCAAGGGAACAGGTGCAGGTGCAGCTGGGCCAACATAGAGCCTGCCAGCTCCATTTTTCCATTTTCTTCCCCTCCCTCTGCTGCAGTTGCTCGCACGCATGTGTAGGCATGTGCATGCAGTGACCTGCCACACCCTCGCTAATCTAGTTGCTCCCATCTGCACTACCTCCAGGCCTCCACCCCAGGGCAGCCTTGCAGTGGTCATGGCTGGGTCCCCACCCAGGGGGGAAAAGCTGCTGTACGGCTACTGAGTCCATTTCCCGGCCTCCCCCCCCGATGACCCAGGCTGATTCCCAAACCCAGGTTGCCGGCATAGCACGAGGTGTGGCAGTCAGTGCCTCAACCCTCCACGCCACCTCGACTGCCAACCTGTAGGTTATTATGGCAAATATCAACCGGCGGGCTCTCTATACAAAAAAATTGCTGGCCAGTAATTATAGCCTTGTAATACACAGTCCCTATCTGTTATTCTATTTGTCTCCTCCCCTTTCTCTCATATCCTCACTAATCCATGCTCCAGCTCTTTCTTTATACTGGACAAGAAAGTTCACTGTTCTGGGTCTGTTGCTGATGGACTGCAAGATTTCATCAATCCTCTGCTTTCTGTCGTTGTTGGTGTTGACTTGTTACCAGCCTACTTATTTGAAGATACAGATAGCTGTTTTGTGGGCCTGATGAGTGAAAGCAGGTACCCAAAAGCAACTTCAAATAGGGTTGTCAATCACAATTTTTTATTTTTCAGTCAAGCTTTTTCTCCCTAATTAGGTTCCGTCACCCTCCTTAGTCCTCTGGTGACCACCCAGACCATCTGACTCTAACCTTACAACTTCTGCCAACCCCACAGTTCTTCCCATAATGGAAGCAGTCTTTCAGGGGAGATGCCTTTCGTCAGGATCCAGAGCAGGCAATGGGATTCATTGGGTGGGGCTTACACATACCAGCCTTCAGCCTGTATTTAGACAGTGCCTGGCTGATCTTACTGGGCATAAAGTCTCCACCACTCATTCACACTAATGGGATTTTGCTGGAGGCGGTAGGACCAAGCGGGAGCCAAATATCTTCAGGAGGTCCGGCACCGAGGTAGGGCCGCGAGGAAATGGCACTACAAGACCAGCTCATGCCATATAGGCTACCTCAGCATCAACCCTCCAATCGCCTCAGTTCCTTTTTTCCCCACCGTTGAGTGCGCTTCAGTGACGACGTCACTCGCCCACCGGGAGTCAAATCTTTGTCTATACAACAGCAGCTTTAGTCGCTTAGTTTTTTTTTTTTTACCTTTCTTTTATTGCTTTTGACAATAAACACTTGTATATTGTACAAACATCTGCCAAGTATCAATCATTTGTTGTTTCATATACATCCAACGTACATTAGGATATCTAGAGCCTTGACAGAATGGATTCAGGATAGGGGGAAAAATAAGAAAAGTAATATGTATAAAGATATTATATCTAAATAGGCTACGGCAAACTAAGGCTTTGGAGTCAAGTCCAAAATGTTCCAAGTCCAAGGAATTAACTTAACATCCAGTGCTGATATGAACCCCATTCCTATTATAAGAAATATCCCGTCAAATTATAGCACTATTACCGCAGCTCCAAACCTCCATATCTAAACAATTTATCTTGCTGCAAATTGGGAAAACCCAGAACTTATCTCGATCTTTCTTTGAGAGAAATAGGCATTAAAGCTCAAACACATATACAGAAAATATTTTAAAGCCAGAATAATTCCTTTTAGTTAAGAACAGTCAAGTTTCTTGCTCAGAGTCCAGGTCACTAGAAATACTGGCCTTGGATGTCTGAAATTCCCGAGCAATTAATTCCACCTTCTTCCCTGCTTCCACTGGGTCAGAAAATTGAAATGTGTTACCACAGTAATGAATGCGGAGTCTGGCTGGCAACAGGAGCGAATGTGACACTCCTAGACCCCGAAGTTGGGCTCTTACCGCATCGAATTTCTTTCTTCTAATGCGAGGTTGTGAATGAAAGATCGAGGGAACAGGTGGATGATCAGCTCCGTTAAATGATAACCCCGGAAGATCGTGCTGTCTGAAGAAGCTGGTCTCGCACATTTGAGCTGGTAGTAACCACTAGGATCACTCTAGGGGCCTCATCGCATGGTCCTGCAGATCGAGGTGTAAGCTGGAAGGCCTTCAGGAGTCTACTTCTTAGAGATTCTGCGGGGAGATTAAGAGCTTCGGGTAGCCAGGATAGCAAAAAAGTAAGTAAATCATCCTCCTCACATCCCTCCGGTAGACCTATGATACGAATATTTGAGGCCCTACTGGAGTTCTCCAATGCCTCTAAGCGATACCAAAGTTGAGCATTTTCCTGCACGAGTTTTGCTGTTGCAGGTAGAGCTTGAATTGCCGTTTTCTCAGCAGATGTTGCCGTTTAGGTTACCGTCTCCATTTTGACGTCCTGTTTGGCAAAACGCTGAATAATCGATTCAATCTTCGCATCAATTGCGAGCATAGAGGCCTGTAGTGCTCTCCACGGAGGTTCTCCACCAGCTATGGTCATCGTGGAGGATGCGGCCTGTTCTGATGCTGTTGCCGCTTGTTTGGGGCCATTATTAACGTTCTTCTGAGAACGGCCCATGACAAGTAATGTATCGTTCGATACCGGGTACTCTACAGAATTCACAGGTCTGCTTAGTTTTATGTTTTCTCCTCTGCAGAACGCTATATTTTAGGAAAGTAAGCTGTAGTCGTGCAGAGCTGCGTTTGGTGCGTCTTACCAGTTTGCTGCTCAGCAGCGCCCCCAGTCGTTTAGTTTTGATTTGTAGTTTATAGTGCTTGTTTTTTATTTTAGTGTTAAAAAAAAAAAAAAGTTTTAATTCGAAAGAATTCAGAAGTCCTCTTCAGCCTGCCTTTGACAGAGTCTACCATGAACGGGGCTGCTGATGGCAGGGAGACTTTGCATGAAAGCTGTGTTTTCAGCGGGGCTGGGTCCTGTCCGCCACCCTCTAAAGAGGGGGTTGGGGTCTGACTATGGGCAGTCTGGTGCTGGGGAAGGAGGGCAGTCCTTCCGGAAGCACAAAAAGAAGCGGGCCCGTTCTCGAACCTCGTCGAGAACCCGGCACTGCTGGAGCAGCAGGTTCTTAGTCCCACGGTCAAAGAAGAAACGGTACCGCTCGAGGTTGCCCTCTGGTATGTCTCCATGACAGTCGTCAGGAACAGGGGACAGAAGGCTGACTCCAACTCCGTCTGGGTCACCTGCGGCTTCTGTTCATAGTGACCGACATCTTCAACTCCGTAGTCCCTCCCCGCCCCATTGGGGGTCTTCCTGTGAGCAGTTTCATCATTGGGCCACTCTTATGGAGCAGTGGGTTCAGCGGTTGTCCCAGCTTTCCGAGTCTGCGGAGTCAGTCCCGGGGCCTTGGGGTCTATGGACGTTGAACCTGTGGGCAGGATGGTTGGGTCTGCCTAGACGCATGGCACCTTCTCCGGTGCCGTCAACTCCACGCTCTTGTGCTTTTCCCCCCTCACATGGCTGTGGCTCAGGGGCCAGCACAAGTGCCATTTTCTCCTACTCACATTTTCAGATCTTCATCATTGGGTGCTCTAAGAATTGAGTTGGGGTCTCTGTCTGGTGCGGTGCCGGTTGTGGTGCCGCCTTCAACTCCGGTCTTGGTAATGCTGCGATCGGTGCTGCGGCTGGCGCCCGCTTGCAGGGCCAACACCGACACAGAATCTGGGATTCTTGACTACAATTCGAGGAGCACTTCCTCCTGCTCTCTTTCCTCCCTTTCCTCTATATACTATCCCTCCTGGGCTAGGAGATGATACTGATCTGCATTTAGGAGACGACATTGATGAAGATTCATCTCTCGGAGTGGGAAATAAGCCCTCTACTTCAGCGGAGCTTCTGGTCAAGGACCTGTCTTTTAAGTCTCTACTGAAGAATGCGAATTCCACTCTCTCTCTTTCCAGATTTCAGAGGTGGATCCGAGGAAGCTGTTGCACCTTCAATATCTGCATGTCACGGAGATCCCTGTGGAATTGACTCTTCCGGTACTACTCTTTTTTGAGACTCTTTCACAAATGGTGTGGAACAATCCAGTGCTTATTCCTTCCGTGGCTAAGTCCATAGACAGGAATTATGCTCCACCTAAGGATCGACCAATCCTGGCCTGTCAAGCCTTTGCTGACGCATAGTGGTCCTGGCAAAAAATGACAAGGCCGCCCTCCCTCAGGAGTCCACAGGACATCCAGTAAACTAAGAATCTCGTTAGATTGACACATTGGGGAAGCTAAACTTCACGGCCCCTACCCTGGGTATGCGAACTGCTAGCTACCAGGGCTATTTTTCTCAATATGAGTATACCCTCTGGCATTCACTAAAAGCTACTGTGGAGACTCTCACGGAGTCGGACGTTACCTCAGAGCTCCTCCAAACTATCACTAGAGGTATTGAGTCCAATAATCAGCAACTTAAGGCTGCTATGGACGCCTTTTACGCTGCTTCTAGAGCAGCAGCAGCTGGGATATGTACCCGTCGCCACTCATGGTTATGAACCTCGGGGTTCACAAATGATGCCCAGCAGCGAGTCATGAACTTACCATTTAATGGTGCTTATCTGTTTGGCCCACAAATGGAGCAGGCACTTGAGGCCACTCAGAAAACTAGAACGGCTATCAAGACTGCTAGACCGGCTCCTACTGCCCCTCAACAAGGTGGGAACTGTCGACAGTTTCATACATAGATACATAGACAGTGTCGGCAGATAAGGGCCTATGGCCCACCCAGTCTGCCCATTTGAGCTTGTAAGTTCAGTTTGTTTTCCTAGAAGTCTGTTTCCCCTTACCCCTGACCTCTAGAATTCCTTTATGTCTATCCCATGCATTCTTAAATCCCGTGATTGTTTCAGCCCCCACCACTTCCTCTGGCAGGGTGTTCCACTTGTCCACCACCCGTTCTGTGAAGAAATTCTTTCTCATGTTTCCTCTGAGATCGTCCTCCTCCAACTTCATCCCATGCCCTCTAGTCCTGGAACATCTTTTCGCTTAAAAATAGTGTTTTCCTGCACTCTGTTTCTCCCTGTAAGATACTTGTATGTCTCTATCATATCCCTCTCTCCCTCCTCTCCTCCAGGAGTACATGTTCAGTTCCTTCAACCTGTCTTCATAGGACTTGTGATGCAATCCATGCACCATCTTTGTTGCCCTCCTCTGAACCTTCTCTACCCTGTCTGTGTCCTTACGTAGGTATGGTCTCCAGAACTGTACACTGTACTCCAGGTGGGGCCTCACTAGTGTCTTGTATAGAGGAATTATGACCTCCCTTTTCCTGCTGGTGATGCCTGCTCTATACATCCCAGCATCCTATTTGCTTTACCTGATGCCTTGTCACCTGTTTCCCTACCTTGGGGTCATCAAGATGACAACCCCAAGATTCCTTTCCTGCTTGGTGCATGCTATATCCTCACCCCCAACTGATATATTGTGCCAGGGTTTTGTGCCCATATGCATTATCTTGCACTTCTTTGCATTGAATTTCAACTGCCAAACTCTTGACCATTCTTCAAGTTTCTGCAGGTCCCTTCTCATTCTGTCTACACCCTCTGGTGTGTCTACTCTGTTACAGAGCTTTGTGTCATCAGCAAACAGTGAAATTCTGCCTTCTAGATCCTGCGCCAATGTCACTGATGAAGATGTTGAATAGGACCCGGTCCAGCACTGATCCCTGTGGTACCCCTGGTCACTCTTCCCTCTGTGGGTGACAGCCATTTACCACCACCCTCTGTGTCCTGCCACCCAGCCAGTTACCTACCCACCACACTACTGTCCTGCCCACACCCATATTCCCCAGTTTGTGTAATAGTCTTCTATGTGGCACAGTGTCAAAGGCCTTGCTGAAGTCCAGATAGGCCATGTCCACTGCCCTCCCTGATCCACCTCCTAGTCACCCAGTCAAAAAATTCAATGAGATTGGTCTGACATGACCTCCCCCTGGTGAAACCATGCTGCCTTGGGTCCTGTAGTCCATTGACAACCAGATGTTCCACCAATCTCTCCTTCGAAGTGCTTCCATGATCTTTCCCACTACCGAGGTGAGGCTGACTGGTCTGTAGTTCCCTGCTTCCTCTTTGTTCCCGCTTTTGTATAAGGGGACTACATCTGCTGTCCTCCAGTCTTTGGGTACCTCCCCTGTTTCCAGTGATTGGTTAAACAGGATAGCCAGAGGTTCAGCCACCACCTCTCTTAGTTCTTTAAGGACCCTGGGTGCACCCCATCTGGCCCCATTGCTTTGTCAACTCTTATTACTTCCAGTTCCTTCAGGACCCTTTCTCGTGTAAAGGGACTTGTGTCCATTTCTGCACCATTCTCACCCCTTGTACTCCCTTCAGACCCATTACCCCCTCTTCCTCAGTAAAGACTGAGCAGAAATACCTGTTCAATATGTCAGCTTTACTGTTGTCATCCTCCACGACTCCCATCCTCCCCTTCAGTCTCACTATCCTCCCTTTGTCTTTCTTTTTTCCTTATGTACCTGTAAAGGTTTTGTCCCTTTAACCACTGATTTTGCAATGTGTTCTTCTGTCTGAGCTTTGGCTTCCCTTACTGACTTCCCTGCCTCCCTTTGTTTCTCCTGGTACTTCTCCCTATCCCTTCTGCCTGTGTCTTTTGTATTGCCTGAATGCTATCTTTTGGCTTTCACTTTCTTTGCTACCTCTTTGGAAAACCATAATGGTCTCCTCTTCCTTTTCCTCTTGCTAACCTGCCTAATGCATAATTCTGTTGTTATAATCCCCATTTTAAATACTGCCCACTGTTCCTCAACCCTGATTCCTGTCCCATTCCCTTAATGCCTCTTTCAAGTATTTCCCATTTTCCCAAAGTCTGCCCCCTAAAATCCAGGATACGTGTTTTGTGTGGTTTGGTTCTGCTCTTTCTGTGATTTCAAACCACAATGACTGGTGGTCACTGTTGCAGGTGCTCCCCACTGTTACCCCCATCACACTGTCCCTGTTTGTGAGCAGAGTCCAGTATTGCCTTCTGCTGAGTTGGTTCCATGACCAGTTGCTTGAGGAAGGCACCCTGAAGGAGTCAGGATAAATCTGCTCTAGTTGATGCTGCTGCTGGGATGCTCCAGTCCACATCTGGAATATTGAAGTCTCCAACCAGTACTACCTCACCTTGTCTGCCATCCTTTGGACGGCTAGCATCAACTCCCTATCTGTTTCTTCCTCCTGGGCTGGTGGTCTATAGACCACACCTGTGGATGACTGGCCCCATTTTCCTTTCTAGCTTAACCCACAGTATCTCTCCCCCATTTTGTTCCTCCTGGATCTCTGTGGCCCTTATGTCATTTTTCACATACAGTGCCACTCCTCCTCCCTTCCTGCCTGCTCTGTCTCTTCTGAATATGTTGTAGCCAGGTATGGCCATCTCCCAGTCATGGTTATCATTACACCAGGTTTCAGTGATGGCCACAATGTCCAGGTCTGACTGTACCATGACAGCCTCCAGATCTTCCATCTTGTTGCTAAGGCTCCTGGCATTTACACACATGGCTTTCCATGATTTGACCTCCTAGTCTGCTTCACTGTTCTACTCAGCCCTTCCTTCGTTGTCATTTATCCTGGTTCTCCTTGCTGTCTGCCCTTCTGCTGAATTTTGCCCCTTTTCTGCTTATCCACCTTTTGGACACTAATCTTCATCTTTTGCACCGCTTTGCAGAGATAGCCACTCCTCTGGTTCACTGGTTCCACTGCTAGCTGTGGGGGTGAGCAAGGGTACCCTCCTTGCTGGCCTGCCACCCCTTTGCTAGTTTAAATGCTTGTCAATGTAGCATTTAAACTTATCATTAATACTTGGATTCCCTCCAGGATGGATGCAGGCCATCAGGCTTGAACAAACCTCCATCCCTCCAGGTGGGTCCCCAGTCACCAATGAATCCAAACCCTTCCTCACAGCACCAGTTCTTCAACCATGAGTTAAAGTTCCTGGTGCATGCCTCCTATGCTCTCCCTTGCCTCTCACAGGTAGTACTTTTGAGAAGTGACAGAAGTAGCTACTTGCTTGAGACCCTCCCCAGTTTCCTAAACTCTTCCTGAACTTCCTTTGGCTCCCCGTTTGCCAAGTCATTAGTACCTAGGTGGATAATGACATCCAGCTCACCCTCCGTCTTGCCTTCCCAGTGATCCCCAGTATCTTCCTTCCATCCTCCATGCCGTGGCACCTGGTGAGCACCTCACCTCCCTGTCCTCTCCTCCTGTGTTCTAGCTGGATCCCTCTTACGATGGAGTCCCCATCAGGATCCTTCCTCCTCCTCTGGGGTCCACTGCTTTCCCACTGAGGTCACCTCCTTGGCTAACCTCCCATCCTTTCCTTCCACTTCTCTGGGTACCTCTATTTGGTTGTCCTCATTTGCCAGTGTGGCATATGAGTTCTTGAGAAGAATAGGATCTGGGATCTGCCTCTGCCTGACTGCACTAACCCTCCCTGAGCCCACTGTCATCCAAGTGCTCTCGTTCTCGGCATCCTTTGAGGCAGCTGCATTGGACTGGGTGGTCCCTGGATAGGGGTGATGGTACTCCTGACCCAGTTTACTTCCTCCGAGTCTAGTTACCTCATCCCGCAGTCCAGGGAGATGCATGCAGATAGGGCAGCACCTCAGTGTCCAGAAGGTCTTGCCTGAATATGGCTGCACCACAGCCACTGCATTGCACCATTCCCCACATTATACTGCAATTCCACAACTTGTCTGCTACTGAAACTCTCTTTGTTCTCTTTTTATTAATTTACAGTACTAAAAATCCTGTAACTGATCCTCAGATATTTTTTTTTTTTAAGGAAAAAGAAACCAATAAATAAATGAGTCGAAACACTTGTGCTGAGGGTGGGCTTCTTCCCCCTTAGGCCCCTCCTACTTCACACCTCTTACTATACCCTGTGTTTAGCTCCTGTCAATCAGATTTGTCAGGGCATATAATTAAGAGTTGGGGAGGGAGGGGCAGTACAGCAATTAAAGACAGCACAGAATTACACCACCACTATGTTTTAAATTTTCAACAGCCCAAAAACAATTATAAGTAAAGACAACAAAGAAAGTAAGTATAGTGTCACTACAAGCCCACAATCTAAGTTTAAAAGAAAAATACCAATTACCAGTTACTCTAAAGCACTGAATTGAATATGTTTCCTTCTTTCTCCTTCTGGCTTCTTCTGAGAAAATCAACCTCTGGTTGCTACTTTAACTCTGACTAAGCCCCACCTCCAGTTATCACGTAGTGACATAACAGTCAGTCCTTTCATGGCAAAGGCAGAGGGGGCTTCAACAAAAATCAAGTCCCTCAGCCCCAAAAGAAAATGCAGCAGAAGGCACAGGGCCCGAAAGTGCCTAGTGCCACCTTCTGAAAATCCGTCCCACGTCCCTCCTCAGCTGCCCGAGGGAGACTCTTCCTCGGCAGCAGGGGGGGCGTCTGACTCAGTTTTACAATCAGTGGAAGTCAGTCACTTCAGACAAATGAGTTTTCAGGATAATTTGCGAGGGCAGTTCTCTGAATGTTTCAGATACCCTTGCGGATCATCCAGCAAAATGACAGCCTATGCTTTCAGTAACTCAGTCAGACCTCCTTGCTTCTGAAATCCAAGGCCTTCTGAACAACAGGGTAGTAGACATAGTTTCACAGGAGCAGCGGAACACAGGGTACTATTCCCACTATTTCCTGGTTCCAAAGAAAACAGATGGCATGCACCCTATTCTAGACCTAAGGAAGTTGAACAAGTTTCTCTTCAGGGAAAGATTCAAAATATCATCACTCGGTACACTTTTACTGCTGATTCATCAAAACGATTGGCAGGCTTCCCTGGACATGCAGGACCCCTACCAACATGTTTCAATGCACCCAAGCCACCACAAGTATCTTAGATTTGTGGCTCGGGGTCAACACTACCAATTCAGAGTACTGCCCTTTGGACTTTCCTCGGCTGCATAAGTCTTTACGAACTGCTTCGCAGTTCTCGCGGTGCACCTAAGGAAACTCAGAATTCAAGTCTTCCCATATCTGGATGACTGGTTCCTAGCAAGCCCCTCCAGACAAGGGACACATGAAGCAGTTACCATGGCTTCCAGGTTCCTCACATCCATGGGAGACCTGTTGAATCTGGAAAATTTGCAGCTACAGCCCTCCCAGCAACTCCTCTTTATAGTAGCCCTCCTAGGTACCTCCAACACAAGGGTCTTCTTCCTGGAGGACTGGAGGAATGATCTCAGTCCAAGCTCTGTTGATGCAGCAGATGCTGGGTCTCATGGCATCTTCAGTGTTCACGGTGCCCTTGGCTCATCTTCACATGAGGACCACTCAGTGGATGCTCAGTACTCAGTGGTCTCTGACCATCCCACCCCCCAGTCCTTTCACATCAGGGTAATGGAACCTCTCAAGTGGTCACTCACCTGGTGGACTCAAGAGGACAACCTTCTGAAAGGCTTTACAATTGCTCCACTGGAGACTCAGATCACCATCACCACAAATGCTTCTCTACTCGGATGGGGAGAGCACTGTCAAGATCTCCATACCCAAGGTCTGTGGAGTCTTGATGAATCTCAGCTCCACATAAATGTCCTGGAAATAAGAGCTGTCCTGTATGCTGTCTGAGCTCTGAAGTACATTCTGTGTTGCAAAATAATTCTCCTTCAGACAGACAACAAAGCGGTGCTGTATTACATCAACAAACAGGGTGGGGCGCACACTTATCCCCTGTGTAGGGAAGCAATGAGAGTGTGGGAATGGTGCCTAGAGCACGAAGCCCTGATCAAGGCAGTTTACCTACCAGGAGTCCAGAACGATCTAGCGGATTGCTTCAGCAGAACGGAGGTGGATCCTCATGCATGGTCTCTCAACGTAAACGTCGTGCAACTGCTCTTCGAAGAGTGGGGTACACCGGACCTGGACCTTTTTGCGTCCCCACTCAACACAAAACTGCATCTATTCTGCTCCAGAAATCCAGAACCTAGCATTTTCTTTTTTTTTTTTTTTTAAACTTTATATTTATTATTTTCAATGTATATATACATACATTACATTCCAAGAGGAGACATTTCGCATGTTAGTCACATTCTTGACACATTGAGGGTGCCACCCCTCTTAGATTACTATAAAATACTTATTCTCCTGCTTTAAGATACGACCTG
This sequence comes from Neoceratodus forsteri, assembly GCA_016271365.2. NCBI lineage: Eukaryota > Metazoa > Chordata > Ceratodontiformes > Ceratodontidae > Neoceratodus > Neoceratodus forsteri. The sequence goes on from CM028131.1 coordinate 1,475,100,608, forward strand.
GAGGGATACTAAATTAATATTATTAACAATTTTTTACCAAATTGCTAGAAATTAAGCCCATGGCGGCATGGAAAGATACACATTCAGTGTTTAAGTAGGTAGTCCACTTATTCATATCCCCTTATAACACGGGGTTATGGGAACGTCCATGCTATAACTGGTATATAGATCACAATTGTGATAATTCAAAACGGTTATGCCACCTTAAAATTTAACATATCCCCAAATATGCAAGCCTCAGTAGACTAACTCCGAGAGACCACAGTCGTCTAATTAATCCAAATCTAAACCCAAACAATCTGGATACAAAAATTACATTTATGATCTAAACTTAATATAGCTGTCATTCAGTAGGTAAATAATAATAAGTCCAGTGAAAGTGAACTAAAAAATTCAGGAATGATTGTCCCAGTTTTAACAGTGGAAAAGCCTTCACACAGACTTCTCTTTAAGCTTACTAAATTTTATAGTTACTTATGTTCAAGTCCTCTCTCTCCCCTGGATCTGCCTAGTTTTAATCGCTTCTGGTCCTTCAGAGTTCGTCTTCATCAGATGAGTTCTCGCTTTGCTCTTTGATGCGTTTTCTTCTCGGAGCATGACTTTGGGTCCATCGATTAGCTTCCTTCAGCTCTGAAAAAATAAAGATTTTCCCCTGGTGCGTTATCCTTAATCGTGCTGGAAAGATCATGGTGTGCTGAATCCCTGCCTCCCGCAGGAGTGCTCTGACCCCATCAAACTGTTTGCGTCTTTGTCTGGTGGCAAAGCTAATATCAGGGTTAAGCCGGACAGTTTCGCCATCACATAGCAATGTCCGATGTTGTCTGGCTAAAGCCAACAAATAGTCCCTAGTAGCTACCCCATCCGTAATCGCAAGGACTGTCCTCGGGGCTTCAGGGTTGTCTGGCCTACCTCTAACAACGATCCTGTAGGCCTTTTGTATGCCTTTTGTTCGTGGGGTAGCCTCGCTTCGCCAAACTGTTGCTGTAGCCAATCTTGTAAAAAGGACTAGGTGGTCTCCTTACTTGGCCCTCAGGAGTCCTAAAAGCGAATATTTGATGCTCTGGTCTGATTTTGAGAGATTTTCAAAGCGCATTTTAAAGTGTTTATTTTCTTTTATTACTGCATTCACCCGTTGCTGCTTTCTGCGCACTTTTAGCATCCGGCGATTCCACTGAGACAGAGTCTTTCTTAGTTTCAGGTTTGTGACTCTAGTTGCAATATTGTCTATTTTTTCAGCCAATCCAGATACAGAGGCGATCAATCTATTTATTTTAAACCCCAAGGATTGCAAAGTTTCCTCTCCTTCGGTTCCTACATCTGCGGCATGTTGTTGAGAGGAGGCTCGTGTGGTGGAGGGAGTGGGAACATTTTTCGATTTTGCTCCTTCATGTGGAGTACGATCCTTTCGAGGATTTCCCATTTTTCTCCTGAGATCTTCTGAATGCTATACCTGTGCTTGGGTAGGTTTGGAACTGTCCAGAAAATAACTATATTGTCTCTCAAAGTCGGTCCCAGTGAGGAGCTCTATTGTCAGGCGGCAATATTGCTCGGGCCCGCTAGCGCCCCTTGAACCTAGCATTTTCAGTCAGGATGCATTCAGACTTCAGTGGACAAGATGCTTTCTGTATGCATTTCCTCCTCTTCCCTTAATTTAGAGGGTGCTGCTCAAGCTGGAGGCACAAGAGGGCAGAATGATCCTCATCACCCCACTTTGGCCTCGTCAGATTTGGTTTTCGTTGCTCAACAGATTATCGGAAACTCCACCGAGACAACTACCACTTTGTGTGGACCTTCTAATCCAGGGCCCAGTGGTCCACCCCAACCCGAGATCCCTTCACCTCCATGCTTGGCTCCTGAGGAGATAGAAGTGGGTAGATTTGATGTCTCACGTAGAGTTTCAGACATTCTTCTAGCAGCGTGTAAGCCAGCTACTAGGAAAATGTACATGTCAGAGTGGAAGCAGTTCTCCATTTAGTGTGCAAAGTCCTCCCTGGATCCCTTTTCTTGCCCACCAAACAAAGTCTTGGAATATCTTCTAGACCTGTCTAACACAGAACTACAGTACTCAACTGTGACGGTCCATCTCTGTGCGATCTCTGCTTATCATGACCCTATACACACTTTGTCTATAGCTCAGTTACCCTTGGTTAAGAGATTCCTTAAAGGTATACTCCACACTAGGCCACCAAGTCAGGAGACCGGTAGCCACCTGGGATATTAACCATGTGCTAGACATGTTCACCCATAAACCTTCTGAGCCTCTAGCAACATATGAGCTGAAGTTCCTGACCTGGAAGACCACCTTTCTCGTAGCCACTACCTCTGCTCGTAGAGTGTCTGAAATACATGCCTTGGTCACAGACCCTCCTAACACAGAATTTCACAAAGATAAGGTGGTTCTCAGAACCCATCCTAAATTTCTCCCCAAAGTGGTCTCGGAATTCCATGTGAAGCAGCCCTTGGTTCTAAAGACTTACTTTGCAAACTTCCAGAATGAGGGAGAACATACCTTACATCCTCTGAATGTTAAGAGGGTCTTGCGTTTCTACTTAGACAGAACTAGAGAAATTCGCAAGTCAAAGCAACTCTTTGTGTCATTCAGCATGGCCCGGCTGGGCCAACCTGTTGCCATCAGATGTATTTCGGTGTGACTAGTGGCATGTCTTCACCACTGCTACTCCATGGCACAGGTTAAGCTGGAAGGCAGAGTATACGCCCATTCTACCAGAGCGGTCGCGGCATCTCTGGCAGAAATATGGAATGGGCCCATTGCAGACATCTGCAGTGCAGCTACTTGGAGCTCCATGCACACATTTTTGAAGCAGTATGCTTTGGATGTCCATGCCAGACAGCATAAATCCTTTGACAGGACAATCCTTAATGGACTCCTGTCCTAAGTGAGCTCCCTCTCTCCTGCCGTCCTTCTCGGGGGATTATTTAGCTTGGTAGTCTCCCGTTAGTGTGAATGAGTGGTGGAGACTTTATCTCCAGGAAGATCTGGAAATTACATACCTACCGTAATTCTTGATCTTGTACGAAGTCTCTACCACTCATTCACATGCCCACCCGGCATCCCCCAAGCTCACTTGTCTGTTGGTCTTCACTTCCTCAATAGCTGGGCTGTGAAGTCTCTGTTGTGATGACCCTTCTTATACGGGTCATTCGGACTATCTTATGTCTGACATAGGTTAGTTTCACTAGATTAGTTTATGCTGCACCTCTTTGGTAAAAAAGGTACTGAGGCGGTTGGAGGGTCGACGCCGAGGTAGCCTGTATGGTGCGAGCCGGTCTCCCGGCCCTACCTCAGTGCTGGCCCTCCTGAAGATTTTTGGCTCCCACTCAATCCTAGTACCTCCGGCCAAGTCCCATTAGTGTGAATAAGTGGTAGAGACTTCGTCCAAGAAGATCAAGAATTACAGTAGGTATGTAATTTCCGTTTTTCACCCGCTGTAGTATGTGTCTTCCACTACACTGTAGCACATGCTGATTCTGTGTAAGCATGGCTGACTCATCCCATCAGGGACATTGGAAACACAGCTTGATCATTGGCTGCTTGTTTGCCAGTGTCCTGGCTCATTCCGGAATCCGGTCCGTTGGCATGGATGCGCGACATGTTACCACCATGCCATTGGACGGCCTGAGCAAATCACTTGTTAAGGTGCTTGACCATGTTTTGTTTTTCTCTTTGTGACCCTGTTCCTGTCTGGCATCTAAACCTAGTCCTCTCCAAGATCATATAGAAGCTGTTGGTTCCAGAGAGTGGTGGTAAATGGTATACAGTCAGAAGATATGCAAGTCACAAGTGGGGTACCTCAGGGATAAGTCCTGGGCCCAGTCCTCTTCAATATCTTCATCAGTGACATTGCAGATGGACTGGAGGGTAAGGTTTGTCTGTTTACAGATGACACCAAGATCTGCAACAGAGTAGATGATCCAGATGTGGTGGGCAGAATGAGAAGAGATCTGGATAAACTGGTAAAATGGTCAGAAGAGTGGCAACTGGGGTTTAACGCAAAGAAGTGCAAGATCATGCACATTGGGAAAAGGAAACCCTAAAGCCACCTATAGGCTAGGAGGGGAGTTGCCGTCAGTCACAAGCGAAGAGAGAGACTTGGGCATCATCATCACAGATGACCTGAAATCATTCAGGCAGACCACTAAAGCAAGTAGGTAAGGGTAGGGGGATGTCGGGGTGTATTAGTAGGGTATCACAAGTCGTAAGAGGGAGGTAATAATCCCTCTTTACAAGACACTGGTTAGGCCCCATCTGGAGTACTGCGTGCAGTACTGGAGGCCATACCTTCACAAAGGACATTAACCAAATTGAGGCAGTCCAGAGAATGGCAACCAAAATGGCGCAGGGACTGCATCAGAAAACATATGAGGACAGATTAATGGAAATCAACATGTATACCCTAGAGCAAAGGAGGGAGAGAGGTGATATGATTGAGACATTCAAACACCTTAAGGGCATTAACAAGGTGAAAGCCTAACATGTTTCAATATAGGAAAAATAGCAGGACAAGAGGACACAGCATGAGAGTAGAGGGAGGCCGATTAAGGGGTAATGTGAGGAAGTTCTTTTTCACAGAAAGGGTGGTGGATGCATGGAACGGCTTACCTCAGTAAGTGGTGGATATGAATACAGTGCAAGGCTTCAAACAGGCATGGGATAAACATAAGGGAGCAATACAGATGAGTATGAATAGATAGGCCATTGACAGAGCAAAGACCAATGACACATTCATAAGGTCGAAAAAGAAATGGGCAGACTAGTTGGGCCTTGCGGTCCTTATCTGCCATCAACTTCTATGTTTCTATAGTGACATGTGACCTTGGTTTCTTGTCCTAGAAGTGCCTTTCCTAGTGACCTTCATGTTGAAAAAGTGGATTAGTGAGCTGCAGTCACTCTTGGTTGAGCCTGCTTACTTTGCCTTCCTCAAGGGCATGGTCATAGTGTGCACTGACTGGATGTTCCTACCTAAGGTTGTTTCCAAGTTCACATGAATCAATACCTTTAAGTTTTTGTTGTGTTTTCCTTCTCCTGCCCTCATGATTGCTCCAGTGCTGAGCAGCTGCATAGGTTGGATGTTACTTGGGCAGTTCTGTTATGCCTTCAGAGGACAGATGCTTGGGGGACACCAGACAACTGTTTGTAACCCACACTGAGCCCCCAAGGTCCCAATAAGAAAATCATCTCTCTGATCATACTATACATTTTTCAGGTGCTTTATGACCGCCTATAACCTTACTGTGGGTGTTCAAGCCTTTTTGACCCAGAACATATTGCTGTCAGGAGCATACCAGTCTGTGAGATTTGCCTGGCTGCCACCTGGTCATCAAAACATATTTTCGCACAGTGCATTGCAATTTTGACCTGCAAGTACTATGGAATGCTACTTGTGGGTCTTCCGTTCCAGAAGTTCTCTTTAAGTACAGCTTAGGGCTTAGCCCCATCTAACCAGGGCACTCCTGGTAGTCTTCTGTAATGTGACTAAATGGAAGAAATCTTGGTAGTCAAGTAGCCAACACCCAGCTGTTACCTACCCCAAGCTGTTATCAGGGAAGGAACCAGCCAGGGTTTTTATTTTTTTTTTTTTGGTTTTCCATAGACCTATTTCTCAAAGTGGCTGATGCGGGCAGGCTGTTCAGCCCTGTCGCTGCCTCCCCCAATCGACGCTCATCCCCAGGACTCACCTTTCCGTAGTTCCCCCAAGGATTGCCCCCCCCCCCAGTGGGGCCAGAAAGGTGAGGGACATCCTCCAGTTACTTGGAGAGTCCCATCCAGAATCAGGTTAGTGGTCCCTAGACAGCGTTTCACAAGGGCAAACAGGCAATGCTTTATGGAGCCAGCGCCAACCTTTTCTCATTTTCTCCCCATCCCCAGCCGTGACGGCACATAAGCGTGTGCATGTGAAGGTGCACACATGCTATGGAACCGTGGCCGTGCCACTCCTGTGTATCTTATAATTGCAGCGCTATCACCCAACCTCCACCAAGTGGCAGCCAAGGACTGAGATTGCATGCCTTCCACCCCTGGGAGGGGAGAGCAATCCATCCGATGCCAATCTTCTCCCACCCGCCCTCCCCGACCCTAGCTTGTTCCTGAACCTAGGTCGCTGATGTAGGAGAAACTAAGGTTCTCAAGGCTCTTCAGCACTCTTTGCCACCGGGCTAGCTTCAGCCAGGGGTTTTCCTGGGAATTTTAATTGGACCATGTGGAATGAGGCAGATGGGGCATCTTAAGCATTTTAAACCGAAATGCTGGAACTCATGGTCCACACAGGCACTTCCAGCCAAACAGCAGGGGTTTATTCAAAGTACTGGATGCACTTCACAGCTGCTGGGGTGGATGCAGCAAAGCCACCGCAGGCTTTGGTCACTACAGAATTGGGGGGGGGGGGTGCTCAGTCAATCTACACAGCAGTTTATTTTCTGCTGGCACAGTCAGTAGCTTTTAGCAACATGGATGGTCATTGTAGTTTGCTAGGTGCAGTAACAGGAATTTAATAAATAGTACGCTGGTGAGCCTTTGCTGTGGCACAAACCTAACTGGCTTTCACTTGGGAGAGGTCCACCTTGGAGACCAACCCTGTAGGGGAACTCAAGGGCACATCCACATTCCACTATTCCTTTGCTGCCTGCAGGGAGTTGCATCAAGTCCATATTTTGGGACTCTGGGGGGGACCCACAGTACAAGTTGTACTATAATTCCTTGGTAGTCTCTCAGCATTGCTCCTTCATCACAGGATGCACTCTTGTGACTTCTTCAACTGGATGTCTGAATTCTGAGCCCCCAGGCATTTGGTTGTCATCCCTTTGCCATTTCAGCCCCACTGCTATCTTGACTTGGCTTCTGACTTGGAAAAAGACTAACTGTGCTTTTTAATTTTTCTAAGTTTGTTATTAAAAACATAAAAAAGGAGCCAACCCACCACCCTCTAGGTCATTTGTTTCTATGTGATGAGGTGCTTCATACGACAATGCCAGCAGATTCAGACCTCAAGATCTATTGCGTCTGCTCGAAAGCGCAGCCTATGGTTCAGACAACTGCTGCTAACCCCCTCCTTCCACCTGCTGAATTTTCCAGCCCTGAGTTCACCACCCTGAGCAACTCGCTCCCTACTTGTTGAACCTTGCCCATGAACCTATCCCATCTCGTCTTATAACGCTCCCCAAATCCAGTGAGATCACCTCCGGCAGCGCATTCCAAGCTGCCACCACCCTTTCCACGAAATAATGCTTCCTCATTTCCCTCCTGAACCTCCCCCTCTAGCTTCAGGCTATGTCCCCTCGTGATCCCCTCCCCCTTAAGTTGAAACATACCTTCAGTTCTAATTTTGTTTATGCCCTTCAAGTACTTAAAAGGTCTCTATCATATCACCTCTGTTCCTTGTATTTTCCAGGGAGTACATGTTCATCACAGAGAAGGGTGGTGGACAAGTGAAGTAGCTTGCCAAGGGGAGTGGAGGAGACAGAGATGGTGAAAAGATTTGAGGTAGGGGTGGGACAGGTATGAAGCACTGATAGCAGCGGGGGCAAGGGAGGCCAGGAGGTGGGAAAGGGTAAACCTGTGAAACAGACTGAGCTGCTTCTAGGGGGCTAAGACTAAGCCTACCAAATGACAGGTTAGAATGGCAGTAGGTAGGACCAGAGCAGACTAGAAGCAAAAGAGTTAGATACTGAAAAAAGAAAAAGTTAGGAGTCTTTGTTTCGAGCATACTGTAGAGCAACTTCAGGAATCTAAAACTTTTTTTTTTTAATCTGCACTTTTCACCGCACCCTTACCATGTCCCTGTCTGCTACAGGCAACTATCCAGCCCTGTCATCCCAGTCTGCTGCCCTACTTCCACTATGCAGCTTGCCCCCTGCCCCAAGTCAGGGCCAAAGGGGGCATGGCCCACCTTTGGAAGCAGTTATGAGTGGCAGGTTTCAGGAGGTTGGACAGGGCTAGAATATACCATGTGTAATACTGCAGGCCAGGATGCTTCCTCTGTTTCCTTATTCCCAGGATGCCTGGGGCTAGGGCGTCAGTGATGTAGTGTATACCCAGCTATGTGCCAACATGCAAAGCTTGCTCTAACGTCCTACTTTTCAGCTGCTGCAGCCTGCACCACAGTTTACAGTTTTATTGTTTGGCTACAAGCCTTTACAAAAGTACATTTTTTTTCCCAATTGTTTAACCAGGAGAGAGACACTAAGCTGAAAGCTTGTTTACAGGTGCGACCTGGGAGCACAGGGAAGTTAAGTGACTTGCTCAGGGTCACACAGTATGCAAGTGGGGGCTGTGGGATTCAAACCCAGGTCTCCAGATTTGCAGCTCAGAGCCTTAAACCACTGTGCTACTGCCTCCCTATTTAAACATCAACATTTACATTTAAAATACAATACATAAAATTCCTGCATCAGCAGCAGTGCCAGTGGCTCAGTAGGTTGCACACTTGCCTTTGAGGCTGGAAGATCAGAAGGCTGTGGGTTCTATCCCCACACCTAGCACTTGGGTTAAATTCCAATACTGGTACTGTAGTGCAGCATGAGTTAGGGTGCTGCACTCCTGAGGTGCCGTCTTTCAGATGAGACATTAAACCAAGGCCCTGTCTGCCTGTTCTGGTGGTTGTTCAGGTGGATGTTAAAGATCCCATGACACTTCTCAAGAAGAGTAGGGGAATTTCCCCGGTGTCCAGGCCAAATTTCCCCCATTCACTAAAAACACCACCAACAGCTTAATCTGGTTCAGTTTCAGTTGCTTACCATCTGTATCCCTCCCCCGTCCTCCTGGTCGTCTCTGAAAAAGGGACTTCTAGTCTCAGTGGGCCTACTGGGTCATCAAAATTCAGTAAATAAAATAAATATACAAATGTTGCCAGAACAGTTGTCAGAGACAATACTGAATAAATAGCAACTTTCAAAATATTCCTAAGTCATATTATAGGTACCTCCCCCATAAATCCTGATGTAGTGTACAATAGGTAATCTGTACCCTAATTTAAAGACTTTGTCCCTTTACTTATAATGTATACATAATGTCTCCACTATTCTATCTTATTTGCTCCTACTATGTAAATTATGAAGGAAGAGTTGTTAACAAAAAAAAACCAAAAACAGACTTTGTTCAGTACATCAATGTTATACGAATTGAGGTAAGGAGTAGATTGGTGAAGGGGAAAGTCAAGATCACCCAGGATGCTACTCAATCATTCCTGCCTCCCCTTAACATAAAGGGGCATAGAAGTAATATAAGTTTCACATCGTCTTCATATTTCAAATTACATTTACAAAACCGGGAAGAAATGACTAGCCTTTTTTGATTGAAAAATATATAATTTGCATTGTATAATTCCAGTCTATCTTGTAAGAAATATATATTTTATCTGGATTAACAATTTTCCTGAGTTAAGGCTCTGATGATTAGTTTTAAGCAATTTATACCATGTGAAATGTTTCAAGGATATGAAGTGCTGCAAACTATTTAATATCTCTGTGTCCCTGACCCTTCTTTTAATTTGTGATACTACTACTTCTCTAGGTCTTAAAGAGCAGCTGATACATTCATAAGAAGTTTAGCAAAACATAATATTTTGGCACAGTTCTGCTTCTATTTCACATTAGTTCAGAATTTCTCATCCCCATTATTTACATAGAAACATAGACTTTGATGGCAGATAAGGAGATCCTAAAATCACCAGGTCGAAAGCAGGGTCTATCAGGAACACTCCGACCCCGGCTCAGAAGCTGCAGCTTTTGTTACAAGGAGAAAAAATATCCCGTACTGCGGGGCCTACTGATGATGAAGACATTGTGGCAGTGGAGACCAGGCCAGAAGAGGAATACCCTCAGTTAATAGCCTCGATTCTACAGATGGCCAAAACTGTGCAAAAAATAGACACCTCACTGACAGAGCTGCGATCGGATATTGGGAGAATCGAGCACAGAGCAGATAAACTAGAATTGGGACTCACAACAGTCCTGGAACAAGCGGATCGACACGATCGCCTCCTGTTGTTCCTGATGGCCAGAGAAAGGGAACTGAGGGCCAAGATAGATGATATTGAGGGACGGAGCAGATGGAAAAACCTCCAGATCTATGGCATTCCGGAGGGAGCTGAAGAGGAAACCTCAGATGTGATTACTTTTATACAGAAGCTACTCAGGGACCTATTAAAATTACCTCCTGAGTTGGATGTTGCCATGGATCAGGCTCACCGCTCCCTCGTCCAGCGTCCTTCGGGTCCTGACTTCCGCCCGCGCTCCATTGTGATACGGATGTCCAGTTACGCCTCTAAAGAGGAGATTCTTAAAAGAGCATGGAAGCTAAAGAAAATTATGCTAGGGCCCCACCATATTACGATTGACAATGATTACAACTGCAGGAGTTCAAGAGGTGCGTCATACCATGTGGCCCATCCTGAAGCAGCTCAGGGCCCGAAATTTAAAGGCGCAGATGCTATTTCCCGCGCGCCTACGAGTGGAGACCAGACAGGGCACTAAGGTATATGAGGATCTGCTTGAAGCTAAGGCCTTCCTTGAAGAATCCGACATCCCAGTTCCAGGCTTGGAGAAAGACCGAATGGAAAAAGAGCTGCGGTGCTCCACATGGTCGGTAGCGTGGAAGGGACTGACTCGCCACTCGCACCCTCACATGACGAATCTGCGAGCGGACATTTCTGCACCTCTCAGGCCTTACGTTTCGGCAGTACAGCTGGCTGGGTTGGCCCCACAAGATGCTCCTGTAAGTGGGGTACAAGATCAGGTGTAGGCTTCTACTTTGGACAGAGCCTCGGTGAACTGAACGGTAACTTGTATGCTCGGGAACAAGGTGATGGAGCGAGAAGGCATTGTTGAAGACACACTACATGAGGCGCATCTGATGAACTGGGAAACTCGGGATAAGTAGCAAATTTCTGGGTTTTTCAATTAGAAGAAAGGGAAGGGGTTGGGGCTATAGAAATAGTGGCCTGGTTTGGGCCTTGGTGGAAACAAGACTGATTGGGGGAGGGGCCTTTGTTTGTACCCCGCATATATTTTAGTTGAAGCCCTGGTACAAACACTGCAACGAATTCACTAAGGTAAATTTGGATGGCATTGGGGCTCGTCTCCTCGCACATCCGCTCCGATTGAGATGGGGGTAAGCGTGTAGGACATTCAGACAAATATATGGGTGGATGTGTGGGGTGAGAGGTCTACTTTCCTCCAATGTGGGTTCTGAATGGGGTCTCGAAAAGAATGCTACTGGGAATTGAATGCTTTTACTGTGAATGCTTGGGAGCTCCTTCCTTCCCAAGTGTGTCCTGGTGGTTATTCAGACATAAGTGTTGCAAAGCACGGGGGTGAGGTTTCACTTCTTAACGTAAAAGTGGAATTCAGGAGAGAGGTGGAGGGATGGAGTACAGAGTAAGGAATAATGGGAAACAAAATTAAAAGGTACAAGAATAATGAATTTGTTTGAAGAGATGGGACCTATGCACTCAAACAATTGAAGGGCAGTAATCCTGCTGGTTGATTTTCTTTTTCCTTCTCGAACCGCCTTCCATAGGGAGGGGGGAGAAGGAAGATTTAAGAATAATTGCCTAATTCTCCAATAGATCGGGGAGAGGTGGACCTCTCCACGCTGAACTAAAACAAGGGGCTGGGGGGGGGAGATGGATGGAGAGTCTGGATTTTCAAATGAATACTGCTTGCCTACTGATCCTGCTGATGTCAGTAATACCTCAGAGCACTGGGCTGAGACCCAATAATAATGCTCTGAAGAGGTTTAGGCCAGGTCGTCATACAGGGCTAAGTGCCGCAAATGTGGCACAAACTGGTTCAACTGCTTGGAGTTGGACAGACCTAGGCAGTCGGGGTCTTCAGTTTAGACCTATTAAACCCCTCCTGAGATATATACCTCAGAAAAGAAGAATATTCAAGGAAAAGAAGATAAAGGGAAGGATATTCTCTAACTGGTTTAAAATGTTTACTCACACGTTTTTGAAATTTGCAGTTCATGAGTTAAAGGTTTCACACTGTTAAGAGGACTGTACCCCCATTGGAAGAGGATGGAGTTTTAAGTGTTCTTAATTGCAAACAGATTGGCTGGCGGTTTAAAACCAGCAAGTTTTATTATTAAATAGACACCATGCATGGCACAGGGATGGTTGTAGAGAGGTGTATACAATAACTAAAGGGGAGACGATGGAACAGAGAGTGATCTTGAAGCAGAAACATAGAAACATAGAATTTGACGTCAGATAAGGACCACTTGGCCCACCCAGTCTGCCCATTTCCCTACCTAATGGATAAGCTGCAGATCCTAGTTAACCAGCAGCCTACCTCTTCCTACCCCTACCCCCTAGAATTGCCTTATGACTGTCCCATGCATGCTTGAATTCCACCACTGTTTTTGACTCCACAACCTCCTCTGGAAGGCCGTACCATGCATCCACAACCCTCTCTGTGAAAAAAAATACTTCCTTAAATTACCTCTGAGCGCACCCCCTCTATCTTCAAATTGTGCCCCCTTGTTCTTACACACCTCTTCTTTTGAAAGATGCTACCCTCTTGGACTTTGTTGATTCCCTTGAGGTACTTGAAAGTTTCTATCATGTCCCCCCTCTCCCTCCTTTCCTCGAGGCTGTACATATTAAGCTCCTTAAGTCTCTCTTCATATGTCTTCCGGTGCAGACCCTGCACCATTTTAGTTGCCCTCCTCTGGACAGCTTCCATCCTGTCTATGTCTTTGCAGAGATTGGGTCTCCAGAACTGCACGCAGTACTCCAGATGGGGTCTCACCAGCTGTCTGTACAGAGGGATAATAACTTCCTGTTTTCTACTGGTGATGCCTCTCCCTATGCATCCCAGTATCCCCCCAGCCCTCCTTGCTGCCCTCTCACATTGGTTGCCCACCTTTAGGTCATCTGATATGACTACCCCCAGGTCCCTTTCCATTTTTGTTGTTGTTAGTATCTCACCCCCATTGTGTACTCTACCCTGGGTTTTTGTTTCCCAGGTGCATTACCTTGCACTTCTTAGCATTGAATCTAAGCTGCCATACATTTGACCATTTCGCTAACCTTGCCAAGTCCCTTCTCATCCTTTCCACCCCACCTTGTGCATCAACTCTGTTGCAGATCTTTGTGTCATCTGCAAAGAGACAAAGAGAAGGGGGGCGGGGGGCCTGGGGAGGGGAAGACTGGGGTCACTAAAAATAAACAGGAGCATAGAACACTAGGAAGGGCAGAGAGCTTCAAAAATGGATAAAGTTAAATCTACAATAGTATCTCTAAATGTTAATGGGATAAATCACCCTATTAAAAGAAAACAGCTCCAAAAATTCTTAGAGACAAAAATGTGAAATCCAGTTTTTACAGGAGACACATTTGTCCCCTAAGGAAGCCCTAAAGTTAAAAAGTAGGGACTTCCCGACTATCTATCACGTGTCCCGCATGAAGGAGAAAAAGAGGGGAGTGATGACACTACTCTCGGCCTCCCTTCCATTTATAGAGGAGGAGGTGATAGTGGATGCGGGAGCCCGATATGTGTTGGTGGTAGGACGAGTTCAGGATCTGCAGGTCATGCTATTAAATGTGTATGCTCCCCCGGGAACACACATAGCTTTCTTTGCAGACCTATTTAAGTTACTAGCAGAAAAGGCAAAGGGGACAGTGATCGCAGGGGAGGACTGGAATGTCGTTATGAATAGCTCCTTGGATACGACCTCAAATACTCTGGCCCCTAACAAAAGGGTCTCCAAACCATTGAAAAGGCTCATGAGGGATACAGGTTTGACGGACGTTTGGAGGGAAAGGTACACCCTAGCAAGGGACTACACTTATTACTCCCCAAGATACAAAATCTTTTCAAGATTAGATATGTTCCTCACATACGGGAGGGACTTGTCAGTCTTTGATTCTATATGGGTGGGATCTGAAAGCATATCTGACCACAAACCAGTATATGCACAGATCGATCTGAAACTTCCCAGAAAGCCAGCGCAATGGAGGTTAAACGTTAGCCTGCTCAGGGACGAAAAAGTGAAGGAGGAAATCCAGGAAATAATAAAACAGACTATTCAATCGAATGAGGGTCCAGACATCACACCCCAAATTCTCTGGGACACAGTTAAGACGATGATTAGGAGGAGGCTGATTTCAGTAGCCACATATAAAAAAAGGGAAAGGGGTAAACAAAGAGAGCGACTAACTCAGGAACTTAAAGACCTGGAAGTGCAACAGAAATTAAAATTCTCTAGAGAAAGGGAAAGGAAAATAGGGGAGCTTAAACGACGGCTCCAGAGGCTGCAGCTTTTGGAGACTGAGAAGGCCCTCCTATACACAAAACAGAATTATTATGAAGGGGGCCCAAGGGCCATACGTTTCTTGGCGTACCGCTTGAAACAACAGTCGGCCAGGGCAAATGTCACTGGTCTCCGAAATACGATCACTGGCCGTGTTCTTTATGGGTGGGAGCAGATAGGCGAAACATTCGTCACCTACTACAAACAGCTGTATCATCCCCAGCCAGACACATGCCCAGAGGAAGCTGCGAGATTCCTAGAGATCTTAAAGCTACCTAGGCTTACTGAAACTCAGAGGCAAATTTTAGAAAGGCCAGTCACACACCAGGAGATTGTAGGTACAGTGGGGGAACTTAAGGTAGGTAAGTGTCCGGGCCCCGATGGGTTTGGAGGTGAGTTACATAAAACGTTTGTGGCGGATCTGACCCCCAATACTGAGTTCGGTATATAATCAGTTCTGGCTGGAGGGGGATGCAGTTCCTCCATCATGGAATTATACCACCATAATGGTGCTTCCAAAAGAAGGTAAGGACCCGAAAGATTGTGAAGCCTATAGACCAATTTCCCTCCTTAACGTAGATTATAAAATCTTTACGGCGATAATAGCCGAGAGACTTCAATCCTTTCTTGCAGGCTTAATTCACCCAGATCCAACTGGTTTTGTAGAAGGCAGGCAGGCCCCCGAAGGGGTAAGAAGAGCCATCAACATAATTGATATCATTAATAAAAAACATATCCCCGCCTGTCTTATGAGCCTAGACGCTGAAAAAGCGTTTGATAAAGTCAGTTGGAAGTTCCTCTTTCTAGTCCTTAAAAGAATGAGTTTCCCACCAATATCTATGGAAGCGATTAAAGCTTTATACGCTTCACCACAGGCTTTAGTGAGGGTAAATGGGGGCATTTCGCGAAGGTTTGACCTTGGGAGAGGTACAAGGCAGGGCTGCCCACTATCGCCCCTCCTTTTTGACTTGTATATAGAACCCTTAGCTCAGGCGATAAGGGAGGCAGAGGGTGTGAGGGGGGTGGACATGGAAGGGGAAGAACATAAAATATCCCTATATGCAGATGACGTCCTCCTATATATTACCAATCCGGACATATCCATCCCTAAAATAAGGTCCCTTATAGACAAATTTAGTCAATACTCAGGATGTACGCTAAATAAAAATAAAACAGAAGTTCTCAAATTGCACTACAATCCTTCTACCAGCATAACACAGATGCTGGAGGTGAACTGGAATGGGGGAAAATAAAATATCTGGGCACCCAAATTCCAAAAAATGTAGCAATGCTATACTCGGTTAACTTTGAACCAATAATAGCCCAGATTAGGCAAGATATTAAAAGATGGGAAGCTCTAAACTTACCTCTATATTCGGGGATACAGTCAGTATCAATGAACATTCTCCCTAAATACTTGTACCTTTTCCAGTGTCTCCCATTAAAGATCCATAAAAAACAATTTCAAATCTGGCAAAGGATGCTTACACGATACATCTGGAACAATAGAAGACCTAGAATTAAGAACACAGTTCTGCAGCCAAACAAGAAACACGGGGGTCGAAATGTCCCTAATCTGGAAGACTACTTTTTAGCTACCCAGTTAAGATGGGCCCTCCTGTGTTCGATTAAAACGCATACGGCTAGATGGAAGGCAATTGAAGAGGCTCTGACAGATGGGGTGCCATTAAGGGTGAGAGTGGTGACACCGGGGACCCAGGTGAGAGATGGGAATATCTCACTGATGTCCGTAAGAAATACAGTGGGATCATTAAAACGCCTATGGACTAAACATAGATTAGATGAAGAGGTC
The DNA here is from genome assembly GCA_016271365.2 of Neoceratodus forsteri. NCBI lineage: Eukaryota > Metazoa > Chordata > Ceratodontiformes > Ceratodontidae > Neoceratodus > Neoceratodus forsteri. Next base: position 1,475,116,693 of record CM028131.1, read on the forward strand.
TGGCCACTAAGATGGTTTGCCTGGGACCCAGGATTCTCCCCACCCAGGCAGGATTTCACTTTTAAGAACTGGGGCAGACTGGGTTTATACTCCCTGAATCAGTTTCTAGATGGAGACACTGTCGTGGAATTTGCCTGGATTAAAGAGGAATATTCTTTAAGACAAGCAGATTATTTCAGATATCTACAAATATGAACCTATATACATACTCTGCAAACTCTGTATAAACATACCAAATTCCCAGCAGGGTTGTTGGGTACCATAGTTGAAATACTGAATTCAACAAAAGTCAGAGGGCTGGTCTCCGCCATATATGGAGCCTTGAGAGACAGGGGAGGGAACGACTACCCAAATTAAGAATAGGTGGGAGAGGGAGATGGGGGAATGTTTTGAGGAAGGGGAGTGGACCTCTGCTCTGGCAGTGGCTCTTAGAACCACATCCTCCCTGTTGTGGAGGGAGTTTGAGTGGAAAGTAAGAATGAGATTCTTTATTACACCAATGACTCAGAGTAAATGGAGTAGGAACTGCTCTGGGGGGTGCTGGTGGGGGTGTGGGACAACTTAAGCAGACTACCTGCACGTGTTTTGGTCATGCCCGACTCTTACAAACTACTGGATAGAAATAAAGCAGAAAATAAGGCAGGTATTCTCCATACAGTCAGTATTGGGTCCCAAGAATTTGATACTGGGCATGAAGCTGGATGAAATTAGGGGAGCAAACAAAATCTATCTGTGGGGCATCCTCCTTGCGGCCTCTCACAAGGCTATAACTAGAAGGTGGTGCTCTCCATGTTCGCCGACAAGCCAAGACTGGCTCTCAATTATAAATGAAATTAAAGACATGGAGGAAATCACATATAGAATAAACTTGAGGACACAGAGTTTCGTTGGGAGGTGGAATCCATGGATGATGCTACCAAAGATGGGAATGGTTGAGTAAGAGAGAAGAAGCTTGGAAAGGGGTATAAAGAAGGGAGATTCTTATTATAAGAATATTAGAGAGCTAAAACTTCCAGATTGCTCTCTGTAAAGCAAAATAAATTCAATTTAGAGAAAGGAGTTTTAGAGAAAATGAAGATATACACTAAGACACTCTCAGTGTAAATGTATGTATGTACTTTTTAACTTAAATGTGATGGAAAGAACTCTTGATTATTGCAACCTGTGCTGAATTATGCAATAAACTTGAATTAAAAAAAAAAATTAAAATAGTCTCTCCTCGTATGGCTTCTCTTGCAGACCCTGCACCATTTTAGTTGCCCTCCTTTGGACTGCCTCTATCTGTCTATGTCCTTGCGGAGATGGGGTCTCCAGAACTGGACGCAGTACTCCAGATGGGGTCTCACCAACTGTCTGTACAGAGGGATAACAACTTCCTGTTTTCTGCTGGTGATGCCTCTCCCTATACATCCCAGTATCCCCAGCCCTCCCTACTGTCTTCTCACATTGCTTGCTAACCTTAAGGTCATCTGATATGATTACCCCAGGTCCCTTTCAATTTTGTTGTTGTTACTACTCCCCAATTGTGTAATCTTCCCCTGGGTTTTTGTTTCCCAGGTGCATTATTTTGCACTTCTTTGCATTGAATCCAAGCTGCCATACTTCTAACCATTCCTCCAGCCTTGCCAAGTCCCTTCTCATCCTTTCCACGCCTCCTTGTGTATCAACCCTGTTGCAGATCTTTGTGTCATCTGCAAACAGGCATAATTTTCCTTCCATTCCTTTTGCAATGTCACTTATAAAGACATTAAAAAGGACTGTACCCAGTACTGAATCCTGCAGTACCACAATAGAAACCCCTCTTTCTTCAGCGTGGACTCCATTTACAATTACCTTCTGTGTCCTGTTGTCCAGCCAATGTTTTACCCAGGCTACCACCCACTCCCAGGCTGGTTAATTTGACTATTAATCTTTTGTGTGGGACTGTGTCAAATGCCTTGCTAAAGTCTAGATAGGCCATGTCCACAGCCCCTCCCTGGTCTACTACTTTGGTCACCCAGTCAAAGAAATCAATTAGATTTTTTTTTCTGACATGAACTTCCCGCTGTGAACCCATGCTGCCTTGGGTCCTGTGCCTCGCTAGGTACTCAACAGTTCTTTCCTTCAGAAGTGATTCCATCACTTTCCCTACCACAGAGGTCAAACTGACAGGTCTGTAGTTTCCTGCCTCTGTCTTGATCCCGCTTTTGTGAAGGGGAATCACATCGGTCTTTCTCCAGTCCTTAGGTATCACATCATCCTCCCATGATTTGTTAAAAAGGGTAGTCAGTGGTTTCACTAGTTCTCCCCTTAATTCTTTTAGAATTCTGGGGTGAATTCCATTAGGCCCCATTACTTTGTCCACCTTCAGTTTTAGGAGTTCTTTCAGAACCCTTTCTTCTGTGAAAGGACTGGGATCGACCCCCCCATCCAGAGTGCTTCTGTTAATTGGATTAGGCACATCCCCCTCCTCCTCTTATGTGAATACTGAGCAGAAATATTCATTCAGTTTCCCTGCTTTTTCACTGTCCCTCTCTGCCCACCCACTATACATTCTGTTCAGCCTCACTATCCCTCCCTTTGTCTTTCTACGCTCCCTGATGTACCTATAACAGGTTTTATCCCCCTTCTTAACCAAGTTGGCTATCTTTTCCTCAGTTTAGGCCTTTGCTATTCTGACTTCCCTCCCTGCTTTCTTCTTCCTTAACTGGTACAACTCTCTGTCCTGCTCCTTCTGTGTTTCCTTATACTTCCTGAATGCTATCTTTTTCTCCCTGACCTTCTCTGACAACTCTTTTGAGAACCATAGTGGCTTTTTTCTTTCATTTTGATTTGTTTATTTGCTTCACACAAAGGCTTGTTGCCTCTGTGATGGCAGTTTTGATGTTTTCCCATTGTTGCTCCACCCCTCCTTCTAGCCTGTTTAATGCTTTTCTAAGGCACTCTCCCATCTTGCCAAAGTCCGCCCTCCTGAAGTCCAGTACCCTCACTTTTGTATGGCTTGACTCTGTAGCCGAGTGTATCATGAACCACACTGTTTGGTGGTCACTTGTTGCCAGATGGCCACCCACTTCTAGATCTGAGATCCTCTCACTGTCCCCATTTGAGAGTATAAGGTCTAAGATTGCTCCTTCTCGAGGAGTTCCAAAACTAGCTGTCTGAGACATGCCACCTGTAGGGCATCGCGAATGGCCCTGCTCTTGGATGTGGCTGCAGCAAATGTGCCCCAGTTAACATCTGGCATATTCAGGTCTCCCATCAACAGTATCTCCCCTTTCTCTGCCATCCTAAGAATGCCTTCTGTCATATCCTTGTCCATTCCCTCCCCCTGACATGAGGGTCTGTATACAATCCCTGTGTGGATTGTGGTGCCATTTCCAATCTCTAAGGTGACCCACAGTGCCTCCTCTCCAGCTTGTTTACTCTCTTGTTCAGTTGCTTTTATCCCTTCCCTTACATAGAGAGCTACTATTCCCCCTCTTCTCCCCTCTCTGTCTATCCTGTAGGTTGTGTACCCTGGTATGTAAACATCCCAGTCATGGTTCTCTGTGTACCGTGTTTCTGTGACTGCTACGATATCCAGGCATCCCTCTTCCATAAAGGCCACCAGTTCAGGGATCTTGTTGCCCAGACTACAGGCATTGGTACTCATTACCCTCCATTTCCTGATGGCCTTACCCCTTTTTGCCCCATCCCTGTCCTTATTGCCTTTGTCACTTTCTCTATTTACCCCTGCCCTATTCCCTATTGACATCTCTATCTTGGTGTTTACCTCACTTACTACCCTGATTTTTTTTTTTTTGGGGGGGGCTAGGATTTGCTTGCTCCTTTCCAGTGCCTCCCCCCTTGGCTAGTTTAAATGCTTACCAATGACGCACTTAAACCTATCACTTAGGATCCTGGTTCCCCTCCTGGACAGATGCAGACCATCACGCCAGTATAGGCCTGCATCACTCCAGGTGGAACCCCAGTCCCCAATGACGCCAGATCCCTGAGCTCTGCACAGTTTTCAACCACTGATTGAATCCCATGGTGTGGAGCACCCTAACTCACCCTACGCCATAGACAGGCAGCACCTTCTAAAAGGTTACCGTGTGTGCTATTTGTCTAAGGCCCCTCCCCATCTCCACAAATGCTTCTTGCACTGCTCCGATCCCTTTCTTAGCCAGGTCATTTGTCTCTAGGTGGACAATGACATCCAGCTCACTCCCCTGTTCAGCTGCTCCGGCTATCCTGAGGATTCGCTCCCTATCCCTCCAAGCCATGGCGCCAGGCAGGCACCTTACCTCCCTCTCCCCTTCCTCCCCTAGTTCTACCTTCCTAACAAAGGAGTCCCCCACCAGGAGTTGTTTCCTTCTCCTGTGGGGTCCCATGCCACCCTCCTGTGGGTCTCCTTTGTGGAGGTTCCCAGCATCCTACTTGGTCTCCACTGCAGGTGCCTCCATAGAGGAACCACACTTTGCCAGAATGACATATGAATTGTGGAGAGGTACAGCTGGAGGGCTGCGCCTCTGTTCCACCACCCTCACCCTCCCTGAGCCCACTGTGGTCCAACCGCTCCTCTTTCTTGGCAACCTCTGAGGCAACGGCAGTGGCCCTGGTGGTCCCTGGATGGGAGAGGAGGTCCCACATATCCTGGCCAACTCAGCCTGGAGATGAGCAACCTCCTCCCTCAGCCCAGAGAGGTGTCTGCAGATGGGACAACACCGCATTCTCCAGAACGTCTCCCGGAAGACTACTGCTCCACAGCCATAATGTCTTATTATTGTCCCCTTCACTGTTGTTTGGAATACTTACTCTTTCCTCTGTTTAGTTATTTATTTTTCTCCCTACTTACTTACTGCCTTTGTGCTCTTTAAGCTCCTGATCTTCCTGTTCTGAGACAAGAAAATACTATATTTCTCAGTAGTCTCCTTACTTGCTCAAAGGCAGATCTCCAGCAGCTAGGGGGACGGAGAACTACTCGTATCCTTCTAGTATGGTGAATCTTTGGTGGCTCTGTGATCACTCACTTCCTGCTCCCAAACAGGAAGTTTCTGTTGTCAGTCAAATCCTGTGCATATAAAAGTAGAACTGGCTGTGGGTGGAGGGGAGGGAAGGAGGGCAATATAGTCCCAGTAGAGAAGTCCAGTCACAACAGCAGCTCCTTCGTCCTAGTGTTCTCTGCCAGAAGCTATCTAGGGCAGTGTTTAAATCTGGCTTACCTCCTTGGCGGCCATTTTGTGTCAGGTTAACAATGGATAGTTTGGACTTCATATGGATCTATTGGAGGTAATGAGTTAACCTGACTTCCTTCTAGCTAAGCCACTCCCCCTACTTAACATATCTTTCTACACTTAGTTAAACTGCACAAATAACAATCCCCTTCAGCCACCTGATACTAACATCTAGATAACTGCACAGATAATTCACTTCAGCCAACTCAGACAAACACACTAACTTTTTTTTTAACCTAAATTGAAGGTATATCACTGAGTTCATTTGCATTTAAAACAGGATCTTTGCTCTTGAAGATTTCATCTACTCCTGTTGCTTTCTCCCTACCAGAGATCATAATGCACTGCTTGTGACATCACAGTTACTTCCTTGGCAACGGAATGTGATGTCACAATAGAGGATTATGAATTGAAGTAGGGAATAAGCTATAGAGGCAGATGAACTCCAAGGGGTAAGTAACAGGTAGTCATGTAAATTTCATCGGTAATACATAATGGGTAGGTGAAATCCATAGAATATATATGGAATACAAGCTGATTTGTACCGAAGTATTATGGTTTTCAAAGTTTTCTTTGAGGCGTCAGCAGTTCTTTAAACATATTTCAGTAAGAAGATGTCCCAAGCCTAATGGAAGTGGATTTCTCTTAATCAGTTGGGGAAATGGAAAGCTCATCGAGGGCTATTGTATTTCTTCTTCGAGACAATATGTAGGTATACGAGATTCTGGCAGCAAAAAAAGTTGAAGTAAAAAGGTAGTTGTCTTTCCATGATCAAAGTTTGCAAAGAAAATTGACCCAGCTCACATCTTGTTAACTCTGAAGGAACTGATTGTGGTATCATAAGCAAATAACGATATCATTTGTTTATTATTTTTCTAGAGGTTTACTCTCTATAGACCCCCAGATTTCTGTTGCATAGAAAATGCTGGCTTGAAGTTTGGCATTTATTACCTTTAAAGCCCCCACCACAGATCTCTTACCTGTCGTTGTGTTAAAGTTGTTAAATGCATTAACTGCAATTTTTTGCACCACCGCTTGCTGTAGCCTAGATGGCAGTGCTGTAGTGGAGATCAGTGTCAGTCTTCCCCGGAGAAGGAGAGCATTGGAAGGGATACTCTGTCTTTCTCCCTCTGGACTCTCCAGCACCCCAGGCTGTTTCCTGTGCCAGGACCACCAGCACTGCAAGTGGCATTGCTGCTGCTGTGCTGATGGGTTGGCCCAAAACTTCATTATGCTGACTTCCGTTTAGGCCTCAGGAATTCTGTAGTTCCACAGGTGTGTAATGTTCCATAGAAATTAGATCATGCCACAAAACATATGAAGTGCTGTGGAATTCCATGCTCCTGATGATTTTACATTCAAATATACAGTTTTTTCCATAACGCCTGCGTCCCCTTCACTTCTTGTTTATCTTTTAACCCCTCCTGGGACTGCGCATGCTCAGCCTGAGGAGCTAGATGATTCTCTGCATGCTCCTCGCCCTCGTTTGACTGATTTATTGTTTCTATGTGCCAGACTTGAAAATACAGTTGCCAAACATAAAGTAAGCAGTGTCTCGCAGCAGGATAGATGGATATGTGGTGGCAGTGGCCAAACCAACATGGGGATACAAAACAGACACAAAGAAAAATGAACGCAACAGTGGCCTGTGCATGAGCGCTAGCATTAAGGTCGCAGAGGAGGTGACAGTTGTGCTCAGTCTAATAAGGTTCTTACAGCCTTAGTCCTGAATCTGGAGACGTTGCCCACAAGTGGGATATACTGGTAAATCATACAAGGCCTAAGAGACACACATTAAGGAGCTGGAGGCGAGAGTTTCACACTTTGAAGATGGAACTGCAAACCAGCCAGAGAGACTAGCGCAGCTTGAGCTTGAGGTGGAGGTGGTAGGTTGAAAGGAATGCGTCGATGCTTGGGAGAACAGCCAGCGCCAAAGTGATCCAAAGATAAGGGGCCTGCTGGGGGCAGTTGGAGAAGATGTGATAGGATTCTTAGATAAGTGGCTATGTTCCAAGCTGAGTCTATGCTACCTCAAAGTTTGTATCAGCATCAGACACGGACTAACTAGACTGTGGCATTTAGCTGTGACTGCTGCTCCAGATTTTTGATTAGTGCTAACCACTTATTTTTCAGAGAAATGCAGACGATGTGACATTCTGCTACATACTGCTGAAAATGAGGAGAAAAAAAAAAAAACAGCCAGATGTATAAGTGGAAGATAATGGATAGATTAGTGGTGTGCTAATGAAATAAGTGTGTGTGTGTGTGTGTCTTTTTCTCTCTCCCATCTACAGGAAAAAGGTGTTACATTTACTCAAGGCCTCTTGAATTCTGCGATTCTGCGGCTGCAGAATTTGCATCATGCTGCAGAATTTCCACAGAATTTGCATCATGCTGCAGAAGATATATATACTGCTGCAGAATTAATTGTTCTTGGTGAATTATCTTTCAAATATACAGTTTTTCATAGTGCCCAGCTCCCTTCTTCATCTTATTTATCTTGAAGCCTGTCCTCTATGCTTGGCATATGATGTAATTGATGGCATCACATCATATTTAAACCAATGCCAAGACTGCATTTGGACACAGGAATGAATAAATCATGCTATAAAAATCAGAAAATGCTGCAGCGGAATGCCAAGACAAATCGCCGCAGAACACTAGGGCCCTGTGTTACTAAAGGAGCTCAACATTCAAGTGCAGTTTTAGAAAAAATGCATTTGGCATATGATGAACATCAAAAACTGGTTAGAGAATGGGTTGGACAGTGTAATTCAGCATCTTGTAATGGGCATAAAAGAGGGATAGGCATCTTGCTACGTAGGAATGTACCTTTTGTGGTAGACAGGTATGGACCTGAATGGTGGCTACTTATGATCCAGTGTTTTTGACTGGCTGCTTTCTATTACATAAGAATTCCCAAATGTAATCCTGGGAGGTGACTTCAGTTGCTCCCTGAATCCAGTACTAGCCACTCAGGATATAGGGATAAGTTTTATCCCAGGGTGATCAGGTGGGGAAGGGCTTCAGTGAACGGGACCTGGTGAATGATGGGAGAGAGGCCAGTCTGAGTTCCAGAGAATATGTAAGCAATAAGACATGAGGGTGTGTGCCCTAGACATTTCTATTGCACGGCAAGTGGTGCGTAGTAAGGCAGGAGGCCGCAAGCTGAGTACCATCAGTCCCTTGCCATGTGCTAGAAATATCTAATGCATACACCCAGAATGTCTTATTGTGCTTATCAAATGGGGCTATGTATTCTACATTGAGGTAAAATAGTACATATGTAAAAACTTTAATGTGTTTTAATGTAAAATAATCCCTCTGCCTGCATTAACTTTCACAATGTTTTTTTCTTTTATGGAGGCTTTTTGACCTATTGTGGCCACTGTAGTTGTTCTTGTTCTGCATTATGGTTGTCATGGCTACACCTGCCTCCCCCCCTCACATACACACAAAGATTTACAAAATAAAAATAACTACAACACGAATGAAATGTGAACTGCAAAGTTGAAGTTCATTGTGCTGGCAAGTGTGGGGTTTTGAGCCTGTGTTTTGAGGTGCAGGTTATTGAGCAAACTACCAAGCAGATGAGAGAAAAGCTGTTGCATTGCAGGGAAGAGCCGATTGAACTGGCAAGTCTTTTCACGCTGCAGGTGAGACTGGAAGAATCACAGTTGTGTGGGGATAAACTGAAATTGAACAGCATTGTTAACAGAGCTCTTTGGGGGTTGACTATTTGTAATTTACTTTATATGGAGCAGCAAGTGTTGGTAGTACACTACAAGAATGAATTGAGGTTTCAACTACCTTTTTTTACGTTGGGAGCAAGCGAGTAAACGGGACTTAGTGGTAGTGTTGTGGGTAGGTGGGGTGTCAAGAACAGTAAAGAGTTGTTTAAATTTGAATGTTTTATGCAAAGCAGTTCATCGCTTGCATTAAACAGATGTATGAGAGGAGTAACGATGTGCAGGACACTTTTTTTTTTTTTTGCTGTAATGATGTTCACATAAGAAAAATGGTGGTTGCTAATATCCGGAGCAAACTGAGCATTCTATTTTGTACATTGATTTTATTTCTGTATTAGTCCTGATTGCCAGCACTTGTTTTTAGCTATGCATTAGACACTTGTAAAGCACAGCTAAGGACCAATAAGGACTCAGAATTTTCCTTGCCCATTTTGTAAGCATTTTTCTCAGATCTTAACAGAAGTTGCACATTGACTGCTTGTTTGTCTCAAGAGCATTGTATCAGAGGATGGAATTCACAGGTACAAGTCCTATAGTGGTTTCTGATCATGCCTGAATCTTCTTCATGCTTCAACCCTAGCCAGACCAGACCACCACCTCAGACCAGAGCCTGATGCTTCCTAACACATATGTGAGGGGGGTTGGGTGGAAGCAGGGTGCGATAAGGCAGAAGCACTAAATGAGTACTTCTGCTCTGTATTTACTAAAGAGAAGAGGGGGGTGACACCCAAGGGGGGAGAAATGGCAGAAACAGGGGGGAAGGGGTGACAGATGGGAAATCATGGAGGGCAGAGTTCGGGAGGGTTTGAAGGCACTGAGGATGGACAAGGTGCCAGGCCCAGGTGGCATCCACCCCAGGGTACTGAAGGAGCTGGCAGAGGTCCTTGCAGGACCGTTGGCAGACCTATTTAATGACTCACTACATTCGGGGTGTGTACCTCAGGACTGGAGGATGGCTCATGTGGTGCCCCTCCACAAGAGTGGCCCCTAGGATGAACCAGGAAACTACAGACCAGTGAGCCTCACAGCCATCGTGGGTAAACTAATGGAGACTATCCTGAAGGAGAGGCTGGTGGCCCTCCTAGAGGCCAAATGACTACAGGACAGCATGACTTCATATGGGACAGATCCTGCCAAACCAACCTGGTGGAGTTCTATGACTGGGTAACTAGGCAACTGGACGGGGCCATGCAGTGGATGTCCTGTATCTGGACTTCAGTAAGGCATTCGACTCGGTGCTGCATGGAAGGCTGGGAAGTACGTTAGTAGGCACGGGGGGGGTTGCAAATCTGGTGAGATGGGTAGGAAAGTGGCTTCAGGGAAGGCAACAGAGGGTGGTGGTGGGTGGGGAGCTCTCACACTCAAGGATAGTGACGAGCGGTGTTCCACAGGGCTCGGTGTTGGGACCAGTGTTGTTTGGGATATTCATTGCAGACATTTCATGGGACATCAAGAGCAAGATCAGTCTGTTTGCTAATGATACCAAGGTAGGAGCGGTGGTGGATGACCTAGGGGGATGGCACGGGTTGCAGGATGATCTGGCAAAGTTTGAAACCTGGTCAGACACCTGGCAACTGGGGTTTAATGCCAAAAAGTGCAAGGTGCTGCATTTGGGGATGAAGAACCCAAGGAGGAGTTACCAGCTGGGGGGAGTGCAGCTAGCCCAGACAGAGGAGGAGAAGGATCTGGGGGTGCTCATTACAGGGTCAATGAGCAACTCGGCACAATGTAGGAAGGCAGTTGCAAAGGCCAACAAAATGCTGAGTTGTATTGCAAGGGGTATATCCTCGAGGAGGGAGGAGGTGATTCTGCCACTGTATAGGTCATTAGTTAGACTGCACCTGGAGTACTGCATGCAGTACTGGCACCAGATCTGAAGAGGGACATTAAGTTACTGGAGGGGTGCAGCGAGAGCGACAAAAGATGATCAAGGGGCTGGGGGACTTATCATACGAGAGGAGGTTGAGGAGTTGAACATGTACTCACTGGAGGAGAGGAGGACGGGGGACATGATTGAAACCTTTAAGTACATGAGAAAAGATAAACAAGACAGGTACAGAGGGCTGTTCAAAGTAAAGGAGGGAGGGACACGGGGCCATGATATGAGACTGGAGGGAGGAAGGTTCAGGAGGGAGATGAGAGGCACTTTTTACAGAGAGAGTGGTGGCTGGGTGGAATGCGTTACCTGCTGAAGTGGTATGCAGTAGAACAGTGGACTGCTTCAAACGAGGATGGGACAGGACAAGGGGGAGGGCTAATGAAGGGGAAGGGTGGAAGGGAGGGGCAGCTGCAGAATAAGGGGTGCTAGCAGCACATTCGAGCAGACTTGATAGACCTCTAGGCCTTTATCTGCTGGCAAATTTCATATGTTCGTATGTTAGCTCAAGAGGAGTGTATATGTGGGACCTTCTAGTGGACCAGTGGTGCATATATGAAGACAGCAGTGGCATGATGGCCCCTTCAGAAGAACTTTTGGGGGAAGCAGGGAAGGCTTTTATGAAGGGTGTCATATATTTATTTATTTCGTTTTTGTTGACTGGGTAAGTGCACTAGACAAATCCTGATTATTTTCAGGCACGACCCAGGGGAGGGGGGGATACAGATGAATGCCAGCTGACCTTGAACCAGATTAAGCTGTTGGTATTTTTAGCGAATGAGGGAAATTTGGCCAGGACACCAGGGAAATTCCCCTGCTCTTTTCAATAAGTGCCATGGGATCTTTAACATCCACCTGAACTACCACTAATCCAGGCAGATGGGACCTCGGTTTAACGTCTCATCCGAAAGACGGCACCTCAGATGTGCAGCACCCCTCTCATGCTGCACTACAGTGTCAGCACTGGGATATTAACCCAAGTGCCAGCGGTTATATCGGTAAACCACAACTAGAAGAGGGATTAATTAGCTGAACAGGAGGCTAATGTTAAAGAACTTGAAATAAATTCCCGGAAGGCCACGTGTGCTACTGCTAGAAGTCTGGACAAAAAAAGATCCCAGATCTAGAGACCATCATGGTGGAAGCCAACCTAGATATTGTGGCCATTACCAAGTCATGATGTGCTATCAGCCATGACTGGGACATGGTCATACATGGCTAGATGATGTTCAGTAGGGACAGAGCAGGAAGGAAAGGATGAAAGCAACAGAAATACCGGGAATTCAGGGAGAGGCAGAGGTGCTGTGGGTCACCCTCGAATTGGGAAATGGAGCCACTATTTGGACAGGTGTGATCTACAGGCCTCCAGCACGGGGGTGAGACTTAGATAAGGAAATTTTAGAAGCATTCAGTTAGTGGCTGAAAAGGGGAAGGTATTCCTGGTAGGGAACTTTAGTCTGTCAGATGTAGACTGGAGCCTCCCTATGGAAGCTTCAGCTAGAAACAGGGACTTCAGGACTCCCTGCAGGGGGTGTTCCTCAGGCAACTAGACAGTGAAACCACTTGTGATGGGGCAGTACTGAATCTGGTGCTTACTAACAGGGACAGTGTTGCAGACATCGAAGTGGGAAGCCATCTGGGGACCAGTGATCATCGTACAGTGGGGTTCAACAGTAGAACAGCTGTGGAATCCAGCCACACAATGGTGTGTGTCCTGGACTTGAGAAGGACTGATTTTTCAAAGATGGGCTAATGCCTCAGGAGTGACCCGGCAGGGGTGGAGGAAAAATGGGGCAAACTAAAGTAGAGGGCATAGTAGAGGCCACGATTTCTACGCCAAGCAGGTAAGTAAAAGAAAGAGGAGACTGTTATCAATTTTAGAAAAGGTAGAAGAAAAGGTAAAAGCTAAAAAAGTAGCATTCAGAAAGTATAAGGAAACCCAGAGTGAGAAGGATATGGAAGTGTATATGGGAAAACAGACTGAGGCAGGCAAAGCATTAAGGAGCACTGAGACACAAACTGAGGAAAGAGTAGCTCAGGGAGTATTAAAAGGGGACAAGACATTCTTTAGGCGACTTGATTCGGATGGCTGCAGCAAGAATTAATTCAATTGACAACACTTGTTTCTTTTTGTTTATGAACTTGTCTCTCTGGTTCTTAATAATTTAATAATTTTATCTTCTTTTCAAGTTTTTTTTGTTATTTTTTAATTGGAAGTAAATAACAGTATAACTGACAAGTATAAATGGTTAACTATTGTGTTATGAGCTTCACATGTAAACTGTTGCTCGGGTTGACAATAATGTTGTCTTGACTGTATAAGCAAGAGTATCGAATAAAATCTAAATATAAAAAAAGACTTTCTTTAGTCATGTTAGCGGGAAAAGGAGGACAAAGGGAGAGATTTTATGGTTAAGGGGGCACTATTTGCGGGGATCAAGAAAAGGCAAACATGGCCGGCCCACCAGGGCAGCGGTTGGATTTCCATTTGCGATGCTGGCGACCCGGGTTCGGGAATGAGCCCGCGTTGCTGGAGGGCCAGCTGGGGAGAGAAGGTTGAGCATCCATCGACAGCTCGCCTTCTCTGGGGAGGGTGAGAATGCGGCTCGGCGCCTGCTGGCCCCGGCAGAGGCCAGAGGCTTAACAGCATGTCAACGCCTCAGCATTTGACTGGCCCTGGGTGAAGGTCTGGGGCTTAGCAAGCTCTGAAGGCTTGCACAGTGGGGTAGGATGTCTTGGACGTTGGTGCTTGCGCCATGAAGTCAAGGCACTTGCGACGTCCACAGGTGAAAAGGTGAAAAACAGTGAAAAGGCCTTCCAGCTCCAAGGAGATGGAGCACCGGAGCTAGCCCTAATGTGCTTCCACCTGCCTGGCTGCCTTGGATCGATGAAACCAGAAGTGTTCGGGGTGTATGGGCCTCACCTCGTCCCCACCTGGGGGGCCAAACCATGGCTCCATGGGGAATCAAGGATGGACCAGGTAAGGTGGATAGCAGGGGTGGACTCGTGGGTGCTTCCGAGGAACCAGAGTTGGAGGGGTGTAGGAGAAAGAAAGAGATTTAAAAAAAAAAGAAAAGGCAAACATCTTGAACAAATACTTCTGCTCAGAGGGGGAGGGGGGGAGGGATCAGGAAAAGGCACCGGGAGCTTTGATGGGAGGGAAATGGACACTAGTCCATTTTCTGAGGAGAAAGTTCAGAAGGTACTCGCTAACCTGAAGGTGGACAAAGCTATGGGGCCAGACATGGTACATCCAAAGATGCTGAGGGAACTAATGGAGGTACTACCTGCATCTGTTTAACAGATCACTGTAGACTGGCATGGCCCCAGGGACTGGAGAAGGGCAGAGGAAATCCCACTTCACAAAAGTGGTAGGGAAGAGGTGGGCAGTTACAGGCCTAGCAATCTGAGATCAGTGGTAGGTAAGTTAATGGAATGCTACTAAGGGAAAGGATTGTGGAATGTCTTGTATCCAATGGATTGTAGGATCCAAGGTGCGTGGTTTCACAGGGGGAAAATCATTCATGCCAAACAAATCTGATAAATTACTTTGACTGGGTGACCAAGGAGTTGTATCAGGGAGGGGTGGTGGACGTGTCCTACCTGGATTTTAGCAAGGCTTTGGACAACGTTCCATATAGGAGACTAGTAAACAAGTTGGAGAACTTGGGGGTGGGAAATAAGGTGGCAACCTGGTAAGAAACTGGTGAGCAGATAGGACACTGAGGGTACTGGTAAACTGAGTTCACTTCAAAGAAGGGAAGGTGACTAGCGGAGTACTTCAGAGATTGTGCTAAGGCATGTCCACTTCAATGTCTTTATATGCAGCATAGCAGAGGAACTGAAAGGAAAGGTCTGCCTCTTTGTGAATGACACCATGATCTGCAGCAGAGTGGACACGCCAGCGGAAGTGGTGGAAAGGATTGGTAGAGATCTGAAAAGACTGGAGGAGTAGTCAAGGGTTTGGCAGTTGTGTTTTAGTACAAAAAAGTGTAGAATAATGCACTTGGGCCATAGAAACCCAGGAGCAGAGTAAAAAATGTGCAAAGTGATACTAACAAAGACCAAGCAGCAAAGAGACCTGGAGTAATCATATCTGATACCTAAAGGTGGCCATGCAGTGTGACAGGGCAGTTGGAAGGACTAATGGGTTGCTGGGGGGCATAGGAGGGGTATCACCAGCAGGAAGAGGGAGGTGGTGCTGCCTATATAGATATATAATATCTCTCTCTCTCTCTCTCTCTCTCTTATATATATATATATATATATATATATATATATATATATATATCTATCTCACACTGGTGCAACCTCACCTTGAGTACTGTGTCCAGTTCCTGGAGACCACATCTCAGATAGGGCATAGACAGAGTGGAGGCAGTCCAGTGGAGGGCTACCAAAATGATGCAGGATCTGTGTCAAAAGCCCTACAAGGAGAGGCTTAAGGAGCTAAATATGTACACCCTGGAGGAGAGGAGGGAGACAGAATATGATAGAAACCTTTAAATACCTCACGTGGATTTGTAAGGTACAGGAGAGGAGTATGTTTAAAGAAAAAGGTGCTGTAGACCAAGGGGGCTTGATATGAAGCTGGAGGAGGTAAATTCAGGAAGGATGTGAGAAAGTACTTCTTCACAGAAAGGATGGTGGATGCCTGGAAGAGCCTTCCAGCAAAGATAGTGGAGGTGAAAATAATAGTGGAGTTCAGAAGTGCCTGGGACAGGCACAAGGGAATTGCAGGGGATACGGAAGGGGTGGGGAAGAGAAGGAGCCATAGATCAAGTTGGGTCTGCAGCAAAAAAATGAAAATTAAATAGTGGGCAGAATGGATGGGCCCAGCAGGCCTTATCTACCATCATATTCTATGTTTCTTTGAGTGCCATGCTCTCCTAAAAACAGCTATTGAATCTATCAACCTGTTGCTTGCAAACAGGGCTAGTAGTGTGGGGGGGATAGGTCTGGCCCTTTGCTAACTAGTCTTGCAAAAAGTAGACTTGAATCTAATATGACTGCAGCAACAAGAGGTAAGGAGGGGTGAGCTGGTGAATAGGAGTGAGGAAATTTAGGGTGAGTTTGTGGACTTTTACAGGAAGCTTTATGAGGGGGAATGCGCTCAATATAAGCAGGAGACATACCCTTTTTGGAGCAGCTGAATTGTCCCCAGCCCACGGAAGATTAGTTGAAGAAACTCATGGAGTCCAGTTACACTGGGAGAAGTCTGGGTGGTCTTTTCCAGCTTTGCAAAGGGGAAAGTAGCTGTGTCGGATGGGCTACCTATCGAGCTCTACTTGGCGGTGGAAGAACCAGACATGAAAGGGCTTCATTAAATGTTCAGGAGGCAAGGGAGGCAGCTGAACTGCAAGATCCAGTAACAGGACCACAGTCACTGTACAATACAAGACGAGTAAAGAACCCTTGGACTGTGTCTCTCATCATCCTATGTCATTTCTGAACTGTGATTTATAAGTCTTAGTCAAGATCTTGGCCAGCAGGTTGGAGGGGATCTTGCCCAGATTAGTTAAACCAGATCAGACTAGCTTCATTCAGGGTTGCCACTCCTTCCATCATGTGAGACGACTCCTAAGTGTGGTGACGTAGGCTCTTGGCAACCAGGAGAGGCCTAAATGCTCTCCCTGGATGCTAATGGTTTACTCACGTCGGTGTGAAGTCCCAAAGGGCAACCGTCATGAGGGAGGCACCAGAATGCTGACAGCAACCATGTTACCCGGCAGTTGTGCCACCTGACCACCGTCGTGCCCAAAGCGCCGGGGCACATCAAAGCTGTTTGAGGGAGCTTCACACCCCCATCGCAGGGGGTATTGCCCTCTGCACCCTCAAAACATTAATATAATCATCTCCGGGGGGGGTTATCGGGATACCAATGCTGACAAAGCTGTTGTCCAAGTTGAGTGGGGCTATCTGTTTTGGGGCTCACAGAATTTGGACTGGGTGAGTCATTTATAGCTGTGGTCAAATTATTATACAACGAGCCAAAAGCTAGTATTTTAGTAAATGGGGGACTGTCATAAAAATTTATGTAACCCCCCTGCAAATGGGGGTTCCCAAAAGACTTCCAGGAGCTTGCTTGAATGCTCCAAGCCTGAATGGTGTTTGGCATTTAAGCCATTTATCATTGAGTGTTTTTAGAACCTCTGGTACTGTCTCTTTAAGAGCTGTCTGCTTGCAGACATAATTAGTTTGTATGGGGACTGTGTGTTTCTTTGATTGAGTACCACTCAAGCTGCTGCCAATTCACTTCATTTTTGCAGTCACTGGGAGTGCAAAGGAACCTATCTGAAGGATGTAACTGTTTGCCAGAAATTATTTAGAGTAATAATGAAATTACAGTTTGTCTAACCTGCTTTCTTTGCAGTCAGAACTGTGTCTGCTAGTTCCCCATTCTAGTTTTGAACTGCTGAACTGGACCAATCAGTGTGGGTAGCTAGCTCTAAAATGGTGCCTTGGACGAATCAGAACTTGGACTCATAATCTGAGCCAGCCACAAGAGGATTGTATGGGCAGTGACTCTGGGAGATGTAGTTTAGACTTCAGTGCCTTTTGGACCAACAGCAGCAGTCTATTGTGAGTGACAGCCAATCCAGTCAAGAACTGGGAGGAACTCAAAGGAAGTGCCGGTTTTGTCGGTTGGAGTTTGAGTTGAGCTTTGGCAGTGAAGAAGGAAGGAGCCCTGTGCTTTTCAGTGTGCAGTTTTAGTCAAAAAGCGTGTATGAAGGCCCAGAGTTCCGGTCTGCAGCTTGTGTAACAGCTTGTTAGGACTGAATCCGTCCTGCGAATAGAATCAAAGGATCTCTGAAGAGTAGAAACCAGGCTCACCCTGTAGAAGACTGGAGGAATTGCTGAAAATTGCACTGGGTCTGTCAGGAACTGAATCTGCTGTGTGTTCTCCCGGGTATTGTGCAGTAATTGCGATCGGGATACAGATGCAGCCTGCCTGGTATAGTGCTTTCTTTTATATGGATGTGTGAAGAGGTTTGTGTACCTCAAGTGAGCCCTGCTGACATTGAAGGACCCTATCTTATTTGGAGGTCGTGAGTACTAATTCAGGGTCGCTCCTGTTGAATTGCCACATTAAATCCAAATGGAATTACTGTACTGCTGACTGTTTAATTCTCCTTTCTCTGTGTGAAAGGGCCCTACCAGCTGCCACGGTTTGGACTAGCCACTAGGGCTTGGGTACCAGGGACAGTAACTGATAGGGATAGGCCTGTGCACAGAGCCATAGGTAGATTATTAGAGTGAAAGCTAATTAACCTGATTTCCCTGTCCTTGTTATATCCCCTAAATAAATCAGAGCTGCTTGTTTCAGCAAAGTTATACTGCCTGAGGTATTTGTCTATGTTAAAGTACTGTACTGTGATTGTTGCACTGTATCTCATTTCACAGGAGGTCCCAGTGCGGAACCAGACCTGGGGGTAAGTGTATACTGTGAAGGTAATTCTGATATATTGTGTGGGCCACTAGTGGGAAGAAAGGGGGGTTGCAGTGTCCCAGAGGGCTGTGACCAAGTTAGTTTAACTATTGCAAACCCTGACCTCTGGGTGGAGGCACCCGCCATTGGATCCAGGCCCCTCAACCTGTTAGTGGCAAATCAGGCAGGGGTAGTAGCCCCTGGGATAGCGCCATCTAGGGGTTACATTTATTTGGCCAGGAGGGTACCAGGCAAGGGTTCCCTCTGTCACCCCTGTTGTTTGCTCTGGCGATAGAGCCTTTGGCAGAGAGTATATAGTGGACATACAAGGGGCATAGAAATAGTTGGCTAGTAGGGAACTACAAAATAAATACCGTTATCATATAAGTTTATTTAGGCCTAACTTTTTCAAATACTGGTAGCTGAGAACAACATTTAAAATCCCAGTCTGTAAAGCTCCAACGACTGGTGCTCTGTTGAAATTTAGCATCAAATATGGAGCCTTTCAGTCACACCCCTAGTAAAAGCTACACAAGCTAAGAATATACTGCAGGCCTTATATCTAACTGAGGTGTGTGGATATAGGAAACTAAAACCATTAGAAATTCTACTAAACAAATTGTTTATAGTGGCTCTTGGGCTTGGGATTTCCATCCCTGCTGCATTAGTGAGAGCTGAACTATGTTTCCCTAATTTAGAAGCCTTTTCTGTCACTAGATTAATAGGTTTCTGGATAAACATCCCCAGGATGGACCACCATAGATTACCCCAAGAGTGTCTTGGGGGGGGGGAGTATAGGCTGTATTCAACCTAGTTGGTACTACCAACTTGAAAAACTTACATAGCCTGTCTAGTGGTGTGGAGGGCTGAGGCACCTGTGTCTTACCTCATGCCATGCCGGCGACCCGTGTTCATGGTGCGAATGGGCCACTGGGGATTGGCTGGGGAGGGAGAGGATCGAGCGTCCGGAGGACAGCTTTCCTCTACTGAGGAGGGGAAGGGATGGAGTACGCTGCTTGCTGTCCCTTAGTGTTGGCTGGGGGATGGCGCAGCAGACCCATACGAAGGGGGTGGATGTGGGGCAGACACCTGGCGTGCTGCATCTGGAAGCATATGCAGCTCGGCCACTGTTGTCATTGCACGCGCCTCTACCAAACTCTGGGGACGGGAGAAATGAGGAAAAATCCTGACTGGAGAGATGATGCCGGCCCTTCGCAGGCACCGCACCCGGCTAGCAGGCACCTTGTTAGAGATCCAGAGGTGTGTCTAGTGGACACCGGGGTGACGGGGCTGGGGGGGCCAGTGGAAGGGGCCAGTCGGGAAGAGGAGAAACAGACGAGAGAGAAAAAAGGAAAAAGCCTTACATGACCATGGATTACAGTATCTGAAAGGTAGGAGAAAAAGGGTATTAAAATCAGCATGAAAAATAAAAAACTATTGCTCAAAGTCATAAACAGTTTTAAAATAAAAGATTGTGAAAGCACATCAGAACTGAGGATTGCTAACTTGGTTGGTAAAAAATGGTATTTTATGTGTCCATAGATTTTAGCTGGATGTACTTCACGATGTTGAGCTAAGAACTATATTCACAGAATATAGGCTGGAACTCTTTAAAAGCAATGTACTCGCAGCTAGGTATAGGAAGTTGAAAAGATCCTACACCTAGTTACTGCAACTGCACTAAACAAGATATCAAGGACTTATTCCATGTGGCCTTTAATTGTCCTTGGTATAATAAGCCACAAACCCATTGTCTAGTACCTGTTTAGTCACAAATTGGAACCTTGGACATAAACACTCAGTTAGAAATCATGCTGATGGTGCAGGATGAATTTATAATAAAACAAGTAGCAAGTTTCTCGAGAGCCATTTTTATCCTGCGTAACAAACATAACTAACTACTCCTACTGTTTCAGTATCTGTTTTAAAGATTGTGCACTTTACTGCTTAGCTTGCACTATGCTTACCTCTTAGGTTCATCTTTATATAATTATACATTGATGTACTGAGCTGTTTTTTAATGATATGTGCTGCTCAGACTTGTTCTAAAATGTATGTATTTTATTATTTGTACGGAACTGTTTTCTAATGATGTTTGTAACATGGGCAACAAAAAAGGTTACGAGTGATTGCACAGAGATCATCAGGTGTCCTTAGCATGTCCATACATTAATTCTCAATTAATGTATGGGCATGCAACAGTTAATGTATGGTGGAGTACCGAGAGTGGCCACCACTCGCACGCTGTATGGCTTGTAACTCGGAACGGCAATAACTTCACATACGTTGTTTTACATCTAATACACGCAAATGCTTCTAAGGGTAGTCCAGTACACAAAACGCATATTATTAAGTTTTTAGTAGTAGTAAAATAAACAATTTTCAAGTTTACATGTCTTGTGTGTGCTGATTTGTTTCCTTTCAAAATATGTGCAGCTGTCATTAGTAGTATAATGAAAGTATTTGTGTTTTCCTGTAAGCGAATCTCCAGACATCATAACGTTGTGCACAGTAAAGTGAGGCATTCCAACGTGTTGAATAATTAATCCCACAGTAAGAAAGGTATCGAGTAAATTTCTAAACATGAGACAGTAACCCTCAAAATGGGCACTATTCTGCAGACAGGTGTTGTCAAGAGAAGCAGTGTTTCCCAATCAAATCTGGAAGAGCACGTGAAGACTTTTTTTTTTTTTCCATATGCTGCAACACTCTATTTTTGCATGGCCGCATCTTGGCTACCACTGCACAGAAGAGATCAACAGGGTATGAGGTAGATGAGCCAGAAGCTGACACAAGAGCTCACTATGAATTCTTATCGCAGACAATGCAAACATTTAAGGTAACAAAAATAAATACTCTGAATTTCACGCTGAAAACTGACCATTTGCACTCTGACATCCACTCATAATCCTTGACAAACCACAAACCTGGAAGTTTAGCACCGCAACAGAATGGCACACGAGAACAGTGTTAAAACACGTAACATGGGGAAGAAAACATTTCAACAGGGAGCCAAACCCTTTTTATTCCCCATGTTACAAGTAAATTAACCCACTCCAGAGCATGGGTCTACTTGGGAATTAATCAACGGCTGGGTGGTTGGAAGCACTTGGCCTGTGGCCACGTGGTCCAACCCGCCCCAACCCCCGCTGTTGATTAATCAAGTAGACCCATGCGTTTACTCCTAATCAGTTACCTAAACATTTAATAAAGTGACTGTGCACTGGGCGAGAAAGGGCACCCCAAACCCAATTCAAAGAGAGCAGTCAGATAAGACAGAAAGAGAGAATGAAAGTGTCATCTATCTCGAAGAGCACAACCCCCTTCAGGTAGCACCAACCATCTAATTATACCACGCCATCCTTCAAGATTTGTGCCTCCAAGGGAGACAGAGAGTCCAGGAAAGGGTCCCAGACTGCCAAAAATCTTTCACCTTTTCCCCTCAGGACAAATGAAAGGTGTTCCATGGTCAAAATCTGTATAGCCAAGGTCTTCCAGTGTTGGATTGTGGGCTGGCCACACAAGACCCAGGTGTTTAGTATGCAGTGGCATGCTAGAGCCAACAAAACCCGGATCCAGCGAGGGAGCAGCCCCCATCTCTCCATCCCAAAATCCTCCATGCTGAAGAGCATGGTAATGAGTGTCAGTGTGATCTGGCGCCCCGACAGGCATTAGTTCTTGTGACACTGCCTTCCAAAAACCCTGAAGGGTTGGACAGGTCCAAAAGTAATGTAAGTAGGACCCCAAGTCACTCTTATATCTCTCACACATTGGGGAAATCGTTGGATTGTATTTGTGGACTATCAAGCGAGGACAATATAATCGATATATAAATTTAAACTGGGATTCTTTGTATTTATTACAAATCAATAACCCCATATGAGGCCATAGTAGAAGCTTCCAGTCTTCCTCTTGAATGCTTACCCCCCAGATACCTTTCCCAAAGCGCCTTACTCTTATGAGTAAGGTCGGGTAAAAATTGCCTATTATGATGGGTTGCCTTTTGTGTGAGACCCCTATAATCTCTGCTGGCTGCATAAATCAGCTGTTCCACCTGTGCCAATGGGGACACGGTTACTGAGTCTCTACCTGTTCCCCTTACAAATGCCTGAACCTGCAAGTACCAAAAGAAATGCGAGTCCCGCAGTCCAGTTGTCCCCCTGCAGGTCTGCAAAGGAGCGCAGCCCCCCTTGAATAAAAGGCTCCCACTCTTTAAACTTTCCATTTGAGAGACTTGGCAGGAAGAAAGTGTTTCCCGCCACCGATACCAAGAAGGTTTTATCCACCGAGGCTCTTTGCCTGAGTTTCAGTTGTTTCCAGGCTTCCAGCACCCAGCGAGCCAAGGTGTTGGATACTCCCAGATACATAGACAGTGTCGGCAGATAAGGGCCTATGGCCCACCCAGTCTACCCATTTGAGCTTGTAAGTTCAGTTTATGTTTTCCTTGAAGTTTGTTGCCCCTTTCCCCTGACCTCCAGAATTCCTTTATGTCTATCCCATGCATTCTTAAATCCCGTGATTGTTTCAGCCCCCACCGCTTCCTCTGGCAGGTGTTCCACTTGTCCACCCGTTCTGTGAAGAAATTCTTCCTCACGTTTCCTCTGAATCGTCCTCCCTCCAACTTCATCCCATGCCCTCTAGTCCTGGAACATCTTTTTCGCTTACAAATAGTGTATTCCTGCACCCAGTTCCTCCCTGTAAGATACTTGTATGTCTCTATCATATCCCCTCTCTCCCTCCTCTCCTCCAGGGAGTACATATTCAATTCCTTCAACCTGTCCTCATCAGACTTGTGATGCAATCCATGTACCATCTTTGTTGCCCTACTCTGAACCTTCTCTACCCTGTCTGTGTCCTTACGTAGGTAAGGTCTCCAGAACTGTACACTGTACTCCAGGTGGGGCCTCACTAGTGTCTTGTATAGTGGAATTATGACCTCCCTTTTCCTGCTGGTGATGCCCCTGCCTATGCATCCCAGCATGCTATTTGCTTTACCTGCTGCCTTGTCACACTGTTTCCCTACCTTGAGGTCATCAGATATGATAACCCCAAGATCCCTTTCTTGCTTGGTGCATGCTATATCCTCACCCCCCAACTGATATATTGTGCCAGGGTTTTTGTGCCCCATATGCAGTATCTTGCACTTCTTTGCATTGAATTTTAACTGCCAAACCCCTGACCATTCTTCAAGTTTCTGCAGGACCATTCTCATTCTGTCTACACCCTCTGGTGTGTCTACTCTGTTACAGAGCTTTGTGTCATCAGCAAACAGTGAAATTCTGCCTTCTAGGTCCTGCGCAATGTCACTGATGAAGTTGTTGAATAGGACCGGTCCCAGCACTGATCCCTGTGGTACTCCACTGGTCACTCTTCCCTCTGTGGAGTGACAGCCATTTACCACCACCCTCTGTGTCCTGCCGCCCAGCCAGTTACCTACCCAGCACACTACTGTCCTGCCCACACCCATATTCCCCAGTTTGTGTAATAGTGTTGTATGTGGCACAGTGTCAAAGGCCTTGCTGAAGTCCAGATAGGCCATGTCCACTGCCCTCCCCTGATCCAC
This sequence comes from Neoceratodus forsteri, assembly GCA_016271365.2. Taxonomy (NCBI): domain Eukaryota; kingdom Metazoa; phylum Chordata; order Ceratodontiformes; family Ceratodontidae; genus Neoceratodus; species Neoceratodus forsteri. The sequence goes on from CM028131.1 coordinate 1,475,140,505, forward strand.
CTCCCCAGTCACCCAGTCAAAAAATTCAACGAGGTTGGTCTGACATGACCTCCCCCTGGTGAAACCATGCTGCCTTGGGTCCTGTAGTCCATTGACAACCAGATGTTCCACCAATCTCTCCTTCAGTAGTGCTTACATGGTCTTCCCCACTACCGAGGTGAGGCTGACTGGTCTGTAGTTCCCCGCTTCCTCTTTGTTCCCACTTTTGTATAAGGGGACTACATCTGCTATCCTCCAGTCTTTGGGTACCTCCCCTGTTTTCAGTGATTGGCTAAACAGGATAGCCAGAGGTTCAGCCACCACCTCTCTTAGTTCTTTAAGGACCCTAGGGTGCACCCCATCTGGCCACATTGCTTTATCAACTCTTATTACTTCCAGTTCCTTCAGGACCCATTCTCGTGTAAAGGGACTTGTGTCCATTTCTGCACCATTCTCACCCCTTGTACTCCCTTCAGACCCATTACCCTCTTCCTCAGTAAAGACTGAGCAGAAATACCTGTTCATATGTCAGCTTTACTGTTGTCATCCTCCACGAGCCCCATCCTCCCCTTCAGTCTCCACTATCCCTCCCTTTGCCTTTCTTTTTCACTTATGTACCTGTAAAAGTTTTGTCCCTCTACCCACTGATTTTGCAATGTGTTCTTCTGTCTGAGCTTTGGCTTCCCTTACTGACCTCCCTGCCTCCCTTTGCTTCTCCTGGTACTTCTCCCTATCCCCTTCTGCCTGTGTCTTTTTGTATTGCCTGAATGCAATCTTTTTGGCTTTCACTTTCTTTGCTACCTCTTTGGAAAACCATAATGGTCTCCTCTTCCTTTTCCTCTTGCTAACCTGCTTAATGCATAATTCTGTTGCTGATGATTATATGCCTGGTGTCCACGCTTAGTTAAATATGCAGAGAGAGATGGCCAGGGTATCCCTCCTCCTCCTCCTCATCCAGCCCTCCAGCTTCTGATGGCTTATTCATCCAGTTCTTTATATATCTATGTTGGACTGATAAGTAATAACTTTTTCAGTTAGGAAAGTTTAATCCCCCTCTGGAAACATCTGCTCTGAGGTGCTGAAGGCTCATCCGGGGCCACCTGCCCTGCCACAGGAAGGTGGCAAAGGCTCCATCCAAACGTTGCAAGTCCTTCTTTGTAAGACCTATTGGTAACATCTGTATTGGATATAATATCTGGGGCAGCACATTCATTTTGATGAGATTAATGCGGCCCAGCCATGAAATGGGAAGTGCTCTCCAGCGCCTCAGATCTTTCAAAATCGTATCTATGAGAGGAGTATAATTTAATTGATAGAGGGAGTTCAGATTCAGACCGACATATATTCCCAAATATTTAAAGGAACCAGTGACTTCCCTTAACTCCCTCATATTATTTCAGCAACCTTCTGGTAGCCCCCCCAGGGCCAATAACTCCAACTTACCCAAATTCTGTTTGTAGCCAGAAAATGCGGCAAACTCAGAAATCACCCGTAACAATGTAGGCATAGATTGGTGTGGCTCTGACATGTAAAGCAGCAAATCATCTGTATATAAAGTAACTTTATGAGGCCGACCCAATTTCCCCTGCACTCCCAGTATGTCAGGAGCCTCCTGTATGCAGATGGCCAAGGGCTCAATTGCAAACGCGTAGAGGAGAGGGAGGGGCCACCCTGCCTAGTGCCTCTAAAAAGTGGAAATTTGTCCATAAGCGCTCCATCAATTATATTTCGTGCCTCAGGTGATTTATAAAGTGCCTGGCCCATACCCATAAACTCATCCCCAAGCCTGAACTGCCTTAGAACTTCAAACAAATAACTCCACTCTATGCGGTCGAACGCCTTCTTGGCATCCATGTACAGCACACATGTGCACCCTGGACGCCGAGAAGCCCCCCACACCACATTTAGAAGCTTCCACATAGTGTGGTAAGAGAGACTCCCGTGTACAAACCCAGTCTTGTCCGGATGGGCCAGGCAAGGTAGTAGCTGGTCTGGCGTTTCGCCAGGATTTGGGCTATTATTTTTAAATCACAGTTGAGCAGGGAGATTGGGCGATATGAGGAGCACTCAGCTTGATCCTTCCCTGGCTTTAATAGCACACAAATAACCGCCTCTTAACATGTGGCAGGAAGAACCCCCTCCCCCCAAACCTCCCGCATCAGCTCCCACAAGGGTTCAACCAGAGATTCTACCAAGGTTTTGTAGTATTTGGCCATGAAACTATCAGGGCCACTAGCTTTTCCTTTTCTCATACTATTTATAGCCCTTCAGATTTACTCCCTAGTGACCTCTGCCCCCAGTCCCATGCACTGATCCTCCGAGAGCCTCGGCAGGTCCATCTCACTGAGGAACCAACGTGCTGCCTCGAGCTCACCAGCACAATCCTCCTGTTTTTAATGCCGGTTAGGCACTCTATCCTGGCAGTAACACGGGTTATAGAGATGTTTGCCCATTAAATGGGATACAAGATCAGCTTTGGGAAATCCAAATTCCTGCAGGTGGGAGGAAGAGCGCAGGTTGAGGTGGCATAGACCTATCAGTGGGTGACACCGCACATAACATATTAGGGCATTAAGGTGGACCCCACACTTGCCTCTCTATGCTCTGAATTATAAACCTCTGTTGGCCACGATGAGGGGATATTTGACGAGATGGCATTCTCTACCCATATCATGGATGGGAAGGCTTAACCTATGAAAATGAACGTGCTTCCAAGAATACTGTACCTGGTACAGAGGCTTACAATGGGCTTTACAAGGAAGGATCTGCATCTCCTGTAGGGCTGTTGTTCAGATTTCATCTGGAACGAGAAGATCCAGAGCTAGATTACTGCTCCTAAAAGGCGTTCTAGTTAAGGGGGTATTATCTGACAGCACATACAAGATACATCAAGGATCAGATGCAGATGCAGGAGGAGGCAAGCTGGGTATTGTAGGTAGGCATGGACAAAACAGCTCTGGCAGCATATTTAAATCCAGATGGTTTAAAGGCTTAAAAGACAGTGACTAAGAGTCTTTAGCTATTAATTTATACACGGGAGGCCTGGGAGGTATATCCATGGTTGGATGGGAGAGCTAAGTCTGCAAATACTTTGCTTGTTCCACTGTATGTCAACATGGAATTCTTACTAGGGCTGAAAAATGTGGGATTCCTAAAGTAGAGGGATGGAGGTGTGCAGTACATTGGGTCTCTCTTTGATGCAAATAGATTTAAATCCTTCCAAACACTGAGGGAGGAGTTAGCTCTACCTCAGACCCATACCTTTAAATATCTGCAGGCCTGCTGTACTGTGCAAACAAACAGTGGGGGAAGGATAAGACCCTTAGAATCCCCAATAACAGACAAAGAAAGGGTTATTTTGAAATTCGAGGAGAATGCAGGGGAACTGCTTGCGAAGGCTTATTGAATATTAAAGGGTAGGTCACCTAACAAGTCTTTGAAAGTAAGGCAGCTGTGGGTACGTGTCATAGGCTTTTTATCTTCACGACAGGTCTGTGAGGGAGCAAGAGGGCACAGACCTTGAGTGAAGATTAAAAAGCGTATGACACGCTAACTCATGCCATGTCTGCTTTATACAGTGAGCCTGATGGAAAATAAAATTACTCGCGTCTATCTTTTGTAATAATTTTACCGTTGGGTCTGAAACCGCGGGTCCGCTGTAGTACGAGTAGGCATCCGCGTGGTGTCATTGTAACGTAGCGGATAGTGGAAATAACAGACGTGACGTACCCCATTCTTAAGATACATTTTTTTTATCTCTGAATCTGGTACGTCAGCAGGCAGGATGTAGCTTTTATCTGCCTGAATTTTCCATCACGCTCATTGTGTAAATATGAAATATACAATAGCCTGACTCAAAATAGGCAATTTATCATCACTTGTGAGTGGGCAGGACTTTCGTTATGGTCCTGCCCCCTCACACTTGAAGATAAATTGCATATTTTGAGGCAGCCTATTGTATATCCTATAATATGCAACTTATACTACAAAGATTAACAATATCAGTTCATAAAAAGGATATATATGCCCTCAGTAAGTGTAAAGCTGTGTCTCACCAATATGTGGTAGGTGCAATCAGACATAGAGGACAAACCTCCACTATTTTTGAAACTGCCAAACACCAAGGCCTCCTATATTCAGAGCCGTCCACAGGCGCAGCACAATCTGTTACACTGTGCTTGTGATAGCATATGGCCAACTCTGAGCACTATTCAGCCAGTTAGGTGAACTGACAGAGTGCGCCAGCTGACTGAATACTGGGCCATGTCAGTGCAGTGCTAATTGGATGTGCACTGCATCGACATGGACCAAGGCTGCATTTGGTCCACATGAGACAGTACTGTCCAAAACAAGATACACCTGTGGGCCATATTCAGCCCGAGCGTACAGATGAGCTAATTGGACATTCAGGGTGCTAAGGGGCCATCTGCATGCCCATTATGGGCTCATTTTCATGTGAGCAGCAGCCCCATAATACTCTCATGTCTAGTGACACCTAACGTGCCCATGGAGATACAGATGGGGTGATCAAGGGGAGTGAAGTCTACTGTACCACCATGGGCACATTAGGCGTCACTAGACATGAGTATTATGGGCTGCTGCTCACATGTAAATTAGCCCATAATGGGCATGCAGATAATAGAAACTCTTCCCTGTAGTGTAGTGGATCCCCACACCCTCCAACCACATCGCACCCACCCGCCCACCTGCTGTTGACCCCACTACCCCACACTCACCCTCACCCCGGTCACTGGTTCCTCCTAAACAGACAGCAGTCAGCACAGCCTTTTGCTCACCTGCTCGGCTGGCCACAGTTTGAATGTCAGTGAGCAGGGTTATATATGGTCAGGAGGGAAGTATTTTTCAGGAAAAAAAAAAGGAAAGTGGTGGATTCCTGAACAGCCTTCCAGCAGAGGTGGTGGGTTTGAGAATGTATGGGATAGGCATAAGGGAATTGTAGTGGAAAGGAATGGAGTGGAGGGGAAAGAGCTGTAGATCAAGTAGGGTCTGCGATGATAATGTAGATAGGGAAAATGGTCAGAATGGGTGGGCCAGGCGGTCCTTAGCTACCGTTGAATTCTGTGTTCTAGGGACATGGATATGTTGTTCATCCACACTTATTGGCAGGTTCCTTGCCGCTTTAAATCTTGCCGGAAGGTCTTCAAGCTGGCTCCTCCCACCCACCCGGGTGGTAAAACCCTCGGCTCCGCCCCATGACGCCAGATCTTCCTTACCGCTTGGAAGCTCAGGTTCCCTCCTTAACGCTCTGCGATTAAGACTGGTTCCTAATTCTTCAAAAGTTCGAAATCAAAAAGGTTTTTGCTAAAAAGACTTCGGTCTTCTCCTCACGGCTGCGATGGACACATCGACTCCTGGTTTTCGGAGGTGTCCTTGCGGGCAGAAGATGTCTAGGACAGATCCGCACTCCATGTGCGTCTACTGCCTGGGCCTTGAGCACGACCCGCAGGCCTGGACTGCTCTTCCTTTTCGACCTCGTCCTTGAAGACGTGCTGCCCGATTACAACTGGGCGAGAAAAAGAATTCCACGGTGAAATCTAAAGAGCCCATTACGCTGTCTGCTGGGCGCGGCTCGGGCGGATCAGTCGAGCAGATGATCGCCTGAAGAGGAGGCAGCGCCGGGCCGCCTACCTTGGCTGCAGCATTTGTCCTGTCTCTCTCGGTGCCTCATACTCGCTTCTTTTAAGGAGCTTTGTCTGACCCTCTCGACGAAGGTGAGGGTCCAACTGTCAGGACCTTTTCCAGGTCCAAAAGAGCAAAAGTAAGTCTCGTCGGCGCTCTTGGGGTGGAAAGATCCCCTCCCTTGTCGACAGTCGACTTCGGTCAACCCCTCAGCTTCGGTCACTGGCTTCACGGTGTCCCCATCAGGCCAGTTGACCAAGACTCCCGTCGACGCGGTTGAGATTTTTCTCGACCCGTTAGACGGGTTGTCGGCTGGAGAAGCTGAGAATCCCCTCTTCCCGGTTCCCCCAGTGGGAGTTGAGGATCCCGTCGGCTCGTCTGTGCCTCCAGTTCTGGAGCCTTTGGTGGGATCGTCCGAGGCAGAGGAGAGTGCTGATTTCCGACACTTCTCCTCGCCTTCCTCGGCAGTCGAGACTCTCGATCTCGGACATCCTCGCGGTCAACCGATCCGCCCGCCATAGGCGATCTCGATCTCGGCAAGCGACACCGCTTGCTCTCCTCTTCCTCAGGCGGGGAGGCGGCGCAAGTTGCGTCGAGTACGAGGAACTTATGTGGCAACAGCTCCTTTGGACGGGAATAAGCTGACCCAGTCGCTCTTCCCGCCATTAAGTGGCTGTCACCGAGCAGCCGAAACAACCCTCGTTGTAGTCGAGAGCCTGTTCTCAGGCCGGTTGTTCAGCCAATTCCAGCTGCCCCGATTCTGGTGGAACCTCCGCCTCCACAGCCATTAGTTGGGGCCTCGACCAGAAATTCTCGGTCGGCCTTGGGTTTGCCCCATAGGCTGTCTATCACCCTCACTCCCGATAAACCTCGGCAGGTGGAGGGTGGCTCAGGCCAAGGCAGCTCTTTGAGGACTCTTCTGAGTCTGATGATGGTTCCTCCCTCTTCTCCAAGCGCATGGACTTGGAGTCCTCGGGAGGGCAGTCAATGGACGATAGCCCTTCGTCCTTCTTAGGATTGCTTCGACTCATCTCGGAGTCCACCGGGATGAAGCTCGAACCCGTTTCTAAACGGGCCAGGTATCCCCTCACGGAGATTCTGGACCGAGGGGATTCTCCTACGGAGGCCTTTCCGGTAGCCGAAGCCATAGTGGGTCCGGCCTTGGAACTTTGGCAGCGTCCTGCTTCCTGCCCTGCGTCTTCGGCCAGGTTGGCCAGGAAGTATGTGGTCCCTACTGGTTCCCTGTCCGGTTTTTCGGAACACCCCTCGGCCGAGGGGTTGGTTACCGACAGCGTTTTCCGGCGTGCCGAGGCATGAGGATGGACAAACCTCCGGACAAGAATCCAAAATTGGATTATGCCGGGCGAAAAGTCTATACTGCGTCCTCTCGCCTTCGCCAGGCCAGTTCGGCCGCCCTCATGGCACGTTTTTCTCACGCCTGTTGGGCTCCCTGGATGAGGTTGTCCTCATCTTCCCGCAGATCTGCAGACTACGGTCAGGCAGATGCGGGACCAGGCAGTGGCTAACAACAGCTCCAGACGCGTTAGACACCGGGGACTCCGCGTGACAGGTCTGTGGCGGTCGCAGTGGCCATGCGTCGTTGGGCTTGGCTGAGGATATCCACCTTTACCTCGGATACCCAGCACAAGTTGGTGGATGTTCCCTTTTTGGGGACTGACCTCTTCGGCCCTGGGGTGGAAGGTCACCTGCAGAGGATCGAGAAGTCCAATGCTACCTTGGACTCGGTCTCTTCCGCTCAGAAGGACAAAGGCATAAGCCACAGCCTAAGCCCTTTTGTCCTTTAGCCCATGGCGTGCCTCGACCCAACAGCGTCAGGGCCAGCAGGCTCAAGCTTGGTATCCCAAACCCAAGCCGTGGCTTCCTCCAACAGGAAGCAGGAGGTAAAGCCCAGGAGGTCCTCGGCGGTCCCTCCTCCAAGCCTGCCCAGTGACGGGCTGAGGGTGCGCCCCATCCCTGTCACCTCACCCCTGGTTCCCCCCGTGGGGGGACGGCTCAGACACTTCCTTTCCTCCTGGTCCGCTGTTACCACGGACAGGTGGGTACTGGAGGTGGTGGGAGCAGGCCCCGCCCTTCAGAGCCGTCGCACCTCGGGGGGCCTCGGGGTCCGCAGCCTCACTGGCGGGTCGTCGAGCTGACATCGCTCTCCTCCTCCAAAACGAGGTGATCATGGAGGTAGAGGACCCCCCTTTAGACCCGGGGTTCGTGTCCAGGTATTTCCTGGTTCCAAAACAGACGGGGGGCTGGTGCCCCATTCTCGACCTACATGACCTGAACAAGTTCCTAAGGTCGGACCTTCAGAATGGTCACTCTGGCAGATAATACCATCTCTGGAACACGGGTGGTTCTGCTCTCTGGACCTGCAGGACGCGTTCTTTCACGTCCTATCCGTCCGTCCATCGAGATTCCTCCCGCTTTCAGTGGAAGGATCCCTCTTGAGTTCAAGCCATGCCCTTGGCTTATCTCCAGCTCCCAGGGTCTTCTCCAAATGCATGGCAGTGGTGACAGCATTCCCTTGCGCCCGAGGATCTGGGTGTACCCTTACCTGGACGATTGGCTGATAGCCCCCTCCAGGCGGAGGTGGGCGGTCAGAGATCTGGCCCTCCAGGTTTGCTCTCAGGTCGGCCTTCTCATCAACGAGGCCAAGTCGGAACTCGAGCCGAAGTAGGTGATCCTGTTCATCGGGGCAGAGCTCGACTCTCTTCGAGCCAGAGCATGGCTCCCGGCGGACAGGGCCGAGCTTCTTACCTCCTTTGCCCAATCACTTCTAGTTGGGCAATCGCGCCCTGCCCGGGACTTCCTGCGCCTCTTGGGTCTCATGGTGGCCTGTACCAGCGTGGTCCATTGGGCACACTGGCACATGCGTCCCCTTCAGTGGGGACTGGCCAGCCGGTGGTCACAATGCTGCGATCCATTGGACCAGCTAGTGACAGTGACCCAGGAGATGTGGAATGCTCTCCAGTGGTGGACCGTTCCATCCCATCTGCAGGAGGGCATCCCGTTTGTCCGCCCCGAGCCGACGGTCTCTCTATCGACCGATGCCTCTCTGATGGGTTGGGGTGCCCATCTGGGGGAACACCGAGTGCACGGCCTCTGGTCCCCGCGGGAGTCCCGATGCCACATCAAGCTGCTGGAGCTCCGGGCGGTCCGCCTAGCTCTCACCGCCTTTGCTCCGTTCCTCCGGGGTCAAGTGGTCCGAGTCCAGACGGACAATACCACGACCATGTACTACCTGAACCGCCAGGGCGGGACGCGCTTCATGCTTCTATGCAAGGAAGCTCTCCGCATTTGGTCACTCGTGCGCAGCCTGGAGGCGGATCTCCTAGCCATTCATGTGGCAGGAGCCTCCAACACCCTGGCCGATGCCCTGAGCCGGATAGGGGCTGCATCTCACGAGTGGTCTCTCCTGCCGGAGGTAGTACAAGATCTGTTCTCCCACTGGGGCACACCTCAGGTGGACCTGTTTGCCTCCAGGGAGAATCGCGAAGCTGAGGCTGTTTCATGCCCGCCCCCCTCAGCAGGGCTCGCTGCAGGGGGATGCCTTCTCGAGGCTGTGGACCCCGGGTCTCTTTACGCCTTTCCCCCATTTCCCTTGATTCACAAGGTGCTTCTCAAGACAAGGAGGGACAAGGCGCAGGTGATTCTGATAGCCCCAGACTGGCCCCGCCAGTTCTGGTACCCAGATCTCCTCAGCCTCAGCTCCAGGCTCCCGAGGCAGCTTCCAGCTTGCCTGGACCTGCTCTCAGTCAATCAGGGAAGGTGTTCCATCCGGACCTTCAATCCCTGCACCTGACAGCCTGGTTCCTGGCGGCCAGAGTTCCAGGCCTGGGTCTTTCCAACGAGGTCCTCAATGTTGTTGAGGCGTCCCGTAAGGAGTCTACCAGGAAATGCTATGCCTTCAAATGGAAGAGGTTTTCCATTTGGTGTCAGAGTAAGGGCTTGGACCCTTCCTCCTGTTCCTTGGCAAGCATTTTGGACTATTTATGGTCCCTTTCTAGTCAAGGGCTTAGGTCGACGACCCTAAAGGTGCACCTGGCAGCCATCTCTGCTTACCGGGCACGGGCCGGGAGGCAGTCGGTGGCACAGGAGAAGGTGGTCTGGCGCTTTCAAAGGCCTTGATCACATTTCCCCTCCGGTGCGAGAACCTCCACCTCCGTGGGATTTACTGCTGGTACTGGCAAAGCTCATGGGCAAGCCATTCGAACCAATGCACAGGTGTGAACTCTCTCACCTGTCGTGGAAGACCGCCCTTCTTGGTGGCTATCACGTCAGCCAGAAGGATGGGAGAACTCCAGGCACTCTGCATTGAGTCTCCTTACCTGGTCTTCCACAGGGACAAGGTTGTCCACCACCCCCACCGAAATTCCTTCCGAAGGTGGTGTCGGAGTTTCACCTTAACCAGGTGTTGACTCTGCCGGTGTTCTACCCCAATCACACCTCGGAGGCCGAATACAGGCTCCATACTTTGGACCCTAGAAGGGCGCTCGCTTATTATAAGGAGCGCACGGCTGAAATTCGGGGAGAGGTTCGCCAGCTGTTTGTCACCTACGCTGAAGCCGCACCTGGCAGACCTGCAGCCAAGCGGACGATAGGCAGGTGGGTCACCTCCTGCATAGATCTCTGCTATAAGTTGGCGGGCATGGAGCCTCCCAGAGGGATAAGAGCTCATTCTACCCGTCATACTGCTGCATCGGTGGCTGCTTCCAGGGGCGTCCCTATCCAGGAAATCTGCAGGGCTGCTACCTGGAAGTCAGCACACACCTTTATTACCCATTACCACATCGACCTTGAGTCACGCCGGGATGCTGGTTTTGGGGCCTCGGTTCTCCAGTCTTTATTCCCTAAGTAGGGGTGTCGCTTGCCTCCCTCCTCCAGGAGAACTGCTAGGAGTCTGCCAATAAGTGTGGATGAACAACATATCCATGTCTAAATACAGGTTACTCACCTGTAACAGGAGTTCAAGAATGGTATATGTTGTTCATCCACCACATCACCCGACCTCTCGGCCCGGCACGGACAACCTGAGCTTCCAGCGGGCCAGATCTGGCGCTCACGGGGCGGAGCTGAGAGTTTTACCACCCGGGTGGGTGGGAGGAGCCAGCTTGAAGACCTTCCGGCAAGATTTAAAGCGGCAAGGAACCTGCCAATAAGTGTGGATGAACAACATATACCATTCCTAGAACTCCTGTTACAGGTGAGTAACCTGTATTTTCTGTGTAGCACGATTGCTTGTATAGTGCTTTCTCAAAGTTAATTGCCACTGCGGCTCCTGGAGTGGGGCAGAGCTGGAAACCTTCATGAGAGAGAACAAGGAACTCAGGTGGTCCAATCTCAGATGACCCTTCAGAAAACCACCTTGGGTCCGCCAGGATCTTGGTGTCCTCATTGATCAGCAAGATCGGCTAACAGCTAGTTGCTGTGGTGGCATCCTTGTCTTCTTTGGGCAACACTGTGGTCATTGCCTCTCACGTTGTCAAAGAGAGCATGGCATGTGATTGAGCATTGGCAAAGACCATAGTTAAGATGGGGGAGATTACATCTGTCATGTTCTGAAAGAAATTCACTGGGATGGCACCACTGCCAGGATTTGTGAACCTCCTAAGAACGATGTGAAGCTATCTTGGTGGTGGTGAGGGGGCTTTGAGATAAGTCTTTTGGGCCTCTGACAAGCATTGTAGGGGGAGGCCAAATGGAAGAGTCTTGAGAGTTGGGAGGTCGGCATAGCCCCGGGAGGTGTATAATTCTTCACAGAAGATATTGGTGGATGACATCTGGTTTAATGGAGTGTGTACCGTTCTCGTCCCTTAGGGTCTGTGTATGGTGCTCAGCCTGTTGCTTACACAGGCTGTAAGCCAGCAGGAACATAGAAATTGTTGGCAGATAAGGACCACTAGGCCCATCCAATCTGCCCGTAGGCCCTATACATTATATGTGGCCACAGATGCTATGTGATCAAAGGCTTTTCATCACTCCCTCCCCTCAAGCCTGTCCCAGTCATGCTTAAACCCCTCCACTGTGCTTGCCCGCACTACCTTCTATGGCAGACTATTCCAAGCATTGACCACCCTTTCTGTGTAGAAAAACCTATGCTATGCACATTACCTCTTAATCTACCCCCTTCCAATTTCATATTGTGCCCCCTTGTTCTAGTACTTTTTCTACATTGAAAAAGGTCCCCCACCTGCACTTTGTTTATGCCCTTGAGGTACTTGAAAGTTTCAATCATGTCTCCTCCCCCCCCGCCCCCCACCGCTGTGTCCTCTCTTCCAGTGAGTACATATTGAGGTCCCTTAGTCTCTCCTCATATGTTTTGTGGTGCAAGCCCTTCACCATCTTTGTTGCCCTTCTCTGGGTAGTCTCCACCTTATCTATGTCGTTGTACAGATGTGACCTCCAGAACTGCATGCAGTACTCCAGGTGAGGCTTTACCAATGTTTTATACAATGGCATCACCACCTCCTGCTAGTGATACCCCTGCCTATGCACCCCAGCATGCCACTGGCCATCCCTGCTGCCTTTGTGCACTGCTTTGATACCTTAAGGTCATCAGAGATGGTAACCCCTAGGTCCCTTTCCTCTTTGGTGACAGTCAGCTCCTCCCCCAGCCTGTAGCTCTCCTCAGGGTTCCCTCTGCCCAGGTCCATTATTTTGCACTTCTTTTCATTGAACCTTAGGTGCCACATCTCAGACCATCTTTCAAGCTTCTCCAGGTCCCTCTTTATTTTCTGCACCCCTTCTGGAGTATCCACCCTGTTGCAGATCTTGGTGTTATCTGCAAACGGGCAGACCTTTCCTTCCAGCCTCTCTGCAATGTCAGTAATGAAGACATTGAACAGGACTGGTCCGCATACCGATCCCTGTGGTACCCCACTGGTCACCCCCCCTTCCCAGATTGTACCCAATTTACCACCACCCTCTGTCTCCTGTCTGTTAACCAGTTCCTAACCCAGTTCACCACCTTGTCTCCCATACCCATCTTGTTAATCGGCCTTCTGTGTGGGACAGTGTCAAAGGCTTTGCTGGAATCTAGGTAGGCGGTGTCTACCACCCCGCCCTGATTTTTTCCCCATGTCACCAAATCAACAAGATCTATTAGATTCATTTGACATGACCTTCCTGCTGTGCATTCATGTTGCCTTAGATCCTGAGCACCGCTGGATTCCATACGTGCCACTATCCTTTCTTTCAGCAGTGTCTCCATGATCTTTCCCACCACTGAGGTGAGGCTGACTGGCCTGTAGTTCCCCACCTCCTCCTTACTGCCGCTTTTGTGCAGTGGAACTACATGTGCCCTCCTCCAGTCCTCTGGAACAACACCCGTGTTGAGTGACTCTGTGAACAGGGCAACCAGAGGCACTGCTAGTTCCCTTCACAGCTTCTTTAATATCCTCGGATAGATGCTGTCTGGCCCCATGGCCTTATCAACCTTCAGCTTTGTGAGTTCTTCCAGAACTCTCTCTCCATTGTGAATGGACCAGTGTGCACTCCCCCCAACCCCCATCGCCTGTGCAACCGAACTGTGGTCCTTGACCCTCCCTAGTGAATACTGAGCAGAAGTATTTGTTTAGTATTTCTGCCTTATCTAGATCCCCCTCCTTAAACTCTCCCTTCTCCACTTTGAGCCTCACAATCTCCCCCACCCCATATTTTGTTCTTTCACTGATGTACCTATAAAATGCTTTATCCTCTTTATAATGTATGGTAGAACGTTGTTACTATAAGAAAGTCATCTTTTCCTAAGGTTGTTATGCCATTGATGTGACATACCATTGTTGTTAACCCGTTGATGGTATGTCACATCAGTAGTATAACAAAATCGAATTGACATGCACGGCCATCCCCTAGGCAGAACGGGCAGCCGTGTGATACAAACACCGTTTAAACTCTATGAATGAACTTCCGCTTCATGTAGGTTGCTTAATACAAAGGCGTCCATAACTGAATGAAGGCAGCAAGCTACTTTTTCTGAGCGAGGAGCACAAAGCTTTCAAAGTGGAAGTTTTTTCCTTTTTTGCCCCCACCCCCACCCGCTGCTCATATAGAAACTCCGTTATCAGTTCCTCACTTTCTCCCTGTAATGCCTGTCTGCAAGTCCATATTTTTTTACCCACTACTTGCCTCTTAAATACGTTGTATTTTTTTATTCTCTCCCCCCAGCCCTTACTTGCAGTTTTGAATGCCAAAGGTCCATGCCATACTGCATTTCCCATTGATTCACTGCACAACCCCAGCAAATGTTTTACGGCTTAACTGATTGGACGTAGCATGTCACATGATCCATGCCTACGCTCATAACTATTGTGATTTTTGTTTGCTTTTTTGAACTGTTTTTACTGCTATTTGTTCATAATGAAAATCTGTACAATTTTTAAAGAGGCTGTCTGGCATTTAAATAAATGTTTTCTTTTTTTTTTTTTTTTTTGCACCAAGCCAAGTAATGTGAATGTCATCAGTACAAGGTAGGAAAAGGACAGCTACTATTTATTGTATAAAGCGAGTGGAAATTAGATGTGTCATCAGTTAGCCACGATGCCCATACACTATAAAAGACAATGTATGGGCATCGGTGATCAACCACACTATGTTAGTGTCTCTTTTTTCCTTTGGCAACTGTGGTAAACCTCTCGAGCTGTGCTCTCGAGGTTTACCTAAGTTGCCAATGGAACCACTCGACGCTAGCATCGATCACCGATAATCACCGATGCCCATACATTATCCTCCATATTTACAGACTGTGCTAAACCCTCTTCTGTCTGTGCCTTCACCCTCCTAACATCCTTCACTACTTCCCCTAGACACCTCCCAGTCCTCCTCCCTTTGGTTACCCTTACATTTCCTGAAACTCGACCTTTTAGCCCTGATTTTGTCCCTCACCTCTTTGGAGAACCATAGTGGTTTCCTCCTTCTTTTCCCTTTGGCCACTATCGTAACATATAGGTTTATCATCTTCACTATGGCTCCTTTCAGTTTCTCCCATTGTTCTTCCACCCCCTCTATTACCCTTCCCTTCCCCAGGACTGTTTGTATACATCTACCCATTTCAGTGAAACATGCCCTTCTGAAATCTAATACTCTTGCCCTTGTGTGGCTTAATTGAGTCCTTGTCTCCATGCTGAACCACACCATGTGGTGGTCACTGGACCCCAGCAGCCCTTCCACCTGTATTTCTTTGACTCTATTTCTGTGTATGGTTTTAATTGAAAACAACATACAACAACATCATGTTGCAATATAATAAAGACATGAATTTAAGTGCTGTTTAATATCATTAAGTTTTTGATAAGTTTTTTATGGTAAATTTCATATTTAAAGAAGCTAATTGCTTTAAAACTTTTTTTACCTTTAGACGATGCGCCATTAAAGATGCGCGTCACTAAATGCAACATGATGAAATGTTACGAGTTTAATAAAACAACTGCAGGATCATAAACGGATTAGAAGTCTTTAAATAATAAAACATTTTCATTTTATATTTTTCCTACTGTTTAATAAATATAGTCTGTATGTATTCAATTATTCCAGTTTATTAAACATTGCATAAATTGTTTCATATTTCATTGACTGAATTTATATTGACTAGACTCAAAACCCAGTGAGATCTGAAAAAATCCAAACACATCTGACCAGATATTTTATAAATACATAGTTAAATCTAATTCTCTGTTGAGACCTCCTGGGTACACACTGTTTAGGCTATAAATCCACCTTGAATCTTTTTGACACAGTTTAGTGACCTGGTCACCTCTCCTAATCTGATATTTAACATGTTCAAAATAGGTGAATTTAACTGCATTCACTCTCATATCGTGTATTTCCCAAAAATGTTCTCCTAATGCTAATGCCAGAAATGACTTGTCACCGATTGGCTCATGCACCAGCTGCCTGAGTTCGACCCCCTGCAGGGATTCTAGGATGGCTGTGCTTCTGGCTAAAGCAGCCACCTGGGTGGCCCAATCCACGTTCAGCATATTGAACTCCCCCAGTAGCAGGATTTCACCTTTAGCTGCCATGTCGTGTATGTTCTCCACTAGTTCCCTGTCTGCTTCCTCCCTCTGTGCCGGAGGTCTGTAGATCACCCCTGTGCATATTGCTGTTCCATTCCCTGACTCCAGGGTGACCCACATTACCTCAGCCTCCTCCTGTCTTCCCTGACCTTCTGTAGCCTTTATACCATCTCTGATGTACAGGGCCACTCCCCCACCCTTTTTATCATCCCTGCCCCTCCTGAACAGTATATAGCCTGGTACACTGACTTCCCAGCCATGATTAGCAGACTACCACATCTGTGTTAGTGCTGCTATGTCAAGGTCTTCATCTGCCAACAAGGCTTCCAGGTCTGGAACCTTATTTCCTAGGCTACGGGCATTCGTTAGCATGACCTTCCATGTTTTACAGTCTGCCCTCTCTCTGCTCTTGTTCTCCCTCTCCAGCATCTTCCCCCACCCCAGTTTCCTTTCCTATGTGCTGTCGCCCCCCCCGTATCACTCGTTATATATTCTTTGCCTGCCTGCCCCTTCCTACCTGCTTTAGCTGTTCCTGCAGTAAATTTATGTTCCCATGGGGTGTATTCCTAAGCCTTCTGACTGTCATTGCTCTCCCCCCTTGGCCAGTTTAAATATTCACAGCTGAAGCATTTAAACTTCTCACAAAGGACCAAGGTCCCCTTCTCGGGCAGATGCAGGCCGTCCTCCTTACATAAGTTCATATTTGCCCAAGTCAGGCCCCAGTCCCCTATGAAGCCAAACTCCTCCCTTCAACCAGGAGTTGAAGGTACAGATGTGGAGTTTCCTAGTTTTCCCTGTGCCCTGGACAGGTAACACCTCCAAGAAAGAGACGGAGCATGCTGTCTGTTTCAGGTCCCCCCCGCTTCCTGAAATCTTCTTGTACTCTAGCTAACTCCACCCTTCTCCTGGCTGGGTCACTGGTCCCCAGGTGCACAATGACATCCAGCTGCTCCCTCCTAGCTATTACCATAGTGATTCTATGGATCTGCTTCTCATCCCTCCATGCTTCCAGAAAGGCAGTTGACCTCCCTCCCTCTCTTCCCTGCTAGGTGTCCCTAACTCCATTCCACGGAAAGTAGAGTCCTCCACTAGGAGAAGCTTCCCCCTCCTCTGGGTCCCCTTCCTCCCTTCCGTGGGGCTCCATCCTAGAGGACCCTCCCATCCTCCCTGATCCCAGTGTCAGGTTCTTGAGTGGGGCTTTCCTGTTCCTCCAAAACAGTGTAGGATTTACTAAGTGGGACCGGTTGGGGGATGTGCTTTTGACCTCCCTCCTTAAGCCCACCATAGTCCAATCATTCCTCTTCCCTGGCATCCTTTGAGGTACAGGTTGTGGACCCAGTAGTCTCTGGGTGGAGGTGGATGCCACCTTCAGCTTGGCCAACTCTGCTCGGAGACAGGCAACCTCCTCCCTCAGCTCAGAGAGGTGCCTGCAGATAGGGTAGCATTGCAGCCTCTAGAACGTCTCCCTGAAGACAGCTACTCCACAATCACTGCACTGCACCCCACCACTCCCATCCCATCATGTCTGTTTCCCTTCTCAATCTACTGCCTGCTTAAAATGGCTGTTTGTGTTTTTCCTTTGTTTTTTGTTATGCTATCTCTCTTTGCTGCTTCCTGTATGGATGCAGGATGTTGCAAGGCCCTATGGGACCTACCCTGTAAATGTAGGGCAAGCCCTGGGGTTGGTGGGTTGTGGGCTGGGAGGGTGGGACTACACCACAGGCTGTGACCATAAACAATCGGCCAAGGAGTCCTCTGGCAGTGGCGCCTTACCTCCATTCACTGTGGTCCAGACACAGCCAATCACAAACTCACCAGCTAGAATCCCTCAATCCTGCTCAAACTCAGTGAAAAGCACACTGAGATGGCAGTAACAACTCACATTCAAACTACACTAATCCCTGTAATATGATGCCTGCACTTAAAGTTCAGACACAGTCAATTACAAACACATAGTCACAAACTTATTAGCTAGAATCCTTCGATCCTGCCCAAACTAAATGGAAAAGCACACTGAAATGGCAGTTAAGTAAAGACCTCAAATTCAATTACAAACTCACCAGCTAGAGTCCCTCAATCCTGCCCAAATTAAAAAAAAAAAGATTTCCCCACTTTTTCCACTCCGCCCCAAGAATGGTGCTTAGTCCATAGGACTGTCATTGCGGCCTTTCTAGTGGAGAGTGTGTTGCGTTGCATGTGGAGAGCTCTAATCTCGCAGAGCAACAGCTTGTTTAAGTGCACAATGGAGAGAATGGAAAAAGTAGGCACCAGATTCTTGAAGTGTGCACTGTGTACATTTATTTAGTACAAATAGTCTGTGCAAATCAAGCAAAGTGCAGATATACCATGCCCCCCAAAAATGAAAGTCTTGTAGGCTCACCCAACAAAGCCCTCAACCTTTTTTTTCTGAAAAGTGTCCTTAGGAGATCCCAAATGTTGACACATGTTCAGTATTTAAGGCTAAACCTTAAAGTGACAGTGCAGATGTGCAAAGATTAAAGTGCTGATTGTTACAATTACTTAGCATTTTACAAGAGGAAAGAACTTCACAGGTCTATTTTCTGAGGCTATATGTTGCATAAGTTACAGGGACATAATCTGAATACTTAAAACGTATTATATTCATAATTTCCTTCGGTAACCTGGCCATGTATCTCTCTGTTGGCAATCTCAATTTCACTCAAAGCTGAAAAGGAAGAGAAAAGCAAAAAAGTATTAATGCACAACATGGCAGAAAATGAAAACAAAAGCACAAGAAACTGACCCGCCAGCCATATAAATAGCCAGGCTGGTATATAGTCCAAATCATTAGAAGGGGTACATTATGGCATTGTGATCATCTGCTGTGTACTAAAGGCAGATATACAAAATGTTAATGTAAACCTGGTGGATGCAGACAGCCCAGATGTACAATCCATATGCTGTCTTCTACGTAATAGGGTATCACTATTTCCCCTTATTCTACCCATCTGTACCCTTTCAATTCCACAAAATTGGAATCCATGGTTACCCATGTTTTGACTCTGGCAAATATATTCGGCAAGAGAATTTGTAGTGTCCCTTCTGGTAGTTAATCTGAGGTGCTCCCCCATTTGGACGTTAAAAGCTCTAAATGTCTTTCCAACATAGAAAGACACACAGTAACAGCAAGATAAATCACATTTTGGGTATTGCTGTTAATAAAGTTACGTATATTGTAGGTCTATTTGGCATTCACTGTTATGAATTTTTTGGTTTTCAGTGTTGCTTTACAGAATTTACATCTGCTGCATAGAGAGTTGCTATTTGGTAACTTAGGAAGCCATGTCCCCATGGGTGCTGTTTATAAGGGCTGCAGACCATGTACTCAATGGTTACTTAAATTGGGAGCTCTTCTGTGAAACATTCTTGGGTATTTGGCAGTGTAATTTCTGGGTATTGGATCAGTTTGAAGTATAAACCCATTTTTCTTGACAAGATCAGAAATCGCCTATACCAGATTATAGAAGGTAGTCAAAAAATAGATTTTTTGTTGTTTTGGTTCTGGTTGGCTGTTCTCCTCCCTGGTCACCAGTAATTCTGACCTTCCACAGTTAGATGCATGTGTTTTTGCTGAATCAGTGTTGGTACTACTGTAGCATCATTCCCTGAAATGTTCTCACTCTTTGCTTCTTTTCCAAAGTCAGATGGCTCACATCAATTTATTTTTATTCTTAGTATTTTAGAATTTTGGTTATCATGTGGTGGGGGTGACAGCTGGATGCCAACAGGATGTTTTTTATATCTGTGGCTTTGTGGAATAAATCCATCTTGGTGGTACCGTCTGGTTTCTTATGTATCTTATGACAGCTGGATGCCAGCAGGGTAGTATTTCTATCCGTGGCTTTGCAGAATATAGAGGATTTTGTATGAGCAATCATACACAACAAGGATGTTTTCCGAGTAGGAGGTTTCTGTGGTAACAAGAGACCTCGAGAGTGCAGCTCAAGAGGTCTCATTATCACGGAAACCTCGAGAATGGGAAACATCCTTGTAAGTGTATGATTGCCCATATACAATCTTCTATAGTGTATGGGTAACCATTACTTTGCTCCTCTGTCCAAAAAAGTCTCCTCAGAACTTAAAAAATAACTTACAGTGGCACAGTTCCTTCTAGCGCCGTTCACTTCATGAGTTCTCACCATCGCGGCCCACTTCATTGCACATGTGCAAAGACATTATATGTTGTCGTGCTGCACTAGTGATGTAGCTAGTGCAGCACAGTATCATTGTGATGCAGCCAGTGCAGCACACATGGATTCCAGTAACCAATTTCTATGAGTAATCACATTCCACCATACTCTATAAATCCATCTTGGTGGTACCATCTGGTTTCTTATGTATCGTAAAATCCAAGACACTGATTGATTCAGTGCTGGCCTGCATTGTGAATCGCAAGTTTGTATCAGTTTTATGCAGAAAGTTCACAAAGCTATCCAGTTCCGAATTGTCCCCCTCCAGACCAACAAAGTGCTATCTATAAACTGTTTCCACAGCACCATTCTATGGGCAAAAAGATTGGTCTGATTGTTATAAGACATTCTCTGTCTCCCACTTACCTAGATACAGATTGGAATAGTTTGGGGTGAAGGTGGTTCCCATCACAGTGCTTTTTATCTGTAAAAAGAAATCCTGGAAAACAAAGGCATTACAAGTTAAGCACACTCGATTAAGAATAGTTTGAAATGTTTATTGTAATCCATTTTCAGATTAGCCAAAATTTTACGGCTGCCAACCCCCCTTGGTGAGGCACATTGGTGTGTAAGGATTCAATATCTAATTACACTAAAACACAATTAGCTTCAGTTCCCCCAGGACACCCAATATGTTGTTTGTATCCCTAACATAAGACCTAAGGACGTGCACTATATCCTTAATATGTGCTTCGACAAACTGGGACTGAGTTCATTCACAGAGCCAATGTCTGATACAATTTGGCATCCTGGAGTGCGTAGATTGTTGCCCTTATCAGGTGGTCTAGCCTCAAAAATCTGTATACATTCTCTGGAGTCAGGTTATTTTTCCGGTGCTCCCTGCAGAAATAAATCAATAGAGGCACTTAAAGTCCGCTATTGGATCTGGAGGTAGTGTGGAATGCTTTATTCCCAAATTGTCTCATAACCTCACCGATGTATTCCCTGGTGTCCAGAATTACCATGCCCCCCGGTCCGCTTGTTTGATTGTGATGCTATGGTCATCTTGTAGTGCCTTTAGTGTGGCTCTTTCAACATTGGTGAGGTTAGAAAAGGTGTTTTTTGATGAAGCATCACTGATTCTTTAAGCCCTCCTCATAAGCTTTCTGAAACAGACTGCTGAATTATAAGGCCAATAGAAGCTAGATTTCGGTTTATATTTGCTTAAGTGTTCTGGTACTTGATTCAGTAGCAGAGGCTGTGTACTGTATGGTGGACTCTAGAGTTGAAAAGTCGGATACTGATGGAGACAAGATGATTCCAGTTATCATCTGTGACAAACCTTGAAGTGCGTCTTCCCACCTCTGTTTTAGCATAAAATGACTTCAGATTCAGTGTACATGTGAACCAACGTAGATTCAACAAAAATAGATAAAAAATACTGATGTTAAAGGTAGGAACAAGAGAAAGTCCTTTATTAAGCACAGAAATTTCAGTTTCTTAGTACCCTCGATGAGAGGTCAATTATGTTTTTTTTTCTGGCTGATCTTCTGGAGCTTGGTTTACTTCAAGGACTTCTGCCCCCACCATGCTCCTGAAATGCCTGCCATGGCACTCCCTCCTTGTTTGTTTGTGGCTTGTTTTTAGAATGGGACTACTCTGGGGCACCTTCAGGGTAATTGCTATATTTCCCCCGCAGTATCCCCTGAGACAGGCTCTGAATGTTCACTGTCTGAGTCAATTGCTGGTAAGGTGTAGTAGGCAGGGGATTGGTTGTTTCTGTTCTTCAGGTTGGCCCTTCCTCTACTTCTACTACAACTCCTCCCTTGTCGATTGCCTGCTTTGTGCCAGATAAATACCTGGTCCTGCTGATAGTCCAGGCAGTCTCTTTCAAACTTTTTTTAACTTGATAGAGTTTGATACTTTTTCTTGTTTTCCAATACTTATTTTTAATTTCTGCTGATGTGTCTTGAATTTTGGATGTCTTTAAAGTTAGCAACTGCTGTTTCCTTGCTGTTCAAATTCTCCAGTACTTATGGTTGGTGGTTGTAATACATTTCATCAGTTTTGTTGAGTTCTCTTGTAAAACTGTCTTCCAGTCACCTAAAAATACTTCTCTTTCCTGGAAATGTCCTGGACATTTTATTGGCCTCAGGCCATGCGGTAAACAGCCGACTTTCAGCTAACCCTCCAGTGACACTGTGTTCCATTCGTGCATTCTGGCATGAAAAGACGCAGTCTTGAGTTGCTGGAAAGCAGTGCTGACATTAAAATCCTGATCAGAAGTTTCCCCATTGCTGCTGCTGCTAACTGAGAAGGGCAGCTGTGGATTATGCCCATTCTTCTGTGAACAGATCACTGTCACTCCACTGCCTAGCAACACATCTGTGAGTGTGCCCAACATCCCGATTTGCATGCTGTCGACTAGTAGAGTGCTCATGCTCAATGCTACAAACATTGGTGATGTTTGTAGAAAAGGCTTCCAAAACTGGACTAAACTCACTTCATAGTGTGAAGTGGAACCCGCTTGAGAAGACAGAGATGGGGGCATGCCACCACTCTTCTACACACCAGTCCTATAGCTGGGGCCTCAGTGTGGAGGTGCAGGGAACCCCTCGGATATCAACAAGCCTGGTTCCATAATAATATGGCAATATGAGCTCTTCCATGCCCTTCAGTGCAGGCAATCCAGTGGTCATCACCCATGTCTAGTGCTAATCCTGGAAGGGAGGTGGACCGTAGTTCAGGGCACATACAACTACTTAAAGGCTTGGCATAACTGAAGGGGAGGGTAGGTGGTAGTGAGGGAACAGAGTGGAAGGCCTGGCCTTCCAGCCCCAGAAGTGGCTGTATGACCTGCTGAACTACTGGCACTGATATATAATAATGCAGAGTAGTTTCATATTAATACAGGTCTGGGAGCTCTTGATCGATGAAAGAAAAGGGAGATTACAACCGGACCAGGAAGACTGTTGGAGAACTGGTTTTCCAGTAAAGAAAGTCTCAGCACAGTTTACTGCAGCGCCTCAAATATGCTAATTTATAAACATTGGTCTGTACATTACTCTACAGTAGTGGGTGGTACTGGGACTAAGATAGCATCAGAGTTCGGAATTGTGTTCTCTCACTGTTCCTGGTGATTGTGGGGCATGAGATCTCCTTTACAGGTGCAGTTTTGTTTATATAAATGAATGCCCTCCAACGGTCTGTGGTGGGCTTATATATTTACAGTTTCTTGTTAAAATTACTTACATTGAGAAAAAGATGTGTGGTGGTGGAGGGGGGGCATGTATCATTTATTGTGTGCATCACTTATCAGAATGCTGCAGCAGTTGGGGAGGTATCTGTATACTTATTTTTTATTTATTTATTTCACAAATCGGATTTACAAACCTTTGAGTCAAAGACTCATTTACAAAGGCACCTCGTCACAGGGAAGGGAGACAACATATTCGTGAAACAAGACAGTGGAGAACAATATGGGTTAGATACAGTAGAGCATACAAAGCGAGGCATTTCAGAGAGCAAAATAGGCAAGATACAGAAGAGCATACAAAACTAAACTATGTTGTGTCCCAGTGGAGCACTCGGGTTACAGTGCATGGTGTACAGACTACAACAGCTATTCTACGTAATCTGGTACATACGTAATACTGTAAGTGACAGATTGGTTCAGAATGGCGCACTCAGAAAGCCCTATAACGGGCATTTACAGCTCTGAGTGTCAGTGAGGTGTTTGCGTAGGGCGACTTTGAAGGGACCAATATTGGAGATGTTTGTAATGTGCGTGGGGAGGGAGTTATACCAGGAAGGTGCTCTGTGGTGAAAAGACCTTTGGGAGAGCGTGGTCCTAGCTCTAGGTATTGCGAGTGACGACCGAATGGGAGACCCGTTGAAGGGGTGTAGTGATTCCTGGGGGACAGAGCCCAAGTAGCACCTATTTTGCCAGTATACAGATGTGGTATTGCAGGCTTTCTTCAAAAGTGAGTATGTTTGAGGCGGAGTAGAGCTGCCATATGTGAGTTCTGCTGGGGGCACCGGTCAGGAGCCTGCAGGCTTTGTTGATAGAGGTCTGGACTTTGGTAAGGGCAGTGGGGTCAGCAGCTGCATAGGTAGGGAGTCCATAATCAACCAGAGACAGGGTGGAGGAAGTGATAGCCAGCCGTTGAGCAAACTCAGGGAGGTAGTCTTTGTGGCGGTAGAGGAGTCCAATCCGGGCATTCATGGCAGAGGACAAAGAGTTAAGATGGGCATGGAAGGAGAAAGCCGAGTCGAAGGTGATGCTGGGATATTTGTATGTTGATACCTGTTCAAGGGGGTGGAGGGTGCTGGGAATGATGCAAAGGGGAGTATTTCTGAAGTTACTTTGGCGGTGTGCAAAAATCATAGATTTTGTCGTCTTGAGGTTCAGAACCAGACGATGGTCGAGGAACCACTTTTCAGCTTGGCTGATATGTCTGCTTAATGTAGCTGTTGGGATCTTTCCACAGTTTAATGAGGATAGAACACTAAGTATAAGTGAGCTACACTTCTCTATTATGGGAAATAATGTAATAGCAATTAATTCTGATGTTAAAAGCTCTGATCATAAGATATAGCTATATGTAACTAATAAGCCACAACAGGATGTGCGTGCATTATAGGATTGTAATGCACACCCCAGTGGTGTGGTAAGGCACGAGGCCAAAGGGTGGTTGTCATTACACCCTGGGAAGTGCATTAAAATCCAATGGTGCACACCCTGGAAGGGCTATTACCCCTATAAAATGGATCTAAGTCATTTTTGGGGAAGAAAAATGAGATTTGATACCTGGTTGTGTGTTTATGTAAGCAATAATATCCAACAGGGTGGGCGGTATTGGGCTATACTGTACTGCCCAGGGGCATAATGAGGCCCAATGTCACAGGCGGAGGGCCTTATTGCCCCTGGAAGGTCCAGTATAGCCCAATACCGCCCACCTTGGTTGGTATTATTGAGCTTAGAAAATGGGTATATGTAGAGTATATTTTTAGAAATAAATAAAACAGCAAAAAGTTTACAAAATTAGAGAATAGAAAATCAAAAAAATAGACTTTCTTGTAAAGTAGTCCCTCTATTGGTTGGGCACCGATGTTTATGTGAGCCTTTTGTTTGTGCTTGCTCACCCCAGCGCTAAGATAAAAAAAAAAAAAAAAAAGTAGTGCGAGAGTAACAGACTTAGTGGTCTTTTTTTTTTCTTTGTAATGTGGCAGCTGTTGCATAGTGAGCGAGATCAAGAATCACACTCTCTATCTCCTCACAGTGGAAAGAGCCCGTTCAGCAGCATTTAAATTAGAGGAGTGATGAGGGTTTGTAGAAGGCGCTGATGTTTATGACAGCCTCTTGTGCTTGCTCACCCAATCACTAACTCCACTGAGATACAAAAAAAGAGAGAGCAGCATACATAGTGCTCTGATTTTTTTAAATGTTGAGAAGGGCAACTGTCTATTCATCACCTCACAAATTGACTACTGCAATGTGATCTGTTAGGGCCTTCCTTTTTATGTTTGCTTGCACACATGTGCAAGAAACATAGTGCCACTATATGAGAATTCGTAGGTGTGCCTCCCTACTTCCAATGCCCTGCTACCTTTTGCAGGCGTGGCCCCACCGTGTCAATGAATGAAAGAGCTGTCTATGACAGTGTTTGCACATGCAGCGGCGTACAGTTGAAAGAAAGGCACTGCAGCATGTAGGCAATTTGCATACTGACATCGGCAGTATACAAAGTGCCTACACGAGAGCTGTCATAGACAGCTTCTCTCCCCCACAAACAAGTAACACGCTGGTAGCCCACCCCAGCATGCTTATGTGGCCCCCACAGTATGGCCAGACAGGGTGCCAATCCCCATCGGCTCAAGCTTGCTCCCCAACAGAGTTTTTAGGTGCCACGTTGGGAGCTCACCAGCGTGGCAACAATCTGTAAGGGCCGACAGGAGGTGCCCAATCCTCATCGGCTCCACTGGCCCCCAAACAGCCTTGAAGTGCCATGCTGAGGCCCACCCCAGTGTAGCAAGCGTCCGTTTGCTGCCTCTCCCAACACACTTCCAGGTGCCATGCTGGGAAACCCCACCCCAGCGTGGCAAAAATCTCTATAGCGGCAAGGGTACCCAATCCCCGTTAGCTCCGCTTCCCAAAAAAAACTTCCAGCTGCCACTCTGAGAGCCCACCCCAGTGTGGAAGGCGTCTCGTCGTCTTCCTAAAAGGAAAAGATCTAGAAAGAAAAACGTTCCTTTGCTGACTGTCTTGATCACCGGCGCACCCTGCCTCCCCACCCCCCCACCCATACTTACCTTTGGAGTCCGGCGCAGCAGTCTTGATGGACGGAACACGTCTGCATTCTTCAAAGCCGACTACGAACTGAGGAAATGCCGGTAGGCTGTATAATGGGATAAATAGTTTTTCAACTTTGATGCATATCTCGGGCATTTTGGAATTATTTCACCAAATTTTCAACATGGGGTTTTGGGACCCACCCATGAATTCTTGCACTGTCATTTTGTTATTTGGTCTCGAAGAGTGATTTCGCGGTCACTGTGCGAAACCACAACACCCCAGGACAGATAAAGCGACAGTGTCACAGATCATAAGTACTCCCAAAAACCCATGTTGGTGAAGCTCCCAAAATGACTTCTTAAGCGTGCATTGCGCGAGTTCCTATACACACTCATAAGTTCGTGAATTTTTTATATTTGCACTCCAGATTTTCAACATTGCCATTTTACCACACCTTCTTATGAGCAGTACAGGTGTCATTTTTCACATCTCCCCCAAAATGTTTCCGCGCATGTAGCGCACAGTAGCGCAGTCTGTGTGTGAAATCAATGTTTAGGACAGATAAAGAAATCACAGTGACACTGTTCATGAGCAGAAGTCTTAAAATGGCTGTGTTGAAAATTTGGTGACAAAAGTCCGTAAAATGACTGTGTTCGGAGCGACCATTGTGCTGTTTCCACGCACCCTCGTAAGTTCATGAATTTGTAATATTTTCAGTCCAGATTTTCACCACTGGCATTTTCCACACTTCCTTATGAACAGTACAGCTGTAATTTTTCACAACATGACCAAAATGTGTTTTCACACTTTCTGTGCAGAAATGCGTGGTCGCTGTGGGAAATCAGTGTTCGGAACAGATTAAGAAAATGACAGTGACACTGTTCATGAGCGGAGGTCCCAAAATGCATGTGTTGACAATCTGCTGTAAAAAATCCCCAAAGTAATTACATTAAGGGTGTGCGTTGCGCAGTTTCTACGCATGCTTTTGACTACACCAGTTTTTTTTTCACTATTTTCACTGCAGATTTTCAACATTGCCATTTTTTACACCTCCCCATGAACAGTACAGCTGTCATTTTTCACATCCTGTTCGAAATGTATTTTCGCACCTGTGGTGCCAAATGCCGTAGTCACTGTGCAAAATCAGCTTTCAGCTAACAAACTGATATTACCACTGTTCATAAGGTGGGGGTCACAAAAAACCCATTTTGAAAATTTGGAGTGAAAATACCAACGAACGCCTGAGGCGTTAGGTTTCCGACCATAGCGCCCCACCCTGTAGAGACTGACAGGCATCATGGGTGTGACTTGGGATTGTCACCTGTAATGCTCATACCATTTCCACCCCACCCACACCCTGCAGCCAGTGAGAGGCATCGAGGTGTGCCTTGGACTCTTCGGACCCAAAGTTCACCCCATTCTCCTATACTGTACCCATCTCACTGTAGTTCCTGATGGAATGGGGTGAGCATAAGGGCCAAAGACCCCAAGGCACACTGTAACACTTGACGGTGTCTGCAGGGTAGGGTGTGATGAAATGGCATGGCCATTATGCCGGACGACTCAAAGGCACACCCCACCAATGCCAATGCCAGCAAGCAAACATTCGGCATTGACAAATGCTTGTTTTTTTCAGTTTATTGTTTTTTGCTCCCTGGTTGATGTTTTGTCCGCAAACGGCCTCCGACTACTGAACATACTCCACCGTGGGACTTCCAACCTCATGAGTTTACCCCATCATGGCAGAGTCATCCCGGGGGACAGTAATGCCGAGGGTACCCTGCAGTGGCTATGCCTGGGGCCAGTGGCCGAGCCAGGAGGTCCTGCGGCATGGGGGAATTTTCCTTAGTTGGTTTTCCCTAGGAGGGATGCAGTGTGGAATGATGCCAGTGTCACCATCTGCCTGTCCCCCCGGCAAGACCTCAGCAGGCTCTGGTGATCCTTCCCCCAGCATACCGCTAGGGGCCAGGCATGCACAGAGTACTGTAACCCTCCCCCCACTGGAGGAGGAGAGCAGTCCCATGGGTGCTCATCCTTCTCCCCCCAGCCAGCCCTCCAGCTTTCTGGGTTTGCTTCTGAACCTGGGTCACCAGCATCGTAAGCAGTTGTGCAACCGCTGCACCGGCTGTTATGGCCTTCTCGCTATTCAGCATCATTGTCTTCAGTTGGTCCAGATTGCAGCAGCCTGATTATTGACTGATGTGGCAAACTGTGAGCATATCACACCTTGCGTACATGAGTTGCACTGGCTGCTGATGAAAAGGTAAGTTGAGTTTAAAATACTACTGCTGGTTTTATAAGGCCATAAATGGACTGGGATTCCTCTATATTCGGATCTACTTGCAACCCACCAGGATGGTCTTGAAGGCAACAGATGATCTTCAAGGGTACCTCTTACAGCAGGTCATGCTCTTGGGATGTATCGCTGGAGAGCACGCTGTGCATGGTAGCTGTCATGAAAAGTGTGCCTGGGGCAACCCACAGTGACGTCAGCATAGCAACAGGTATAAATACATGGGTGACCCAGAGGACATCTCAGTTCTTTTCCTGCCATTGACCAGTTTGCTCTTACTGCATGCAGCTTGTCACAGCATTGTTTTACACCATCAGGTTTCGAACAAACATTTCGAAGGACTCGCAGGATTTTTCTCCTTTTTTCCTTCACCTTTACTCGTTTAAGCTTTATGTCAACGTCCGAATCTCTCTTTTGCAAGTGTCAGTGTGGGCATAAGATCTACCACTAGTGACCAACACTCTCTTTGGGTTCATTGCCTGGGGACCATTCATGACATCGCTTTCTGTGGCCGTTGTCAATAGTTCAGCAAGGCTACTCGATGGTGAAGATTGAAGGAGTTGGAAAAGTACATCATGGAGCAGAAAGTGGCTCCCTTAGAGAAGGAGCTCAAGGCCAGGACCTAGTCCTCTTCCCCCTCATCTTTGATGAGCTCCGAGGTAGTACAATCGCTGCAGCAGCCAGCACCTTCTCCTCTGCCTGCTTTGTCAATGGCACCAGCAAGGAGCCCACATTACACTTACCTTTCGCCTGTCTATACTCCCCTTCTTGAGGACGAGGATGAAAATATGGATTACGTAGATGATGAGGAACAAGATGTGGATGATGAAGTGCGTACTCCCTCCAGTACCTCCAGCATCTCATCTGCAGGCAAGGACCCTGCCATTTATACTCCTCAATCCCTGTCAGAGGATCCTACCATCAACAATGTCATGGCACAGCTCCGGCAAGTCATAGGCTTAACTACCACTGCACAGGATCAACAGAGGAAGAACTTGGTTGACTTCCTTGACCTTCCAGAGGCACCAGACACCACGGTACCTCCCATTATACAGGCCTATAATGATACCATCACAGCAGCATGGCACAGGCCGCATACCATTCCACCAGTTTCCAAGAAAGCTGATCGGCTGTACCAGCCTCCTTCAGGCCAGCCATACTTTGCCTCGGCTCCACAGGCAGATTCCATTGTCATCAGTGCAGCCCATGACAGAACTAAAAGACCAAGCATCTTAGTTCTTTTCCTCCAGATGAAGAATCGAGGCAGATAGACCTCATGGGAAAAGGGTCTTTGCATACTCCACCTTAGCCTTACACATTTTAAACTATATGGGACATACAGTAGCAGCCACAGACACTGCCAGCTATTTCCCAAAATTTCTGTGATATTTCCAGAAATATCTCATGCTTTCTCCATTTCCACAGTAGGGGCAGCAGAGAGAAACTCTTTAGAAATTTTGCGAAATATCTGGAAATAGTTGACAGTGTCTGTGGCTACTACTGTATGCTAAATTATCAGAAGACCCTTTGGACAGCTGCCTTGGAAACAGTTGGTAAATGACCACAGTGCCCAGATAAGGATCAGCTCATGGCAAACCTCCAAGCAGGGGCCAGTTTGAGTAGGCATCTTCTACGGGTGGGATATGATGTAGTGGACACGTCAGCCCTATTGTCTTCCACTGGCGTCTCTGTTAGGAGACACGCCTGACTCAGGGTGTCTGGCTTCAGGGCAGACTTACAACAGTTCCTCCTGAATGCTCCATTCAGAGGGCAAAAGCTGTTCGGTGGAGACACTCGACATATTGAGTGAATTACAAGCCACCGGAAGGACCCTCCAAATGGTGCATACCATGTACCACGCACAGCCTCAGGGACCTTAAAGCCATCCTTTTCGATGGCCACTGCATAGGCCAAAGGTGGGTGAAAGATAGCTAGCCAAGAGAAAGCCCATCCCACCTCTGCCAGCTTCCTCTGCCGCCACCACTAAGTCCAGGAGGGTTGCCATCTCCTGCACTCCCTCAGCCACCTCTCAGTCTGACTCCTTTGAGGGTCTCCCGCTGCTCCCTCTGACCACTGAGACAGTGGGAGGGTGCTTCTTCTTGCATCTGGAGGTATGGAAGACTATCATGACAGACGACTGGGTGCTCCAGATTATACACTCTTGGCACACCCTCAAGCCCCCTATAACCAACCCACTATTTGCTGGAGCACCTGCCCATCCTTTGGGAGGAACTCTTCTCACTCCTTCAAAAGAAGGTGGTCCAACCTGTTACCCCCGACTCCGTATGCACAGGTTTCTACTCTCACATCTTCCTTATACCAAAGCATACCAGCAACCTTCACCTGATTCTGGACTTCAGAAGTCTCAATCTGTAAATTCAATACAAAATGTTTTACATGACAACTCTACACAAAGTCTGCTCCTTCTGCTACAACAGGGTGACTGGCTATGCTCCCTGGCCATGAAAGACGTCTACCTTCATATAAAGATTCACAAAGCTCACCGCAAGTACCTTTGCTTTCAGCTGTTGGGCGGCCACAACCAGTTTCAGGCTCTACCATTCAGCCTCTCGTCCACACCACAAGTATTCACCATACTCGCCATTGTATAAAACATTGGTAAGGCCTCACCTGGAATACTGCATGCAGTTCTGGAGGCCACACCTGCACAAGGACATAGATAAGGTGGAGACAATCCAGAGAAGGGCAACAAAGATGGTGCAGGGCTTGCACCACAAAGCATATGAAGATAGACTAAGGGACCTCATTATGTACTCACTGGAGGAGAGGGGGCAGTGGGGGGGACATGATTGAAACTTTCAAGTACCTCAAGGGCATAAACAAAGTGCAGGTGGGGGACCTTTTCCAATGTAGAAAAAGTACTAGAAAAAGGGGACACAATATGAAATTGGAAGGGGGTAGATTAAGAGGTAATAGGAATAAGTTTTTCTACACAGAAAGGGTAGTCGACACTTGGAATAGTCTGCCACAGGAGGTAGTGGGGGCAAGCACAGTGAAGGGGTTTAGGCATGCCTGGGACAGGCACAAGGGAAGTCTGAGAGGGGAGGGAGTGATGAAAAGCCATTGATCACATAGGGTCTGTGGCTGCATACAATGTATAGGGCCTACGGGCAGACTGGATGGGCCTAGCGGTCCTTATCTGCCAACAATTTCTATGTTTCATATGCCTTGTCATCATAGCAGTGGCTCTGCGCCACTAGGGTCACTATGTCTTCCTCTACCTGGACGATTGGCTCCTCAAGGCCTCATCCAAGGAGAGTCTACTGTAGTCATTATGTCACACCTTGCACCTCTTCTCCAAATCTAGCATAACAGTCAACCAGGCCAAGTCTCATATGATGCCCTCTCAGTGACTGCAATATATAGGAGCTGTCCTGGACACCTCCCTGAGCAGGGCCTTTCTACCTGAGGACAGGGCACAAAAGCTGAGACCTCAGGTGCATCACTGTTTACTCAACACTCATGTCACTGCCAAACAGTACATACAACTGCTGGGTCATATGGTGGTGACCATCACTACACTCCCGTACACCAGGCTAAATGTAAGACCAGCCCAATGGACATCGAGAGCTCAGTGGAACCAAAAGATAGACGACCTAGAGGCCACCGTCTGCGTAACTCCATCTTTGTGGAAAGCTCTAATGTGGTGACTCAACCCACTCAACTTACTTGCAGGCCTTCCATTCCACTCCACACTACCAAGGCAGATTCTGACCATGGATGCCTCCAAATCGGGCTGGGATGCCCATCTCTGTGATTACCAGACCCAAGGTCGCTGGACACCCCTCCAATATATTGGAGATGTGAGTAGTTTACAGTGCCCTGGAGGCATTCCAGTCTTTCTTGCACTGGGACCCTTGCTCATTCAGGTGGATGACACCTCAGTAGTTTACTATATAAACTGGCAGGGAGGAGCCAAATTGCATGCCCTGTGCTGAGAGACCCTGAGGGTGTGGTAGAGAGCACTGTCATTCCACCTACATCTTGTGGCAGTCCATGTTCCAGAAGCACACAAAACCCAATGAATGGGAGCTAGCCTCTGGGATTCTCCAAGACATATTTCACCTCTGGGGCATGCCAGAGATCGATCTCTTTGCAACATCCGACAGTACTAAGCGCCCCCCACCCCCACCAAGTTTTGCTCAGTTCACCTGGACCAGGAAGGCTACTGCCAAGATGCCATGTCTCTCTCTTGGAGAGGGCACTTTGTTTATGCCTTTCCTCCCTTTCTCCTCATCCAGAGAGTTCTAATAAAATTTCAGTTGGAATGGACAACCGTGATTCTGATCACCCATTATTGGCCCATCAAATCTGGTTTCCTCTCTTCCAGCAACTATCATTTGCAGACCTGGTTCCCCTGGCCATTCACCCAGACCTCCTGACACAACAGAACAGGACACTTCTGCACCCCAACCTCAAGTCCTTTCACCTTCACGCTTGGCTCCTGAAGATGTAGTGATTGCCAGATATAAGGTTACATCATCCGCCGTGAGGGTCTTTCTTGCCTCCAGAAAACCTACACGTCCAAATGGAAAAGGTTTGCTCACTGGACAGCAGAAAGAAGCATAAACCCCTATTATTGCCAGGTGGCAGAGATCCTAGATTACCTTTGTGACCTATCAGAAAAAAGGTCTAGCATCTCAAACTGGGAAAGTATTATTATGGCTCTGTTGGGGTTGGGGTTGGTTGAGGGGTGGCAGTTTCTCCATCCATGAGGAAAAGATTTTATGTATTACTGTCTGCATTTTAAGGGCTACTGCAAAATAGATTTTTTTCTTTTTACATCTCCCTGCCTGGCAGCTCTGTAAGGAGGCCGCCAGCAGAGCGGTGGTATGACTTCATGAGGGGACAGGTAACACCCACCACTACATGTCCACTCCAGATAGCCAAGCATTTTGCTCAGTTTAACTCTGATCTGTATGACTCCCACCAGTGTGAAGACCACTTAAATAGAGTGCAGCAATTCCTAGACGGTCTCCCCCTGCCAACCCTAGATCCGGAAGCCCGAGAAACCTTGAACGCTCCTGTCTCCACTAGTGAAGTGCTTGCTAAGATTAAGCAGTTGAAAAATTGGAAAGCATCTGGGATGGATGGATTTCCATCTGAATTCTACA
Source organism: Neoceratodus forsteri (assembly GCA_016271365.2). Taxonomy (NCBI): domain Eukaryota; kingdom Metazoa; phylum Chordata; order Ceratodontiformes; family Ceratodontidae; genus Neoceratodus; species Neoceratodus forsteri. The sequence continues at coordinate 1,475,174,020 of CM028131.1, forward strand.
AAAAATTCCACCCCCAGATTATTGAATCATTGGTAGAGATGTGTAACAAGAAACGAGCAGGCTCGTGTGGGGTCCCTCTTTCTTGGAATCTGGCACAAATTTCCGTTATTCCCAAACCTGATAAAAAAACAGAGTTCTGCGGCTTCTGTTCTCCTATTTCCCTTTTGCCTGTCGATATGAAGATCTTCACCGGCATATTAGCAGACTTCCTCCTTGCATCTCCACCCTGATGGGATCATGGCCCCAAGATGGATTTTGAGTTTTGGATCCCCTTAGGAGAGTCTTTGTACTTTATTCAGCCTGATTTGGGGTGTGGTATGTGGAGGTTACATGCCTTACAGCTTAGTTGTTTACATTTACTCTGGTTATCTGCCCAAAATGTTATTTTTAGAAGAATATTTGCTGGCGAATTAACCTAAGATATGTTTAATTCAGTACAGAGCATCATTCTGCTTTCTGTATAAGAATATGGTGACCGTTATTTAACATGCTGCAGGAACAGAAGGGGCATCATGTTTCTCTGGACACTTTATTGTAGATGGACAAGTACACCTGGCACCCCAGACCATATTCTTTGTGTCTTTTTCATTTTTTTCTACTTGTTTTGCTACATTCCAGTTGATGTTTTGACAACTTGAACTGTAGTTCTTTGTAAAATTTTCTCTCTATAATGGTATGTGTTAACATTTCTTCATTATTGTATCTGTTTTAATGCTGGCTAGAGATCAATAAAAGCTTTCTTGAGTTACAGAAAAAGGTCTAAGATATTCCTTCATTAAAGTTCACCTAGCGGCTATATCGAGCCTTCCACGAACCAATTGGTGACTGGCAGGTTGCCCAGCTTGATATTTCCAAAATATTTCTTCAAGGCTTATTGCACTTGAAGCCTCCAGTGTGTAACCTAGTCCCTCCTTGGGACCTAAACTTCATGTTAGAAAAGTTGACCCTATCTCCTTTTGAGCCAGCTACGACTTGCAAGCTACACTTTCTGTCATGTAAAGCATTATTTTTAGTTGCTGTTACTTCTGCTCGAAGAATTTCCGAACTACATGCTCTTATGTGCAACGAGCCTTAATTAATTTTCCATAAGGATAGGTGATATCAGAATTCACCCTGAATTAATCCATTAATCTTTCTGTCTTGTATGCCGTGCATGCCGATCCAGGGGAAGCATTGTTCCATACTTTTTTTTTTGTCATATAACACTTTTTGCTCCTCCGTTGCGTAGCGGGCCACAACAACCACTGACACCCGAACCCCCGGACCAGGTCTGGCATATGCTGCATGCGCCTGACTCACACAGGCCAGATGAAATTAATGGGACCCCCCTTGGGGCCCATGTCCAGGTGTCCAGGGGCTCGGGGCTTGGCCATGAGCCACCGCGGTCACCCCACAATTTTTCTGCAGTTACTGCCCCAGGGAGCCAGACGTGCAGTGATGTCTGATGCACCTACTTGCAGACATCCGCCGTGCTCCCTCCCCCTTAGAATGCATACCACTGACAGTGCGCCTAGCCTCTGCTAGGCACCACTGCAGCGTGCCACATACCTTCCTCTCCCCTGCCACCCCGCGTCTGTTCCCGAACCCAGGTTGCCGGCATGGTGCGAGGTGTGGCATCCAGCACCTCAACCCTCAGTGCCACCGGGCTATTGCTCCATACTTTAAATGTACATAGTATATTAAGATGTTACACGGCGTGAACCAAAGACAGCTGCAAAACTAGGCAGCTCTTTGCCTCCTTCACCCCAGGAAAAGATGATCTACTGGTCTCTAAACAGACCTTGTCGAAATAGCTGGCCAGTTGTATCACGTACTACTACAACAAATGTAACAAGCCTCTCCTAGGGAATGTCAAAGCCCATTCCACAAGAGCCATGGCCATGTCCACCGTTTACTTCAGAGGTGTCTCTATCACAGAAGTCTGTGACGTCACTACGTGGTCAACAATGCACGTTTGCTAAACATTACAGCCTGGACATAGCTTCCAAAAGTAGAGCTAACTTTGGCAGAGCTGTCCAGCAAGGACTTCTCTCATTAACAATCCATGTGTGCCACCCATAGCCACCTACAACTGCTTGGGAATCATCCCAAGAGTATGACCTGCAGCAAGAGATACCCTCCTCAATGAAGATAGTACAGTTACGTACTTACCGTATCAGTAGATCTTCAAGAGGATTGCTTGCAGCAGGTCCTTGCCATCCCCCTGCTTCTCTATCACAGCTAACATTGTACACCACTCTTGCGGGGTGAGTCCTCCTCATGCTCTCCTCAGTCCCCCTTGGAGTGCATAGTCGTGACCTGGTCTCTGGTGGGGAACTGAGGAGTCCTATGGGCTTCCCACGTATTTATACCTGTCGCTATGCTGACATCGCCATGGGTGGCCCCGACACACTGCTTGTGAAAACTACCGTGCACAGAGTGCTCTTCGGCGGTATATCCCAAGAGTATGATCTGCTGCAAGACATCCTCTCAAAGATGTACTGTTACGGTAAGTATGCAACTGTACATTTTTGCTCAGATTCTCAGGAGTTTTTTGATGGTCCCTTCCTTAAGATTAAAATCATCTGGGGACTGAGCATGTTCTGTTGCCGCTTCAAGGCTTTGGAACCCAGATCTCTCCACAGTAAAAAGAAATGGTAGCAGATATTAAGCAAGACATTATTGTTCTCAAATTGTTTATGGCCAAGCTGCAACAGAAGTCAGAGAACACCAAACATTTGGAGGTAACTGGAAACAGGGTTTCAGTAGCTGAATAAACAGCTGAAGGACTGTTCTGATTACTATGTCAGGCAACTGTCTTGCATGTTGGAAAAACTTGATGACTTAGAGAATCGGGGGAGGAGAAATAATAATAGAGTAGTGGGGTTTCCTGAAGGACTGGAAGGAAACATTACTGTATCCTTACAACATTTTTTATTGAACTGTTCTCTTAACAATGGCACTGGCAGTTAGAAGTTGAGTGGGTGCACCATTCACTAGCTCCTAAGCCCCAGAAAGGTGCAAAGCCTCGACATGTGAGTGCATATTTTTTGAGATACTGTGTGCAAGGAGAAATATTGCATTTAGAAAGAGAGAGGAGGGTGTTGTCATGGAGGTGTAACAGAGTCTCACTTTTTCAGGATTTCTTGGCGGATATTGTAGAAAAATGGAGAAAATTTACTGAAGTCAGGTATACACTACAGAAAAGGGATTTTCACTGTTTCATGAAATACCCTGCAACTTTAATCATTCAGGGTTAAAATGAGACTCTCATAAAGTGCTGTTCCCAGAAATGGCATGGAAATTACTTGGAAGACCGTAGGGGCACTAACAGACATTATACTGACTCTCCACAACAGTCTTCTAGTTCCATTGTCTCCCTGAGTGTGGCTCGAGATCTGATCTCGAGCCACACTCTGGGAGACAATGGAACCTTGTGAACATTCTGTGCCTTAAGCAGAATTTTGATTTGAACTAGAAGACTGTTGTGGAGCCAGTATACCTGGGGAACCTGGGGTTATCATTTCAGATGACCTAAAGGTGTCTACAAAGGCTGCAGGGAGAGCCAGTGGCATGCTGGGGTGCATAGGCAGGGGCATCACTAGCAGAAGGCGGGAGGTAGTGGTGCCATTGTATAAAACCCTGGTGAGGTCTCACCTAGAGTACTGTGTGCAGTTCTGGAGGCCGCAACTTCGAAAGGACATTGATAGGGTGGAGGCGGTCCAGAGAAGGGCAACTAAGATGGTACAGGGCTTGCACCAGAAGACATATGAGGAGAGATTAAAGGACCTCAATATGTACTCGCTGGAGGAGAGGAGGGATTGGGGGGACATGATAGAAATGTTCAAGTACCTTAAGGGCATTAACAAGGTGCTGGGGGAGACGTCTTCCAATGTAAGAGGAGTATAAGAATGAGAGAGCATGATACGAGGTTGGGGGGTGGCAGGTTGAGGGGAAATGTGAGGACATTTTTCTTCATGGAGAGGGTGGTGGATGCATAGAATAGTCTGCCACAAGAGGTGGTGGTGGGAGCAAACATAGTGCAGGGATATAAACATGCATGGGACAGACATAAGAGAACCTTAGAGGTGGGAAGAAGGGGTGTAAAGTCATTGACCAGGTCAGGTCAGAGGCAACAAACTAATATAGGGTTTACAGGCAGACTGGATGGGCCCGGCGATCCTTATCTGCTGACAATTTATATGTTTATCCTCACTGTGACTATAGGAACAGTCTCTGTGCTTTCCTTGTAATGAAGTTGGTTTAGTAAACATTCGCTCTGCATCTTGCATCATGCAGATAGTACAGCTGAACTTGTCATTTGCATATGCTCATCCAGGGACTTGATGCTATTTTTTTCGGTTGCATGGGCAGAGCCATGCAGATGTACTGCTATCAGAAGGGGTCTGAATTCCTAACACAGCACAACTTTTGTTGTTGCAGGGGAGTGGAACTAAATTACAACTTCGTGAAAATCTTTCTGCATCCTCCCATTCACTACAATGTGTTTTCTTCTCCCCCTCCCCAGCACTGTTTGTTAAACAGAGCAGCATGTGGTGCTATTAATATGCAGAGAGGAGAAGCTGTGAACGTTCCAACATCCTGTGTTTACCTCCCTGATCCAGCATACAGCAGGGATGTCAGAGTGTTGGAGTTAGGTTGCATACTGTGCTGTCCTGCACAAACACCGATGGTGTATCTATAAGAATGTGTGTCATATTAACAAGAAAAATTTCTGATTTCTGATAATGCTGAAATGCAGCTTATAAATTGAGTCATGTTAGGAGGTCAGTGTGCTGCACATTAATTAAAATGTTGTATAGCTGCAGGGAACAAATGAAGAATGGGGTATGAAATAAACTAAAACGGAGTCTGAAGTCATTCTGAGAACAGCCCAGTAAGCTATTCAAAGTGCAGAGGTGTATGGGGAAACGGGAAGCTACCAGATGACAAAAAACATCTGTTGTATAGGTTAGCAGGCAACATGAAACTGCGGGAGCAGCTACAGCAGAATAAGTTTCACCCCCTTCCTCCCATTAGGCAAGCATGGCATGTTAGTCAGTGCTTCAGGCAGTACTGTGCATATTGAAAGTTCCAGGATTGCTACGGGAGAAGATTCCTGTTTTATGAATTGGATATTTCTGACATATTTTTCATACATTACATCAAGTACTACAAGTATGTCAATAAGACAGCAGTAATTTTTTTCTGTTGTGACATGTTTCTATATTCTGAGGCTCTGACACAAGCTTGTAAAATTTTAGGCAAGCCTGCATTTATATGCAAATGAAGCACTTGTAACACAACCCCTCCCATTCTTTGATGTCACTTGAGCAACAGCTCAGAAGAAAGCGTAAGGTTTGCAATGCTTTCTATCCCTATTTTGTTTTACGTTTGTGATGTCTTAAGATAGTCATGTCATGCCACTCACACAGTGTGTAGTACTTGTAGCCTTTTTTGTGCATAGCAAATAATACATCTAAGATTATTTCATTCACATGAAGAAAAATCTGTTTCTTTGTACTGCTTATTTCTCACTGTAAGACAGTTGTAACATGTTGTGGGGTAGAGTAGACTGAATGCCTCCTTTGCACAGATGATACACATCCTCATTTCAGCAGCTAGAGAATGGAGAGCTAGATCACTTGGTTTAAAAATTGTTTTTTTTTATTTACATTTCAAATGCTTCTTAAATAGAGAATAGTGGATGGGCAACTATGCTCAACCAATGTGTTGTGCCACCGAGAGGTTCTGATTCCCTGTGACCTCGAGAGCGAAGCTCAAGAGGTCCATGGGAATCGGAACCCTGAGGTGGCACAACACACAGGTTGGACATAGAGTTGCCCATCCACTATTTTTTATAGTGTATGGTGCCTCTAAAATAATTTCAAGTAAACATTTTCATTTGTTTTTAAGTGTTAAAAGAAATGCGTCTTTGTCTTGTGTTGAAGTCTGCTTGCTAGGGTCAGTGCTGTGGTTGTTAGGGACCAAACGTCCCTGCATCTGTAGCACAGTCTGCCATTGGCTGTCAGCTGCCTTTGGGAGGGGTTTCCAGAAAAAAAAACATGGCGGCCGCATCTCTCGCTAAGCGAGAGGACCATGAATCAGAGGAATCACCTATGGCAAAGTCAGTAGTTTTAAATAGCTGGTTGATCCTGAAGTTTTTTTACAGTTGAAAATATCTGGTCGATCCTGCTTTTTTTGTCATGCCCTGTTAGATTCATCAGTTCATGTGATCATGCCACAGCCGCTGCCCGCAAGTGTGTTTCAGCATCAGCTGAGCATGCGAAACCTCTAGAGGGTTTCGAAATGTTGTTGTACCACAGTGTGGTACAATCACGTCCCATGACCTTTTGAACTGTGGTACAACAACATTTTGAAACCCACAGAGTTCCATACACAACAAGCCCGCACCATACACTATACCACATTTGCTGACTGGAAATACCAAGAGAAGGAATGAATATGACATGGGAGGAGTGAGGTAAGCAAATACAGAACACTGCAAACACTGAAACTTCTCTCTTGTGTGTCTCTGGGTGTCGTTCTTTACTGATTCATCAGTACATTACTACTATGCAAAACACGATATGAATATGAGTATTGAATATGTTCTCATTGGAGGGTAGGAGGGAGAGGGGGTGCATGATGGAGATATACAAGTACCTAAGAGAAATAAACAAAGTGCCAGAGTCAGATCTTTTATGTAGAATCACCAGCTCCAGCACTAGAGGTCATGAGTGGAAGTTGAATGGGGTGGGGGCTTCAAGAGGGAGATTAGGAAACACTATTTCGCAGAAAGGGTGGTGGAACCACGTAATAGGTTGCCCATTGAGGTGGTGGAAACTAAAACAGTAACATTATTCAAACTGGGGTGGAATAGCGCTAACACACGAACAAAAGTAGGGAGAACAGTGGGAATATAAATCAAATGTGGGGTAAGGACCTCAGCTGAGAAATGTTCTCAGGAAAAATTGGGCAGACTAGATGGACCTTGGTCTCCTCCTGCCGTCATTTTTCTGTGTTTCTGTGTTTAGCTACACATCGCAATCAATGTCCACATCATAGTACGTAATACAAGACTGGCATAGTGTAGTGGTGATGTGATATGCACATACCTGAGTATACACTGTTGCTCATGGATCGAACTATATTATGCACTTACCAGGGTATGCAGTGAGGCACGAGGCAGAGCCAAGTGTTAACGTAACAAAGGTGAGCATATATCAGGTCGATTACACAAAAGTGACACAAGGTTTGCAGAATAACTGCACTCAAAATTGTATGTAGTGATCGAACAAAGGTAAGCAGTTACCTGGGTAGACACTGAGGCACAGCGCAGAGCACAGTGTATTCATGTAACCAAGGTAAGTGTACATTAGAGGCCGATCACACCAAGTGGCACAAGGTTTGCAGAAAACTACACTCACAATTGTACATAGTGATCAAAGGTATATGCAGTTATCTGGGTAGGCACTGAGGAACAAGGCAGAGCCGAGAGTGTTCATTAACACAGGTTCACGTATATCAGAGGCCGATCACACAAAGTGAGACTCTAGTTTGCCGAATAAGTGCAGTTTCATTTGTGCACTCTGAACAAGAGTCCATGAAGGGCATGCAGATATTTAACATTCCGCTTGGAGCAGGGCTGAGCTCAGGAGAGGCTGCATTATTTTTTTTTTTTTTTTTTTAATATACCTGCTCCTAGCGGATCTAAGTTCTTAGCCCAAAAAGGGTTAATTCAAATTAATAGCCCCTCTTGAGCACTGGAAGACTGAGTCCAGGAGGGGCCGATTTATACACTCTTTTTACTTGCTCACTCCGAGTGGGATGGAGCCCAGGAAAAGCCCCCTCTTGAGCACTGGGGGAATACGTTCAGGTGGGACTGATTTTTATTTTTATTTTTTTTAATATGTGCTCACTCTGAGTGGGATGGAGCCAGGGCATACAAAAATTTAGCATGCCTGTTTGGCACAGGGCTGAGCCTAGGAAGGGCTGTGTAATTTTTTTTACATACCCACTCCTAGTGAGTCCAATGTGCAAGCCCAGAAAAAGCTGATTTAACATAATAAGTCCCCTCCAAGCTTTGAGGGGCTTTAACAAATTAATTTCCTATCCTGTTGGAGAGGGGCTGAGCCCCAGACGGGAGAGCATTAATTGAAATTTCCCCACTCCATAGGACCATGTATTAGTGCTTGTTTTTTTTTTGGGGGTTAGCAGCACACGTTGGATCCTGATACTGACACTTAACTGAAGGTCGGGGTTCTCTGCTAAAGGACTGAGGACAAAGGAGCTCCTGGCTCTAGGGATGCAAAGAACTGGCTAGCTGTAGGCTTCAGTCTGGGGTAGTGAACCCTCAAGTTGTGGGTTATTGTCATTAAGGAGGTCAGATCTGGGATTACAGAGACAAAAAGGAAAATGTCACACTGGTGTAGTCAAAACACCACTCACTGGGAAATAAATTTAGCTCTTCAGATCTGGTGATGGTTGGATGTCTATGTAGTGTATCATGTCTTACAATACACTATCATTATGCCTAACTTTGACCCTGATTCAGGAACACATTTGGGTTGATGAAACCCGCCTACAGCATGTAGCTTGCCTCCTTCCTGATAACCACCAAGATCTCAGCTGAAACAATATGAAACATAAGAGACCACACCACAACATTTTATGTTTTCATGTTTTTATGTGAATCATATGCTACTGGAGTGTATGCCAGTTAATAATTAAGCAATAATGCTCGACAGGGTGGGCGGTATTGCCCATACACCCCACCCTGGAGGGCATTATTGCGTTTAGAAAATGGGCATCATTGTAAATTTGAATTAAGTGCTAAGAAAAAAGAAGAAATTCGTTTGTAACTAAAGACAAAGATTAAAAATACATAGTTTTGATGAAATAATCCCTCTAATTTTGTGCTGTTCCATCTGCTGTTTCACCCCAGCCATTCCCTTCTACTTATCGTCTGCACTTCCAAGCGACACAGATATATTGTACCACCGTCCCCAGCTGCGTGGTAGTGTAGAGGTTGAAAGTAATCAAACAAAACTCTTACTTCACTTCTCTGTCCGTTGCTGTCCCCTACAAAGTCTTTTAATCGCTCTTACTCCCTCGACTTTCACCCTCGGTGGCGCATTTTCTGACTCTGCACTTCCTGGTTATGCGATGCAGGGTCAAGGCTGTCACGTAACCTTGCGTGACCCTGTATCGCATAACCAGGAAGTGCAGAAGTCAGAAAATGCGCGACAGTAACGTGAAAGTAAGCCGACAAAAGGCTTTATAGGGACAGCAACGGACAGAGGAGTTAAGTAACAGTTTTGTTTGATTACTTTTAACGCCTACAGTTCCACGGGCAGGTGGGGACGGTGGTACAATATATCTGTGTCGCTTAGCGAGGGAAAAAAAATGGCGGCTCGACAGATGCCAACTCGGGGTGCCCAAAGATATTTTATGGTAATGGGGCAGCTCGAACTGGCACATCTTTCGAAGCGGGCGTCTATCAATACTTAATGTACCCCCATGTGAAGGCTTTCAGCCAATGAAATTAACGCTAGTATCTAGCCCATTTTCTAACTGTATACAGTATACACTGACTGCTCATAAATATACCCTTATGTAAAAAGGGGGTGTATTATCGGTTGCAGAAACATACAGTATTGTATGATAACCCTGTAGTAACCTATATTCTCGGATAAGAGGGTGATGGAAGAACTAATCTGTGAATATCCTAGTATACTCTGCCCCCCCCAACAAAGAAAATCCTAGATCAGTCCCTAAAGACTATATGTAATGTGCTTTTAAGATCACTTTGTTCTGCGGTTGTGAAGGGGGCCATACACTAAAACCAAATGTATTAGAGACTCCGAATATATTCTCAGCTAAAATGTAGCAGTATAGTAGTGCTTAGTGACCCAAGCTGTGGACCTCAAAACCTAGTAGACCTGGGTTTGAATCCCACAGTTACCACTTGCATACTATGCGAACCTATGAAAGTCACTTAACCTCATTGCACCTGGACAAGAACTTCAAAACAAACTTCAGCACTGTGTGCCTTTCCTGGCCAAATACATCTAAAATAAAAAGCCTCTGATAAAACAGAGGCAACTTTTTAAAATGCAGTAGGTTCACACAATAAAGCCTTTGTCATATAATGGTACTTATCTTCCGCTCCTACTTTATTACCTTTGAAATGTTCATTGAAAAAGGATCTCTGTTGCTTGCTCTTCCTCTGCTCTGGCTGCTTGCATGCAAATGACATCATAATTATGTTGCATGACATCACAGCTGGTTGCTGTAGAAATTATTATAAGGACACAGCAGAGGGTTATTGAGTCACTTGTGGAAAAGCAGCCAGTGCAAATGAAGACCAACTGACAGAGATTCTGCTTGTATTGAAATTAAATAAGTAACAAGTAAAACAGGGAGCTAAATGCAGGCACTGTCTGACCCCTTTAATGGAAGATGTGACCCTTTTTTTAATACGTTTTTTGACCCCAGATTTTCAACATGGCCTTTTTGGAACCCCACCTCATGGCCAATAGCAGTGTAATTATGCAAATCTGACCTGAAGTGCGATTTTGCGGTTGCTTTGCAGAATCACCTTTCAGGCAGGATTTGAATATTTTCACCACGTGTTCATGAGGTGAGGCCATAAAAAGGCTATGCTGAAAATTTGGTGCACAAATACAATAAAATGCCCATGGTACAATGACAGTGGTACATTGTGATGTACCTTTGCTTTCTCCTATTGTACTTTGTTTTGCAATCTATGACGTGGAACCTTTGTAAAAGAGCTTGTGCTCAAAGGTCTTTTCCGAATCACTAAATAAATAAAGGTCATGACTAAATGTTGCAGTATTTCAGTGTTCACTCATAACATTGGTAATTTTCAATGTCTAAACTACAAACTTTCAACATAGCCATTTTTTCCTAGTACCCAGTCCCTACCCTCTAAAATGCAGAGGCATGTTTGTGTATCAGGACATCCTAAGCTTGACACATGTGCATGCACATTACATCAGTAGCATTGCAGCAGCAGCCATTGTGGCTCTGACCAGAATTTGTTTTTAGTAGATAACATGAATATATTTATTTATTTACTTAGTCAGTCATAGGAATTACAACTCTTTGAGTCATAGACTCATTTACAAAGGCTCTGCGTCAGCATAGTCATACATTCAGAGATAGTACATTGATGGGACATCACATTTCAAGTAATTACATATAATAGCCAAGGTGACTGAAAGTCTATACATATATTAGCTAGGGTATTGATATTATTACAGTGGAACAATTATAATACAAGTGCAGCCTCTGGGGCATTGTCGTATGGTAGTAACAGTGATCTATACAATAGTGAGATAACACAGTTTTAAGGAAGTATTTACATATAGTAGCCTGGGTGACTGTTGACCTATACATTTAGTAGCTAGGGTATTGGTATTAGTACAGGAGGTATAGTCACAGTGTAGGTGCAGCCTCTAGGGCATTGCCATATAGCAGAGACAGAGATCAGCGGCAGAGATGTCCTATACAGTTGGTCCTATACAATTGGTGGCAGTGTCAATGGGGAGTGGCCATAGTGCAGCTCTGTGCAGGTCAGTTAGGAGGATTAGCAGCTGCACTGGCATTGGCGCAAGGAGAGAATGTGTTTTTTTTAGAATGGTCTTGAAGTATCCTAGATTGGGAATGGAGGTTATGGCTGGGGGAGCTCATTGTACCAGGCAGGAGCTCTGTAGGGGAATGATCTCTGAGCAAGGGAGGTTCTGACCCTAGGCACGGTCCACAGATGCTTGTTGGCAGAACGAGGGGTCGCAATGCGGGAACATGAGAGTAGTGAGGCTGAGACCCCCAATGGAGTTAATCCTAGGTGGATTTTTTTTGTGAAGAGACAGGATTGATATTGTAGTCTTTCCTCAAGGGTGAAGATGTTTGTAAGAGCGTAGAGGGTGCAAGTATGGGAGCGTTTGTCTGTGCCTAGGAGGAATCGACACACTTTATTAATGGCTATGTGAATTTTGTTTAGGGTGGTGGTGTCCGCAGCAGAGTAGATAGGGAGCCCATAGTCAACGAGAGAGAGGACAGAAGTGGTGACAGCCAGGTTGAGAGCCTCTGGTGTCAGGCAATCTTTGTGCTAGTATAGGAGGCCAATGTGGGTATTAATGGCTGAGGCCAGGATGTTAATGTGGGCATGGAAGGATAGGGAGGTGTCAAAGGTAAGGCCGAGGTATTTACAAGTAAGTACTTGTTCTAGAGGGAGGAGAGCGTGGGAGAGGATTTTTAGTTCAGTGTCCTTGGCCTCGTTCTGCCGGTGGGCAAATAGCATACCTTTTGTTTTTGTTGGTGTTGACAACAAGTTTGCGACTGGTGAACCAACTTTCAATCGGTTAAATGAGTGTTGGAGGGAGGGACTGTAGGTTGTTAGGGCAGGGGTGTGCGGCGTAGAGAACCGCATCATCAGCATATAACAGTAGGTTACTGGAGCAGGATTTGGGTAGTGTATTTAAGTAGATACTGAAGAGTAGGGGACCCAATATGGGTCCCTTGGGGACCCCCAAGCGGACAGGCAGGGTGGAAGATAGGGTGTAATTTATCTTAACACATTGGGATCTGGACGTAAGGTAGCTATTAAACCAAGAGAGTGGTCCATGCGATAGACCAGTGTGGTGGAGTGTGTCCAGGAGGAGGGGGTTGGAGACCGTATCAAAGGCCTTAGAGAGGTCCATGAAGATGGCTCCGGCCAGATGTTTATGGTCAAGGGCAGAGTGAATGAAATTGGAGAATTTGATGAGGGCGGTGGTTGTGCTATGGCCTGATCTAAAACCATGTTGTTCACTGCATAACAAATTGTGGGCTCACATATACTCGATGAATTGGTCGGAAATGATTTTTTCAAGGGCTTTTGAGAGAGGGGGAAGGATGGATATGGGCCGATAGTTGTTGGGGTTGATATTGTCTCCACTTTTTAGTATTGGGGTAATTGTTGCAGTTTTCCAGGCTGTAGGGAACTGTCCCAAGCATAGGGAGCGGTTAAGGAGGTCGGTGAGGGGGGAAAGAACAGTGTCAAGAACCTGGTAGAGGATTTTCATGTCAAGGAGTCTTTGCAATAGTTGGAGCCACCGAGAGCTTTGGAGAGGTAGGATTTTGCTTCCTGCTTTGTAATGACCCTAAGGTAGAAAGGGGGGCGCTGGAGGTTTGGTTCAGAGAAAGTTGGGATAGGGTCGAAAAAGTCGCTCGGGTGGACTGTACTAAGATTAGAAAAGGCTGAGTTAAGGCAGTTAGCGATAGCCTGTGGGTCAGTTGAGGTGGCATTGTTGATGCAGAACTGAGAGGTTGGGGGGGGGAGCGGGATTTGCCATTAAGCTCCTTAATGTTGTCTCAAAACTTTCGTGCACTCCCCCAGGAGGAAGCCAGGGTGTCTTTATAGTATTCAGCCTTGGCCTTGAGATGGCCCAGGTGCACCTATTGCATGCTGCTCTGTACGCTAGTCTGTCTGCTTGGGAGCCAGATTCAACAGCTCTGTGCCAGAGGTCATTCCTTTGTTTTAGTTGCTGCCATAATGTGGGCGTGATCCAAGGGACATTATGTTTTACAGTTTTCAATTTAGTCAGGGGGGCAAAAATGTCACATGCTTTGTTGAAAGAGCATGTGAAGTAAGCAAGGGCTAGGTCAATGTTAAGGGCCTGGGTTATAGGGGCCCAGTCCCACTGGGCCAGGTAGTGTTTGATTTTTTGAAGGCCACCTGGTCGTAAGCATCTGCGGGTGGAGACACTAGGTTGGGGTTTGGGCAGGTGACATGACCAGGAGCAGAGGATAGGGGAGTGGTCACCCAGAGAGTCTGGGAGGACCAGCAGGTCAGAGATTCTATGTGGTCGGTTAGTTAGTAGTATGTCCAGTAGGGTCTGGGAGCCATTTGGCTGTTTACCCTGGTGGGTTGGTGGACCAGCTGGGTATGATCCAGCGCTGCAAAGGCGTCTTTGATGGCAGCTGCTGACTTGGCGAGCCAGTTAACATTTAGATCACCGACCAGGATATGCTCTGTTTTTGGGGGAGGTTGGAAATATAGTTTGTGAGGGATTGTATGGCAATAGCTTGGTTGCATGGGGGAACATATGCTGCTGTGATGGTTAGGGGAGCTCTAGAAGAGTCCAAGGTAAGTTTTATGGATAAGGCTTGGGTGCCATGGTCTAGTGAGGGGATCGGGAGAGCTTGGTTCGGTAGGGAGTCTCGAACATAGAAGGCACAACCACTGCCCCATTTTCCCACTCTGTTGGCTCTGTGTAGAGTGAAGCCCGGAAGGGTGACGAATTAATCTTTTTTTTTTTTTGAAAGCCATGTTTCAGAGAGTGCAAGGACATCCGGCTGATGTGCTATCCAGCTTTGGAGAGATGCTGTTTTTTTTGGGGAAAGCTGCAGATATTCATGGCAGCTATGCACAGCCCTTGGTGTAGTTTCTGTTGACTGTTAGCGGCGGGGCCTGGGTTGGGGTGAATATTTCTGGATATGAGAAGTAGTAGGGCTAGGACCCTGAGGAGAGCAAGGGACCGCCGTTTGGTGGTTGAGCGTAGGTGAGGCACATGTTTAGAGAGAGTAGCACAGGGAATGGGTAAGTTGAGGAGGGCAGGAAAGGTAAGGCAGATGAGTTTGTTGGGGGTGCGTGTGTAGGTGGCAGGTTAAGCTGGGGGGGTGGATGCTTGTCAGGCGTTGACAGGGTGGGTGGACGGTGGTAAAAGGTAGGGAAAGTTAGGGGTGAGGTGGGTGTTGTTTTTGCCTTATGTGCTGCAGCACAACAGTGGCTCTTTATGTTAAGAGGTTTCATGACACTATTAGCTTCTCAGATTACAGGGTTAAAGATTAACATGTCTATATTTTTATTCTGTTTAATTTGGAAAATTTCCTTTGGACATTTGCTTGCAGGATTTTTGTTTGGCACTTTTCCTTATACAACAGTCTCTTTGCAGATGACTTGAAACTGGGGGCGGTGGTGGATGGGGAGGAGGGGTGGGTGGCCCTACAGGGGGACCTGGAGGCTCTGGAAAGATGGTCTAGAAAGTGGAAGCTGAGGTTCAATGCAGGGAAATGCAAGGTACTCCACCTGGGAGCCAGAAACCCAGGCCAAGTGTACACCCTGGGGATGCTACAAGTCTCGATGGCTGAGAGGGACCTGGGGTGGTGGTGGATGTCAAGATGAACAACTCTGAGACTTGTAGGAGGCGGCAGCAAGGCCAACAGGATGCTGGGATGCATCGCTGGGGATCACCTCCAGAAGAAGGAGTGATACTCCCTCTGTATAACTGCTTGGTGAGGCCGCACCTTGAGTACTGCGTGCAGTTTTGGAGGCCACACTTAAAGAGGGACATTAACCTCCTGGAGAGGGTCCAGAGGAGGGCAACCAAAATGATTTGGGGCTTGGGGGACAGGACCTATGAGGAGAGGCTCGAAGAGCTAAATATGTACACATTGGAAGAGAGAAGGGACTGGGGGGACATGATAGAGGTCTTCAGGTACATGAAGAGGGTAAATGGGGAGGAATAGTCAGGGTGCTTCGAAGGAAGGAGGAGGGGCCACTAGAGGGCATGGGTGGAAGCTGGAGGGGGGAAGATTCATGGGAGAAAGGAGGAGGTGCTACTTCACTGAGAGGGTGGTGGAGCCATGGAATGCACTGCCTAGGGGGCTGGTGGAGGCAGAGACAGTGGAGGGGTTCAAGAGGGGGTTGGACAGGTACAGGGGAAGGGTTCTGGAAGCAAAATCCAATGCAGCAAGAATATCCGGAACTGGGAAGGGAGAAGCCAGAGAAGGCGAGGGGGACAGCAAGGTCAGCACCCAGGGTGGGGGCTGACCAAACGAGCAGACACGAAAGACCGTTAGGCCTATTCTGCTGGCATTTTAGTATGTTAGTAACAGTAATGCTAATAAAGTATTACAGGTTACCTCTGTTTATCTAGCTAAAACATGAGTCACAGTATGGTAAGAGTTTAACATAATTTTGTGCAGATATCT